>OY998180.1:105028269-105733269 GCA_963921935.1 Galeruca laticollis | reverse complement strand
ACACTTTCTTCCGTTTCTCTTGCTACATACCCCAATATTCACCAGTTTTATATATATATATATATATATATATATATATATATATACATATATATATAGAAATGTAAGCGTAACACGAAGAAGATGCGTCAGCAAGGAAATATTATAAATATGAAGTAATCATTTTAGTTCGGGTTCTTTTCACTGTACGTTTTAGTTGTGTCACATCATTTTTATAAAAATTATTAATAAATCCATTGCGAAAGTTTTAAGTCTTGTGTTATAAATAAAGTTTATTTTTAAAAACCAACTGCATACCCCAATATTCACCAGTTTTATTCCCAACAGTCAGCAAATACTATCTTCCTTTTATATATATATATATATATATTATATAGGAAAAAATGCTTATGTTTAAGTAATGTTACGCAATGTGAACAATGTCAAACATCAGATTACGATTTCCGTATTTTCATGAGAACGATGCTACGTTGCGTTTTTTATAAAATAAACACATTAAGTAACACAAATATCATGTTACATAAGAATAATGATTTCTGCACTTTCATGCTGACGTTGTTTTAACCAAATCTATAAATTCTTTGACTTTATGTAAAATAGTTAGTTACAATTATAATTTCAAACTATTAATTCTTTTTTATATAACATAAAACTGTGTAACTCAATAAAAATTGTTTTTAAAAAGTTTAATGTGAATTTGTGAATATAACAGTGGTGCAGTCAGTAGGATTCCTAAACACATTTAGAACAAGGATTGCCTAACTAAGTGTGGTGGTTCCTAAACCTTTAAGGAATTTTCAAGTACCAGCTCCAGATCTTCAAGAAGCAGACGGTCTCTCCGGCACCAGGAACACGCAAACTGCTAACCAGGTGTAGCAAAGCTCACGGATAAGGATTTCAGCTACCAAGGAAGGAATGAAAATATTTACGTAAGAATCATCTCGTTTTATTTTTATTTAATATTTTGCAATTTATTTTTTATTTTTACCAAGTTCTATTGTCATAATTTACTTTTATTTTGAATACAATCATTTTAATATAAAGCAAAATGCCTGAAACACGTAGTGCAACATACACTAATACCAATGCTAATACTCCGGTTGCTCAAACCGATCAAGCGTCAAATTTAGAACCTTACAGATTATCCGAAATATTTTCAATAATTCCGGAATATAACGGTAATCAAATTTTCTTAAATACTTTTATAAATGCTTGTAAAACAGTTTACAGAATGGCCGGCAACGACCAAAAAGTACTTTTAACTCTTCATATAGAAAACAAACTTAAAGGAAGAGCCGCTGAATTAGTTAATTCACGCGACCCTTCAAATTGGGGAGAAATTAGAACATTATTAAATACTCACTTTGGAGATTCTCGCGATTTAAATTCAAGACCTTCAAAGAATGAAACAACTACCAAACGAATCGCCTTTAATTTTTGTTTCGAGATTACAAACTCTGGAAGCAAAAATGTATTCAGCTATAAGTAAACAACAGCATTTAACAACAGATCAAAAAGTAGCACAAACACGTCTTATAGAATCATTGACTTTAAATACTTTATTAACCGGTCTAGATCCAAAAATTGGTCAAATTGTTAGAGCTAGTAATCCAATAAGTGTTTTATCAGCTATTTCACGAATCAGAAGAGAACTTCAATCAACTTACTATGAAAACCACAAACCTCAGACTATTCGTAATACAAATAATATACCTACTCGTAGATTTAGCCAAAATTCACCAAAACAATGTAATTTTTGTCATAGAATAGGACATACTATAAATGAGTGTCTCACACATCAAAGACAATCTCAAAATTTAGCTCAGGGTTCCTTTAGACCAAATCAAACTCCTAATTCACATAACCAAACAGGCCAAAATTTTCAACAAATGCCACAATTTCAAAATAACCAACAAAATCAAAATCGCCCATCTGTAATTAGACCAAATCCAAGTTTTAGACCTCAAGGACCACCGGGAAATCGACCCAACACAAATTTTATTCAACAAAGAACATCATGATTTTAACAAACACTCTCATAACAGTTATGACTATTATACAGATGATAGTCAAAATTATTATGAAAATCAAGAACAATACTCCGATAATTCACTTGATTATCAAGAATATTACCAAGAAATTGACCCCAGTGCTCCTGACTATTATACTGTTAATAGTGAAATAGAGGAAAACTATTATACTGCTGGTCGTGATCCTAACTCTGATAATGGTGTACCAGTTTGCAATACAAATGAAGACGAAACTTTCGATTATAGCTATATTGAACAAGACAATTTTAATTATAATAATGAAAATGTTTATAATTTTGATTCTGATATCATCCTAAATCCAAATCATGATTATTATCAGGATTTTCGACAAGGCCCTTTACAAACGAAACCCCCAGATCCGCTAAACGATCAAACTTCAAATTTGTCCATCCCAGACCTCAGTTCAGAAATTCAAACCATGAGTTTGAACAGTCCAGACTCGGACTGCCTCGAACAGATGTTCATGTAAAAAATACCTTACCGGTAAATTCTAAAAACGTATATTATATTAAAGACAGGCAAACACATATAAAATTATAATTGATACAGGTGCTGGATTATCAATTTTCAAGCCCAAAACATGCGAAAATTATAGAAATCGATCCCCTGAAAATGTAATTATTCAAGGTATAACGAACCAAAAAATAAGAGTTAACGAATCAACCCTTATTCCATTTAAACCTAACGATCCACGCAGAGTATTTATTTGTAATTTAGATATTGATGGATTATTAGGCATGGATTTTTTAGAACATTATAATTGCAGTTGATCTAAAAAATAAACAACTTATTACTGATTTCAAAATTGGACCATTATTTACAGTAACAGATAATGAAACTACCAATATTTCAATTGAAAACCAATTCCCACAAATTTACAAAAATACAATTTCCAGGGACTGAGCAAATTTTTAAACTAAAATGCGATTTAGTTAATACTGATGCTATACTGGTAGGTCAAGAAGTAGAGAAAGTTAAACTACCAAACGCATTAGTTAAAATAAATGAAAAAGGAGAATTTTTTGTTTCAGTATTAAATGTTAATTGTATACCTAAAACCGTAACATTTTCAAAACTTAACCTAGAACCATATGAAATAAATACTGTAAATAATATTCAACTAACTACCCAAGAAATGTGCACCGATAGAACATCGGAATTAAAAAATCAACTAAGACTTGATCATCTTAATGAAGAAGAACGAGACTTAATTTCCCAACTTTGTCATGATTTTTCTGATATTTTTTATTTAGAAGGAGATATACTTACTTTCGCCAACGAAATAAAACATTCTATAGATACGCAAAATTCTAAGCCCACTTATGTAAAATCATATCGCTATCCACAAATTCATAAACAAGAGGTGAAAGATCAGATCAATAAAATGCTTTCACAAAACATTATACAACCCAGCAATTCTCCATGGTCGTCTCGCGTGTAGATTGTGTCCAAGAAGCTCGACGCATCAGGTAAACAAAAATGGCGTGTTGTCGTAGACTACAGAAAACTGAATGAGGTTACTGTAGACGACAAATACCCGTTACCAAACATTGGAGATTTATTGGACCAGCTTGGTAAGTGTCAATATTTCAGGACACTGAAATATTGACGCTTTCATCAAATTGAAATAATGCCTGAAGATATACCAAAGACCGCCTTCACAGTTGAAAACGGACATTTCGAATTCCTCAGAATGCCGTACGGTCTAAAAAATGCACCTTCACCATTCCAGAGGGTCATGGACAATGTCCTTGCTGGATTTCAAAACGAGCGATGTCTGGTCTATATGGACGACATCATCGTCTATTCACCGACAATTCAAGAGCATATTACCCGCTTAACAGAAGTATTCAAGAGACTTCAAAAAGCTAACTTGAAACTTCAGCCAGACAAGTGCGAATTCTTGAGAAAAAAAGTCGCCTACCTTGGACATTTAATCACGAAAGATGGCGTTAAGCCGTTTCCGGCAAAAATTGAATGCGTCCAAAAATTCCCTCAACCTACGAACCAAAAGGAAATAAAATCCTTTTTGGACTCGCTGGTTACTACAGAAGATTTATACCGAACTTCACTAAAATTTCCAAACCAATGACAAAACTTTTACAAAAAGATGTCCCATTTAATTTTGACTCCCAATGTCAAAAGTTATTCCAAGAATTGAAAAATGCTCTTACCTCTACTCCGATATTGATATACCCCAACTTTGAAGAACGATTTCTTTGAACTACCGATGCCAGCGCATTTGCAATCGGTGCGGTTTTGTCACAAGGCCCAATAGGTAAGGATTTACCGATAGCCTATGCGTCTATGACATTGTGCAAAGCAGAAACCAAATACTCTACGATAGAGAGAGAACTTTTGGCAATTGTGTGGGCAGTTAAACACTTTAGACCCTATTTATATGGCCGAAAATTTACCCTTATAACTGACCACCGTCCATTTACTTGGTTATTCTCTATAAAAGACCCCGGTAGTCGTTTAGCACGATGGCGCCTCAAATTAGAGGAATACGACTATCAAATTGAATTCAAATCTGGCAAATCCAATAAAAATGCTGATGCCCTTTCTAGAATAAAAATTAACCACATAAATGACTTTGATTCATTTCGTTCAAAATTAGGAAAATTTAAAAATTTACCTTACCCAATTTATCCCGCTCTTGAAGATGCAGGGCCATCCCAACAAACTGAAAATAAACCTGAAATTGACTGGGATGCCGCTGCAGAAGAATTTTTGTCTTTTGAGGAACTTTATAAAACAAAATCACTGATTGACTATTCTAAAATAGAATATTCCAATAATCATCTACTAGACAAACAAAATAAAAACATTTTAACCTTTTTTCAACAAAACAATTTACAATATTTTCATGAAAAAATAATTGAGGATATATTTGAGGAAAACCCCGACTTTTCTTATGCAAAAATTAATGTACTTAGCAGTAAAGCTGTCAAAAATAGAAAATACCTTATTATTGCTATACCATGGGATCCAGACAGTATTAGTGAATACTTATTTGCAGCAATTTACAGAAATCGAGATTTATTTAAACCTTCAGAAAAATATTTTATCGAAAATAATCCTGACCTACCAATACTAGAAACACTATCATTTCTACTTTCGGAAGTTGACGTAAAATTCACTATTTGTTAAAATATTACTAAAGAGCCAGAACAAAATCAAATACCTATTATCTCAGATCAATTCCATAATGGCAAAAGCCACCTTCACCGCGGAATTAATGAAACTATTAGGCGAATACGACAAAAATATAATTGGGCAGGCCTCAATCGAGATGTCGAAAATTATATTAAGTCATGCCGGGCATGCCAAGAGACAAAAATATGTCGCAAAAACTTGGACAGTCCCCTCGTTATAACTGAAACGCCTAAAACACCTTTTGAACGTATCAATATTGATATTTTAGAGGTACCTCAAAGAAATTACGCTCTTACGATAAGAGACGAACTAACAAAATTTTCTCAAGCGTATCCGCTTGAAGATAAAAGTGTCAAATCCGTTGTTACTTCATTATTAGCTTATTTTCAGCATTTTGGTCTCTAGAAAGATTACATGGTACTCTGAATGATTTGAATAAATTTAGCAGACCACCCCAATGAACACCCCTTCAGTATTTTACCATTTACTATTATCGCTTATAATAAGTCTATAAACAAAACACACGGATTCACACCATACGAACTTGTATTTGGACACACGTCCAGTAGACCTCCCGAAAAATTATACAACGAACAAGAATTAATTACTAAATATATTAGAGATCTAAATAACCGCATATCTTATTATTATAAAATAGCGAGAGAAAAAACCATAAAGCAAAAAGAAAGAGCTAAAGACCGATTTGACAAACATGTCTCCGAAAACAAACCAAATTATGAAGTAGGTGACAAAGTTTACGTAAAAGAAACTCAAATTAAAAACAAATTAGAAAATAAGTTTAATGGCCCTTTTGAAATACTAGAGATACACAGAAATTCCGCAACAGTATTAAATTTAGAAACAAATAACAAATCAAAAATAAATTTCGATCTTATGAAACCTTATGTTGAAAATTAACTTATTTTCAGGTTTCTGCTGCTGATCGGAACAGCAACATGTCAATATAAAATCGAACCCATAAACAATACAGTTGGAATCTACTACCACGACGAAACCAAAATAATGTTTTCGAACGACGAATGGACTTTATTAGTGCATAAAAATATATCAGCTTTTAAACAAACTTTTGAAAGAAATAATAGAATTCTTGACACAATTCAAAATACCTTTACTTCAAACTACTCCAGTATGAAGTCCTTCCGATCCGAAGTAAAATCACATTTGGCATTATTGCAACAAATTACAAAATCTATTGGCGATAAATTTAGTGAAATATCTTTCGATGTTAAAAGACAAAAACGAGGGTTAATTAATGGTATTGGTACTATATTTAAATCAATAACCGGAAATCTCGATGCGTCTGACGGTGAATATTATATGGACTGCATTAATAAATTAAAAACTGATCAAAACCAGATAGAAAACTTATTAAAAAATCAAATGTCAATCACAAGCTCAGTCATAACAAATCTCAACAGTACCATAGGACAATTAAAATTAAATGAGAAATGATTTAATTCAGATATAGAAAAAATTGAAACCATCATTCGACAATCAACAAACGAAATTGCGCTTATCGAAGCCAAATTAAATTTCTTTGAAATTTGCGAACAACTAATGGAGAGTTATTCGTATCTTGAAAATACTATTAATGATATTATAAACTCTATCACTTTTGCACAGCTTCAAATAATTCATACTTTTATTATTGAACCAGAAAATTTGATCACTGCTCTTAAGAAAATATCGGAAAATACAGTAAGGAAAGGTTTACCGCTACCAATAAAATATTCTGAAATTTCACAGTATTTGGAAATAATCGATCTCGAAGCATATCAAACAAATTCAGATCTTGTTTTCGTTCTTAAAATACCTTTGATTGAACCACAAGTATTTACTCTATTGCACCTATACCCAATACCAATTTATGATAATAGAACTGGATTTCACCACATTTTATCATTTTCACAAAAATATTTAGCGCGAGATGATGATTCTTTATCCTACATTCCAATCCACGATTTACAAAAATGTAAACAGTTATCTACGCATCAAAAGTTGTGTCGCGATGTTTACGCGTACCCTATAGACGATAACGCGATATGTGAAGCCCGTTTGTTAAGACAATAAAAGACATTTCCTGCGAATTGTAAAAGTGCGGTAGTCAACGGACAAGGTTATAATGTGCAAAAACTCGAAGGAAACGTGTGGCTAGTGTCGATTGCCGAACCGGTACACGTGACCATAAGTCTTCCAGACACAAAAACAAAAACATTAACCGTAAATGAAAATTCTATTTTACAGCTATACTCAGGATGTTCCGCTTTTGTTGGCATTACTAAAATACAAGCTAGTACCAGAAAAACTATAAACATTCCTCATGTACTTCATCCCGTAATGGTTGATTACAACTTTTGTCTGGACATTCCAAACAAAGTAGAAGTACCCAAAATAGAACCACTAGATCTTAATAACATTAACTTGAATGATCTGCAAGTGACAAAACACAAACTGGACCAATACTCAAAAAGTTTAGATGAACTCATAAACAAACCGTTTGTTGAAAAAAATATTTCTTGGTTCACATATACTACTATCTCACTCATCGTTGTCTTGATCGTCCTCTACACCTGTTACAAGTGTAGAAATATTAAATTCAACAAATCGCCAGGAAAACCTGTTCCGGACCAACCAAAGTATGTTTTTATTACAATTCATAACACTCTGAGGAAGTGGAAACCGAAAATTGACAATTTTATGGTTTAATGTATACCTTTATATTTTTATTTTTTGTATTTTGTATTTTCCTTCCAATCTTGAAATTTCTGTATATATTTTATTGTCTATTTTATATTTTATGTATTTTGGTTTTTATTCTCAAAATTGTTGTTTATTAAACAACAATTTTAATTAAGGGGGAAGCTGTTATATAGGAAAAAATGCTTATGTTTAAGTAATGTTACGCAATGTCAAACATCAGATTACGATTTCCGTATTTTCATGAGAACGATGCTACGTTGCGTTTTTTATAAAATAAACACATTAAGTAACACAAATATCATGTTACATAAGAATAATGATTTCTGCACTTTCATGGGAGCGACGCTACATCGAGTTCTCCATGAAAATAAACGCTGACGTTGTTTTAACCAAATCTATAAATTCTTTGACTTTATGTAAAATAGATAGGTCCAATTATAATTTCAAACTATTAATTTTTTTTTATATAACATAAAACTGTGTAACTCAATAAAAATTGTATTGTTAATTGAATGCGAAAGAGCGTGCTTTGTGCTCCTTGTTGTTACTGCCACTATTGACGACGTTATTGTCAAAATTAATAGTTTATTAAATTGCCAAATTGATCAAAGTGATGTTCTAAGACTTAAACCTGCAAGTAAGTGCTGTTAGGAACAATTATTACGTTTTTAAAGTATAAAAACACCTTAACCAGAAATGTATATAAACTGGTCATTTGTAGTTTTTATTCTGTATCGAAAGTAGAAATATAAACATTACTCAGCGCGTACAAAACAAATTTGAGTGTGTGAAGTTAGCCAAAAAAAAAACAATTGTGTATACAGAAACATTAAACGCCTTCAGCCAACTTGGGTACCCGAAAGTGAAACTCCAGGAATAAATTCGGTGAGTACCCATTTCTTCATCAAGTAAATGGTGTGAAAATCGTTAGAAGCTTATCAATGACAGTTATTCAATAACTAAATCAAAGTTCTTCGCGGTACAAATAAAATATAGTCCACGTTCTGATTGTCTTTTTATCGTCAGCTAGTACCGTGAACGATCAAAATATAATAATTCAAATACGGATCTTACTATTTATTAAACTTGCCATTGATAGTTGACACATTTACTCTTGAAATCATTTAATATATGTTTTTTTTAGTGAAACTTCAATTTATATAAATTATAAACTTTCAACCAAAATTATTAACTATCAACGACTTATCTTAACAAAGCTTTGTAATTAATTCTAATGATCAAGGGTTATGAGTTGAGATATTTCGTTATGACAGTCAAATCAGAATTTTAACATAAAAAACCGATATTTCGCGATGAGATCTCAAAAGTTGTTAATATGCATATTAATCAAGAAAGTCTCACCACAAAAGCGATTTATACATTTGATTCTACTGGGAATTGGAACAGGATATCGTTCACTAGTATTCTTATCTCAACGGGATACAGGAATTTAACTGCATACAGATGAAATTTATTTGGATCCAGGTTGATAAATTATAAACCATTCACAGATAAGTACTTCTTTCAATTATCACTTCTATTTATTTTGACTTATTTTTACTTCTCTAGCCAACCTATCCAATATGGGAGAAAAGTATTGGTTTAACACAAAAAAAATTGGAATTTTGAAAAAAAAATCCTGTGTGTATGTCGTCGTCGGCCACTTTTCGTTACATGCCTTGTTAGCACGATACAGTCTCCGGAGTGTAACAAGTCACCACTTTCATGATTGTGTATTGTTCAAGTCATCTCACAAATGGACCCTATTGATTTTCAGCTCACCCGAGCCACTACAACGGGTGCTATGGTACTTGAAGTACTACATTTTTGTCATTTTTTGAGAAATTTCAGTTTGTTAGCACAATACAGCCTCTGGAGTGCAACAAGTCACCAATTTTATGATTGAGTATTATTTAGAGCATCTAAAAGATGAACCCTATTGATATTCAGCTCACTAAAGCCAGTACAACGAGTGCTATGGTACTTGACGTACCAAATTTTTGTAATTTTTGGAGAAATTTCGGGTTGTTAGCACGATTCATACTCCGGAGTGTATACAAGTGACCAATTTAATGATTGGCTATTATTCAGGATGTCACACAGATGAACTTTATTGACTTTAAGCTCACCAGAGCCAGTACAACGTGTCCTATAAACCCAGATATAGTACATTTTTGTTAATTTTTGAGACATTTTGGTTTGTTAGCACGATGCATCCCCCGAAGTATATACAAGTGACAATTTTATGATAGAATATTGTTCAGGGCATCTTACAGATGCGTAAAAGTTAGTTTTAATATTTAAAACCGTTTATGTTTTATTTTCTTTTTGTCATTATTAGCCTTACACCTTTTTATGACTTTTTGATTACGTTGTCGACAAAAGGCTTCTCTTCAATACGTTTTTTCTCCAAAAACTCTCTTTTTGACAACCACTTTCTATCAACTTGATGTCACTATTCTATTTATTTATTAGTATCGTTAGTTACCAAAATATCCAAATTTTCATTAAAGTTTCAGATTGCATGCTGATATTATTTTATTACAATTACTGGTCTTATATTCATTCATATCATTAAAGAGCCTGTTTTTTCTTTTTTCTTTTAATATAGGCCTCATTTTGTTTGCTCATCCCTATAATTTGCTAGATTCATGTATACGATGACATGTCATGAAATTTTCGCGATTTTGCTATTTCATTTTAGTCTCCCTGATGATGAGAATGATCATTCTCGAAAGCTTGGAAATTTTCCGTTACGAGTACACTTTTTTCCTCTTTTTGCTGCGATTCCCCAATATTCACCAGTTATATATATATATATATATATATATATATATATAAAACAACAAGAAGATGTACGAATAGTGCGTGACATATGAACAACAAGCAACAAATAAATTAGTGGGTATTGCACGCAAATAGAAAACGGGGCTACTAAAAAGAGTGGTAACCGCAGACATGCATGTTTCTGGCTCATTAGCCGTCCTCAGGGAGGTACAACCAAGAAAGGGTGTGAAACCTGGGAGCAAAGGTGTTGGATGAAACATGAGAAAATACAAGAGAATTCAACAGGATAGTCAAACGCAATATTTGTGTCAGTAATATTGGAAGATCTCGAATATTCGAGACAACAACCAACATAGACACGGAGGCGCATATGACACTCCCGTCTGAAACTTGTACCGTACTGAGGACGGCTAATGAGCCAGAAACATGCATGTCTGCGGTTACCACTCTTTTTAGTAGCCCCGTTTTCTATTTGCGTGCAATACCCACTAACCTATTTGTTGCTTGTTGTTCACATGTCACGCACTATTCGTACATCTTGTTGTTGTTTCATTACTCTGGGTCGGAAGTTTTAGACGGGAGTGTTATATGCGCCTCCGTGTCTATGTTGGCTGTTGTCTCGAATATTCGAGATCTTCCAATATTACGTTACCACTCTTTTTAGTAGCCTCGTTTTCCGTTTTCTATTTGCATGCAATACCCACTAATTTAGTTGTTGCTTGTTATATATATATATATATATATATATATATATATATATATATATATATATATATATATACATATAAAAAGAAGATAATCTTTGCTGACTGTTAGGAATAAAACTGGTGAATATTGGGGAATTGCAGCAAGAGAAACGGAAAAAAGTGTACTCTTAACGGAAAATTTCCAAGCTTTCGAGAATGATTGACCTCATCATCAGGGATACTGAAATGGAAAAACAGCATTAAGATACTGTAGTTAACAAAAAAAATACAATAGGGAAAAACTCACAATATGTGTGAACTTACCTCCTAGTTGAGGTTAGATTCAATTATGTTATATAAAATTGAACTACGGATAATTAAAATATGAACCAGTTAACTAAACAATGGTTCAACATCGTACAATCACATTAAAATGACTAAAAAGCTAACATCTAACACCATTTTGCAGACATAACGAACACGATTGCTTTTTTGCTGAAAGCTGGCCAGGAAATAATATCGTTTTCCCTCATCATTATATCATCATCATTATATCATTTCCTGGCCAGCTTTCAGCAAAAAAGCAATCGTGTTCGTTATGTCTGCAAAATGGTGTTAGATGTTAGCTTTTTAGTCATTTTAATGTGATTGTACGATGTTGAACCATTGTTTAGTTAACTGGTTCATATTTTAATTATCCGTAGTTCAGTTTTATATAACATAATGGAATCTAACCTCAACTCGGAGGTAAGTTCACACCTGTTGTGAGTTTTTTCCTATTGTATCTTTTTTGTTAACTACAGTATCTTAATCTTAATTCAGTATCCCTGAAGATGAGGACAATCATCCTCGAAAGCTTGGAAATTTTCCGTTAAGAGTACACTTTTTTCCGTTTCTATATATACATATATATATATATATATATATATATATATAATATGTATTCCCTGTCAAAGGTAAATTTTCTTTTCTATAAATTGTGCCACCGTAAGAATTGTGATCTGCCTGCTCGGAATCCTGCTTGTTCTTGTACCTCTTCGCTATATTCGTTATGTAGTAATAGAAAACTCTTGAAATAACTGAGATATCTTGTTTGGTTTTGGGAATGTGTTTCTTTTTTCGTTATGTTTAAAATAAGGTGAAAGTCAAAAGGGGCCGCAATGTACAAATTTTGGGATTATCACACCCTGAAGTAATCCTCGAATGTACGAAGGTCTTAAACCATATGGCCCTTCAATGATTCTCAAATTTTCAGAGGCTTTTCTTCACTCGTTTGAATCTTATGGCTCCGTCCGGGGGACTTTTGGAAAGACCTGTATATACATAACCTGATCATAATCAGATGTTACACATTTTTGGAAGAACACTGATTATCTATTGGCTTATATCAAATTAATAAACATATTGTTATTATGAAAATACCCTGTATATTATTACGTATTGAGACACTATGAACCTTTATAGTCATGGTGAATATTTATAAAATATGTTGGCTTGGGAATGTGTTTTATAAACAAAACTTTTATTGTACCAGAAATAATGAGGAAAAAAAAATGTTCAATCCCTGTTTCGTTCATTTTATGGTTGACCAAAATTAATCAGTAATTTTTTTTCAAATTAACGTGTAATTACCGTTTCTCTCCTAATTTGAAAGAAAATCTAATCCCTTTATAATTAAACTGAAATAGCTGGAACTTAATAAAAAATTCCATTTTACAAGAAATTAAACAAATTAATCGAAACTGATTATTTGAGAAAGAGAGGCGACAAACGACTATAAGAACGGATATTTCAATCTTGCCGAAATGACTGAATTTCTTCTGTAAATTTTTTATACGCTCTTACTGAATAAAAAAGTAACGTTTTTAGTATTTCACAATGATTAATGCATCGTTTTTATTCGCACCAAATGATGAGACGAATAAAGATGATAAACATCTAAAATAGAAATGAATAGATCTACAAATTGTTCGTAGCTTACGACTCAATTGTAGTTGTTCGTTATTTTAACTACTTTTTGAAGTAACGAAATATTTTTGGCGCAGTCAGAAGGATGTGTCTGCAAATTATAGTTATTTTCAGTAATAAAAAAATTCTGAAGATAGATTAAAAACACTTAATAAAGTAGCTATATGAAAAAGTGTATTTATAAAAGTATACCATTGCGCTTTCAAAATCTGCCTAAGTATACGGAAGAGAACCAATAAGAGTCATAAGAAGAATCATCAAAAAATGATTCAGTAATGCCTTCTATATTTATGTTCATTAGTAATAAATATAAAATAAATGAATCTGAAGCACACCCAGCTGCGTGTTGGATGTCTAAGAGTGTAAGTAAATGTTCATTGCATGTAACTTCAAAATGACTTAGTGTTTGACCTACGTAGACTACATCATATTGAATAAATCTGTACTTGCATTAGTTTTTGTTGTGAAGTTTATAACCAGAATATCTCAAATTGATCTTGGCTACATAAAAAATGTTCTGTTTAACACTCACGACTACTTCGATGTAATTTTTCAGAAAATGAATTGTTAGTGCTTTTGAATTAAAAATCATCTTTAAGCGTAATTACTATTGTGATATCTCTGGTATTAATGTTAAAATATAAAATACATTTTCTTTTTTCAAATTTGGTTCTATTGGCTTCGGGTGTAATATTCTTACATCCAAAACTGTCTCTGGCTTCGATAGGACGATGGTCGGTCGACCAATCTGATTCAGCAAAATTGTGGCGAAATATATGTTTACAATAATAATGTACACACTAATCTTAATTACGTTCCAACAATTCGTACCTAATGGTGTCTGAATAAATGTGACTAGATGCCATTATACTACATTTTTTATTTTAAATTAATTCCTAATAATAAAAAACCAAATTATTCCGAATGCAATCATTACACATTTTCCTAGCTTCAATCATGTGAAAGTTTTATGATAATGTTAGTAATTGAGTTATTTATAACATATAGACGATGCAGTGTATAGTAAAGTGATGAATGTTTCAGAAGGGGAACATCAATCAGATTTCAGATAATGTCTGGGGAATAACTTTTGCATATATTTTATAGCGATTGAACACACTCATTTTGATTATTTGGAAAAAAATGAACATACCCATTAAAGTGTCTGTTTTTTATAAAGAATCAATTTTCCGTAAACTATGATGCCTGTATCCTCTGGCAACGTTGTGTTGTAAGAATAAAGACGTGTTTGATTTCTCACCTACATCAAACCCGAAATTTCGAGTCGTGTAGTGACAATTGAATACAAATAACGGTAAGAAAGCAATTAAAAACAAAATACGCAACGTAAGTGCGAAAATATAAGCAATAAACAGCTCCGGACGCCAAAAAACAGAGGTAAATAATATTGGTTAGCTGATAAGCAGATAACGGAAAGTAATAACGATACTGCAACTTTGACAAAGAAATATGCGGTGTTACCAAGCCGCCAATAAATAGCGCAATTACCAGACAATCACAGGGTACTCCAAGAGGTGAGTTACTTGCGAGGAGTTGACACGAGTTACTCATTTAACGTGGGAACCTAAGAAAAGAAATACAATGGATAGCGATGATTACAGTACTGATGATGGAAAAAGAAAAAGAGGTGAAGATGAAGATATATATTATTTAAAACATCCAAAAAAATATTTAGAACGCCAAATAAAGAGGAAAAGAAAAATGAGGACATGATGGAGAGGGTGATGGAAATGATAAACCACACAAGAGATATAAAGGACATTAAAGAATAGAGAAAACATGGAGCTATTACAAAAAGAAATTAAGGAACTGCGAAAAGAACAGACAAAACAGAAATAAAAACTAAAAAATATAAAAGACATAAACAAAAATGTGATGGAAGAAATAGATAACCTCAAAAAATAAATAAAGAAAGCAAATGAAAAAATCGAAAAATTGGAAGATGACAAAAGAAGGAAGAATATAGTAAATACAAGAATTACGCCTAGATGTAGGTACATGAAAGGAATCTTATAAAACAAGAAGTTAACAACTTTATTAAGGATAAAATGGGAGTAGAGGTAAAAATAAATAATACCATATAATTGGCAGATACAACCTATTTAGTAGAATTAAATACATTGGATGATAAATTAAAGGTCATGAAAAATACAAGCTCAGAAATAACACAAGGGAAAAAGTATTTGTTAACAACGGTATGAATAAAGAGGAAAGAGAAATACAGAGAGAGATAGGAAAAATTACAAAAGAAGAATTGAACAAACGAAAGGAAATTAAAGTGGGACATCAAAAAGTAATAATAAAAAAATAAGTGTGGAAATGGAACAAGGAAGCAAAGGCTTTAGAAATACAAAAGTCAAAAAACTAGATATGTCACGAAAACTGGATAACTTGGAAGCAACACTAGCAATGGAAAATAATTACGAGAAAGATAATAAAATTGAAAATAAAAGAGTAAATAAAGAAAAATCAAGAAATAAACTAAAAGGGAATTTAAGGATAGGAACATGGAACGTCAGGGAAACATATGAAGAGGGAGCAATGAAACAAATAACGGGAGAAATGAAGAAGTATGGCTACAATCTCATAGCATTACAAGAGACAGAACAGAAAGGAAAGGAAGTTATTAGAATAGACGACTACATATTCTTTAGCAGTGGAGGAGATAACAGAAGGACTATGCTGGATTGGATTAAAAGGAAAATATCAAAAGATATCAATAATAAATATACACGTTCCAACGGAAGAAACGGATATAGAAGGTAAAGAAAGTTACTACGATGAACTAGATAAAATATTTGAAAGAATCCCGAGATATGATCTAAAAATAATCCTAGGAAATGCGAATGCATAAGTGGGGAAAGAAGAAATATACAAGCCCGCAATAGGTAGATTTAGTAAATATGAACTCACAAATAAATACGGCCAGCTGTTGATCCATTTCGCAAAAGAAAAGGGTATGCGAATAAAAAGCACATATTTTGAAAAGAAAGAAATATATCAAGGCACCTGGTGATCATCTGACGGATCATACACCAATCAAATAGACCATGTATTAATAGACGAAGACGAACAAAAGTGTATAACAGATATCAGAAGTTATAGAGGGCCAGATGCAGACACTCACCACTTTTTGGTAGGAGTAAAGCTTAAACAAGAAATACCACAGCAAAAAAATCGAAAAAGGAATGAGAAGAAACAAAACACAAGGAATAGATTGACAAAACACGAAGAAAGAAAGCTGTATACAGAAATGATAAATAATTACGCTATACGGACAGCTCACGATACAAATGACATAGAGAGTATCTGGGCAAACATAAATAAATGCACAGAAGTAGCAATTGAACACATCCACGAAACAACTCCATAAGGAAGGAAAAAGTGGATCGATGAACGAAATAGAGATAAGAAAGGCCAGAAGACTACAAATGATAAAGAAAGAAACACAAGAATCAAAACAAACATACACAGAACAGAGGAAACACTGTACAAAATTAATAAGGTATAAGAAAAGAGATTATACAGAAAAACTTCTGAGAGAAATAGAAGAAACCTACAATAATAAAGAAATCAGAAGTCTGTACCAGGGAATCAAAAGAGAAAGAAAAGGCTACCAACAGAGACCGGTGTATTACAAAAATAAAGAGGGGAAAGTAATAGGAAATGAGTAAGAGATTATAGAAATGTGGAAGGAATATTTTAAAGAACCCTGCGAGGAACGTGGAATATGACATAGAATGGGAAGATCTAGGTGAAGAAAACACCCAATATATAAAAGACCCACCAACTTTAACCGAAATTGAGGAAATAATAAATACTCTAAAAACAATAAAAGTCCAGAGAAACTATAAGCAGGTGGGAGCAAGAAAGACTTCCCAAAGACTGGAATGAAGCGGTACTAATTCCAATTTATAAAAAAGGAGAAAAAATGGATCGTTTAAACTACAGAAGTATCGCTCTGTTAAATGTTGCATACAAAATCCTAGCCACATATCTCGAAAATAAACTTTCTAGGAAATTGGAGCAGGCAACAGGAGAATAGCAGTGTGGATTCCGAAAAGGAAGATCAGTTATAGATCAGATATGTACCTTAAGAGAGCTACAGGCAGAAAGCTACGAACATAATAAAGAAACATGTGCTATTTATAGACTTTAAGCTAGCATATGACAGAATAAAGAGAAAACAACTATATATATATAGCCTTAAACGAATTAGGAATAAAAGGGAAACTCTTTAGATTAGTAAAACTAACATTAAATGAAACGGATAATATGGTGAGGGTAGGAACAAGAACATCCGACAAGTTCAACGTGCAAGAAGGTCTAAGGCAGGGAGATCCCTTGTCGTCGATATTGTTCAGCTGTGCACTAGAGTATGTCATAAGGAAAACCGAAACTATCAGAAATGGTTTATTGTATAATAAAAAACATCAATGTCTAGCCTCTACAGATGATTTAGTAATCGTAACCAGAGGGAAAAAAAGTACTACAGAAAGTAATGTTAGAATTATAAAAGATGGCACTTCAGGTGGGATTAGAAATAAATGAAAATAAGACGAAATATATGACATGGACAGAAAAAGAATACAATCAGCAAAGTACTTTAAACATAACAACAGAAACAGGAAAAAATTACAAATTCGCAGAAGTAGAGCAGTTTACATACCTAGGGACATAATTCTACAGAAAACCAGAAATAAACAGAGAAATACAAAGAAGAATAATGGCAGGGAATCGGTGCGTTCATTCTCTTAAAAGAATAATACACAGTAGAAGTATTTCCAGAAATCTCAAAATAGGCATATACAAAACAATTATTAGACCTATAATATTATTTGAAGTATGGATATTGGGGACAAAAGAACAGAGGCTGCTAGGGGTATGGGAAAGGAAAATAGTAAGAAAAATATATGGGGAAAGAGAACAACGGAACGGAACACTCTTTGTGGTTGCATGCACGTTGTAGAATGGATTAACTATGGATTTCACTTGTCCGTGAAAAAAGTTCCATTTAGGATGCTAAATTTAAAAAGCACCACAGCAGGGATTATGTTAAGATGATGTGGATGAAAATAGCAACAGAATTGGACATTACATGGTATTCGCCGTCTTCGTCTCTGTCCTCGAAATACTTATTGATTAATTCTTTCCTAACAATTTTTATCATCTGAATGTGAATCTATCATCAAAATCTTAAAAATGCCATTTTCTAACACTTACTGCTCATTGTCAGATGAAGAATCCATATTGACTGATCCTTCTGTATGTCTGTCTCTATTCTTTCTGCACCAAAACGATTGTGCACGCCGCGATAGTGTCTTACGTGTCACTTACGTTTTGAAGAGTTTCATCTTTTATCACAATACGTATACTATCAGAAATCTCATCTCTTCTATTTTTGTTGCCAAAAAATATAACATTAGATTTACTACAATTAATGCTTAGGCAGTAATCCTCTGCAGCTTTAATAAAACTATTGAGTTTATTATTTATATGCTCATATGCCTTCAAAACAGTACTGGGGTGGAAACTATAATAAAGTTGAGTATCATATGCATCATATGCATACACAACTGAAAATATTCCACTAGACAGGAAGTATACAAACCAAAGAAAGAGTAATGGCCCCAGAACTCCGCACTTCAAATCCATATTATAAGAACAATGTCCATCAACTACAGCCATCTGTTTACACCCTTGAAGTTAAGATGAGAAGATGTTTCTAGCAATATTGGAAAGTCCTATATAATGTAAAATGTCAAGTATTAAATTGTGGTTAATGGTATCGAATGCTCTGCTAAAGTCTAGCAAGACCAGAACAGTGCACTTACCTTTGTCTAAAACTCGAACAACGCAATCAATAATATGGAGAATAACCGTTATTCAACTATAATTTATTCGAAATCCAGATTGCGTTATATGCAATATTGAAAACTGATCAACATGTATTACTTTTCCTCCAACCCTATCTATGATGCGAGAAAAGTATTGGTTTGTCTCAAATAACGTTGGAACTTTTGCTTTTTTTTCGAGTTATTTTCACGTTTTTCAGTGAGAAAAAAACGAAACACGGGTTCTTAGAAAAAAACTCGTGCACGACATCGTTGTCGTCAGTCACTTTTTGTAACATGCCTTGTTAGCATGATACAGCCTCCGGAGGAATTTTGTAATTGGGCATTGCTCAGGGCATCTTACAGATGAATCCTATAGATTTTCAGCTCACCAGATCCAGTGTAACGAGTGCTATGGTACCGACATTTTTGGTAATTTTGTGGAGAAACTTCAATTTGTTAGCACGGTATAGCCTCCGGAGTGTATACAAGTGACCAATTTTATGATTGGATATTGTACAGGGCCTCTCACAGATGAACCCTTTTGCTTTTAAGCTCACCAGAGCCACAATGGGTCCTATATATCAATATATACTAGAGTTTTGGTCATTTTTGAGAACAAATTAGGTATGTTAGTACGATACAGCGTCCGGAGTGGGGGAAAATTAGTTTTAATCATTAAAACCGTCTATTTTTAGTTGTACTTTTATAGCTCTTTCGGGTACCTTAGATAAACTTGGTAATATACTAATTGGGCGCGAATCTCTAATTTCAAGTGGATTTGTCTTTTTAGGCAATATTTTTACAACGGCTCAATCATGATCATCAGACAGTGGATCAAAAAGTTATTTCTTCATCAACCACTTCCTGATCATATATTCCAAAAAATAAGGTATTCTATTCTAAAATCAAGTTCATTAAAATATTTAAAAGACCTGTACGTAATCATTTTGGGGCCCTGTTGCTCAATAATCTGTTTTACTTTACATGAAGCTGTATCAAGATCAGAAATGACACCTGTTATGTGAATAACTCCCCTGTCAATAAGTAAGTTATATGAGGTTATATACCATTGAGTAAGGTAGCAGTAGTAGCTATAATTCTTGTAGGAGTGTCTATAATTTGTCCAATACAAAAGCAATTTAACACATATGACATTGACGCAATTCTGTCTGTCTTTTTTCTTTGCTTCCTTAATATTTATGATCTTTAAATCCGCATTTACTTGATATTCCCATCTTTATTTTGGCCTTTCTCTTGCTCTTTCTATAATTGGTACCCATTCTGTTATTTTTCTTAGCGTATCCTATTCATTGCGACCATAGTCGACTTCCCCTTCCTTAATTCATATTCATAATCACCTACTTTTCATTCTATCTTGTCTCTTAAACTTTCGATGAAAGTGGTAAAATTTGTATTGGCTGAGTTTAATACAGTTATCCCTCTGTAGTTGAAACATTCGAACGGGTTCCCTTTCTTATGTATCGGAATAATTACTCCAGTATTCCATTCAACTGGCATCTTTTCTTGTTCCCATATTTTTTTCACTACTTCAAATAAAATTTGCTTGAACATGGTTCCTCCTTTTCTTATTAATTAACCATTGATGTCAACGACTGATGCCACTTTATTTTCTTTTAACTTTTCTATGGTTTTGTTAAATTCATCATATCGTGGCACTTTCTACGTCTTCCCCCTCTTGCTCCATTTCTTCTTCATCTTCGTTATAAATAGTCTGGTATTCTGTTGTCAGTAGGTTTTTAAAATGGTTTTTTTACTTCTATTTTCGCTACATCGTTTTTTTTATTTCACTTTTTATATTTGTGAATAATTTGGAATCTTTGTTATTCAGCTTAATTTCTTCCATTTTTTCTACTGTCCATTGATTTTTTTCCGTTTCATTGTCTTTACTGCCTCTTTCCTTAGTTCTTTGTATATGTAATAGTCTTGTTCACTCCCTGATCCTATCCATCGTTGTCCGGCTTTAGTTTTACGTTTACTCATATTTTTACATTATTCCTCAAACCAGTTATTTCTCCTTGTATTTTATTGTTGGTCCACCGTTTTTTCTGTTGCATTTTCAATACTTTTTATTTTTTCCCATTTTTCTTCTTCGTTGACCTCTTTTTGTATTCCGTTAATTCCTTCATTAATTTCCGCCTCATATTTTTCCTAATATTTTCATTATTCAGCTGTTTCAGGTTCCACTTTTTCCTACCTCTTCTTTTCTTATTCCATTTTATTTCTACATTTACTTTCGCCAAGATCAAAAAGTGAACGGTGATCCTCTATAAGATCTGACGTCTTTATTGGGTATTTTTGCCCTACATCAGATCCGGGAGTTTTAATTTTAACAGGGTCGTTGGGTTCAAAGTCATGAATGATTCCCTGAGTTTTTGACCTTGGCGAACTCCCATCTTGGAAAAATGGTGGCCAAAACTGTTTTATTCGTAATATCTCCTTTTCAATCGGTCCTACTACGAAAATGTCTAAATAAATATAGATAAAACAATTCCCTATAACTTTTGTATGAAATATTTTTTTCAAGATTGAACAGTTTACTAATTGGAATAACTTAAAGCGAAGGCCCAGGTTGTTCTACGTCAATGTTTGTTGATGCATGATTCTCATTACACTCGATGGCTTCGATGATTTCTTCACTTGCGTTGTCTTCTAAGTCGTACAAAATTTGTGGAATGTTTTCGCGTCTCTGTCAGTTTCAATAACCGCAAATAATAGAGCATTTTGGGCCTGATTTCCTACAACCACAAGCCGCGCCGCATTTAGTCTTGCATTTATATGAAATGAATTTTAGCAAAGGCTCAGGAGCAGAATCTTTCGTATTTTGGATTGGAATTAGCCCAATCTTGCTACTCTACCAACCTCATTTCTGTGGATCTTTTACGACGGCATACCAGACGTGGACTTGGTAGTACGTCCTAAATAATGAAGTCGCGCAGGTTCTCGAGTAGGGGACAACGCAGCAAGACTGAACATACATTTTGTCACAGATTTTGCGAAAAGATGGTATCGAAATGAGTCTTAAGTATTATTTGTATGCTAATGACTAGGTGATAGCCGTGTTGATGATTAACACGTCAGCTTCTTTCATAGCTAGCTGTTTTAAAGCATTCTGTTGAAAAAGGGTGTTTCGAATAATTATGGAAATAGTCTTCACTTTAGGTTGTTGCAGTTCGTAAACTGTTCAATCTAGAAAAAAATGATTGATACAAAAGTTGTAGGGAATTGTCTTAACTATAATAATTAGGAATTTTCGTAGTTGGAACAACTGGAAAGGAGATATTGCGTAAACAACGGTTTTGGCCGCCATTTTTCCAAAATGGCGCCGTGAGCGCAAACTCGCCAATGTCAAAAACTCAGGAAATCATTCATGACCTCGAACGCAACGAACCTGCCATAGATCAAAACTCCCGGATTTGATGAAGGACAACCGCCTTTTTGTGTCCCACTGACTGGTCTAGTGGTTTCCTCGAAAATATTACTCTTTCATCTCTTTGTTAACTTTATATATTTTTAAATCTTTTTGTCGTTTTGTTTTTAACTCAGATATTATATTTTTTGATACAGCCTCTATTTATTGGAAATTACTAATTTTAATTGGAGTTTGCATTGAAATAACATACTCAATGTTGTCGTACATTACAGATTTTACTAAACAATGTAAAATATTGGCGCGTGAATTTCTATTTCTATTAAAATTCATATTGAGCGGATATTATTGAATTTGCTCTTCAATGGCAGCACTGTAACTATGAAATACGGTTTCCTATTCAAATGAGATGGTGCCCATTAATGTGCACGCCACTCTTTGCATAATTTGCACATAAACTAAAATCCAATGTAGTTGTTGCCCGCCTAATATTTCACTGCAGCCTCTCATCAGGCAGGCAACTGTAAAATATGGCATACTCATTAACTTTCGCTTCATATCAATTATCAAGTATGATTTGAATTGTCTGCTTAATCTTATTTTTATTTTCATATTTTTTCTCAGAAATATTATACAGTGAATTCTGCAAAAAAACGACCTCAAATCTTACATTGAGCTTTTATTTTATTTATTATAACCGAACATTGTTTCAAATCATCTGGAAACCCAGAGAATGTGAATCATAATGGTTAAAATGAATCATCTTTAGGTCAGCACTGACATTCTTTTAAAACTACAAATGTTAAACAATAAAATACTTCATTTTTTCCAATACTGTAGATAAAATTTATCATTTTTATGTGACAATTTATTTTCAGATTAAATTTAAACCTCAACTATTTCCTGAGAATTTTGCTCTTGTCGATAATAGGCCAATTTATTGAATCACAACACTCTAGTTATCTTGTTGAAACCAAGAAAATAGTCCTAAAAGAAATCAGCCCAAAAATCTCTTGTCGAGGTAGAAATAGGTGACACAAGAACCTACACCCTTTACAAAATATGTGATATCAAACCATACGATGTATAGGGTGACACACGTACTATATCTACTTATAATCTTTTTAAAATAGAGGTAAGCTAAGGCTACATATTCACAATTCATTCCTTATTATTATGAAAGTTTCAAATAATTGATGTACTTGCGTTCAAATATTGTAATTGTTTGTTTGAAGCTTATTTTTTTTTCTTTCTCCAAATTTTACCACAAATCATTAGAATTTATGTATATGAGTTAGACAGACGTGCAAATTAGGATCCATTCAGTTCATAGTACCAAAAATATATATGGTTACAATGTATAGCAAATGCTTCACTTATATGTACTTTCAAAACACATAACAATGAAAGTACCCCATCCGATTACACTATCAAACCACATAACAAAGAAAGTGCACCATCCGATTTAAACTATTAAAACCAATTAGAAAGAAAGGGCCCCGTCCTAATTATACTATCGAAACGCATTACTAAGCAAAGGCTACATCTGTTTGGCTTGACTTGTCAGAATTACAAAGCAAACAAAAATCTTCTTCTTTATCTGTACTACAATAAGACCGGTTGAAAAACAAAATAGTCCGTCTAGAAAGTATCCGGAAAACAGAAAGCACAATTATAATTTTTCGGTATATATTTTTATTTCTTAAATTAATACAATTATAACAAATAACTCATCTCCTTTACTTATACAACCTCCATTTAACTCTAATCCCTTAATTAAACGTTCAGGCAAAACCAAAACTAGGTCAACGCTAAAATGTTTGGTGATGGTGGTCCAGGCATGTAAAAGTGACCGAATCAAATCTTTATATTTCGTGGCGCCGCTCGTTCCACTCCGATCTTCATTAATCCCCATATGTTTTCAATGGGACTAAGATCTAGTGAAGTTGCTGCCCATGGAATTGTCAAGTTTGGTTCTTGCATTCACGCTGCTATATATGCAGAAGTATGGCATCTTGCATTATCTCAAGAACTAATAATTTTGGGTATAGGGAATTTTGAATACTGCTCGAATGCTTTGGCAACAACAGATCTTCATTATTAAATTTATTTTACATTGTACAGGGTATTGAACTTGTTACGATATTTATGGAACATTGGTTATAATTTTTTAAATACCTCGTAGAACACATCACAACTCTGTATTGGGGAAGTCAAGCTGATTCCAAATATGCAGTAAAAAATAAAGGCTGTTTCATTTAAAAAACTGTAACTTTGATATGACACAGCATTCTGGAACATTGTAAATAACTTTAAAATTTTCAAAATGATATCTCACAGGACAAAGAAGGTACTGAGCTTTATACCACTAATCAATCACCCTGTATAGCAAATAAGTAACGAGACAATATTGAAAATCACAATAATGTGTGCCATGTGCTTCTCTAAATGCGGACGTTTCCAATAATGTTATAAAAATGTATACAAAACGACAATGCAGAATGATTTAAACAATAATGACTGGTTAAATAAAGTTAACCAGTGCTACGACCATTTATTTAGCTCTAGGAAAACTAAAAGGTTTAGCACGAGTCTGGTATGACAACTTTTCCGGCCAAAGAAAGGTTTTCGCAAATATTTTATGACGCTGCAGTGTATAAAACAAAACAAGGACAAGATTTGAATACCTATTATTTTTTAAAATTAAGTAAACTCAATAAAAATTAAAATTGAATTTTACAGACGAACAAGTAGTATATTGTATTATCGCAGGTATTTCAGATAAACAAATCCAATTGGCAATCAAAGCTGCTAACTGTAAATCATTTTCCGAACAGAATTCGTTACAAATTTTCCTAGCGCTAGTAATAAAGTAACAATGTTGGACAAATCTGTGATAAGTCCACATCAGATAGTTTCAACGAAAAGTATAAGAAGGTTAGGAAAGATCAATGTTATGCATGCGGTGAGATCGGACATAGAGGTTTTCAATGTACCAGAGTAAAACCGAAAACGACATGTTCCGTTTGTAAAACAATTGGACGCAATGAAAGTGAGTGTCGTATAAAGGGGGAAATCAAGAAATAATATTATTAAAGAACATATAAAAAGTATTTACAATAAAAAGGCTAAAATTAAAAATCATACAATAGAACGTTTTCCTTGATAATTTGTTATAGGTAACCTTACATTATTGTGATTTATAAAAATATTTTTAAAAATGGTTAGTATATTGAAATAATTTTATTAGATGTTTATTCTATGAAGAAAGATTGGTGCAATTCGTTAAGTACTTCGAAGGTTGATAAAAAGTTCTATTGTTAAGTTCACAAAATTTCTATCTGTCTGCTTTTCTTCCAAAATTCAAATTCAATCCTCTTAATAGTTTTTATAACGCTCGTTGCTACTTTCGTTGCCATGTCAATCGTTTTTATATATAAATAAATAATATATCATATCAGTGTGATTTTCGTACTGATACGCCATTTTCAGTTTCATTTTCGCCCACTGTTAAAAATAATTATTATTAAATAGTATAATGTACAGTTTTTAATGACAATTGGTCTTTTCATTTATATAATTTACAACTTATTTCAAATTGTTATGGTTCTTGATTTGATTTATTTTTTGATATTATTTTATTGTAACATTTGCAACGTTTTGTATTATTCATGATAAGTTTAACTATTTATATTATATTATAGTATGACATTTTTGAATGTTTAATTTTCCTTTTCGTTAATTATACTTATTTTAAAAGTCGGGCGTCAATTATAACAAATTTTAATATTTTTATCTTCCATGTTACTCTTGCCATTTTCTTTTCATTTCTAGCTATTTCACAGTCTTCATCTAACCAATCATTTTCCTTGAAGGATTAAAGGTCTTCGCTCACTACACCATACCGTGCCATGACTGTAAGCAGAACATATCCAGCCCGTTGCCGGCTCATCACAACGGGTGGATGTTGTGCGAAACCTACCCCAATGTACCAGTTTCATCAATCCCGATTTGCAAACAAGGCGGTGTAATATATTCTTTCGACAAAATTAATTATTTCTGTGACTGTGTGATTGAAAATGGCTCGTAGTAAGTATAACAATAGAGAATTAATTATGATTGCCCTTTTGTTAGACGAGGAAGAAGAAACAGAAAGAAAGAAATATTCGCCTGGACGGTATTGGATTAGCGATCTTTGAAAAACAAAAAAATCTTGAGGAGAATACTGGATATTATATCGACAAATCGTTGATAATGAGAGAATGAGATAATGACAGATTAAACGACTTACCTGTAAGGAAGTTCAATCTTCATTATACGATTAACCACGTTCGTATAGACCACCATGTAGTTACGCCTCTGGCGCTCGAATGTGTCACTGTTAACAAAGCAAAACAACAAGTTTTTGCTAACCCTTCGCCCGAACCCCATAAGGATCCTCAATACGTTTGAAGTAGAAATCTGATAAGTTTAAGGGTTTAATAGGATAGTATGGGAGGGGTGGGGTGGTCTATACGAACGTGGTTAATCGTATAATGAAGATTGAACTTCCTTACAGGTAAGTCGTTTAATCTGTCATTATACTTCTTAACCACGTTCTACTAGACCACCATGTAGACGTTTAAAGCCTCCTTTATCAGATTTTTAAGCATTACTAAAGGTTCTAAGATCCAATGATATATCGTTCTTAATCTTCATATTTAATATTCATAAACAGTAAGTTGTGCTCTAAATTAGTTTTATCTATGATTATACCTGCCACAAAATATATATATATATCTATCTATATATACACATATACATGTATAACATAACAACATTGATATAAGATCTAAACAAAAAACACATACTACACATCATTGCGTAAACACTATAACTAAATAATTTACTTACGCAAACCAACTTTTTCTGCAAAATCTTCCCTAACCAGTAAGGGCCTGTCATTTAAAAATGGAATTATAAGAACAGGTTGTCGTCTCCCTGGTTAAGACGTTTTAATTAGTTCGGAAATAAAGATCTTGTATTCGGTGCCACAGAACCTAATATCACTTAATCTGATTTTCGATAAAGTCTGAACCTTGTCTGAAGTAACTAGGGATACTAGCATAGTCAACTTGTAAGTTAATAATTCTAAGGTGATGTCCTTCAAGGGGTATAGAGTAGCTAGAAAATCAAGAACTACTTGCGGATCCCAAGTTACTCCGTACCTAGGAAATACTGGTTTTTCTCTAAAAATACCCTTCCAAAATCGTTGGAAAATACCTTCGCCAAAATCTATAACAAGTTTAATTTATGACAGTTTAAGGTATTATATAGAGCCTCATTTTTATTTTCTTGATTCAGAAAGGAAAGGATATTATTGTTAGTAGGACTAAACCAATCTATATTATATTGCGAGCAAAAATTCCACCACTTTCTGTATGTATAATCGTATTGTCTTAATGAATTAACGCTAAGGGAATATATAAGTGTAGGTATTACTTCTTCGGTTACTCCTTTTCTTTTGTAAGCTTCCCCGATAATCTTCCTGCAACCAGGGTAATGTTGAACCATATTGGGTGGTTTTTCCTAAATGGAGAAAGTAAAAGATCAAGTCTTGGTTTAAAATAAATTGGATTTCCTATCAAACACTCCGCAAATAAGGGATACCAAGGCTGATTCGACCACAAAGGTACAACGATAATACCTTCCGCTCTGTCAATCATTACTTTTCTAATTGTTTTAAGTATAACAGGAAAAGGTGGAAGGGCGTAAAAGTTGAGATCGCTCCAGGATATTGAAAACGCATCAACTGCTACCGATTTTGCGTCCGATTTCCAGGAAACATAGTATAAAGCAAACAAATCTATTGAGGGCAATCCTAAACGTTCTATAATAATTCTAAAGGCATTATCACATAACGATTATTCAGTCTCTCTTTCTGAGGATCTCGACATATAATCCGCTTTATTCTCAGCGGATTTAATATAAGAGGCGAATATAACAATGTGCCTAATTTCGAACCAATTCCATATGGCTCTCGACAACCTAGCTAAGCGTTTATTTTTCGTACTGCCCATTTTATTTATATAAGCTATTGCCGTAGTATTATCTACCCTAAATAAAATGTATAAACCTGATTTATCTTTGACAAAGGAATTCAAGGCATAAAATATTGCTAAGAGCTCTAAGCAGTTTATATGATATTTCACCAAATCCTTATTCCAGAAGCCACCTATCTCTTGATTAAGACAAACCGCGCCCCAACCTATTTTAGATGCATTCGAAAAAAAATGATAAGAATAATTGGGCTGCAATATTGATCACCCTGAACTAAAGATATTCTTTAGCCACCAGTCCAAATCGTCTAAACAATATCTTGATAATTCTATTCTAGAGTCATAGTTCCCATTCGACTTTTCCAATGATTTGCATTTCAAATACTCTAGAATTTTTAAATGTACCCATCCATAAGTAAGGGCCGGACAAATGGAGACTAAATATCTGATAAGTTTAGCAAAGGAACGAAGCTTTAATTTGATGCTCGATATAATGTCCGCGATAAATTGTGCGGCCCTATCCATTTTGTCAATAGGCAAACTAATGGTCATAATTCTACTATTCCAAAGGAATCCCAAAAATCTAATTTTTTGAGCTGGAGATATACATGATTTGTCAAAATTCACAATAAATCCTAATTTTGATAGTAATTCAATTGTAATATGAGTATTCTCCTGACATGATTTCTTTGATTTACTTGACACTAAAAGGTCGTCCAAATAGACACTTAATAACCCTTTTTATCTAAGAGAGATTAAAACAGGTTTAAACAGTTTGCAGAAACCAAAGGGGGCAGAAGATAAACCAAACGGTAGAACATTGAATTCCAATAAATTGCCGTGAAATGAAAATCTTAAATATTTCCTATATGATCTATGTACTGGTACAAGATAGTATGCGTCTTTTAAATCTATTCAAAAATAATATCTTTAACAGTTTTAAAATTTTCTAATTTAAAATGCGCTGTTTGAACATAATTATTTAGCATTTTCAAATGTTCTACTAGAAAATAAGAAGACAGGAATTCACCTTCTTTATGGTGGCACTTTGATTTGGCACCAATCTTAAAAAGTTTCTCAATACATTCTTGCAGACAGGACAGCTCTTTTTTCGAGACTGACTTTTCCTTAAGGTTCTACCGTTGGAGAGGTCTAGATTTAAAAGGAATTTTATAACCCTTAACCCAGGATAAAATTGTAAGGTCGTTGGTTATGGAAGCCCACTGATCATGAAAAGGGCGAATTCTTCGTGCATATTTAATTTGATTATCTACCTTTAGCGTCTCTCACGAGACAGTTCCTGGCGGTACGACCTTGGGCGTGTCTTTCGTCCTGGTTCTTCTTCCTGTGGTGTCTGAATGCATTTGTGGTTTTCATCTTGGTTCTTGGAACCTGACGTTGGGAGTTCAAAAAATATGAGGAAGTGCGAAAGGGTTTCTTAGATTTAATATCCAAGGCAGTTTTTTCCACAGTTTGAGCTGCTTTGCATTTCTCGGAAAAATCCGAACCAAACAACATCGTATCCTTTTTAACCTCTTCAGCCAGTTTTTGGGTAGATTGACTCATATACGGATACACCTGGCGCTTCCGATGATTAGATAGCAAATAGTGCACTTCGCAGAACATCTTAGCTGAGTCGGCAGCTTTAGGGGTCAATAAAGCTTTCACATCTGCCGGGATGGTTTCAGATGTCATAATTGCAGATATAACTTCTCCCAATCTATATAATCCACGTCCCAGCTTATCCTGAAGGGTGGCAAACAAAGAATATTTTTTCTTCTCATTAGCCAATATCAGTCTTTCAGCTTCTAAGTTCATAACGGGACTCGCTAACAGGGGACAATTTTCTGGAAAAAGAATTTTGGCAAACGGTTCCCTCGTTTCCTTGTTTATACCATCAGTTAAAAAACTTTGCCATCTGGTCACTAACGCCTCATCCAAAGGTGGGCCAAAATTGGATAACATCCTGGGATCAATACCCAACACAGTCTCATTAGAGAGGTCTGGAAAAGTCGCTGATTTGGGAGATTCGTGAACTTCAACTCTAGTCTTCACGGGCCCCCCTTCTTGTTTTTCTTCAGAAGAAGAATCTAATACTGATCTATTAAATCTTGGTCTTTGCCTTGGAGGTGTGTCTGATAACATATTCTCAGAGTCATCACTCTCGCTTCTATGTAGAGAGAGTCGTGAATTAGCATTTTATGAAAAAAGAGGTTAATTACTCAAATTTTTGACAGGATAGTTGCATAAACAACTTAATGTCAATAGGAGATAATATACATAAATATATATCCATATCCTTCAACTCTTTAATGAAGTCCTGCATAACAAAATTTCTCTCTGACAATGCATTTTTGTAAAAATAATATCAATGCATGGAATTATTGCATAAACAATAATTTTGTATATTTACAAGATAATATCGATGCATGAAGTTATTGCATAAACAATAATTTTGTCTTACACTGTATATTTACAAAATTAATATCGATATATCTAATTATTGCATAAACAATCATTTTGTCTGACACAGTATATATACAAAAATAATATCGATGTATGGAATTATTGCATAAACACTAATTTTGTATATTTACAAGATAATATCGATGCATGAAGTTATTGTATAAACAATAATTTTGTCTGACACTGTATATTTACAAAATTAATATCGATATATGTAATTATTGCATGAACAATCATTTTGTCTGACACTGTAAATATACAAAAATGATATCGATGTATGGAATTATTGCATAAAGAATAATTTTGTATATTTTCAAGATAATATCGATGCATGAAGTTATTGTATAAACAATAATTTTGTCTGACACTAAATATTTACAAAATTAATATCGATATATCTAATTATTGCATAAACAATCATTTTGTCTGACACTGTATATATACAAAAATAATATCGATGTATGGAATTATTGCATAAACAATAATTCTGAGAATGAATCATTGTAAAAAAAAAGAAAGTAAAAACCAAATCATTTGAAATCGACATTTAGTAATATCAATTTTGCCTAAATAAAATGAAAAATATAGCATTACTTACTGGAATCGCTTAAGTTTATCCCGAAGGGAAACTATTGTATTTTGAAGTCGTTTCATCTTTTTTGAAACCGATTTTGATTGATTTTTGTACTGTCTTCTTACCATTTTTAACTACGTGATACTATCTACGCGCACTGAAAACGTATTGAGGATCCTTATGGGGTTCGGGCGAAGGGTTAGCAAAAAGTTGTTGTTTTCCTTTGTTAACAGTGACACATTCGAGCGCCAGAGGCGTAACTACATGGTGGTCTAGTAGAACGTGGTTAAGAAGTATAATGGTGTTCATACGTTGTCAGCACGCGTACTGCTGTTTGCACAAAACGGTCTCATCACGTTGCGTGCCATGTGCCATGTGCCATTTTCAATAAATTTTGAATTTTTCGGACATTTATATTAATCACTGATATCGAAGAAACTGGCCTAGATCGAACTTCTACAAATAAAATCTGGAGATGCCGCATTTTCCACTAAAACAAATATAACAAAGATACGTAAAGACTAAAAGGATTTTCGCGGTAGTGAAAAGTTTTTAACAAGTACACTCAAAGCAATACCCACACCTAACTTACTCTTGTGTGTTTCGTTGCACTTTGGACTTTTGAAAACTTCACAAAATCTAAAATCAAACGAGCATATTCAAATCAACCATAAAACTTTTAATGCAACTCCTGGTGAAAATAAATAAAAATCATCGATAGTTGTTTTTGTATTTCACGTCATTTGCACCAATTCAGTTAAGCTTTTCATGCAAAAAACGATCCACAATTTTTAAAAAGAAGGTCACAAATTATTAAAGAACAGAAAGGAAACGGTATTAAAGATTACGTACGTATAAACTCGGGAGACTATCGTGCTAACAAACCGAAATTTCTCCAAAAATTAACATAAATGTGGTATATCTGGATTTATATGACCCGTTGTACTGGCCCTGGTGAGCTGAAAATCAATAGAGTTCATTTATATGACGCTCTGAATAATATCCAATTATTAAATAGGCACCTTGTATACACTCCGGAGGCTGTATCGTACTAACAAACGAAAATTTCTCCAAAAATGTGGTATAACTGGATTTATATGACCCATTGTATACTAGCCCTGGTGAACTGAAAATCAATAGGGTTCATCTGTTAGACAATCTCCAATCATAATATTGATCACTTTTATACACTCCGGGGGCTGTATCGTGAAAAGAAACCAAAATATCTCCAAAAATAACCAAAAAAGTAGTAGATCTGGATTTATAAGACCCGTTGTACAGGCCCTCGTGAGTTGAAAATCAATAGGGTTTATCGGTGAGCCGCCCCAAACAATATACAATTAAAAAATTGGTCACTTGAATATACTCCGGATACTGTACTAATAGTCCAAGAGCTCTAGCTACATAAAAACGGCTCGAAACTGTTCCCAAGATCAGAGCCTGAAAGTTGCAAGTAAAACCCTAGTACATCATTAAATGGCTACTCTGTCGGTGCGAAACTTTTGCGCATGAAAATACCAGCCGGTTTTCCACGTTGAAAAACTTGCGAGAAAAATCGAAACGGTTTCCACGTAAAAATTGTTTAGAAATGTTCTTAAGGTCTTAACTAACAGCGGTAAAGCAGTGACAGAGGTTTCATCGTACAAAAAACCCTTGGCAGAGGAGATTGAAAAGTGTCGGAAAACCCCCCCGAAAAATCGATACGGTTCCCGCGCCCAACTTTTTTCCCAACATTCTTCAGCCCTTAACTAAGAGCTGTGCGTAATGGCAGAAGTTTTGGATGACAATAAGTCCTCGGCAGAGATTATTTAGTCGAAAAATGTCAACAAATTTGTTAATACACGATTGTTCGTTAAGTTTGCAAGTTGAGGCTAGTTTTATCCATGTCATTACAATTATTTTCAAATTCTACCCCAATTTAAAAAAATTATCACGATACGGTTAAAACTCGCTCGCGATCACGATCACGATAGCAATGGCGATAGCGATCGCGTTGGAAAGCAAACACATATGCAATAGCGACCTACAATCGACGCATTATTAAAAATGTGTGACTTGGAAGAAGAAGCACTGCTTCTTGCAATATTATTGGATGAAGATGATAATAATAGACAACGGTAAGCAAAAATTGGTTAAATATTATGTAGGCTATTAATACCTAGTATTTAATGTATATTTTAGAAGGAAAAGACGGAATGTTTGGGTGCACGAAATTAACAAAAAACGTAAAGAAGAAGGCGAATTTCAAAGTTATTCCCTGAACTCCGGAAATATGTAAAACGATTCCGCGCATATTTTAGAATGGACTGTGAAAGTTTTGATGAAATATTGAATCTTATCAGGAACGACATTACAAAAGAGCAAACTACACTTAGAGAACCGATTGGGACAACAGAACGACTAAGAGTCACATTCATGTGATATAAAAAAATATGTATGGATTTCACACCTTGGTATGGTAAAAATCTTCATACCACGTTGCAGCAGAAGAATTGTCATCAGTCTCACGTATATTGGACGAGTTTAACGATGTATAAGATGAAGCAGTGGAATTGTTTGAAAAACATGTACCCGGTCGACTTTCCGTCTAAGTTTCCGCTTCTTGAGCCAGTTCTTCTTCCATTATGATTTTGGCGATTTTATATTTCACTATAGTCTGGCGTCGATTAGACAGTTTTAAACGCTTGCAGCATATCATTGAAAAGTTAAATCTATGCTGTCGCAGTTATTTGTAACATCCGAGTGCCTTTCATTCAAAAAGTGAATAATTTTGTCAACATTAGATGAATTGTTCGATGCCGAATTTTCTACCGCTTTTCTTTTCTGGCTTGAATTACGAATATATGAGACTTGTGCCGATCTTTCTTGTACAGTAGTCCCAGTACTGGCTTCGTTAACGTTTTCTGAACTCTCTGTACCTTCTTTTTGTGTATTGCTTGCTTCAATTCCTTCATCTACTACTTCAGGACTTTCTGCTATGTCATCAGTAGTAGTAATGTTGCAAAAAAGGTCTAAAAGCTTCCATGTGCAGTGCCCATGGCCAGGATTTATAGCGACAAATGGATTTGGCTCTTTGCACAGTTCTGGTTTTCTCGGAACGTAAGTGCTTTGAGAAACAATCTCTTAAGTTTTTCCAGCGTTTTTTTAAGTCCTCGCCTGCAAATAAAACATTTCCCAATCAACATGTGCCTATTTACATAATCAAACTAATAAAATAAACATATTGTTGTTGTAATAAAAGAAAACCGAATTCGAAAACCTACTACTTTTTTCTAGGTTTTTAGCTACTGGCGATTCATATAAATAAAACAATTGGCCACAGCTTTTGATTATGATTTTCAACCGTTGCCACAATTGTGGAAGAAGTTTGCAAAGCTATATGGGATAGATTGCAGCCAATGTATATGCCAGAGCCCACAAAAGAGTTATGGTATAAATCAATTTTGGGCTATGAAAACTTGTGGCACTTTCCCAATTGTTTAGGAAGTATAGATGGAAAGCACGTGACCATCAAGTGTCCCAAAAAAGCGGATAAAATTACTTTTCTTACTAAAAAAGTTTTCAATTGTACTTATGGCAGTTGTTGACCCCGAATACAAATTTATTTGTATAGATGTAGGTGCATATGGTAAAAACAGTGATGGAGGAATTTTTGAGGCGTCAGCTATAGGAAGAAGATTTGAAAATGGCACATTTAACATTCATCCAGATAGGCCTTTACCCGGCAAAATGATGAAATTCCGTGTGTTTTGATAGGCGATGAAGCTTTTACCTTGAGTACTTACTTAATGAGACCATTTCCCTATAGACAATCACGGCATGACCGTAATAAAGAAAATTTTAATTACCATTTATGTAAAGCTCGTCGCGTTGTGGAAAACGCATTTGGAATGCTAGCACACAAGTGGAGATTATTTTTTAGACCATTAGAAGTAAAAGTGGAAACAGCTAAAAAACTTGTAAAAGCAGCCTGCGTATTGCACAAATTTTACGGGAAAAAAATATTGACGAACAATTTTTTCATGTACAACAAAATAACGATAAGCCAGTACAAATGCAAACATTCCAGTAGAAGGAAGGAGACCAGTCAACCTAGCTTTTACCATTCGTGAAAAATTTGGCACTTATTTCAGTAATTTATAAACCCAACGACTACCTACTCATAATAAATTTATTATTTGAAAAAATTAATATTTTACTTACCGGTATGTTTTACAATCTCCTCCCATACTTTATTTTTTATGCGTACATTCTTGTAGTCAGCATATGACATATCATACAACACATTATGTTTTTTCACGTGTTCTATTAATTTTTCAGTGAAATCTTCCATTTTTAGTGTTTGCGATCTGCGATAAACGTAACCTGTTGCGTTTGCACGCTCATCCTCGACTATCCTACGATCGAACGCTGCAGACTTTCACTCTATCGCTAACAGGTCGTAACAAGTATATGCGACTTAAAGTGTTTACGATAAATGCGTTTGATCGAAGTCGCGATCGCGATCGCGATCGTGGTCGCAATCGCGTATATGTGGTCTCCGCTTTACTGTTTGAAGCTTACATCATTTGTTGTATAGATGTATAAATAGAAAGTAATACCATATATTATTCAAATTGAACGCGCGATAAAAAATTCGAGTTTCTCAGCGAGATTTAACCGTATCGTGATAGCTTTTTTTTAATTGGGATAGAATTTGAAAATAATTGTAATGACATAGATAAAATTAGCCTCAACTTGCAAACTTAACGAACAATCGTGTATTAACAAATTTGTTGACATTTTTCGACTAAATAATCTCTGCCGAGGGTTTATTGTCATCCAAAACTCCTGCCATTACGCACAGTTCTTAGTTAAGGGCTGAAGAATGTTGAGAAAAAAGTTGGGCGCGGGAACCGTATCGATATTTCGGAGAGGCTCTCCGACACTTTTCAATCGCCTCTGCCAAGGGTTTTTTGTACGATGAAACATCTGCCACTACTTTACCGCTGTTAGTTAAGACCTTAAGAACCTTTATAAACAATTTTTACGTGGAAACCGTTTCGATTTTACTGGCAAGTTTTTCAACGTGGAAAACCGGCTGTTATTTTCATGCGCAAACGTTTCGCACCGGCAGAGTAGCCATTTAATTATGTACTAGGGTTTTACTTGCAACTTTCAGGCTCTGATCTTGGGAAACATTTCGAGCCGTTTTTATGTAGCTAGCTCTCCATCTATAACAAACCGAAATTTCTCCAAAAATGATTAAAAACGTAGTATATCTGGAATTAACTGTCCCGACCCTTACTTCGTGGAATCTACTCATTTTACTGTTTTAAATGAAATTTACTGTTTGTTTCTAGTTAATTCCACAATATATTGAAAATATTTTGAAAATTCTAAGATAATTGACAATTGTTTCGATGATATTTAATATCGAAACAATTGTCAATTATCTTAGAATTTTTAAAATCTTTTCAATATATTGTGGAATTAACTAGGAACAGTAAGTTTCATTTAAAACAGTAGTATACATGGGTTTATAGAACCCGTTGTATTGGCTCTGGTGAGCTGAAAATCAATAGGTTTTATCTGTGAAATACCCTGAACAATATCCAGTCATAAAATTGGTGACTTGTATGCTCTCCGGAGGCTGTATCGTGCTAATAAGACAACATGCCGACGACAACGATGATGACGAAAAAAAAATAACTCGCATCTTAGACAGGGTTGGGCGGAAAAGAAAAATCAATGAGATTGTACTAGATGGAAAATTAGACAACTCTGGAACACGGGATGTTCAGAAATGTGTTTGAGAACTGAATTGTCCCAATGAAATGTAGTGATTAAGAGGAAAAGGAAGCGAAACAGATGCAGGAATAAAAATATCGAAGAATACCAAAGCAGGAACTATAGTAATAAGATGACAAGGCCAATTGGGAATAACAAGAAAATTGCATGAAGCAAACATTATGGATGAAATAAGGAATTCGAGAAAAAATAGATCGATCCACTACCGAAAACAGGGAAAAGAAGGAGAGATAGTTTGAATGAAATGAAAAGGATTGCAAGATCCTAAATCCTCTTCAGACACCAGTAAAGGTAAAAGGACAAGACAAAAAGAAATAAGGCAGCAAATTTACATGAATATTCTGCGAGTAGCTACCAATATATCACTTTTTAAAATATTTCTAGGAATATAGGTTTTTTATAGCATTTAACCTAGAGTAATATTTTACCACCACCTTGTAATATCTGAAGTGAAAGTTGGATGATTTGACTTGAAGTTTTATCGATGCTAAGTCAACTAATACTTGTTCGGATGGACATTCGTCAACATTTATATTTTCGGTATCCACACCAGGGCAAATAATTTTAGCCAGACATATATTTATTGAAACCTCGGAAAATTTAACATTTTCATTATTGTAGAAGGTCTGTGAGTTTTTGTGTTTATTTTGCATATAAAACGGTTTAATGTCTCTTGCTTTGATGATATCTTGAAAACTGAAATTTTCATGTAAAAAATTTAGACTAATATGCCTAATTAGGTTATTGATGGAAATAATATAAAAATTATAATTATAATGTAAAGGAAATGAATATTTGGTTGAATTAAATTAATTATAACTAAATGCGTGTTAATCTGGCAACGAACTTTCCTTATTTCGAAAGTTTTAATATTGGCCAATGAAAGAAAGTTACAAGTAAATCTTGCTAATATGGCACTAACTGCTTCCGAATTTAATGGACGTCATTACAAAGATAATTTATGTGATTTGACTTTTGAAATTTTAATAGGAAATGTACGGGAACTAAATTATCAAATCAACAGCGGTAACCTTGAGAAAGTTAATTGATGGATGTCAAGAGGTGGGTAGTCTTTGGCTAGGGTACTAGACTTTAGATTGATAAATTTGGGTTAATTTTTTTAAAATTATTATTGAATTAACATTTAATTTGTAATTGACAGTGCTATTCCTTCAATGGGCTCAGAAAAGAGTAATGCAAACTCAATAGTGGATACAGAAGTGAAAAAGTCACAACAATGTCATTTTTAAGCACATTATAAGATTGCAGTTATCACAATTCTAGTCCTATTTGACAATCAAGTTGGAATGTAATTATGGTAGATCAGTTGATGGGGCATAGTATACTCGAATGACGTACGAAAAACAGGCAAGAGAATGAGATAATCTTATTACCAATATTGCAGGACACGTAGCCAATCGATATTTGAAGTACTTCAGATTCGACTATACTCTAAAATGTTATTAGAGCACACACAATTAGATTAGATTAGACTACCTATCTCAGATATCGGAAGGACAACTGGTTTATATACATTAGATTCAGTAAATGAGCTGTGTTATACTGGATAATACTAATAATAATACTATTATTAATAAAAATAATAATAAAGAGCACACACTGGACTTATTAAATGGAGCCGCGAGTTAAACACAGGCGTAGTGCGCGCCTTTTATTATGTTAACTAGTGCGACGACAATCCACTTCCAGGATGGAGACACCCCCTTCACGCCGAATTCTCCCGAAGACATCCAGAACTGCAAGTGACAGAACAGAACATCGCTGACCGAAGAAACGTTATAATTAGGAAAGGATGGCTGAGTCGTGTTGAGTTAGAAGCCATCAGACGAGAAGTAGGCAATATCATCCACCAATCCCAGATAGTTCCAAACGATGTACGAGAGCAGAAATAACATATAGCTCATCCAGAACAACCACTAGCGCACCCAGAAGGGACGCCTTACTTACAGGACCGCCAAGACGATCCCGATCAGAGCCCAGCTCGACAACGTATAAGGGAAAAATGCCATAGCCTCCTCTCTTACTAAGAGGGTTCGGACCCACTCTCCCTTCCGTCCCTTCGAAAATTAAGAAGCATTTCCAAAGCCAGGCAGAACATCAACCTAGCCAATGAAGTTTTGAGTGATCATCTCATCACGCCCCGCACTCTAGATTGAGTGCACCTGTCAGTCTACTGTGCTGCTGAGACCATTATCGAATTCAATGGCCAAAAGACATATGTGCCAAAATCTAGAGTGAAGACTAAAACATCAGACCGCCTCGCCTGGAAAAGACGTCTAGAACAGGATATAGACAAATTTTGTGTCATAGCTGATGTCGTAGGCTCATATCTGCAAAACATTCGATTGAGGAAGATAGTCAGGAAAGCATCGGCAATAGCATACACAGCAGGAATGAGCTTGGATGACCCGCAGCACCATCAACAACTCATGGAACTGAAGGACCGCTTCAGACAACAAGCTAAGGCTAAGGGGGCTCGACTTCGCAGATACAATGAGCTTTCTAAGAGGAAACAACAGAATGCAGACTTTGCAGCGGACAGAAAGAAATTCTTCAGGAATTTGGAAGCACGTTCAGAAAATTAAGGAGATGCAGTAGCCCCAGCTAACACAGATGAATTCCGCAACTAATATGGACAGAAACAGTAAACTACAACAGAGATTCCGAATGGATAAACGATGTTGAACAAGGCACATCGGAGGTTGAGAAAATGTCTGTGCATCACATAACATTAGTAGATACTTCCCAAACTATCAGGAGGACCAGCAATTGGAAGGCGCCAGGACCAGATGGACTACACAACTTCTGAATGAAAAACCTAACAGCATGTTTTCCAAGCCTTGCTCGCTGTTTTACGGAAGTATCAGACGATCCATGGAAATTCCCCAAATTTCTGACAGAGGTAAACATCTACATGCTGTTCAAGAAAGGTGACGTCGCTATACCGAGCAACTACAAACCAGTCACGTGCCTATCGGTAGTAGTGTTCACATCACTTTTCGACAACCGAATATACGAACACTGCGCTACAAACAACTTACTGGAGGAAGAGCAGAAGGGTTGTATTCGACGATCAGCCGGATGAAAACATCAACTCTCCATAGATGCAGTGGTTATAAATAAAACAGGTCCAGACTAGGAAGAGAGATCTCAAAGTGTGCTACATATTTACTACCACAAGGCATTTGATTCGGTTCCCCATAACTGCTGATGAAAGTGCTGGAGATCTACAAGATTTGTCCAAAAGTATGAGCGGTGCTTCATCACCTCATGTGCACCTGGAGGACTAATATAATTGTCAACAACAACATGGCTGGTAAAGTCAAGACAACCAGAGGCGTTTTCCAAGGAGACTCCTTGTCGCTAGTCTGGTTCTGCTTGGCTTTGAACCCTCTATCTACAATTCTCAACCTCACGAACATAGAGTACAGACTTAACATCACGAACGTATGGAGGTTATCCCATCTGCTGTACATGGACGACCTGAAACTCTACGCAGAACACCAGACTGGACTGCAATATCTAATAAACACCGCAAGGACCTTCAGTGGGGACTTTAGCATGTCGTTTGGACTTGACAAATGCGCTATTATCAACATAAAGAGAGGCGTTGTGTATAGACAAGAAGACCAATTCCAGGATATCGTGAACTTGCATCCCGAAGATATATACAAGTATTTAGGAATGCCTCAGAACCAACGAATCGACCACACGCACCTTAAGAATATGTTCACCGAGAAGTACAAGAAGAGGGTACTCAGAGTCCTGAATACCAAGCTTTCTGCTAAGAACCAGATCACTGCCCTGAACACCTGGGCAGTTCCTGTTTTGACCTACACCTTTGGGATCCTCAAATGGTCTGAAGCAGACCTTAATGAACTAGATAGGCTAATCAGGTGATTGATGACCAAATTCCGATTCCTGCACACCAATGCATCGATTAAGAGGCTCTATCAGCCTCGAGCAAGCGGTGGTCGGGGAATTGTGAACATCTACAAGCTATGCAGAACTCAAGAGAAGAACATGCGGCTACAATTACTTAAATCCGAAGCCACTCTGATGAGAATAGCAGCACAAGAGGACCGAGGGTATACACCGTTGAACCTACAACACCGCAATCTCGAGTTCGAAATAAGCTCAAGGCAGGAAGATCAAGCATCCTGGATGGAACAAACCTTACATGGCAAATTTCCTCGAAGCCTATAAGCGGAAAACGTCGATAAGCCACACTCTCTATTATGGCTCGGCGCCGGATTACTCTACCAAAAAACAGAGGGATTTCTCATGGCCATCCAGGACAGAGTTATTAGAACCCGTAACTATGAAAGACACTGCCTACGCCTGAAGATCGAGTACAGGTGCCGGAGGTGTGGTATATAATTGCAGGATGTAGATCGCTTGCAGATAACGCATACCTAGGACGTCATAAAGAAGTAGCCAATATCATCCACCAACAGCTGGCCCTCAAGAACGGACTTCTTCAAACATGTCCACTTTATTAAAAATACCAGCCTCAAGCCGTCTTAGAAACAGATAATGCGGTACTATATTGGGACAGGCATATAACAACGGATAGGACAGTAGGCTACAACAGACCGGACGTCATCATCATTGACAAGGAGAAAAGGACTGGAACCATCATCGACATAGCCGTGCCGCTGTCCCGTAACGTTTGTAGAACTGAGAGAGAAAAAGTTACTAAGTACGAAAACCTGGCGGTTGAGCTTAAGAACATCTGGCAGCTGACTAGAGTTTCAGCAATCCCACTGATAATTTCGGCAGAAGGGATTATTTCGAAGAATGTCCCTAAAAATCTTCAGGACATTGGATTATCCCAGAACATCATGGGATATGCGCAGAATGCAGTTATACTTCAAACTTGCCATATAATCCATCCAAATTGACACATGTTACTCAACATTATTTATAACCATTCTCCACGTCTCTTGGTAATCGGTTGAGTATTTTCAAATGCTACAATTAACAAATTTTTTGCTATTTCTCGATATGAATTATCCTGGTAATACCATTTTACAATTTACACTTTCTGGTGTATCTGCAGACTACTTATCTTAAGATTTACAAACATTCATCATACAAAAACAAACTCGATACCTATTTAAATTTCTCAGTGTGTAGATCGCTTGTCATTCATACGCTCCTAATGAAACGATATCCTAGAGAACTGCAATTCTTCTATTTTCCTTTATCCCCTCTCTTCATTTTTAGTCTACATGTAAAAATTGCTAGTGTCCACAAAATATGCTATAATGAAAACCACAGAATTCAATCCCCATTTAAATCTAAGGTAAAACGATAATCGCCTCATAGTCAAAGGGAAAATGCATAAGGCACATGGCGTTTTCAATGTGTTAGAGAGAGGCATGGCGAGATAGACAATCCAAGTAAATTATTACAGTTATAATACAAGTGTTAGCATACGATACTTTTTTTGCATGTTATGATACCCTGTTAAGGAAAATAGGTGATAACACTGAATATACTTGTTTCTTTCTAACACATTGTCGCTTATGGATAATGTTAAATTGCACGTTACCAAATAATATTCCTAGTACTGATTATCTGTGAACCAACAGGACTCCACCGTTTTGCATGCTTGACGTGATGAAAAAGGCTTCCTGGAATCTTTGTTATTTTCAGTTATTGATATTGCCGATGCCGCCGTCGTTGCGGAAATAAAAAAAGGAGAATATAAACATGCCAAAGTAAAGTTACATTTGTTTAGTCTATCACGAATGGAAATTTTGAATATTTTATTTTGGAGAAAATATAGTGTTTTAAAAAGTAGTGAGTTTTATTCTAGACGAATATATCACATATATTTCTTCATAGTGATTGTTGCAAATATTAGGAAAATGTTTGAATTATTTCTTGTAGTTTGGAATAATTTTCAGGCAGAATAATATATATATATATATATATATATATATATATATAATATATATATATATATATATATATATATATATATATATATATATATATATATATATATATATATATATATATATATATATATATATATATATATATCGGTTTAAACCGTTCTCCGACGCCTTCCGATTTCCAGTCTCCATCTGTCTCTATCATTCCATAGATCGTCTTCAAGCTCCCTCTCTCTGATTTATTTTTCTATACCCACCCTACAGCTTTTCCTTGATCTGCCTGGTTTTCTTTTTCCTCTAGGTTGCCAATTTAGAACCTCTTTGGGAATTCTCTGTTTGTTTCCGATATTCTCGGTAATGTTGTGTGTTATGCCCATAATTTTTCTTATCCGTTCGTTGGTGATTCGTTCTCTTCTGGACTTTCCGGCTGCTCGTCGCCAAGAATCCATTTTGGTTGCTTGTAGGTTTTTTTCTGTTGTGGTTTTTAGGGGCCATACTTCGGAACCATAGATAATTATACTTTTTACAATAGTGTTATAGATTCGTTTTTTGTTTTCTTTCGTAATGTTTTTATCACACGGCAATTGCTTTTCTTCCTAAACAGTTTCTCTCTTTAATTGCAGCATTAAGTGTTCCGTTCTGTGAAATTTTCACTCCCAAATATTGATACTCGCTAGTTATTTTATTGCTATTTCCGTCCTCTAATATGAGTTCTTGTTGTCGTCCTTGTATTACCATATACTCTGTTTTTTGTATATTAATTTCTAAACCCCATTTTTTGTATTTCTCGATAAGTTTTCGGGTCATATAATTTAAATCATCATAATCTTGAGCAATCAGTACCTGGTCGTCTGCGAAACATAATGTATACAAGGTACAGTCAATTAGCGGTATACCCATATTTTTAACTTTTTCTTTCCAGTTTTTCAGAGCTCCTTCGAGATATATTTTGAAGAGCGTTGGTGATAGACAGCACCCTTGTTTGAGTCCCTTTGATACAGTGAATTCGGATGTTACTTGACATCCTACTTTGATCTTCGTTATTGGTTTGTTATACATACTTTTAACTGCTTTAATTATTTCATAATTGATATTGGTGTCTTCTAAAGTTTGTCAAAGCTTTGCTATCGGAACATTATCGTAAGCTTCTTTGAGATCTACAAAAAGTAGATGTACTTCTTGGTTTCTGGCTATCTTTTTCTCTATTACTTGAGTGAGGGTGGATATATGGTCTATTGAAGATCTACCTGCTCGGAAGCCTGCCTGCTCGTCTGCTTCCTTGTCCTTGTATTCTTGTTCTATTCGATTTTTTAGAACTTTTTTTCCATACACTCTACTTACTGAGCTTGTGACTGCTATGCCTCGATAGTTCTCACATTTGGCTATGTCTCCCTTCTTTTGTATACTTGCCATATATGAGATTTTCCATTCTTCTGGGGTTTCGGCTAGAGTAACACATTTTTGGAATAACACCGTGAGTTGCTCATAGAGTTTCTTTGTGCCGTATTTTAGGAGTTCTCCTGGAATATCTCCTGGTCCTGTCACCTTTCCATTTTTTAATTCTTTATATACTTTCTTTATTTCTTCCATTTTTAATCTTACTGGGGATCCTTGTATATTAATATTTTGAGTATTATGGGCTCGATCGTCTTGGTCTTTAAATTCTTCACGATTTTCGGTTAATAACAGTTTAAAATACTCTTCCCAATCTTGTGGTTTGATGGACGATATTATTTCTTTTCTTTTATTGCTCCGTAGATTTTTTATTATTCTCCAACTTTCCGAGCTGTTACTTCCTCCTAAATACGTATTGATTCTTTGGCAGTATCTTTCCCAGGTTTCGTTTTTCTTCCGAGTACCCTACTTTGTCTTCTGTTTTTTTTGAGCTTAGATATTTGTAATGCTTTTTCTTCTTATCTTTTATGTCTTCCTCAATCTCTTCATCCCACCAATATGGTGCTTTTTTCTTGTTTTGTTCAAATTCATAGATCCAAATACTTTTATTGAGAGTCCTTGTATTGCGAATTTTAGATTCATTATTTTGATAATAGTTTTTCAAGTTTCTTCTCCAGTTTATGACAAACTTATCTTAACTTCAAATTGTTTGATCTTACTGTTGATCATTATTGAATTTCCTCTCTTTTTGGATTAATATTCAGTTCGGCACTGAACACTCACCTAACAATTTCTTTTGGATTATTCTCATTCAATTCATCTTATATATCTCAAATTTAAGTGAATACCCACTTTCAACATCACGAGATATAACTTAAACTTGCTATGTTCCTTTGTGCTTTGAAAATCGAACAAAACGTTCAAACAGTCACATGAAAATGACAGAGTATAAACTAAATAACCACCAAGGTAAATTACTTGGAAAATTTCACAGCACTTTAGGGTAGATCTAAAGGGCGAAGTGTTCACATACAAGTCGAGTAAACATATAAATGCTAAATCAAATGGATAAAGCTATAGTTTAATAAATGAAGGGGCACCATTTTATTGCAAGGTAATGTGGAATGCGAATATAGACTTTATCCCTAAAGTTCACTATCGGAATGAAGAAAATTTCAATCCAGTCATTATCAACTATATTTTCTAATGTATTTTTCCTTTTTTTCACATTGTCATTTTCTTCGTCATCAAAAATTTCTCTTTTAGTTATGGTAGTTTGATTTCTCATTTTCTCACTTTTATCTTGTTTATTTTCTAATATCCGGTTAAAAACAAGTGTATCGACAAGATACACTTTCGTCGTTTGTTTTCTTTTTTCTTCCGCTTTTGGCAGAGGTCGAATTACATATGGTGAAAAATAATTCCCTACGTGTACATTCGGCTACTATTCTCTAGAAGTCGATGGAAGGGGCGACAATCTTTTAGATGTTGATAGAAGGGACAACAAATTAGTAGACATGCATTGATGTTTTAGCAATTGTGAAATACCTTGTTGTGGCGACAATCCTGTATTCGATCTTTTATTCCTATTGGAAGTAGCTAGATGTGGAACCACACTATCAGTTACATAGTAACATGAGTAATCATCATCATAAAAAATGTTGCAAACTGGAAGCCAAATTCCTGTACACTTAAATCCGTTGGTGATATTTTCTGGCGAGGTTGCTCTTGGATGAGATTTACCAAATAATGTCGCAACTGCGTAAATTGAAATAGATTTGCCAGGATTACTTAACATCAAGTCGTTGCAAGTACCATTATAATTAACTTTTAAATATTTGAAAACATATATATCCCAAGGCTGTAGTTTGTTAGTAGTGTGTGGAGGAAACGCAACTATAGTGATTCTATTTTGTCAACAGTAATCCAAAGTTTCGATTTGTATGTGAGACTCATGGCTTTGTGAAATGTCTCAGAACTTGCATAAATGTTTCGGAATTCATCCATCCCGATTTAGAAGCACTGCCACCTGTTCCTGGACGAGAGCCTAATAACATGTACGTTTTGAAGTTGACTCGAGGGAACACCATAAATGGGGTCACAGTATTTCCAGCTGTATTGTTGTAACAACACGCTGTAAAAAGAACACCCTCTCCTCCGAAGTTAGATTAGATAAGATTATATTTTAACGGGGTTACAGTGCACTGAAACCAAAGGTTTATTGTGCCCCCCCTTATCAGAGCTGTTCTCGCTACTACTACAGCTCGCCTTCCAGTTCCAAGGTTCTAATGAACTCTAGTATTTGGAACGGCTTCAACGAGGCTAGGTCCTCACTCTTACACGTTTCTTGTCCGAAGCATTTCTTGCGTTGGCTTGCAATGGCGAGGCGTTCCAAAACTAGGTGATCCGGAGTTTCATCCTCCTCCCCACATAATCTACACTCGTCAATCTCTGCTAGACCTATTCTCATTAAGTGCTTCCTAAGGCGGCAGTATCCTGTAAGAAAGCCCGCGAGGAGATGTAGCTTATCTTTACTGAGGTCCAAATATCTTTTGGATCTAGCAGTGTCAAAGTTCCGCAGGAACTTTTTGAAATGTTTCTGCCCGGGAAGGTACCGCCAGAGTACTTCTCTTTCGGTTTCCTCTTTCTTCCGAAATTCTTTCTTATAGGAGCATTTTCCTACACCACAGAAAGGCTCCGGGCCAATAAAGAGCATTTGTGCTCATTTCCTGGCAAGTGTATTGGCCTCTTCATTTCCCGTGATTCCCGAGTGGCCAGGAACTCAGACTAAAAAGACCCTGTTATTCTTGCCTAATTCATCAAGTTTTCTTCGGCACTCCCGTGCCAGCTTTGAGTCAATGACATGGGAGCTCAATGCTTTGATAGCTGCTTGACAATCAGAATGGATCGATTTGTCACATTTCTGGTACTTTCTTTCTAGGTTCATTTCCACGCATCTTTCGATCGCAAGTATTTCTGCCTGAAACACGCTCGGGAAGGAGCCTAACGATAATGAGTATCTGGTGCCAGGCCCAAATACTCCAGCGCCTGCTCCAATGGTGGTTTTTGAACCATCCGTATACCATCTAATGGTGTTTTCTTTGAGAGTTTGGGTGATGTATTCCCTTTCCCAGTCTCTCCTCGTATTTAGCATTGTGGTGAAATTCTTTTCGATGCTTATTTTCCTGATCATTTCGTCACTGGGAAGATTCGCTAATGAGATGTATCTTGTCAGAAAGGACCAAGCTCCCTGATTTTTAATACTCTTGGGCAGATCTTTTTATCACCAGATGTAGAGGTGTGAGATCTGTAATGATCTCAAGTGCCCTAGTTGGACACGTTCTCATAGCTCCAGTGATGAACACACAGGCAAGCCTTTGAACTTTGTCGAGGGTCTTCCTCGTGCTGTATTGACTTACTTTTGTGTGCCAAACTATTGCCCCATACCTAATTGCTGGTCTCACAATCATGGTGTACATCCATCGCAGTATTTTTGGGTTACAGCCCCACGTCTTACCAGCTAGATTTCTGCACGCCATAAAAGCTCGTATTGCTTTACTAGCAGTTATTTCAACATGCTTGGAATTACTATGGTCTTGTTTGGGTTAATTTTTAGCCCCACTGACAAGCACCATTGCTCAATGATTCTGAGGCCCTTTTGTAATAAATCACACAAGGTGCTCTCGAACTTGCCTCTGACTATTAAAACAATGTCATCGGCGTAGCCCATACATTCGAAGCCAAGCTCCGTTAGCCTGTGGAGCAACTCATCTACTACGATGCTCCATAGAAGGGGAGACATAACTCCCCCTTGAGGTGTCCCCCGAGTGGCTTTAGCTGAGATGGTTTTATTCCCCACATGTGTCTCAGCTATCCTCGGTGTCAACAACTCATACATCCATTTTAAAATGGTTTCATTCACTCCTCGCCTTTTTATACTTCTTTGACAGACACATGAGTGTTGTCAAAGGCCCCTGATATATCCAGGAATGCGCACATTGCGATTTCTTTGTTGTTCAGAGTTCTCTGGATGACTTCGGTCAGCTGATACAGAGCCGTCTCAGTTGATCGACCCGCTCTGTAGGCATGTTGACATTTATGAAGTGGTGTATTCTCTAGATTCTCTGTTCTTATGTAGTTATCCACTACTTTCTCCATCGATTTGAGTAGAAACGATGTTAGACAGATGGGTCTAAAAGATCGGGGATCAGTCCCATCTTTTTTGCCTATTTTTGGTATGAAGGTTACCCTTGCCCTTCTCCATTTTCTAGGTATTCGACCCACTGCTAGACTGCTTCTTGTAATCTCCAGCAGGTGAGGAAGAATCTCCTCTATCCCTTGCTGTAGGAGTGCTGGAAATATTCCATCCACTCCTGGTGATTTATATGGTTGAAATGTACTTATTGCCCATTCCAACCGTTGTCTGGTAAATATTTTCTTAGCAATGTCCCAATCTCCCTTGCGGAAGCATCCTTTTCTGAACGAGATTTTGAAAGTGAGCAACTGGAATAAAAAGCTTCCATTATTGCCTCACTGATCTGATCGACTCTTTGGTCCAGGTCGTAGTGCGGGTGATTTACCCCATTCACTTCGACGTGTTCCAAATTGTCCTCCAGATTGGTCTTGTAAAGAGACCAATCAGTATTTTTAGGATTTCGGATTGTAGGAATCAAGGTGGTATGTCCCTCTATCCTAAATTCGATGATCCTATGGTCGGAAAGTGATGGCTCGCTCATCACCCTCCAATCTTTTACATTTTTCCTAGCAGCAACATTAACAATTGTTACGTCCAGGACCTCTTCTCTTGCTCTCCTGACAAAAGTGGGGGTTGTCCCCACGTTTAATGTATCAAGGTTATTTGCTAAGATATATTCTAATAAACACTCACCTTTTGCGTTGTTATTGGTGCTTCCCTACACGGCATTGTGTGCGTTGGCATCACAACCAATCATAATTGGCAGCCGTCTACTATTGAAGTGTCTCACTAGGTCTTGTACTTCTTCTGGCTTTGTCATCGGCCCGTCTCCAGCGAAGTAGGCAGAGGCAATGACGATGACTCGGATGATACCCCCAATGTTGAGGTGAACCATGATTGGAACAAGGCCCCTTGATACGTATTCTGAAACACAAATATATTTTATGTTATTTTTTATGATTACACAGGCACGCTGAGATACTTGCCTTTGATCATAAATCAGTTTAGAATCTTTACATGCCAAACCTTTGATTTGGCCTTCTTCGTTGATCCATGGTTCTGGGATCAGTACAATATCCAGTTGTAGTCTAGCGAACAACCTTGCAATCACGGCTGAAGCTCCCTTCGCGTGATGCAGGTTGATCTGAGCTACATTCGTGAACGTGAAGGTGAATTATTATGGATGAAAGAGGCTGAGTTACTCAGCCTCTATTCATCCCCCTCCTTTCTCTCTCCCTGACCCTCCTCTACCACCATGGCAGTATCTCCCTCGGTAATCGAGCAGGTTTGTTGATTTCGAGCCAGACTCTCGACTTCCAGGCTGCTCTGCCCAGCAGAGGCAGTTTCTGCATTCCCAGTCATCCCAGCAGAGTTGGAGGAGATCTCGGACTGACCCAAGGTCAAGCTTTCGCCTTTTTCCCCCTTTCCAGAGGATTCGGATGTGGAGGGTATCTCCATGTCCTTTGGATCCTCCGCGGGGTTCTTCTTTTTTCTCAGCCCCGAGACTGGGATACGCCCAAAACGGAAGTTTAGCGCGTAACCTCCTGCCTTCAGAGCCTCCCCAGATTGGTAATCGATCGCAATCGTGAGGATAGTTCCCTGTCCCTCTTTTTCAGAGTTTAGGATCTTCCAAGCCGCAGTACTGAGGTTGGAGTTCTGAACCTCGACAAGTTGGAGGATCTTCTCCATTTTCATGTCTTGGCTTCTTGGGAAGAACACCGTTATGGTGACCGGCTTTGGGATGTCGTCTCCACCGCAGTACTGAGGTTGGAGTTCTGAACCTCGACAAGTTGGAGGATCTTCTCCATTTTCATGTCTTGGCTTCTTGGGAAGAACACCGTTATGGTGACCGGCTTTGGGATGTCGTCTCCACTTCGAGCCACCAATTCGGGTCCTTCCCAAGAGTTTAATTTCGGGGCTGACCTCATGAGCCAGTTTGCCGATTCTTTTGACTCACAGTCCACCAGTATAATTCTACAACGGAAATGGATACCTGAGAAGTGGATTCCCTCCTCTTTGCTCTGGCACAGCTCTTCCACCAGAATGTCTTCCAGTGTGGAGAGCTGCTCTGCTTCCAGGATGACCCCAGGATAATTCTTGGGCATTATTCCCACCCTAAAAGCCTTCTCTGTTTTGACAGCTGCTGCGTAACCAGTGGCTTGCCCGGTTATCGTTGCAGCTGTTTTTCATTTCTTGCTTAGAGGCCGCTGCGGAGGAGTTATATGCTGCAAGCCTCTTTTAAGCTTTGTCTTCCCCGTTGGTGATTCCTTCGGGGGGGTTGGGCGCTAAATTACCTGCTTCCTGGCCTCATCAGTGGATATTCCCTGATTGAGGAGATGCAGGCATTTCCGCACCCCTGCTCCACTGAGGCCTTTTCTCAGTGGGTCGTCTATGCCGCCCGGTTCTCCCGGTTTTGGGAGGTCGAACGGCATACGACCTTTGTGCCGTTTTTCCCTCTGTGAGGTGCCCGGATGAAGAGGTGGAGGTTTTCTCCACTACTTTTCCGGTGAAAGTCTTGCTTTTTCTTTCCATGAGTGGTCCCACGAGAAGCTAGGGTCATTACGGTCCACCACTGCAGAGCCCCGCATGCAGAGGTAAGGGGTTCAATAGAATGGAGTTCCCCGCGGTGCTCCAAGTTCGAAACCAGTAAGGACTATTCTTCTATATAGCCACGCATTCTTCGGCCTGGTTTCCCACCTCGACTTTAGGTTTTTAATGAGGTTGTCTCCTCTTGGTCCGGGCAGTAAAGCCAAAACCCCCCCATCCCACTGGCCCGCGAGACTTGACCACAGACAGCCAGGAGACATTGGTATAACAGATGATTTCGAGGTAAGCTCGAAATTTCACCCGGCATCGTAACCCTGTGTGCAATCCCTTAGCCACGATTCTACAGCTAGGACAGGTAAAGTTGGTCCGCGGCAGGGTATTCGAGGGCGGCCAGTTGAGTTTTTAGATACAACGAGCCCCGCAGACCTCCTCCTCATATGAAATCATCTCAGAGGCCCTTCTCCTATCCGCCACCTGGAGACGCGCCGGGTTGGTACTTCACCTCCTCCACATCAATAAATACCCCGACGAACAGCGACGAACTACGTACATATCTACTGATGTGGACCCGGCTCCCCCGAAGTTATTTGTCCTACTTGTTTTATGCCTTTCGTGGCTAATACATTCGGAGAATTATTATGAAATAAGTATGAAAATTATTGTTAAAACTATACAAATACTTCACTAGAAGATAATGGAGGCAAAGAGCCACTGGCCAAGAGCAAATGTTGCTAAAGGATAAGAACTAGGCTGCCGGAGCTTATTGACTAATACCTGGATTACTATGATCGTCATTTTATTGAAAGTTTTTCATCAATGTATTTGGTTATACCGACTTTATAATAACAAAGTTTGATATAATCTGTCATTCAACTATCAAATAAATAAGTTATAACATCATTGTTGCATTCTGTCTAATTTAATTCCAACAACAATACAATTGGTCATAGAAGTAATGCAAAATTCACGTACCTAATGTATATGGAAATGTAACGTAACGTTGTTGTCACGTTGATTCCATCTAAGTTTCCACTGAGACTTAAAAACCCCATACCTATTTGTCGGGCGAGAATCCCTAAGGGAGATTGTGCTATGAACATTCCTAGTGGTTTCAACATTCGACCTAGGAATCGGTGAAACGACTGTAATCCCTAGCGTAATCCAGGATTTCTTTAAAATTTTGTATTTCTCTCCATTGAATTAGATCGTTCTGGAGCGTCTTTTTAGCTAAAGCCCGAGATACATCACAGCTCTCTTTACCGAATTAATATTAGTATTTTTCTTAATTTGCGTTAAAGTCACTGCTTTTCTGGGAAAAAACAGCCGAACAGTTTAGTGTAAGGTACTCATACTGTAATAATTTATAGGGTGTCCAAAATAAAATATGGCCTCCTTAATATCTGGAGTTATGTACATATTTCAGAGGCTCAATTCTTATAGTAGTTTCAAAAATCTTTTTTTATCGCTCTAGCGCCTAGATAGATTTAAATTGACTTGTTTTGGCTTTTTTCCAAAATGTTATCAAAACTCTTGGGGATGAAAATTTTAGTTGGAACACATTGTATAGTCCCTCTGGAAAATGCGTTATATTGTTTACAAAACATTGTCAAAAATTGCGCCACAAAGAGACATGCTGAGGTAATAATGATTTGTTCGAGAGAAGTTTTTATACAAAACAAAATCACAACTATCACTTTTGATACTTTATATCCCTTGACTATAAATTGATTTGCACCTACCGAAACTCTTACTAAACACAATCTATTCTCAATACCGATTAAACTTTTCTGTGTAGCGTCAGACCGATAAAACCATCACACACTAAAGTAGTAGCGATTAACACGAGAGGCAGCGTTCGGCTCTGTTTGACACGACCAAGTTAATTATACCCATTTTGTGATGTAACGTGAAAGAGAGCTGACCTTGCACACCTTGATGAAATGCTACAGTGGTGGCAGAATCCAACAAAGGGATAACGTTCAGAAGGCCTAGCATATATTTGTTTTTTATGGGTAGAATGCGGCAAACCACGCTTTTGTAACTTTTTCGATTACATAGAGCAGTTTGATTGTAATGATGTTGCACGAAAAGAAATTGATTTTTCTAGGTTTTTTCTAGAGTATACAATGCAAAATTTACTCAGCAACGACACTTTCGACAAGACAAGATTATTAAAAAAACATATCTATATGGGACTGAAATCAAATAATTTACGCTTGGCTGATATGTGTTTATTAGAGACAGACTTTACTAGAACTAATTGATTTTAAGGCATACCTCCCAAAAAGCCGGAGAAGTGATCACGTGAACACCATACATTTTTATACATATATATTTTTAATGACCGTTAATACTCAATTTCTTATATTTTCATGGGTTTAAACCATTTTCAAACCTTCCTAAAAATTTTGAAAACACAATACATTTATTTTAATACATATAGTTAAAATATATTTCTTTAAAACTTATTTTTTGATTATGCCTCCGTAGAGGCTTGTCTACTACTGTACAGTAGTATTTCTTAAATTAAAAAAAGACAATTATTACACATAAAAACAAACAATATAAACAATGAACTATGCTAAAGATAGTTGACATGTATATTACAGAGTGTCCTAATTAAATTAAAATTAGAACTAGAGACAGGAGTCAGGATTCTTCTTAATATTTATAATTTCTTTTATTAAACTTTTACTACGCAATATGAACAGTTTTTTATAAATCAAAATAAACGATATGACTTTGTTTTCAACAAAATCAAAATTAGACACATTAATAAACTACAGATATTAATGAAAAAACATCACAAAAATGATCTTAATATTAATTATAATGAAAACTGGTTATATAATTTAACACACATAAAAATTCCAACCCACATTAAATATGTTTTGAGTTTGGGACCTAAGTGAAATTATTGCAAATATAGAAAACGGAATGAACTTCTTAGAAAACAACGAAAAAAATATACTTACAACCAAAATTTGTAACATATTAACGAATTATAAACACAAATATAATAAACTAAGAAAAACTACTAAAAACAGAATCAATTATTACATTAAACAAACTGAATATTTCCTAAAATCTAATTCAAACATATTGATTCTAAATGCGGATAAATGCAATAAGACAGTTTTAATGTTGAAAGAGGAATATATTACGAAAACGGCTAATCTTTTAAGTGACAATCTAACATACAAAAAAATTTGTAATGACCCAACAAGTGCTATTCAGGTTAAAATCAATAACTTGGCTAATAAATGGTTTAAAAGTAATTTAATAGATTTCAAAACCAAATCGGAAATCATATGTCATAATGGTCTTCCACCTTTCATATATGGTTTACCCAAATTACATAAACCAGGTATTCCACTGCGACCAATTGTTAGTAACATTAATGCTCCTACATATAAACTATCGAAATTTTTATCCAATACACTATCATCTGAAATTGGACTAACAGAATATCATATAAAAGATTCGTGGGAATTTTGTAATTTTATCTTTATACACAAACATTCCTACGGATCTTGTAATCGAATGTATTAAAAACAAATGGATTATAATCAAGAATTTCACACAGTTAGACTTAGATGCGTTTTGCGAGGCGGTTGATTTGTGTTTAAATTCCACCTATTTTCAATTTGGTGACGATTTCTACAAACAAATTTTTGGAACAGCAATGGGATCTCCAATTTCTGCTCCGATTGCAAACTTAGTACTTGAATATTTAGAATCCAATGTTTTAGCAGAGTTACCAGAAAAATCTTTTTCAAAAGATACGTCGACGACTGTATCCTTTGTGTACCCATTGACCAGACTGAAAATATTCTAAAACGTTTTAATAGCTTCAATAAAACATTACAATTCACCATAGAAATGGAAAAAATCGTTCTAATAATTTTTCAGATATGAATATAGAATATGACAACAATGGTTGAATATTTACAAATTGGTTCACAAAAAATGGTCTCAACGATATTTAAACTATAATTCATACGCTCCCATAAAATACAAGAAGAGTGTTGTCACTGGCCTCACTGATAGAGCGGTAGAATTATCACATCCAAAACACAGGCCTAATAATATTAAAAAAATCAAAAATACCTTGGATTTAAATAATTATCCTAAACATTTTTATGAGCCCATTATTAAACAGAGAATTAACAACTATTACAACAAATTAAAATTTAATAGCCAAAGTAATCCATCAAAATATATTCCACTTCCGTACGTTCCCGATATAAATAAACCATTACAAAAATGCCTAACACCATTTAATATTAAAATAGCAGATAAACCAAGTAACATTACAGGAAATAAACTTTTTTCTAAACTCAAACCAGATAATAAGAACACAATAAAATATATAAAATAAATTGTTCTGATTGCAATGGTACATACATTGGTCAATCTAGCCAATATTTACATGAAAGAATTCAACAACACCAGCAATCAGTTCGAAATAACAATGAATGTACTCCATTATCAAAACATTCACTTGATAAAAATCACTCTTTTAATTTCAACAACGTAGAAATAATAACTACAGAAAAAAATAATAGTAAAAGATTAATAAAAGAAATGATAAATATTAAGAAGAATCCTGACTCAGTCAATTTCAGAACAGACATAGACAACTTAAGTTGTATATATACGAACTTACTATTATAAATGAATATCTACACCTTACCTAGTTATTAAAAATTAAAAAATATGTCTCTAGTTCTAATTTTAATTTAATTAGGACACTCTGTAAAATATATGTCAACTATCTTTAGCATAGTTCATTGTTTATATTGTTTGTTTTTATGTGTAATAATTGTCATTTTTTAATTTAAGAAATACTACTGTACAGTAGTAGACAAGCCTCTACGGAGGCATAATCAAAAAGTAAGTTTTAAAGAAATATATTTTAACTATAAGTATGTATTAAAATAAATGTATTGTGTTTTCAAAATTTTTAGAAAGGTTTGAAAATGGTTTAAATAAAATAGACCGAAACGTTACCATTATAAGCAAGTGATTATATTTCTGACCGAAACCCATGAAAATATAAGAAAATAAATTTTTATGTTGTTAGTATAAGCATAGACACCGAGGATGCACGGTTTATGTTTTGCTTTTTTTTATCAATGTACAAAAAATGTTATTTTCTATTTATATATCCAATACTCCCACTCAAAATAATTTATAAGAAATAAGTGAACATAACACACACAAAAATATTAACAAACAAATTCTGTTATAATAGACCAATATTCTTCTTTATTTCTTGGAATTTTACCGCTGGTAGGCCTTTAGTAAAGGTTTCGGCTAATTGTTCAGCTGTAGAAATATATAGTTACGAAATAGCACACTCCCAAAGTGAATTAGTAGAACGACTTAAAGTGGCACTGGAAAATGACGGCTTTGATCCAGAAACAGTTTTATTTAATGACGAGGCTTCCACCTTAATCTCGTCAATTTCTGCTAACATGGACGAGAATATTTCTGCCATGGAAGAGAACATGGACGAGAAGATTTCTCCCATGGAAGAGAAACTTTCAACGAATGTGAAACACGATATTTCATCTATGAAGAACGATATTTCTGCCATGGAAGAGAATATTTCAACGAATATGAAAATCGATATTTCTACTAAAATGGACGAGAAGATTTCTGCTATGAAGAACGATATATCTGTCGATATTCTATTAATGAAAAACGACATTGCCGCTGACATTGAAAATGAAATTTCTTCTCTAAAATCTGAAATCGGGAATAAAATGTCAACGATGGACGAGAAAATCAACGAGTTAGAAAAAAAGATGACATATATAAGAACTCAAGACACGCCAGCGGAAGAAAATAAGACCGAGCAAACGAAACCTTGCAATACAGAAACACACCCTAAGTTAGAAGACATTGGAAGTTTTACCCGAGTCAAGGCCCCAACGCTCGATGGAAAAATGTCGTGGACCAATTATGTGAAACAGTTTGAAGCAGCCGCTAGAGTGAATAATTGGTCCGATAGGGAGAAATCAGTGAACATAAGTATAGCGCTTCGGTGAGATACCTTAGATGTACTTCAGACGATACCGCTTGAAGAAAAAGATAACTTTGAGCAGCCGAAGAAGAAGAACAGGATCAGAAAGATTGGGACCAGTATCTTTCCCTATTCGCATTGGCCTATCGATCTGCCGTCAATGAGTCCACGGGTGAAACACCTGCGAAAATCCTGTTTGGACGTAAAATGAGGCTTCCTTGTGACCTGGAATTTGGCTGCCAGCCTGGAGAAGATCTAGCAGGAGAAGACTACGTGATCCAATTAAGAAGAAGGCTGGACGATATTCATGAATTAGTTCGAACAAATCTTCAAGTTGCCAGCGACAGAATGAGAAATCGGTACGACACGCAGGCCACGGAAGGCGGTTTTAAAGAAGGGGATAAAGTATTGTTACACAACCCGACGAGGAGAAAAGGGTTTTCTCCAATATTACAAAAATCCTGGGAAGGTCCATACTTAATCAAGAAAAGGATCAATGATGTTATATATCACATAAGCAGAATCCCCAACGGAAATCCAAAAGTAGTTCACCAAAACCGACTAGCGCCATTCGAAGGAGACCATGACCTGGAGAAAGGAGTAAACCATATTCGAGATGTGCCTGACCCTACATTCGATGAATTTATGGACGCGTATGGATGTACCGGGAAAGCTAGATATGGAGTCACTTCAGAACAACGACAAGATTTGTTCACTCTCCTGGAAGATTATTCACTGGCATACAACATCCCCGCCCGTATCAAGAACGCACGAGGGTTGGCATCCGTCTTTCGAAAGAAGTTCGAGCAATTAGAAAAATTTGAAGACCAGATTGCAGCCCCTGGCAAGACACTGAAACTGAAACATAATTCGCGGTACGTCTTCTACGTGATAACTAAAAATAAATTTCAAGATCGATCTACCTACCGCGATGTGTGGGAAGCACTTCGAAACCTCCGAGACCATGTGTTAGGATCCAGCGTGAATAAACTGGCTATGCCTAAGATAGCGAGTAACCAGTTGGATTGGCGAGTCATCAGGACATGGTAGAGGTTATCTTCCAAGTTACCGGTGTCCAGATATTAATTTGCAGGTACAACCGCCGTTATCAGTATCCGATGAAGACGGTGCCCTGCTATTTCCATAAGATCGGAAAGTGTAGAAATGGGGCCAGTTGCCGATTCAAACATCCAGTCTCGGCTACACAAAAGTTCCAGGAGGAACTTCCGTTTAAGGAGGGGGTAATGTTACGAAACAGCACACTGGTATTGTCCCTGAACCCGAGTCTGTCTAAGCCATGTATGAAAGTTAAAATTATGGCAGATGCGCAGGGATTTCTTAGAACTGTTTACGATTGTGACTATCTTATCCAGACATTGGTTTTGTGACCAGTCTTATCTAGAAAAAACGAAGAATTTTTTTTTTTGTATCACGTGTAAAATTTAATTTATTTTTGCATAGCGTGCTTTCAGCTCTCTAGACATAGAGCCATCATCAGTGCTTAATCTAAAAATACATATTCAAATCACAACCAATAGTGTTAAATTACTAAATAAAATTCAAGTTGAGAAAGTTAACAATAGTAATATATGAATTTAATTTAAAGGTAATACAAAAAGGTTTTAATATTAGAAATTTAATAATAAAAAATGATTTTAATTACACTGAAGTTACTGTTATTTAAATTTAGTATAGGTTTTTTGAAACTAAAAAAGAGAAATGAAACCAGATGTTAAACTTATTAGGTAGGTATAAAACGTTTTATATTATTAATTGATTTATTGATTTTTAACGAAGGAAGGAAAACTAGATATGAAATTTATTTGCATACAAAATTATTTTTAATATTATTTATGATTATTAAAACTGAAAATATCGAATTGCTAGTTAAGTGAAAGTTTTTTTATGAAAGTTTTTTTAATTTAAAGATAAAAAGGTTGATAAAAAGTACGTACTGTCAGATTCTATATAATAAAATTTCCTGGCTTCATCGCCTCCATTAATAATTGAACAGGTTAATAAATTTTTTACATTATACAAACTTGGACATCAAATTTAAAAATTTTTAAAATCGAATTTTACGTCCAAAAAATTTTTTTTTAAACACCTGTCATGTTAGAACCTCTACAGGTGGTTGTGTCGGTTTGACTGACAAATATGAGAACTTCAACTGTCAATTGGGTTTGTTCGATTGTTTGTGAATGATTATTTATTTGAATTCAGAAAAGTAATTTTAAACAACAATGAAATCAATTATGTGTAATATTCTATTTAATTTAGTAATTGTAATGAATGATTATCAATTTAATTAGGGTATTTAGAATGATTTAGAAGGTTAGGTTGAGAGTTAACATATAATATGAAATTATTTAAATTCAGAAAAGTAATTTTTAAAAAACAACAGTGAAATTAATTGTGTGTATCGTTCTATTTAATTTAGTAATTGTAGTGAATGATTAACAATGTTATTAGGATATTTAAAATTATTTAGAAGGTTAAATTGAGAAAACACACAAAAATTAATTTTAATGTGAAAACATCAGCAATCGCACTTATTTCACATTTCCGAGATGCCATCTGGGCCTTAACTTACAGAAAAGACACAGGGTGGAATCCCGAATGCCTCTATAGAGGTGTGAAGATAGTTTCTATCCAGCCATAGAAGTACTCTAATTTTCTTCATGTTGGAAGGGTGGGATCTAATGATGTATTCACACCATATTTTGAGGCAACACAAAAACATGCTCATGATTTAATATCATGGTCCTGAAGCAGGTTCTAATGTATTGTCTCGAACCTGCTGAAAAAGGCACTAATATATAAAGGAACGACCAGGGAGAGTTAGTTCAGTTCATAAATTGATGTGAAATAAACAAGAATACACCGAAATAGCGAGTAGTGAAGTGTTGATATAAATTAATAATTAAGTTTGTGTGTATATAAATTAAATGTAAGTAAATAGTTAGAATAGTTAAGTGTATATAAATTAAGTGTTAGTGAGTAGTTTAGTATTTAAATAAATTCGTAAGTAGCCATACCGTGTTTTTATAGTTTATCCCGCCCGTTTACTGTTTAAATAAATAAGAAAAACATTACACAAGTGTAGATGTTAGTATGGTAAAAACCTTTATAATTTCAAATTAATAAACAATGTAACCAAATCAAGAGACTTTTTCCTCCCGACATACTACAAAATTTGTGTCAGAAGTGGGTTATTCAAAAAAGAATTGATATCGAGTCTGAAACAGGAAAGCACCATAAAGAAACCATACAACTCTCAATCCAGTGCACCGGAGGATTCAACTCTGATTTGTCACCAATACTCATCACTCTACTACATCCACTGATGATTCTACTACATTCGCTGATTCTACTACATTCGCTGATTCTACTACATCCACTGAATTTTCTATATCCGCTGATTCTACTACATTCAACGATTCAACTGTATCCACTGACTCTTCTATATCCGAGGTACAACTTCCACAACTCTACTAGAATTTTCGAAGACCAAACATCTTACCAGTTCCGCTGACTCCGAGACACTAGAATGATTACCTTTGTCATGCAAGTTACTGGCTTTTTTCTATCTATATCAATTGTCTCGCATTTTAAAACCTCAATACTATTTCGAAATCTGAATACATTTTTCTCAAAACTTTATATAATATATAAACAATGACTACCCCAAGTTTTACGACCACTTACATTTCATTAGGAATGACCGAAAGAATGTTAATCGAATACGACGGTGATAAAAGTAAATTACACTAATTCATTGACAACTGTGCCATGTCTCTTTCTAAACCTGAAAGTAAACCAATATTTTTTCAAATAATTTTAACAAAAATCAATGACTGCGCGAGAATTTTAATAAAAAACAGACATTTTGAAAATTGGAATACTCTTAAAAGTTACCTTCTTGAGGAATATTCAGATAAAAGGACTCAAGGGCAATAGCAATTAGAATTGCATTTATGTAAACAAAATCCGAACGAAGACGTCATGTCTTTCGCCAATAAAGTTGATAATTGTTACGCTAAACTCGTTAGATGATTCTATTAGAGAAGAACGTCGCGAAGGGTATGCAGAACTAGGTACTGCAAGAACAAGCACTCATCGTATTCTGATGAACCAGAGAACTCGCTATAATTGTTAAATCCAGAAATCCTTTAACTTTAGAAGAAGCTGTTCGATTCGCTTTGAACGAAGAACGCGAAGTAAAAACTCTACGCGAAATTTCGAAATACCAAAATATAAATATACACGTCACTGTACCTTTTGCAATAAAAGTGGCCCCCCTGTCCTTAACTGTCGAAATAGAGATCAGAATGAATATGCAAACAACCGAAATCATCCTAATAATTCCACACAACCAAAATTATAATCCTAACTTTCAACATGATATTTGACATTTGGATACACATAGAAACCAAACTAATTATTGTAAAAACACGGGACACCTTATTCATGAATGAAGAAGAAGACAATACAATAACAATCTTAGACAAAATCAACCACCAGTTCACGAAAATTTCTTTCCTAATCGAAATTTAAATAAAAATTGTAACAATTTTTACCAAAGAAATAACTCGCAACCAGGAACTAGTAATTCGTTAATCTCCCGAGTTCCTCGTCCGGAATACGCTACCTCGAGGAACGCAATCCTTATCCAGGCCAAATCTCTTCAATACATTTTCGAAGCCTAACTTCCTATATTTTTATCGACTCACTTCAGCTAAAAAAGCCTCCTCGTTTTCTCATCGACACAGGTGCTGCTGTATCTCTTTTTAAAATTGATAACTTAAACCCCGATACATAATGTCATAACGATCACCCAGTAAAAGGCATCGACTCTGACTCTACTAACCCACCAAAAACTCTTCCATACTCCAATATTTACTCGATCATCTTCGGGAAAAACACTTATATTTCACGCAGTTCCCATGTCATTCGAGGGTATTATATGCAACAACTTACTAAAAGCATTTTCCGCACATATTGACTATGAAACCGACTGTCTTCTAATTATTAATACATTAATTATAATAAAATTTCAATTCACCACACTTTCAATTCTATGCTTAATTCTAGCACTACAGATAGCCCTAGTTATATACCTGTCGATTCCCAAACTTACCTTACTGTCCCCGCTAGGTGTGAAAATCTAGTTAAAGTGAACGTTTCAAATAATCCTTCTAATAAACAAGGCATCATTAAAAAATGGAAATATCCGAAGGAGTCTTTCTATGCGAAAGTTTAGTCTGTATGAATTTTAATAACGAAGCTATCACATCCATATTAATTACCACTAAGAGTATCGTAAAAATTCCTAAACCTTCCCTGACTCTCGAGGAAATTGAGGATTTGCAGGAAACAATAGATACAAATTCCATAAATTATTGCGCCACTACTCCTAGTTGGAATTACGAATCTAGTCGTCTGGACAAAATAGTTCAATGCTTATGTGTTGATCATTTAAATGAAGAAGAAGAACAATCTATTATCAAAATAGGTCACGAATATAATCATATATTTCATTTAGAATGTGATTGACTTACCTCCACAGATAGTATAATGCATCGCATTCCTACCGCTTCCAGTACTCCAATAAATGTCAATTCGTATAGGTATCCAGAAGTCCATGAGGCCGAGGTGAATAAACAAATAAAGGCATGTTATAGAACGATATAATTGAAAACTCTACTTCCCCATGATATTGTGCTATCTGGATTGTTCCAAAGAAGTCTACCTCGAGCGAAAACAAATGACGTATGGTAATCGATTATAGGAAATTGAATGATATCAGCATCGCAAGACTCCTATCCTTTACCCAATATTACCGAAATTTTAGATCAACTAGGTCATTCTAAATATTTTACAACTCTTGATCTTGCATCAGGGAGCCACCAAATCAAAATGAATCCTAGGGACACATAGAAAACTGGATTTTTCGTTCTATCCGGGCACTACCACTTTAAGAAAATGCCCTTCGGACTACGGAGCGCTCCTTCCACCTTTCAGAGGTTAATGAACACAGTTCTCGTAGGTATTCAAAACTTCAGATGTTTTGTCTACTAGGATGATATTGTCATGCATTCTGCTGATCTCGATACACATAATAAACGGTTAAAAGAAGTTTTTGACAGATTATCTCATTTCAAATTGAAAATATAACCGGAAAAATGCGAATTTCTGAGAAAGGAAGTAATGTATTTGGATCATCTTATAACAGAAACTGGAGTAAAACCAGATCCTAAGAAAGTCGATTCCGTTATCAATTACCCTATTTTACAGAGAGTCAAGGACATTCGCTCCTTTTTAGGTGTTGCTGGTTACTACCGGAGATTCATTAATACTTTTAGTAAAGTTACACAGACTTTCACACAACTATTGAAACATAGCGAACCTTTCACTTGGACTAGTCTACAACAAAATTCGTTCGAAACTTTAAAAAACGCTTTAACAAGTGAACCTTTACTCCAATACCCCGACTTCAATGAACCTTTGAACATTTCTACCGACGCAACATTAACATATATTAAGTCAATCACAAGGTAGGTCACTTCTTGGTCAAGCCAAAAATAACTATTAGGGGACGGAGGGGTAGAACGGGGTAGCGGGGTTGAACGGGGTAGCGGGGTAGAACGGGGTAGCGGGGTAGAACGGGGTAGCGGGGTAGAACGGGGTACTGCTTCTTAAAACGATATTACTTATGTCAGAGCTGTACCATATCCAACAGTCGAAAGTTACAGTCTACCCCCCCGCTATGCATCAGCACTAGTCAAGATTCGGTTTTAGCGGGTACCATGATACAATGATCATTGTATCATGAGCGGGTACGTTAGTATACGTTCATAGTTGATGTGCGCGTTTAGGTGTTTGTTGCAAATATTCGTTATTTTCAAAACAAGGTAAGTACGTTAAAAGAAATTTTACGCTGTACCTGTTTTTACTGAGTGAATAGGATGGCTTTCAGCTATATTATCGCCTAGTAAAATTGACTGTTACGGTTTTCTTGAATACATATTTTCACAATTGAAAACAAAATAACGCTTAGGTCAGAACGGGTTAACAATATATGGGGCAGAGTGGGATACCCCGTTCCGCCCCATTTTAGTTCTAAATAATCATTGGAATATATAGCTACCGACCTTGTTTCAGATGCCTCGTGCTTACGAAAGAAAAACTACTACGCAAAGTTGGTCAACAGAGAGCATGGAGCAAGCTGTCCAGGCGGTTGTTAACGGGGAAATGGGTTACAAAAAAGCAGCCCAACAATTTAATCTACCACAGGCGACATTGGAGCGATATGTGTCTAAACAGAAAAGATGTGGAGACACTTTCAAGGTTGATAAGAGTTCCAGAAAATTTGAATGCGTTTTTACAGAGTTACAGAAAAAGGAGTTAGAAGACTATTTAATAAACATGGAAGCCCGATTGTTTGGTTTAACAGTAACGGATTTAAGAAAATTGGCCTACCAACTCGCTGTTCAAAATAACTACAGTGAAAGGTTCAAGTCCGAGAATCATCTCGCTGGGAAAGATTGGGTTCAAGGGTTTTTAAAAAGGCACACTAAATTATCATCACGAAAACCAGAAGCAACATCTGGAGCTCGGGCAATGGGTTTCAATAAAGTTGCCGTATCCCAGTTTTTCAAATTGCTCGAAGAAATTGTCTACAAATAAAAATTTACAGGTGATAGATGAGACGGTTATAACTGTAAACCCAAAAGGTCATTCTAAAATGATATCATCCAAATGAAAACGTCAGGTAGGAATACTTACTTCTGCAGAACATGGACAGACAGTAACAGTAGAAGTATGCTTTTCCGCTTCAGGAGCTTATATGCCACCTCTACTCGTGTTTCCGAGAAAAAGGATTCAAAAAGAATTTGAACTTGGTTTGCCATTGGGATCTATAGTGAAACTAGGCAATTCAGGCTGGATGAATGGAGAGATATTTATGGACTGGTTTAGGAAGTTTGTAAAATTTTTCGGAGCAACTCGCGAGAAACCTGTTCTTTTACTTTTGGATGGTCATACAAGTCGTACTAAGAGTCTTGATTTAATACTTTACGCAAGAGATAACGGGGTAGTCTTACTTTGTTTGTCGCCCCATTGCTCTCATCGGTTACAACCGCTTGACGTAGGATTCATGAAACCTTTGAGTACCTATTGTGAGCACGAAACGAGAACCTGGTTAAGAGGTAATCCTGGGAAAGTTGTTACGTTATTTCAAATATCTACTCTCTTTCGAACAGCGTTTATAAATGCAGCAACAATGAAAACAGCTGTAAACGCGTTTCAGAAAACTGGTATTTGGCTTTTAGATGTCCAGGTTTTTGGTGAAGCTGATTATCTGCCGTTTGATATGACAGATATTCCAAGAGAAACTGAAAGTGTAACAAACAATGAAAGAGCTGTACCAGCAACTTCGGAGCAAACTGTAACACCCACAGTGCAAGTGGAAACGATAAACAACTTTGAAGAGCAACCGCATTGTTCTAGACATCTAACTATCCAAGACAGACTAAAACTTCCGTTGATTTGCAGCATGTTTCTCAAATTTGTGAAACGTCGAATAACTCGACAAAAAATATTTCCAAGCACTTCGCTCACTACTCTCCTTCTGATATTCTACCCATACCAAAAGTTGGAATATCTTCGAAAAGAGCCAGTAAAAAACGTGGAAAGGCTACCATTTTGACGTCGATCCCATATAAAAATAAACTTGAGGATGCCATCGAACAAACAAATCTGAAAGAACAAAAGAAAAATGTAGTTAAACGAAAAATCGAAAGTCCCAAAAATAAAAATTTCTAAAATAAAACAGCAACCAAAGCAAACTGAAAAATTAGATAACAAAAAAGAGTTGTTGAGTCGGCAGAATCCGAATCATCAGAAGTCGAGGAAGATGCTCATACACCCTGCCTGTATTGTACCGATAAATACAGTAGCTCAAATTCAAGTGAGGGCTGGATTTCATGCATTCTTTGTCATAAATGGGCTCACAATGCATGTGCCTATATCGACAGCGATGATGATGATAAAATTATGTTTGAATGTAATTTATACAAATGAATGTAAACTATTTCAAATATTATGTTTTTCTTAGTTTGTATCACCATAATGTTGTTTTATTCATATTTTTTAATATTTCGTTTTAAAAGTTTAAAAGCGAGTATATTTACCTAATAATTGTCATAAATACTAGCATCATTGACACATATTTTCATGTACTTCGTTCCACCCCATGTGTGGGGCGGAACGGGGTAAAACGTTCTTTTTTATAAAAGTGTGAAAATTTAGAAAATTTACATAAAGTTTTTAAAATGTCGTACCTAGTATATAACTCCTAAGTTAACGATTATATATTCTATAAAAGTAGGGGTATTAACTTTTAGAAAGACTTGATTTTTTGACCACAAACGTTAGTAATATATAAGCCCGTTCACTCCACAATGACCTCATTTGACCCCAAAGTTGAACTGAGAATGAACGGTCACAGAACGGTTCCAGAACCGACGGTGCCGTCTTGGGTCGATGACCCCTTCTCAGTTGATAATGTGTATAATGGGGTGGTGGGGGTACCAAAAAGGCACGGACGATGTCGTAAAGACAACGATGGTATATTCTGTGCAAATAGGAATTAGGTGAGTTTATTTAACATTTTTATTTTGGTAGGTTATATTGCTTAATTTATAAACAGTAAAAGTACCTACCTACAATAAAAAAGCTTTAAAAAAATATTTTCTGTATCATACACCAGGGACATATAAACAATAATTAAACACCTTTTTCCATGGCCAACCCAAGAGGTAATAATCTATGCTTAGATTATTATAGGTGTACTAAAATACATAAAGCATCAAACAGGCCTACCGTATAGTACAAATAGTCTTAAAGAAGACTTCCATTTTCTCCAGACTTCGCCTCTCGAGACTGGCTATTCTGTTTTTCACCAATACGAGATTGCTTTCTCTTCTCAGGACTTTAAGAACCAAAATTAAAATATTAGTATTTTATTTAGGTATATTCACCGTTCGAACGCAACTCTGTGGCCTTAAATTTGAGCTTATTTCTAGTGTTTTTTTATTACATTCTTTTTTGTACAACAGTCTCTCTTCATGGGACTTCAACTTAGGGTACTTTGGGAAAATCTGTACTATATACAGGGACATCTAAGTACGATGCAATACAATACAATAAGTTTGTATACTTATAATAAAGAAACAAAATCTCTCTCTCTCTCTCTCTCTCTTAACAAAAAAAATTATCAGCTAAATACTCTAAGACAATAATACAGAATCAATATAAAAAACAGAGGTTAAGTGAATAGATTAGAAGCCCCAGGGTAAGGGATCGATAATATCAGTATTACTATCAATAACTTTTTTTATAATCCTTTCTAAATGTTTTTGACACTCGTTTTCTAGTGTCCAAATCTTTTGTTTTTGATTTACCTGTAATTTGATCAAATTGAAGTGTCACGCTATCTTCACAATCTTCTATTATACTCTTCATAGCTGTACTATTCAGTATTTTATTATTTTCATAATTCAAAGTGAAACCTTTAATTTTAGTGACCTCTTTACCTTTAAGAGTTTTGATGTAATAGCTTTTTGGTCCTGTCGATATCCATTCGGTGATATAATCATCACTGGAAATTTCATCGCTCCAATCACCAATCATCTCGCTCATAGATACGGTATTTTGGCCATCATCAATATAAACTATGAAATCAGTGTCGTAGTAAACAACAGCTTCACCTAACTTATCTAACATATCATACAATCTGAGGCGGACATTAGAGGTTTTAATAAATTGGTTTGCTTTAATTATACAGGGTGTTTCATAGTTAAACCACCATAGGTTAACTGCAAGTAGAGGACACTTCGGTGGTTCCAAATAAACTTGGTTAATTGGTCTAACATAATTATTAATGGAGATACAGGGTGTTTTATTCATTTAGTCCAATGCTTTTGAAGGCCATAAGTTTAGAACCACCCTATATATTTCTTTCATTTTTAATAAGGATAATAATGCATTGATAACACAATAAGATAGTGTAATAAAAATAATTAGAATCCAGGTCTGGTTTAAGGAAAATTTGCAAAATTCGATTATCTCCAAAACAACACCCTGTATAACAGAATTTTTAAAATCCAATAGATTATTCGAAGAGAACAGAAAAAATAGAGCGGCACCAAAATATTTTTCAAAGTGCACATCCCGTTTTACTGCTTAACTTTTAATGTCAAAGTTATTTGAATGTATCATTGACATTTTCGTACTAATAACTTTAGAACCACCCTATAGATTTCTTTCATTTTTGGTAGGTGTTACATAAGCATCAAAATCTTATCATGTAACAAAAACAGTTATAATCCAGGTTCGGGCAAGGAAAAAAAATTATCAAGATTTTTATAAATCAATAATTTATTCCAAAAGAACAGAAAAAATTGAGTTACACAGAATTTCAAATGATTTATAATAATTGTTCGAAATGTCCACCATTTTGTTCTATGCATTTACGAGCTCTTTTTAAGATGTTTTGTGTTGCTCGCCTTATCACTAATGGATTTGTCCTGATTTCTTCGCAAGCATCATCAATTCTTTGAATAAGATCTTCTAAGCTGTTTATCTCAGTAGAGTATACTTTGACTTTCAGATATCCCCAAATATGATAGTCCACTGAGTTAAAATCCGGCGACCGGCAAGGCCAATTATAGGGCCCGCCCCTCCCTATCCACATGTTTCTAAAATTCTCGTCTAGAAAATTTCGCACAATTACCCTAAAGTGAGACGATGCACCATCGTGCTGGAAATACATTCCTCCAATTTTCTCATTTTCTAATAGCACTGGTAACATATTTTGCAAAAAAGGAAAATAGTCGTCTCCTGTTAATGTACGGGGTAGGGCATATGGTCCAATAAGGTGATCATCTAAAACTCCACACCAAACGTTAACCGAAAACCTATACTGCGAATGTGTTTGTCTTGTAGCAAAAGGATTTTCATAATCCCAAACATGGGAATTTCGTAGATTGTAAACCCCATCCCTTGTAAATGTGGCCTCATCAGTGAATAGGCACCTGCTAACTATTCTTCTCCTTCTAAGGATCCATCGACTAAAGTTTAATCGCGGTTCCAAATCACGTGGTTCTAGTCTTTGAACTTGTTGAACATGATAAGGGTAGAAGCTAAATTTTTTTAATCTCCTCCAAGCGGTAGTATGGGGTACATTTAATGCGTGGCCAATCCTTCTTGTACTGATTGTTGGGTTGTTGTCTACCATTTCTGGAACAAAATGAAATTATGGCACTGGAGGAGATTAATTTAGTATCACATATTAATGTATTAATCTAATGAACAAAAGGGAAATTTCTAATCCACTCTTAGTCTTAATATCTATTAAAAAATTTTTTATATCTTTACTTTACCTAGTGTTGTCTTTCATCATAATCATTGGTTGTCGCTGTAGGAAATCTTCCATGTTGCCGACTGTAATCAAATACTCTCGCAAATGTCTGGTAATGAGGAGTGCGACGATTAGGAAAGCGTGTTTCATATTCCCTTACTGCTTCTCTACCATTTCCGTTACAAAAGCCATACACAAATAGTATGTCTGCATATTCTACATTTGTAAATTTATGCGGCATAATTAATTATTATTCAAAATGATCTAAATTATTTCGTGCGAAATTTACTAACAACAAACGATTAACTACCAATAACAAAACGAACTGTCAAAGTTTTCCATACTTCAACAGTCTACGCCTATTTGATAATTTTTCTGTTGCTTTAGAATATTAGACCTACTTGATAATTGTTAATGATTTTGACTTGAATATTTTAGTAAGTGTGCACTACGAAAAACAATTTCGTGTAACTCAATTTTTTCTGTTCTTTTGGAATAAACTATTGATGCTTATGTAACTTACACCTACCAAAAATTAAAGAAAACTATAGGGTGGTTCTAAAGTTAACTTTGACATTAAAAGTTAAGCAGTACAACGGGATGTGCACTTCGAAAAATATTTTGGTGCCGCTCTATTTTGTCTGTTCTCTTCGAATAATCTATTGGATTTTAAAAATTCTGTTATACAGGGTGTTGTTTTGGAGATAATCGAATATTGCAAATTTTCCTTAAACCAGACCTGGATTCTAATTATTTTTATTACACTATCTTATTGTGTTATCAATGCATTATTATCCTTACCAAAAATGAAAGGAATATATAGGGTGGTTCTAAAGTTATGGCCTTCAAAAGCATTGTACTAAATGAATAAAACACCCTGTATCTCCGTTAATAATTATGTTAGAACATTTAACCTAGTCTTTTTGGAACCACCAAAGTGTTCTCTACTTGCAGTTAACCTATGGTGGTTTAACTATGAAACACCCTGTATATGTAATGTAGATAAGTTTTGAAAACGGTAGAATAACCAACTTGTATTTATAGTAATTAGTAAATATAATTAGTCCTTCTGAGCTCAAATATAATTTGTTCTATTTCTTCGTCAAAACCTTCTTCTTGAATTAGTGTTCTTAATAAATTAACTAAGTCGTTTGGATCACTCCAGTTATTGAGAAGCTGTTTAACCGTTATATTAGAAGATATGTAGCATTGTCCACCGTCGTTCGATGTATCATTTTTTCCGCGTGTTTCGTCGCTCCCTGTAGTTGTTCTGTAGACTGGATCCCTTTCTCTGAGTATGTCGTCGGGAAGTTTATTTGTTTTATTGTCTCTGAGTGTGTCGTCGGGAAGTGTAGTTGCTTTGTAGTTTGATGTATTGGAATTTTTTGAACAATATTTCTTTGTAGGCTCCACAGTTATTGGGTTTTCAACATAGTTTGTAGATCCATGCTTTCTCTTTATAGACTTAAATAAAGGTTTAATTATGTTGTCGAATTTTTCTTTGCACGCTTGATGCCTAAGGTGTCCTCTTGAATCTCTATGGGCAGATGAGATCTCTAGCAACTGTTTATAAACTTGGAGGTCTCCAGATGTAAAATTAGTAGGACGTTTGCTAAATAATAGTTCGTGTACTCCAGACGTACTATTAAACTCTTTATTGTCCAAAATGATTTTATTTTTATCAAACTTCAGATCTTTATTGCCTAGGCACCATTTCGAAAATTCATAGCGAGGACCATATGCTTTATCAGGATCTATGTATTTTTTAAGATAAGTATTCTTCTCTTGAGCAGGGCCTTCTCTGCATTTTTCAACATTATTCTCTTCAAAAATGTTTGGTTCATCAGGCAAGTTTTCCTCTATCTGACTCATCGACGTTGCTTCGTCTTGCTCAGCCTCCATTTTTCTCAATGAAGCGTACTTGTCTCTAACAATTTTTGCAAGTTTTGAGACTTGTGTACCGTATGACATCTTGATAGTGACTGAACTGATCTCAGACTAGCAACGCTATTTACAGGGCTCACAGCTTTCATAGTCGACCTTGCAGGGTGATCACAGTCCGCTGAGCTATCTCTGAGCGATCAGTTTAGATACTTTAATGTGTAATACGGTATCTGACCTATCTGAACCGTTTGACCTAGGGTTTTAACGCTCTCTGGTTGCTCAGCTCCCTCTAGTTGGTCAGCTCCCTCTGGTTGCTCAGCTCCCACACGGCTGTTTCTGGCACGGTTGTCCCAAGTGTTTCAACTCTTTGACCGTTAACAAGGTAAATCATGATACAATGGAAGATCTCTACGAAAAAACAAGACGTAGAAGCCTACAAATAAAAGACGGTGGTTACAATTTAATAGAAATTTGGGAATGTCAATGTTTAAAACCTGTTGAATTTAAAAAATGCCGAACTTGTAACATTTGACGAACCTTTGAAGCCTAGTGACTCATTCTTTGGCGGCCGCACGAACGCGGCAAAACTAAAGATTACTGGTAAAAAAGCTACGGTATATTGATGTAGTTTCTCTATACCCTGCCGTTCAGTACTTTGATCTTTTTCCAGGGGGCCATCCTACCAAACTTTTTAAACCTGCTGAGTACGACCCTAATTGGTCCGGTTTGATCAAATGTAAAGTTTTGGCACCGCTTGAGTGGACAGAAGTCTTGATAGATTATTTATCCAAACAAAGTGATATTTCGTTGACGCTTCATCATATCTATCTTGTACCATCAACAAATTTACATGTTTATCCATCTTATTTCTTGTGATGTAAGTTGGTAGAGTAATGAAGGTTATTTATCTTTTTGTAGAATGTAAACATTTACGGATATATTATTTTGCTTCTTAAAATTGGGGATCTGCTTGATAGTCATTGAAAATTGAATTCCTTTTAGTTTTAATACAGTCGAATAGTGAGGGTATGAGGATGTTCTATCAGAATGGATTGTAACAGGATACAACGCTGACGTAACTGCCCATGCAAAACAACCATTATCTTCATTATTGACGTTGATACATGCCTTCTTTTTTATTTATGTAGGTAAATCAATATAAGAGGATCCCAGTTGAGGAGTATACTTATAGATGTTAACGCCTGAATTCAGCACCTTCTTAAATGCCCAACCACTATCACGTTCTTGAAACTCATCCAGGTCTTTAAGGATAGGCACAATGACTTTAGTATCAAACCAATCATCAATGTTTGTATCCTTATATATCGAAGAATTAGTTGTCGTAAAATACTTGAACTCATTAAGAATCTGATCTCCTCTAACAATTTCAAATTCACATCCGAAAGCCACATTCACCTTAACAGCTACCTCCTTCTTTAATATATTATGCATACGTCGTTTAAAAATAGCCTTACAATCTTTGATAAATGCAATAGGATCCTTATGTTTCAGGTTTCAGATGCTACCAGATCTGATGCGACCGTTAAATGCTGCATCTAGATCATCCCATTTTACACGAGGTTTTGCGGCTACCATATGAGATGATAGGTCTCCACCATGTTTTTGAATATATTTAAATTGGTTACGAAATGACTTTATTTGAGTTATACTAGTTAGAATATGCTGCTTTTCTCCAATATTCTTGGCACTTCGTAACGCATTATTTAGTTTTCTTATAGCTTTTCTACACTCCATAAGCCCTCTAGTCACTTGGTGTTCATCTGATGTCATCACTCGCAACAAAGTAGTAACATGTTTTACGAGATTCACTAAGAGACTCATAATGGTAGTTTCTTCGTAAACACTTTTTACAAAGAACTGTAATCGAATGAGCATTATCGGGATATGAGGGGTAACAAGTAAACTTCTAGTCGGCCGGAAGACTGAACGGTAACATTTTTGCTCAAAAAGAACCGCGATTGAGGAAATTTGTGTCTGTTTTTCCATAAGAAAGCATGTAAAAATGATGCATTTTAAGCTAATTGAGCAATTCTGACACTATTTTAGCAGTAATAATGAGGAAGATATGATATATTCTAGTAATGATTCCAATTAACAAACAGTGATTGAAACAAGAAGTTTATGATCTGTATCTGCAGGCTACGATTTAGCTAGACCACAAATTCTATTCCGACAAGGGGAGATTTTTCGATCACCTTCAGAACCATTGATAACAAGAAGAAATGATTTCACCATTCGTGGAGTTTTAAAAGAATAATAAATTACTTATAAATTGAAAACTCTTCGCCTATTATGATATTTTCACTTGAGGAGGATATGATTGAAACAAGAAGTTTATGATCTGTATCCGCAGGCTACGATTTAGCTAGATCACAAATTATATTCCGGCAACCTTCAGAACCATTGATTACAAGGAAAACCATGTCACCATTCGAGGAATTTTAAAAGAATAATAAATCACTTTTAAATTGAAATCCTGAATTTGTTGATCACGAATTGTTTATTATTTTTCTATATTATCTATTTACCCATAGTTAAACATATACTATTAATCATCATCTATTTTTCATATGTGAGGTCGAAGGAGATTCTTTAATAGCCTTTAGGCGACAATTTTCTCTAATATGTGTAAAAAACATACGGAAAATACTATACGCACTTAAGCTAATAGATAACCGCATGTTTTGTAGGCACGTCTTACAGATATCCTAGTTAAGTACTTCTCCCACAGTGTGGTAACAGGCGTATTTCTGTGTAGAAAAAAGTCGATCCCCCCCCCCGTTTTATACCCGAAGAGACCACAATAAAAATACTTGTATAGTTAAGAAGAATCAATATTTTTTCCAATAAATAATTTTCAATTAAATGAGAATACATCTCAAAATTTATATAAAATTTACATATGAGGTCATAAGCACTCTTCAATAGCCTTTAGGCGACTCTACCCCATAACAGAAAGATACTGTTCATACATAACTCAAAAGGTGACAGCTCGGGTTGTAATCGAGTCTAACCGACACCCTAAGTTTTTTGTACTTCTCCCACAGTGTGGTACCAGACGTATATCTGTGTAGGAAAAGTCGGTACCCCTTTTTTATACCTGAAGGGACCTCTTTGTATGCTATCAAAATTATATATCGCAACTAAAACAATAAATATTTTCGTAGGTAAATACTCAAAAGATACTTACTCGTTCACCTACTTCCTGCAACTATCATAGCGGTCTTCACTCCAGGCGCGAGCTGTTGTGTACCACACGTCATCGGTATTTTAGAAGAGCCCATCTAATTCGAACGTTAGACTAGAAATATAAATGTATTAGTCTAATATTTTACTAACCAACATTTTCAACAATTAACTTTCAATTGAACTTTTTATATCTACATAATCACCTTAGAGGGGAGATTTTTACTAATCAAACTAATAATTATCATACACAAAAACATTGAAACTAGAGCCTCATTAAAAAATATCTAAACAAATTTGTTAAATTTCAGCTAATTACAAAATGTATATTACTCTCTATATTTCATGTCAAGATCACACCCAAAAACAGTTATATCATCAAGTTTTTTAATGACATTATTACTAAAAAACAATGTATACGGTCTTATCGTCATACATTAACTGATATTTTCTGGTTCAAAGCCATATTTTAACCCCAATCACATATATACATCTATTAGAAGCGGAATTAAATTTTATCATCTACCACCATCCCTCGTACTTATGAACTTTTTAATGAAATTATTACTAAAAAACAAGCTATACACCCATATCTTCATACATTAACTGATATTTAGTGGTTCAAAGATATATTTTAACCCCAAAAACATGTATACATCTAAAACATTTTGCGTTTAATACATTTAGAGCCATCTACAAAAAAAAATTGAAAAACTAGATTTCTAGTAAAAACACTGTATTATAAGTAGACAAACACACACTTGTTGGTACTCACAGTAATTTTTAATTTTCGTTTAAACAAAATTGCAATTTATCACAATGCAAACACTTGACAGAGGACACGCTTGTGAGACTATACTAACTGATCTGATAGTCACATCTGTGTTCGTAATTATATATATGCAGACCCTTCTCTATTTCTTATTTCTTACATTCCTGTCAGGACTTGTTGGAGATCAATTAAAATTAATGGTTCGAAAAAATACACGGCATGGCATTCAAACAAAAGATAATACCGGTATCCTTCACGATGACAACGAGTCAAAAGTATTATTTTTTAGTGACAATCTCAAGGATTTTGATTGGGACTTCTAAATTTCAGAATGAAAAGTGCTTCGATCGACATACGAGTGTAATCAAAAGTTTATTTTTATCTCAATATTATATAAAAGCACCCTTGTGCATTTTCTTTATATACAGTGTGTAGTCATAAAAGATGCAATTTTATACAGGGTGTAGTCATAAAAGATGGGATTTTTATATACACAGAGTGTAGTCATAAAGATATCACATTTTTTATACACGGTGTGGTCATAAAAAAGATGCCATGTTTTCTTTATATATACAGGGTGTAGCCATAAAAGATGCGATGTTCATATATACAGAGTGTAGTCATAAAAGAAGCCATATATACAGTGCGTAGTCATAAAAAGATGCGATTTTATACAGGGTGTAGTCATAAAGATACCGTATTTTTTTACACAGGTCGTAGTCATAAAAATACCGTATTTTTTCATAAAAGATGCCAAAAATACAGGGTATATAAATATGTTATAAGGGCGTTACAATGAATCTCTGCAATTATTGCTCAAATATTAATCGAACAAACCGCATTGGTAGATTATTTTCACATACAGGATGTTACTAGAACGACAACGACTACATTAACGATAGCAACAACGATGACAACGACGACAGCGACGACAACGATAACGACGACAACGACAGCAAATCCACTTTATTCGACAACAGAGGAGACCCAAAGCTTTTGCATGCTTTGAAATTTGTTGCTCGTACGACTACATTATAGTAAAATATGACGTGACTTATTATATTATTAGACGGATAATGCACATCAGAAGTCTGTCATACATATAGCAGAGGGGTAACAGAATGGATAACAAACACACATCAGACTCACATCAGTTTGACTGTGCTAGTACTAACAGATTTACTGCAACACTCGGTTTATATGAATTATTTTCCAAGGAACAAACAAAAGAGCAACATATTTACAGATACTGGTATTAACGGATATCCATCGTGATAGAAGAGGACATCTAAGACATCAGGCTTGCACCCAAGTAAATTATTATAATTAAGCTGCTCTCCAAAAAAAGTTATTTTCACTTTTTCCAGCAACAACAACCCAAAAAAAAACGGTTTTTAGAAAAAAAATCCTGTGTGTATGTCATCGACGTCGTCGTTGTCGTCGGCCACTTTTCGTGACATGTCCTTAATTATAAAATTAGTGACTTGTGGCACTCCGGAGGTTGTATCGTGCTAACAAGACATGTCACGAAAAGTGGCCGACGACAACGACGACGTCGATGACATACACACAGGATTTTTTTTCTAAAAACCGTTTTTTTGGGTTGTTGTTGCTGGAAAAAGTGAAAATAACTTTTTTTGAAGAGCAGCTCAATTATATTAATTTACTTGGGTGCAAGCCTGATGTTTTAGATGTCCTCTTCTATTACGATGGATATCCGTTAATATCAGTATCTGTAAATATGTTGTTCTTTTGTTTGTTTCTTGGAAAATAATTCATATAAACCGAGTGTTGCAGTAAATCTGTTAGTACTAGCACAGTCAAACTGATGTGAGTCTGAGGTGTGTTTGTTATCGATTCTGTTACTCTTCTGCTATATGTATGACAGACTTCTGATGTGCATTATCCGTCTAATAATATAATAAGTCACGTCATATTTTACTATAATGTAGTCGTACGAGCAACAAATTTCAAAGCATGCAAAAGCTTTGGGCCTCCTCTGTTGTCGAATAAAGTGGATTTGCTGTCGTTGTCGTCGTTATCGTTGTCGTCGCTGTCGTCGTTGTCATCGTTGTTGCTATCGTTAATGTAGTCGTTGTCGTTCTAGTAACATCCTGTATGTGAAAATAATCTACCAATGCGGTTTGTTCGATGAATATTTGAGCAATAATAGCAGAGATTCATTGTAACGCCCTTATAACATATTTATATACCCTGTATATTTGGCATCTTTTATGAAAAATACGGTATTTTCATGACTACGACCTGTGTAAAAAAATACGGTATCTTTATGACTACACCCTGTATAAAATCGCATCTTTTTATGTCTACGCACTGTATATATGGCTTCTTTTATGACTACACACTGTATATAAAGAAAATGCACAAGGGTGCTTTTGTATAATATTGAGATAAAAATAAACTTTTGATTACACTCGTATGTCGATTGAAGCACTTTTCATTCTGAAATTTAGAAGTCCCAATCAAAATCCTTGAGATTGTCACTAAAAAATGATACTTTTGACTCGTTGTTATCGTGAAGGATACCGGTATTATCTTTTGTTTGAATGCCATGCCGTGTATTTTTACGAACCATTAATTTTAATTGATCTCCAACAAGTCCTGACAGGAATGTAAGAAATAAGAAATAGAGAAGGGTCTGCATATATATAATTACGAACACAGATGTGACTATCAGATCAGTTAGTATCGTCTCACAAGCGTGTCCTCTGTCAAGTGTTTGCATTGTGATAAATTGCAATTTTGTTTAAACGAAGATTAAAAATTACTGTAAGTACCAACAAGTGTGTGTTTGTCTACTTATAATACAGTGTTTTTACTAGAAATCTAGTTTTTCAATTTTTTTTTGTAGATGGCTCTAAATGTATTAAACGCAAAATGTTTTAGATGTATACATGTTTTTGGGGTTAAAATATATCTTTGAACCACTAAATATCAGTTAATGTATGAAGATATGGGTGTATAGCTTGTTTTTTAGTAATAATTTCATTAAAAAGTTCATAAGTACGAGGGATGGGGGTAGATGATAAAATTTAATTCCGCTTCTAATAGATGTATACATGTGATTGGGGTTAAAATATGGCTTTGAACCAGAAAATATTAGTTAATGTATGACGATAAGACCGTATACATTGTTTTTTAGTAATAATGTCATTAAAAAACTTGATGATATAATTGTTTTTGGGTGTGATCTTGACATGAAATATAGAGAGTGATATACATTTTGTAATTAGCTGAAATTTAACAAATTTGTTTAGATATTTATTAATGAGGCTCTAGTTTTAATGTTTTTGTGTATGATAATTATTAGTTTGATTAGTAAAAATCTCCCCTCTAAGGTGATTATGTAGATATAAAAAGTTCAATTGAAAGTTAATTGTTGAAAATGTTGGTTAGTAAAATATTAGACTAATACATTTATATTTCTAGTCTAACGTTCGAATTAGATGGGCTCTTCTAAAATACCGATGACGTGTGGTACACAACAGCTCACGCCTGGAGTGAAGACCGCTAGGATAGTTGCAGGAAGTAGGTGAACGAGTAAGTATTTTCCTACGAAAATATTTATTGTTTTAGTTGCGATATATAATTTTGATAGCATACAAAGAGGTCCCTTCAGATATAAAAAAGGGGTACCGACTTTTCCTACATAGATATACGCCTGGTACCACACTGTGGGAGAAGTACAAAAAACTTAGGGTGTCGGTTAGACTCGATTACAACCCGAGCTGTCACCTTTTGAGTTATGTATGAACAGTATCTTTCTGTTATGGGGAAGAGTCGCCTAAAGGCTATTGAAGAGTGCCTATGACCTTATATGTAAATTTTATATAAATTTTGAGATGTATTCTGATTTAATTGAAAATTATTTATTGGAAAAAATATTGATTCTTCTTAACTATACAAGTATTTTTATTGAGGTCTCTTCGGGTATAAAACATAAAACGGGGGGAGGGGATCGACTTTTTTCTACTTAGAAATACGCCTGTTACCACACTGTGGGAGAAGTACTTAACTAGGATATCTGTAAGACGTGCCTACAAAACATGCGGTTATCTATTAGCTTGAGTGCGTATAGTATTTTCTGTATGTTTTTTACACATATTAGAGAAAATTGTCGCCTAAAGGCTATTAAAGAATCTCCTTCGACCTCACATATGAAAAATAGATGATGATTAATAGTATATGTTTAACTATGGGTAAATAGATGATATAGAAAAATAATAAACCATTCGTGATCAACAAATTCAGGATTTCAATTTAAAAGTGATTTATTATTATTTTAAAATTCCTCGAATGGTGACATGGTTTTCCTTGTAATCAATGGTTCTGAAGGTTGCCGGAATATAATTTGTGATCTAGCTAAATCGTAGCCTGCGGATACAGATCACAAACTTCTTGTTTCAATCACTGTTTGTTAATTGGAATCATTACTAGAATATATCATATCCTCCTCAAAGGAAAATATCATAATAGGCGAAAAGTTTTCAATTTATAAGTAATTTATTATTCTTTTAAAACTCCACGAATGGTGAAATCATTTCTTCTTGTTATCAATGGTTCTGAAGGTCATCGAAAAATCTCCCCTTGTCGGAATAGAATTTGTGGTCTAGCTAAATCGTAGCCTGCAGATACAGATCATAAACTTCTTGTTTCAATCACTGTTTGTTAATTGGAATCATTACTAGAATATATCATATCTTCCTCATTATTACTGCTAAAATAGTGTCAGAATTGCTCAATTAGCTTAAAATGCATCATTTTTACATGCTTTCTTATGGAAAAACAGACACAAATTTCCTCAATCGCGGTTCTTTTTGAGCAAAAATGTTACCGTTCAGTCTTCCGGCCGACTAGAAGTTTACTTGTTACCCCTCATATCCCGATAATGCTCATTCGATTACAGTTCTTTGTTCAAAGTGTTTACGAAGAAACTATAATTATGAGTCTCTTTGTGAATCTCGTAAAACATGTTACTACTTTGTTGGGAGTGATGACATCAGATGAACACCAAGTGACTAGAGGGCTTATGGAGTGTAGAAAAGCTATAAGAAAACTAAATAATGCGTTACGAAGTGCCAAGAATATTGGAGAAAAGCAGCATATTCTAACTAGTATAACTCAAATAAAGTCATTTCGTAACCAATTTAAATATATTCAAAAACATGGTGGAGACCTATCATCTCATATGGTAGCCGCAACACCTCGTGTAAAATGGGATGATCTGGATGCAGCATTTAACGGTCGCATCAGATCTGGTAGCATCTGAAACCTGAAGCATAAGGATCCTATTGCATTTCTCAAAGATTGTAAGGCTATATTTAAACGACGTATACATAATATATTAAAGAAGGAGGTAGCTGTTAAGGTGAATGTGGCTTTCGGATGTGAATTTGAAATTGTTAAAGGAGATCAGATTCTTAATGAGTTCAAGTATTTTACGACAACTAATTCTTCGATGTATAAGGATACAAACATTGATGATTGGTTTGATACTAAAGTCATTGTGCCTATCCTTAAAGACCTGGATGAGTTTCAAGAACGTGATAGTGGTTGGGCATTTAAGAAGGTGCTGAATTCAGGCGTTAACATCTATAAGTATACTCCTCAACTGGGATCCTCTTATATTGATTTATCTACATAAATAAAAAAGAAGGCATGTATCAACGTCAATAATGAAGATAATGGTTGTTTTGCATGGGCAGTTACGTCAGCGTTGTATCCTGTTACAATCCATTCTGATAGAACATCCTCATACCCTCACTATTCGACTGTATTAAAACTAAAAGGAATTCAATTTTCAATGACTATCAAGCAGATCCCCAATTTTAAGAAGCAAAATAATATATCCGTAAATGTTTACATTCTACAAAAAGATAAAAAGACCTTCATTACTCTACCAACTTACATCAGAAGAAATAAGATGGATAAACATATAAATTTGTTGATGGTACAAGATAGATATGATGAAGCGTCAAAGAAATATCACTTTGTTTGGATAAATAATCTATCAAGACTTCTATCCACTCAAGCGGTGCCAAAACTTTACATTTGATCAAACCGAACCAATTAGGGTCGTACTCAGCAGGTTTAAAAAGTTTGGTAGGATGGCCCCCTGGAAAAAGATCAAAGTACTGAACGGCAGGGTAGAGAAAAACTACATCAATATACCGTAGCTTTTTTACCAGTAATATTTAACTTTGCCGCGTTCGTGCGGCCGCCAAAGAATGAGTCACTAGGCTTTAAAGGTTCGTCAAATGTTACAAGTTCGGCATTTTTTAAATTCAACAGGTTTTAAACATTGACATTCCCAAATTTCTATTAAATTGTAACCACCGTCTTTTATTTGTAGGCTTCTACGTCTTGTTTTTTCGTAGAGATCTTCCATTGTATCATGATTTACCTTGTTAACGGTTAAAGAGTTGAAACACTTGGGACAACCGTGCCAGAAACAGCCGTGTGGGAGCTGAGCAACCAGAGGGAGCTGACCAACTAGAGGGAGCTGAGCAACCAAAGAGCGTTAAAACCCTAGGTCAAACGGTTCAGATAGGTCAGATACCGTATTACACATTAAAGTATCTAAACTGATCGCTCAGAGATAGCTCAGCGGACTGTGATCACCCTGCAAGGTCGACTATGAAAGCTGTGAGCCCTGTAAATAGCGTTGCTAGTCTGAGATCAGTTCAGTTACTATCAAGATGTCATACGGTACACAAGTCTCAAAACTTGCAAAAATTGTTAGAGACAAGTACGCTTCATTGAGAAAAATGGAGGCTGAGCAAGACGAAGCAACGTCGATGAGTCAGATAGAGGAAAACTTGCCTGATGAACCAAACATTTTTGAAGAGAATAATGTTGAAAAATGCAGAGAAGGCCCTGCTCAAGAGAAGAATACTTATCTTAAAAAATACATAGATCCTGATAAAGCATATGGTCCTCGCTATGAATTTTCGAAATGGTGCCTAGGCAATAAAGATCTGAAGTTTGATAAAAATAAAATCATTTTGGACAATAAAGAGTTTAATAGTACGTCTGGAGTACACGAACTATTATTTAGCAAACGTCCTACTAATTTTACATCTGGAGACCTCCAAGTTGATAAACAGTTGCTAGAGATCTCATCTGCCCATAGAGATTCAAGAGGACACCTTAGGCATCAAGCGTACAAAGAAAAATTCGACAACATTATTAAACCTTTATTTAAGTCTATAAAGAGAAAGCATGGATCTACAAACTATGTTGAAAACCCAATAACTGTGGAGACTACAAAGAAATATTGTTCAAAAAATTCCAATACATCAAACTAAAAAGCAACTACACTTCCCGACGACACACTCAGAGACTATAAAACAAATAAACTACCCGACGACATACTCAGAGAAAGTGATTCAGTCTACAGAACAACTACAGGGAGCGACGAAACACGCGGAAAAAATGATACATCGAACGACGGTGGACAATGCTACATATCTTCTAATATAACGGTTAAACAGCTTCTCAATAACTGGAGTGATCCAAACGACTTAGTTAATTTATTAAGAGCACTAATTCAAGAAGAAGGTTTTGACGAAGAAATAGAACAAATTATATTTGAGCTCAGAAGGACTAATTACATTTACTAATTACTATAAATACAAGTTGGTTATTCTACCGTTTTCAAAACTTATCTACATTACATATATAATTAAAGCAAACCAATTTATTAAAACCTCTAATGTCCGCCTCAGATTGTATGATATGTTAGATAAGTTAGGTGAAGCTGTTGTTTACTACGACACTGATTCCATAGTTTATATTGATGATGGCCAAAATACCGTATCGATAAGCGAGATGATTGGTGATTGGAGCGATGAAATTTCCAGTGATGATTATATCACCGAATGGATATCGACAGGACCAAAAAGCTATTACAACAAAACTCTTAAAGGTAAAGAGGTCACTAAAATTGAAGGTTTCACTTTGAATTATGAAAATAATAAAATACTGAATAGTACAGCTATGAAGAGTATAATAGAAGATTGTAAAGATAGCGTGACACTTCAATTTGATCAAATTACAGGTAAATCAAAAACAAAAGATTTATACACTAGAAAACGAGTGTCAAAAACATTTAGAAAGGATTATAAAAAAAGTTATTGATAGTAATACTGATATTATCGATCTCTTACCCTGGGGCTTCTAATCTATTTACTTAACCTCTGTTTTTTATATTGATTCTGTATTATTGTTTTAGTGTATTCAGCTGATAATTTTTTTTGTTAAGAGAGAGAGAGAGAGAGATTTTGTTTCTTTATTATAAGTATACAAACTTATTGTATTGTATTGCATCGTACTTAGATGTCCCTGTATATAGTACAGATTTTCCCATAGTACCCTAAGCTGAAGTCCCATGAAGAGAGACTGTTGTACAAAAAAGAATGTAATAAAAAACACTAGAAATAAGCTAAAATTTAAGGCCACAGAGTTGCGTTCGAACGGTGAATATACCTAAATAAAATACTAATATTTTAATTTTGGTTCTTAAAGTCCTGAGAAGAGAAAGCAATCTCGTATTGGTGAAAAACAGAATAGCCAGTCTCGAGAGGCGAAGTCTGGAGAAAATGGAAGTCTTCTTTAAGACTATTTGTACTATACGGTAGGCCTGTTTGATGCTTTATGTATTTTAGTATATAAAATTTCAAACGGGGATTCCTAGGATTAAGCCTTAAAACGAAGCCACAAACACCTATAATAATCTAAGCATAGATTATTACCTCTTGGGTTGGCCATGGAAAAAGGTGTTTAATTATTGTTTATATGTCCCTGGTGTATGATACAGAAAATATTTTTTTAAAGTTTTTTTATTGTAGGTAGGTACTTTTACTGTTTATAAATTAAGCAATATAACCTACCAAAATAAAAATTTAAAATAAACTCACCTAATTCCTATTAGCACAGAATATACCATCGTTGTCTTTACGACATCGTCCGTGCCTTTTTGGTACCCCCACCACCCCATTATACACATTATCAACTGAGAAGGGGTCATCGACCCAAGACGGCACCGTCGGTTCTGGAACCGTTCTGTGACCGTTCATTCTCAGTTCAACTTTGGGGTCAAATGAGGTCATTGTGGAGTGAACGGGCTTATATACTACTAACGTTAAGTACCCCATTCTACCCCACCGTCCCCTAAACATCAGGTAGGCATCAAATGAAATGTAAATTCTGTCATTCTGACGATGATATTTAATATTGTTATGTTTTTCTAATTTATTTAAACAGTAAACGGGCGGGATAAATTTTAATCACACGGTATGGCTACTTGGTAATTTATTTAAAGACTATACTATTCACTAATTATATACACAGTATATTCACTCAAACTAATTTATATAAACTGTTCACTGATTTATATTCACTTATTTACTTGTTTATCTCACGATGTCAAATTATCAACTAAACTAACTCTTCCTGGTCGGTCCCTTTGTCGAAATCACTTTTTCAACTCCCCCTAACTCTTTCTGGTCGGTCCCTTATATATTAATGCCTTTTTCACTAGATAATTCTAGATTGCGGCTTACTCGAAAACAATTGGCTTTCTGGCATTTTCTAGATAAGACTGGTCACGAAAACAATATTTAGATAAAATAGTCACAATCGTAAACAATCCCTGCGCGTCCCCCATAATTTTAACTTTCATACCTAGCTTAGACAGAGTCGGATTTAGGGACTATACCAGTGTGCTGTTTCGTAACATTACCCCCTCTTTAAATGGAAGTTCCTCCTGGACCTTTTGTGTAGCCGAGACTGGATGTTTGAATCGGCAACTGGCCCCATTTCTACACTTTCCGGTCTTATGGAAATAGCAGGGCACCGACTTCATCGGATACTGATAACAGAGGTTGTAGCTGCAAATTTATATATGGACACCGATATCTTGAAAGATAATATCTACCATGTTTCTGATGATTCGCCAATCCAACTGGTTACTCGCTATCTTAGGCATTGCCAGTTTCTTCACCCTGGATTCCAACACATGGTCTCGTAGGTTTCGAAGTGCTTTCCACACATCGCGGTAGGTAGACCGATCTTGAAATTAATTTTTAGTTACCACGTAGAAGACGTACCGCGAATTATGTTTCAGTTTCAGTGTCTTGCCAGGGGCTGGAATCTGGTCTTCAAGTTTTTCTAATTGCACGAACTTCTTTCGAAAGACGGTTGCCAACCCTCGTGCGTTCTTGATACGGGCGGGGATGTTGTATGCCAGTGAATAATCTTCCGGGAGAGTGAACAAATCTTGTTGTTCTTCCGAAGTGACTCCATATCTAGCTTTCCCGGTACCTCCATACGCGCCCATAAATTCATCGAAGGTAGGGTCAGACATATCTCGAATAAGGTTTACTCCTTCCTCTAGGTCATGGTTTCCTTCTAATGGCGCTAGTCGGTTTTGGTGAATCACTTTTGGTGTTCCGTTGGGGATCTTGATCCTTTTCTTGGTTAGGTATGGACCTTCCCAGGATTTTTGTAATTTTGGAGAAAATTCTTTTCTCCTCGTCGGGTTGTGTAAACATACTTTGTCCCCTTCTTTAAAACCGCCTTCTGTGGCCTGCGAGTCGTACCGACTTTTCATTCTGTCGCTGGAAACTTGAAGATTTACTCGAACTAATTCATGAATATCGTCCAGCCTTCTTCTCAATTGGATCACGTAGTCTTCTCCTGCTAGATATTCTCCAGGGCGACAGCCAAATTCCAGGTTACAAGTAAGCCTCATTTCACGTCCAAACAGGATTTTCGACGGTGTTGCACCCGTGGACTCATTGACGGCAGATCGATAAGCCAATGCGAATAGTGAGAGATACTGGTCCCAATCTCTCTGATGGCTGGATACTATTTTGGACAGGTATTGTCCAATAGTGCTGTTCATTCTCTCGACCATTCCGTCTGACTGTGGATGTAATGCTGTTGTCCTGGTCTTCTTCATTCCCAGCTTCTCACAAATCTCCTGGAATAGATGGCTTTCGAAATTCTTCCCTGGTCGCTGTGGACTTCCAAGGGCACTCCATATCGGCTGATAAATTCTTTCACCAATACATCTGCGACAGTTGTGGCCTCTTGGTTCGGAATAGCGTAAATTTCCACCCACTTTGTGAAATAATCCATTACAACCAGTATGTATTTGCCACCACTTTCTGTCGTCGGAAATGGTCCAGCGATATCTAAAGCAATCCTTTCGAAAGGGCTTCCAACATTCTACTGTTTCATGGGTGCCTTTCTCTTGCGATGTGGTCCATTACTCATAGCACAAGTCGTACATCTCTTACACCAGTCCTTCACATAATCGGAGCTGTTCATCCAATAAAACCTCTCACGGATTCGCTGGAGGGTTTTCTTCACTCCCAGATGACCTCCCGATGGACTGTCGTGTAACTGGCTGTCTCCTCATCTCGGAACCATCATCGTTTTCAAGGACTTTGTTCAACAGCCCCTCTTCCAGGACAAGGGAGTCCCACTGAGCCCAATACGCCTTGAGTTTCGGTGAAAATCTTGACGCTTCGTGCCAGGTAGGTCGCCGATTTTCTTCCTTCCATTGCCGGATCATCTTCAGGTGAGGATCATTCTTCTGATCGTCTCTGATCCTGGTGGGTGACCATTCTTCATTGACTACTGTAATTCTTGAAACTGCAACTTCCTTAGATTTCGACTTGTTGCATTGTGAATAGTCTACAGGGCATGACCGTCTAGGCAAAGAGTTGGCTTTTCGGTGATTCACATCAGCTGGATATTCACCCCTGTGACTGGAGTTCTTGGGTTACAGGAGTCTTGGGGCGCTTAGACGCACTGCGTACGTGCTGTAGCTCGGCATTTGATCTACTTCGGCTTCTTGTCTGCCATACCTTTCAATAAGTCGACGATCTGGTCAAGTTTGCCATCGTCATCTTCTTCCTGCATGGTCCTACCTTTGTTGTACCACGAGCCCTTCGTGGCTGCTTTGCATTTAAGAGGTTCTTGGTTTGTAGGAGTCGTAGGACGCTTACACGAACTGCGTGCATGCTCTAGCTCGCCACAATTACAGCACCTGATTTTCTTCGGCTTCTTGTCTACCATACCTTTCAACAAGTTGATGATCTGGTCAAGTCTGTCATCATCACCTTCTTCCTGTATGGTCCTATCTTTGTTGTATCCCGAAGCCATCGTGGCTGCTTCATATTCAAGAGCAGCAGTCAATGCATCGGCCAATGTTTTAGGATGGGCTAATCGAAGCGTCGTCTCCATATCGTGGTCACACAAGCCGTCAATAAAGGCCTGGATGCCTCAACATTCCATCATGTTCTCTGGTGCTGATGGATAAGCAAATCGAACTAGTCGGGCAATATCCACTTCATACTCTTGAAGGGTTTCGTCACACTGAAAGAAATTTCCATTAACCGTTAGCAAAAATTGAATAACAGTTATTAGAAACTTGCATGAAATAGGCATCAAGTAAGTTCATAATTATGGTTATTAAAGTCACTTTGTTGGACACCACTGAATAACTGTTAATATATATAATTTTTAAGAATGTCGTATAACCGTTATCGAGTGCGCTTAATAAGTATTATAAGATTTTTTAATAGCAGTCATACTGTCCTATAGTAAACGTTACTAGATGTTCAAATAAAAAACAGAATTTCGTCCAACTGTTACCGAGTGCACTTAATAGATATTAGAGGATTTTCTAATAGCAACCATATTGTCATATAGTGAAGGTTACTAGATTTTCAAATAAAAAACATAATTTCATATAATTGTTATTGAGTGCACTTAATAAATATTATCGGCTTTTCTAGTAGCAATTGTACTGTCATATAGTAAAGGTTATTAGATTTTCAAATAACAAACGGAATTTTGTACAATCGGAATCGAGAGCACTTAATTTAGATTATGGGATTTTCTAGTAACAATTATACTGGTAAAAAATGAACGTTATTAGATTTTTTTAAGAATGTGATATGTCATATAACCGATATCGAGTGCACTTTTATTATTATAAACTTTTCTAATAGCGGTTAGACTATAATACAATAAAGATTACTATATTTTCGAGTAATTATCTGATATTTTTAAATAAAACTAAATTTGCTATAAAACATTTATATTAACAAAATATTACAAAATATTTAAATTAATGAAACTAACTATAGATAACTACAAAAATACGACATGATAGGTATAAAATCAAATAAACATATTTTCCAGTCAAGTTTAGATATCAAAGCTCCCAAAAATTCTTAGATTGAAGAAGCTTATAACAAAAATACAACAATTCAAATAAAAATGTTTTCCACAAAATAAACTTAAAGAAGGATGAGAGACGTAATTTTTACATATTTATAAATGTTTTAGTATTTCGATTGATTGGTGTATAAGAATCGTGAACATAGTCAGATATATAGTCACTTAATCGCCACTGTATTAATAGGTTTTTGAACGCCATTTATCTACTCAACCCAATTTAACACTGTCGGCGTATTCAACCTAACCTCACAGTTAATTGCAAAAACTGCAAATAATCACCTACACCGCACACAAACTTTCAACACTCAACACTCCCAAACCAAATGTGAAAGTAAAATTCGCGGCGCGCGGGTGTTCCAACCAGAAATAACCAATAAGACGAGATCGACAATCACATCGGTAATGTTCGGACCAGAGAAAACTGCATTTCGATGCTAAACAGCCGTTTCTTTTTAAAAAATTATTGGATATCTTAATAACCGTTATACGAGGACTGCATAACTGTAAGCAGGTAATCTATATTTGTTGGTACTGAATAGCATTAAGTGGGTACCTAATTAGGACTAGTAGGTGCTGAATTGAAACAATTCAATGATGTCTATAACGAAATGACTATAATAACAGCAATTAGATTTCCAGTTAACTACATCATTTTATCGAATAACTGTTATAAAAATGTTTCAACAAAGTCAACATACTTGTGATAATTATGCACATGCTAGTAATCACTTGAATTGTTTTAACCACTATTTGATTTTTTGTACCAGTTATTAAGGGCATCTTAAGAAAGAAATCTAATTAGGGCATTTTGCTCAGTGCACGTTTCCGCCTTCGGTTCTTCAGCTGGAATCTGTACAAATGTTCTAGATGTTCATGACCATATCGTATGTCCAACCTCTTCTTCAGCTGCTCGAAGTCATCCGTTTCTTCAAGTGGTATCGTCTGTAGTACATCTAAGGCAACTCCCCGAAGCGCGATAGTTAAGTTCACTGCTTTCTCCTTATCGGACCAATTATTCGCTCTAGCGGCTGCTTCAAACTGTTTCACATAATTGGTCCACGACATTTTTCCATCGAACGTTGGGGCCTTGACTCGGGTGAAACTGCCAATGTCTTCTCACTTAGGGTGTGTTTCTGTCTTGCAAGGTTTCGTTTGCTTCTTTTCTTCCGCTGGCGTGTCTTGAGTTATTATATCTGTCATATTTTTTTCTAACTCCTTGATTTTCTCGTCCATCCGATTTTAGATCGTTGTCATCTTATTCTCCATGTCTGATTTTATTTTCTCGTTCATCGTTGTCATCTTATTGTCGATTTCAGATTTTAGAGACGAAATTTCATTTTCAACGTCAGCGGCAATGTCGTTTTTCACTAATAACATATCGGCAGATATATCGTTCTTCAAAGTAGAAATTTTTTCCTCCATATTAACAGAAATGTCGTTCTTCATAGCATAAATCTTCTCGTCCATGTTAGCAGAAATATTAGCAGAAATGTCGTTCTTCATAGCAGAAATCTTCTCGTCCATGTTCTCTTCCATGGCAGAAATCTTCTCGTCCATGTTCTCTTCCATGGCAGAAATCTTCTCGTCCATGTTAGCAGAAATATTAGCAGAAATAGACGAGATTAAGATGGAAACCTCGTCAGTAAATAAAACGGTTTCTGGATCAAAGCCGTCATTTTCCAGTGCCACTGTAAGTCGTTCTACTAATTCACTTTTCTCACCGGACGTTTCCAACTCACGATCTTCCAATTCTGCTCTTAGTTCCGCCACTTTGAGGTCACATAGTCTCTTGGCCATTTTTGCGTAACAATTTATTTATATTACCCCACACCTCCCAGTAAACACAGGATATCCTATGGATATCCATATACTGTCCACGATTGGTCCATATGGACATGGACACAGAATGGACATCCGATGGATGTCCATTTACCACTAGTACAATGGATATTCATTTGTGGACATTCACTGGACCTTCAGTTCTCGTTCACCAGAGCACTGTGGGACGTGAAGATTTATTTGAATTATGGATGACGTCCATTGGACATCCATTGTTCATTCTTTGGTCTAGTCGAAATTACCAGACTCATTTAAAATGTACTACGTCCGCTATATTTCAGACTTATTCCTTCCATTTGCTACTCTAATTTTTTACAGTGGTATTCAGTATTATATTTTTAATTTCATGTTATGAAGAAAAAACTAATTGTGAAGGTAGCAAAAGTTTGGTAAAAATAAATACTAATTTGATGTTAGATTGTGTTGTATTTACCACGGTCAGTGATATTATATTACATTCTAAAAACTCCAAAAATACTGTATTCGTAAGTTGGCAGCAATATGCCCAACCTAATTTTCTATCTGTTACCGACACTGGTTCACTCTGTGACTGAGGGATGACGTGTGGCGTCATATTTGTTTTGATAATTTCAGTTCTTTTTTTGGTTATCTATGAATTCAGTTCTCCATAGTTTCTATCTCTATGCTTATTTCTTTGTTATTCCATCATATTTGCGAATTATCTAATTATAAAATAATAATAATCTTGTGTTGTATTTGTGCCTAGTGATGATTATTGATTTTGTGTCTAATATACTGATATTTTCAAATCTTTTTACAAGTAAGTATGTGTTTAATGAGTAAGCTCACTTTATATCCTGTTGAATAACTGAATGCGAATTTCTTGGCACAAGGTGGAAGGTTTTATATAGTTTAAATCTGAAAAATAAAATGTTCAACAAATGCTACAGAAAAACGAGGAAAGAATTCAATGTTACTAGGTCTATTGAAAATGGTGACCAAACTTTCCATCGTCAATCGTTCGACACAAACCAAGTTTTTGCATTAACTTCCTCTGATTTGCCTTCGTTTTCTAATAACACTCAATTCGTTCCCTATTTTAGTGATTCTGATGCAGCCATTCATAATATGGAAATTGTAGAACACAATATTTATATGTGAGTAACTCAAAAATATACTAACAACCTCTTTTGTATTGTATTTTTCTTTGTATTCCGACCTCTTTTTTTTAAATTAATCATCTGGTTTTCAGGTTAATGAATTTTCTAAGTTAGGAGGAAACAATTTATATGATTTCACTAAAAGGTGTTTGAAAGTGGTTATGTCAAGTTCCTTCGCCTCAGAATTCAGTTGGCATGGAGCTAAGAAGAAAAGGATCTTCAAAAATCTGGAACTGGCAAAAATGCTTTTGGGTAAGGGTTTATCTTGAAATATTTCTGTACTTTCCAGGGATCTGTAATTCAATAATCTATATACATACATAAATAACAAGTGCCTGTCTGTTCGTCGTAGCATCTGAAAACGTGTGTCCTCTTTCTGTGAAAATGTATTGTTTTAGATGCATCTCAACAATCCAAACTATCCGATAATCAAAAAGCTACCGATGAAGCAATTAAAAAGTGGCTAAGGAGACCTAAAGAAAGAAGCAAAAAAGTGAAAGTGCCAAATGACAATAATAACAATAATTAGTCTAATTATGTTTTTAAGAATATCTTTTATTTTCGGTTATCAAGAATCATTGTTCCTTTATTTTTATTCTGAAGAGGTCTTTTAATTTTACTAATAAACTACTACTTTTGAACAATTCAGTATTATTTTTTCTGTATTGAGACCAATATTTGAGGTTTATTTATGTAAAGGTTTCCACAAATAATTTGAACTTAAAATTATCTATTATTGCTGTTGAAAAGACTGCACAATATCATCGTTTATATTTTTTCTTGCAGATTCTGATTATATTAAATTACAACTTAATTATCATTTCAAAATTCCTAATGTTCTCTCAAATAAAGTACCTACCAATCATACAAAACAATAACTTCTGTGAAATGAAATTTATAAGAATGTTTTATTTTTGCTTTGATTATTTTTTTGTGCACTTATATTAACCAATCCATATGTATATTATTATGATTATCATATTTAGAAATCCTTTCAATAATCTTGTCATTAAGATGCTCTGAATATACAAAATATATTCTTTTTCATAATAAGTCCAGTACAGGATTCTTCCGTATATTTTTGCACCCCACCAGGGATTTCGAAGAATTTTATCATCCAAACTTCTTAGAATGAGCAGTGCTTTAGGGGCGAGTGCTAGAATTTACGAAAAACTATAGTCTATAAACTATCCAGTTCATGTCCAAAACATCCAGTTTACGTTCATAACCTATCCAGTTCATGTCGTAAATGTATCCAGTTCGTGTCCTTTAAACATATAGTTCACGTCCATAACAAGTACATGGGATGTTCATAAACTATCCTGTTCATGTCCAAAATGTATCCAGTTCATGTCCTAAACATCCAGTTCAGGTCCATGGAAAGTCCATGAGGTGTCCATGGTTTATTTATTATGTCCAGTGAATGTCCATATTTGTCCAAGGTATACCCATTCTTTGTACGAAACGGACATCCATGGGATGTCCAATTTTGTGGCAAATGGATATCCGATGGATGTCCATAGGATATCATTCTGGACATGAACGGATATCCCATGGATATCCCTTATGTCCAATGTGGATATTCATTGGACATCCATTGTATGTTCATGTGTGATCTGGGCTGACACCAATGTAATGTTTTTCCCATTTATGAAAAGTTTTTATTACGGGTGGGATAAATTTTAAACACACGGTATGGCTACTTACAAATTTATTTAAACACTACACTATTCACTAATTGTATACACAGTATATTCACTTAAACTAATTTATATAAGCTGTTCACTAATTTACATTCACTTATTTACTTGTTTATCTCACGATATCAAATTATCAACTAAACTAACTCTTTCTGGTCGGTCCCTTATATATTATTGCCTTTTTCACTAGAGACTTCTAGATTGCGGCTTACTCAAAAACAATTGGCTTTCTGGCTGTTTAGATAAGATAGTCACAATCGTAAACAGTTATAAAAAAATCCTGCGTATCCGCCATAATTTTAACTTTCATACCTGGTTTAGACGGAATCGGATTTAGGGACTATACCAGTGTGCTCTTTCGTAACAATATCGAAACAATTGTCAATTTTTTTGAATTTTCAACATTTTCTTAATATATTGTGGAATTAGCTAGAAACAGTAAGTGTCATTTAAAAGACTAATATGAGTAGATTCCACGAAGTAAGGGTGGAGACAGTTAACTTCATTGAAACATTATCACAAAAATATTTTTCTTCACTCCAACGGGCATGTTCTTGAACCAAACAAAATATTTTTTCAATTAAAAAAAATTTTTTTTCACTTCAGTAACTCACACTCACCATTCAAGTATAATTTTAAATGAATTCCTAATTATACATTTGTTTCAAATAGCGATATTCTTCAATACTACGGATTCTGAAATTAGATGAATATTTGAACAAAATCAATAATAATTTTTTCATTTTAACAGTCTGGTATTTAACCAAACAATATGTATTCTAAAATTCAAAAAAATATTTGTTTCAGTTGAGTATTTAATATTCTTGAATATACAAAATTGTTTATTTGCTTCGATAGTGGAGTACATTCTCAGATGAAAGTGAAATTATTCTTGCATCAAATAAACCCGAAGAATTGAATGGACGTAATATAACAATTGACATCATCTAATATTTTCTTGTATCAAACAAATATTCATCTTGGAATTCAAATAAATTAGCGTTTTCTTTTAAATGATAGGTTTATTTCGCCATATTGAAACAACAAGTTTGTTTGATTGAGATATATTATGTTTGATTCAATACTTTCGTTTTTTTCTGTGTAGTTTTGTCGCGCCTATGCTTTACAACCATTTTATGGTCCTAACCCCCGATTTTTGCTATGAACTCCATTGGGATAGACTATAATTGATTTTAACGCATACCTCACAAACAGTCGGAGATGTGTTTACGTTAACACCATACATTTTTATGTTGTTAATATACACCGAGAATGCACGGTTTAAAGTTTAAGTATTGACTTTTTTTTATCAATGTAGAAATATTAATTTATATTGATATATCCAATATACAATTGTTTATCTTGTAGTATATATTCTTTAAAATTGTTAATTTATATCAATATTTCATTTTGCTCAAAATTATAGAAAACTAGCTGAAAACATCTTATCCGCCAAGAAACAATTTCATATTAGTTTTAAGGGTGTGGCTTAGTGGCAAATCAAAGTACAGCAAACCACTAATACCGTAAATATATTCTGTGGAATCGTTTGTAAAATACCTGATCGTTCTTTGTTTGCTTAACCTTGTAAAGAAACTTTGGCACGTCTTTGCATGATTAGAACACACTTCGTCTCGTTGAGTTGTTCTAATTTAGACATTCGGAGCTATTGATGATGATGTGTGGTTCTTCGTCCTTCGTTCTCTGCAATGAAGTTGCAGACGAACTTCCAGTGTGAAGTCAAGTCATGGTTTATCTGACGAATTTCGCTTTGGCGCGGTCTGAAATTGTTAAAGTCCCAAACGAAATCAGGACTTGGTTATATTTAGAATTTCTGCAGTGAGTTGAAAAGCATGTAAAGCAGTCTAATAAACTATATTTTAGTTTGTTCTTATAATTAAAGAGAATGTCAATCAATTTTATTTATGAGAAGGTTATTTATTAAATGAGGAAACAAATAACTATAGATTTATTTTGAATTATTATTTTATCGAAATGTTCGACTATGATTCATTAAATATGTCTCAAATTCAAGAATTAATAACATCTTGTAGGATATACGTCATGGCAGAAGGATTATCAGCAGGTACCTAAAAATTTCGAATACAAATCAGTTAAAAATATAAAAAAAATCGCAAATTTCGATATTGAAAAGTACTGGGTTGAATTAGTCTTTGAAAACAACATCAACTCAATGAATAGGCCGGTTAAAATATCTACACACTGTTAACATGAGTAAATATTAAACCTCACCATATGTCCCGATCTGTCAACCCAATATAAAGCGAAATTTTTAGTTTTTTTAACGTATCCTTGGTAGAAACCATCTTCAGCATATCCTGCTCTTTCAGCAGCTTCCCATTCTTCTTTATCTTTCCAATTCATTTGGTTTATCCAGCTTAAAGTACCTATGAAAATTCGATCTTTACATTCTATTCTTAATTTTATAAATATACTTACCAGGGGTGTCTACAATTAAATCCAGTTGACCAGTATACACAGCTATTTTTATGTCAGTATTATTTAAAAGCTCTTCAACGATATGGACAACTGGAGTCATAAAATCTTCGGATAATGCATCGAATACTTCTTCATTTTGAGTTCCCCAGGGTCTATCAATATCTAATGCATTTCTCACCAAATCGTTCATGATTTTTTCAATTTTCGATTCGGCGTCTGGATCAACAGCCGATGGGCTTAAATCTACAATACAATTAGATTTTGAATAATATGTAATAAACTAGAAGAAGTGTGTATAAATGTGTGTGTAGATTGTTTAAAAGTAGTGTGATTCTAATATATGTATATAAACTTGATCTAGATATATTCATTACCTTTTCCTAACGTAGGAAAGCCATTTTTTTTGGTAAGCACATTGTACATATCAACTCCATAGGTTCTCACTTTAATTTCATATTCTACTCCTCTCCATAACCCAAAAGCTTCCGCCCAATTACCTTCGTCAGTGGCTTTTTGTAATAACGTAGCAATTCTGTTTATTTTTTCATAACCCTGCTGTTCTACAATACCCTAAAAATTTAATACTTAGTCCTCCAATGAAAGAACAGTTAAAATGCTTTGTGCCTGTAAAAGCATCCAAAGCTGGCAATGGCTTATTCATGATCTGATCTAGGGGGGTCAGCTGTTAGATTGGAGCAATGTGACGACGACATCTTACTAAATAAAACGTCAAAACATTCTAGAAAATTGTTATTAATAATTATTTTTACGCTAATAATAATTTTCTACGATTTGCTGAAAATTTTTGTGAAACTTTTTCTTCGATCATCTCCGATGCATACTCAACAAACATAATCCCGTCAACCTTTCCTATACCATAGTGCTTCTAAGCTCGGTCTTCACTCTTCGAAGCGTACTGAAGGACCGTTCTACAGTCGGCGTAGTCAGTGGAATTGCACTCAGAATTGATAGCGCTCGTCCCATGGCAGGAAAAAAATATTGGCTTCATTTAAAAGATCAGTTTCTCAAATATCCTTTAATCTGTTCTCAGATAATTTTTATTCTAGCACAAGTTAAACCATAGGTCCAGTTCTGCGGTGATCTCATCCAACTCTTAAAACGCTAGAAACGATTCTGCGTTTTTAGTAATTCCCCGATAGTCATTCGTAGTATACTTAAGGGAATCAGTTTTGTCAAGGCAAAAGCTGGGGTATTTCCTTGTGAAAATCGAATATTCAGCGATTATGTGACAGAATAAATATACGGTATGATAAGTGAACAACTCCAGTTTTCACTATCAGTGTCTGGTAGAGGATTGCTCCTGCGTTTTTGCCTTTGAGTAAGATGTGGAACAGTAATATCAATTTCTAATTCCTTTTCAATGTCTTGTCCTTTTTGAAGCATTTCAACAGTGACTTGATCTGCGACGTCACGGTCCTTCTTGAATACTTCAAGGATTCTTGCTATGTGTTCTTCTACCATGATCAAATCCATGTTAATAGCTTGTGGGTCCAATACTGCCGAGTATTTTGCGATTGTGATAACGGCAACAATGAATGAGGGTTTCATAACCGCTGTATGCAACTGTACGCAGATTTTCTTGTAGCGTAGTTTCCCACAATGGATAGTTTTTGTAGGATTTTCACAAGCTCGGGGAAATTTTGTGAGAATTTTCGAATGTTTTTGTATTTTTCAGTCCACCTGTTCTCACACAATCGCGATAGATTAGGAGCCGAGTTCCTACAAGCAGTTGATTCTCTGAAAAATGTTATAGTATCTTTTATAGTGGCAATGGTACTTCAAATTATCGGTACATTATTTGCGTCGTTCACCACAAGATTGAGTTTATGATTTGAACAATGGGAATATAATGCGTTGGAATACGTTTTCCTTAAAATTGCTTGTACACCACTCTCCTTGCCTGCCATTGTGGAATAGCTATAAAAACCATATCCTACACAATATTCTGGTGAAAAATTGTAGCCAACCAATAGTCTATCAATTGCTTTGGCGATTGATGAAGCATCTTGTGCTTTCAGTTCCACAGAACCTGCGAATTCTTCTCGAATGTTCCTTTGACTTTCATTCGTCAGCTAAGACTGAGTAAGCCTCCTATTTTTTAACATCATTTATTACATTCTCTCTAATAACTTTGCCTTATTAAGCTATTAATCCATTTTGTATGATTGGCGATGTGTAAAATGTATTTCGATGATATTTCTTCAGTTGATTCCTCAATTTTTTGTAGCCAGAATCGATTCGAAAAATCAACAAATCGAAGGAAACCCCCTCATTTACTTATTTTCCTCTAAGAGGTATACCATGTGTGCCTCAGAATAATATACAATATACGATAACAATATTTGCCTTTTTTCTTCGATTGTTTTTTGGTGACAACTTTGCAGTTGAACATCTACAGGCACATTTTCGAGAAAAGCATTTGCAGCAACTGTTGCAGTATTGTAGAAGTTAGTGGCAACATGATTACGGAAGTCTTCGTGCATATCCTTGATCATGGTGAATGACCTAATCACAAATAATCCCAAAACCCCTCTAACATTCCCAGTGGCAGGAGGAAATAAAACACAGTACCCTTTAGTCGCTTGGAATATAACAGCCAGGCATGATGAATTTTCTTCGCAAATGGCTTGCATCAGTTTCAAAATCGTAATTTCTTGGTGGAGTCCAGGGATTTTTAACAACTATTTTTCTTCTTTTCCATTGTGAGCTAGAGAGATCGTCCAACATAACGACCCAGGTCATTTTCGTGATAGCCATAATTCTCTTGAATTTCGGGATTGACTGCACGACCTAAAACTTGTTCAATTGTTAATCCAGAAGTATCAACCCCAAAGGCAGCTATGTCTACAGGTGCCGAAGAATGTAATGGTCGCCCGTGTCCGATATAAGCTTTAGATATAGGTGAGCTTCTTGGCTGTCTAGTTTCGTCATGGGTTATAGTCGTCTCCACTGCTACTCTCTGGATACTTTTTCCTATTAGGATATACATAGATACAGTTCAGATCATAAAGATGTCTCATGAGACCTTGGATGCTCCTAGTTTTCAAGTAGGCATTTTCGCCGAACTTGGTACAAAAGCTTCAAATAAAATTTTACAGACTTTAAAAAAGCTCTAAAATGAAAAAAATAATTTTGAACGAATATTTCTGAAGTTGGAGACAATAACTAGGCGAATTCAATCAATAAGAATGATCCATCTAGTTATTTGATTTGTATTTGCAGATACATAGCAATTACATTTTTAGTTTGGACCTATAGATTCTTTACTTTTCCGCCCAACCAGTCTAATATGCGAAAAAAGTATTGGTTTACCCCAAAAAAAAATTGGAATTTTGAAATTTTTTTTGAGTTAATTTTACGTTTTCTATCAAAAACAACACGAAAAAGCGGTTTTTAGAAAAAAAAATTCTGTGTGTATGTCGTAGTCGTCGTCGTCGTCGTTATCGTCGGCCACTTTTCGTTAGCACGATACAGCTTCCGGAGTGCAACAAGTCACCAATTTTATGATTGCATATTGTTAAGGACATGTCACAGATGAACCCTATTGATGTTCAGCTCACCAGAGCCAGTACAACGGATGGTATGGTACTTGAAGTACGACTTTTTTGTCATTTTTTGAGAAATTTCAGTTTGTTAGCACGATACAGCCTCTGGAGCTCAACAAGTCACCAATTTTATGATTGAATATTATTCGGGACATCACACAGATGAACCCTATTGATATTCAGCTCACCAGAGTCAGTACAACAGGTGCTATAATACTCTAAGTACGATATTTTTGTCATTTTTGGGAAAATTTCAGTTTGTTAGCACGATACAGCCTCCGGAGTATATACAAGTGACCAATTTTATGATTGGATATTATTCAGAGCGTCTCAAAAATGAACCCTATTGATATTCAGCTCACTAACGCCAATACAACGGGTGCTATGGTACTTGAAGTACCAAATTTTTGTAATTTTTGGGTAATTTTCAGTTTTTTAGCGCGATACAGCCTCCAGAGTGTATAAAAGTGACCAATTTTATGATTGAATATTATTCAAGATATCTCACATATGTACCCTACTGATTTTCAGCTGACTAGAACGAGTACAGCGGGTCCTATAATTCTAGATATACTACATTTTTGGTTATTTTTGGAGAAATTTCGGTTAGCACGATACATCCCCCGAAGTGTATGCAAGTGACAATTTTATGATAGAGTATTGCTCAAGGCCACAGTGCGGAAAAGTTAGTTTTAATCTTTAAAACCGTTTATTTTTGTTTTGATATAGAAGAATGCTGAAAATTTTTCTATACATATCACCAACTCGCAAATTGTTTAGTACAAATTGATACCAGGCCAATAGCGTGACGAATGTTCGTAGGCTCCGCCCCATACAATGGGAGTGCGAGAATTTGTACCTTTTGTTTCAAGTACGCAGTAATTAATTGAAAGATATGTATAAATAGAAGACCGAATCAAGTCACAGGAACCAGTCGCTCCAGCATACCCAAGAAGAGAACAACAAGTGAAAAGTGAAAGAGTTGAAAGTGAACCAGTAGTGAAAGAGCACTAAGCCGGAGATCTCCTAAGTCAATCAGGCATACAGTACAGCACAATTATCACCACACAGTCGCAGGGCACGAACCCCGCCGACTAGGCTGATAGCTGCTACTAGCATCGGACACTGACTTTGATCTAGGCTTGCCTCTGGAACCAACCTCGCCTTCATAAACTCTGGATCTATCCCTCATTCGTCAACACGCTATTATCGCCTGGCTAATTCAATACTCCTTCAAAGAAAGAACTGCGCATGTCCAATAGCACATTGACTGTGATCCATATTGCATACATGCTCAGCCGATGTGAGTGAGACAATTGAAGCGCCTTCGCCAAAAACTATTAAATAAACTAAGTGATACTAAATAGTTTAATAATAAGTTTTCAAAAACTGATAAATAAACTAAGTGATCATAAATAGTTTATAAATAGGCAATAAAACTAAGTGTAAATAAATAGTGTAGTGTTAGCTGAGTAGTTAGGAAGTGTTTATTTTTAGGTACCCATCGTTCATCGAGGACAATAATTTCTTCACAATGGCTTTCAATACTGAATACATTGTTTTAGAAAGTCTCAACCAATCAGAGGACGTGTCAATCTCTAGCCAAAATGAGATACACAATGCAACTAACCACACTGGACGGAACACTGAACGTGGTCGTGCATTTGTCAATACATGGTAAATGCTAGAAAGAGAATTTTATTCGCGAGCAAGAGCTCGCGCGCGCGCGCGTGTGAGGGTGTGTGTGTGTGTGTGTGTGTGAGGGTGTGAGGGAGAGAAAGTCACCACTAGTACATTGACGCATGCGTGATTGAGTGCACTGATTCTCGATATCTATTTTACCTGTGCCAAGCAGGGACAGGGACCGTCTGGTACCAAGATGAAATACTTCACTTTTTTCACGTCGATGGCTATGCGATTTATTCTCCATTCTGTCAATTATGATTTTCGTTCTATTCTCTTTACGTTTACCAAGACGTCTACTTTTTATTTTTGAGCTCCTAGCGGTTACATTATACTACAGCTCCGGCAGCTGCCCCTTCGCTGGACACCCCCATGAAAGCTGAAGCTACCCGTATAGCGTTTATTTTGGAAAATAGTGCTTTCATTGAGGAAGGAGAATAACTTTTGGCCAATATTGAGATATTTTAACTTATGTTGTTGGAATTAAGGGCTAAAATGTGGTCAAATATAAATTACGATGGCACTTTGATATGTAAGTGAATTTTTGCATGAAATACTAGTTTCCTTTTAGCTGGATACATTCAGCTCACTCTTTTCCCAATTTCTTATTCCTCTTAAATGATGGGTTTTCGCAAGGCACTCAAAATAGAAATTTGTTTCAGCGATTACCTCTTTATTGGACTCTTATATCTTACTGCCCAGCATATGGTAGATAAAATACCAGTTTTTAATACAATTTATGCACCTGTGGATGCTTAATGGAGCAGCAGTCTTTTCTTCTACAAATTCGTTTGTTTTCATTTCAAATCAATATGGGATTTGAACAAAAACTGTGAATAATATTAGCCGGAGAAATAGGGGAGGTCGGGTACAATTGTAACGCGGTACGAATGTAACAACATCTGGAAAAACGTTTAGCGTAATTTTGTAAATATGGCAACGTGGCAAACGAGCCACGTTATAAGGTTGACAAATTGTTGCAAAGAATTTATAGTTGGCGTTCACAGTAAATAAGGCTTTAAAACACCTAATGTTATACTTTTAACAATGTCGTTCGGGTACAAATGTAACAACACTAGTCGGTACAATTGTAACGTGTTACATTTGTACCCTTTATGCTGAGTTTATCAATTTTGTGTTTCAGGAAAGAATGCCACGCCAAATAATTAGAAAAGCCAGCATAGGTCGTTCAAATGAAATAATGGAAACGACAGCGAATCTAATAATGAAGAGAAATCTTCCACAACGACAGGCAGAAAGAGATTTGGATATTTGGATATTAACCGTTATAAGAAAAACATAAAATAAATAATAGCAAATTGCCAAAAATGGGTTACAATCCACACACGAGAATTTTAGCAGAGGAACAAGAGGAAGCGTTTTTGAGGTATAAACCAATGTCTTCAGATATATATTTTGGGCTAACACCTAAAGAAATTCGTAAACTTGTTAGTTGTTCAACCAAAAGTCTAAGCAACTATAAATATTTATTACATTTTTGTTCGCAGGTTTATCAGTTCGCGAAAGAAAACGGAATGATGGTCCCTCCAAAATTGTCAGAAAATAGCCAATCCGGCAAAGACGGGGTCACAAGTTTCATACGTAGACACCCTATTTTATATATAAGAACTCAAAAGGCAATTATCTTTAACAAAGTAAACGTCGGCAAATTCTTTGATAACCTTTCAAATCTTGAAAAATATAAATTTGACGCCTCTAATATTTAAAACCTCGACGAAACACCATACAAAAACCAAACAAAATCGTTGCCATAAAATACACTAAACAAGTAGGTGCAGTTACTTCGGGGGAGGCGAACTTTGGTCTCTGTTTGCACAGCTATTAGTGCAATCGGACAAACCACCCCCCTCTTTTCATCTGCCCTCGCAAAAAATTTCAAGCACATTTCTATCCAATGGTCCCCTAGGATGTATGGGAGAGGCGAATGGCTATGGCAGGATGAACGAAGATACTTTTTTAATTTTCATAAAACACTTAGTCAAACATGTGAGACCCACACCCGAGAAAACAGTTTTCCTGCTGTTTGACAATCGTGATTCTCACCTGTATATCCCAACCATACACTGTGTTATTTATAAAATGCGATATATGGTTTCCTGTACAAAACTGTAAAATGCGAGATAACTTTTTACCAAATAGCGTTCGGGAAAAATAATAACAGATTTGAAAAGGTCGTTAAGATATAAATTCAAGTGGACTTTTAATTTTCTTAAATTCGGTCTGGTTTAATGAGAAACTACATAATTATGTTTTTAAAAGTCGTACGCCATTTCTTTATCACTTTCGAATACAAACAACCGGGACTGAGATGGCCGAGTTGGTATTTGGTTCGCGAAATTTGAAATTTGAATGTGGAGGATGACGGTTCGATCCCGCGCTGTGACGAAGTTTTTTGTTTTTAGTTCTTTTTTACAATTTTTATCTAAAAAACTTTAATTTTAAAATAAAGTTATGTGTTTCAAAAATTTATTTATTTAAAGAAAAGTTCAGACAATTTAGTATCAATTTTAAAAAGCAAAATCTAGTAGGTATTCTTCCAAATAACGCCAGTTTCATTCTTGACAATTTGTAATCTTTGGAGGGAATAAAGATTTTTGAAGCGATTAGAGTAATAGAGTAATTTCTTGTTTCTTTTGTCGATATTTTTGTAAGTTCATTTGTTGTTTTAAGTTTAGATTAATTTTTTAATATTTTTTTATTTATTATAATAGTTATAATTTAATTTAAAATTGTTCGTGTTTTCCCATTATTTAATTTATTTTATTGTTTATATTTTTGGTAGTTTTTGATTCTTATCAGTTAGTTATTATTTATTTTTCTTCTCGTTGTAAAATGCTTACTCGTGAAGAAACTGTGCAAATTGTTCGTATGTATTATAGCGGTCACAGTAGTCACGATTTTAAACAATTTTTAATATGTCCAATGGTTAAACTGATGTACCGCATCACAGGATACATCAAATTATTAAACTATTTGAAACAACGTTGTGCCTAAAACTGGAACACCGACGAAGAAATCGAACAACATTAATGGAGATTGACCTGTCCATATTGTTGGCTTTTGTCGAAAACCCTAGGACCACCATTAGACCGGTGGCACGAGATTTAAATGTTAGTATTTTTAAAGTACACAGTGTTCTAAGAAAAAACGGCTTCAAAGCATGATGTGCAAGAACTTTTTGAGCCAGACTATTTTAATAGACAATTTTTCTGCGAAATTATGATAGACAAAGCCAACCGAAATAGGAATTTTTTAAGATACATCTGTTTTACCGACGAGTCTAGTTTTGTTTTAAAGAGAAAAACTAACAAACAAAATCAACGGTATTGGGATACACTAAATTCATGTAAAATAAATGTGTCTCATACCCAATACAAGGAAAAAGTAAACGTATGGGCCGGTATATTTTTTCATCAAATAATTGGTCCTTTCTTCCTAAGTAATAACTTCAATGGCTAAGAATATTTGAATCTTCTCCAAAATGAAATAGGACCCCAAATTGCAAATGCCGCACCTAGAAATGTTTCAGTATGTTATCAACATGATGGTTGCCCGGCTCATTCCAGTAGGGAAGTACGGGAACACCTTGATACTGTTTTCACAAATACATGGATAGGTCGAGGGGGTACAATAAATTGGCCGGCAAGATCTCCAGATTTAGCACCCCCGATTTCTTTTTATGGGGTTTCCTAAAATATAAGGTAGCAGAATATGAACCGGAGACAGAAGATGAATTGAAAAATATTATTATTAATGAATGTCGGAAAATTAGTAGAACTGTTATTAATAATGTACGGCGGAACTTTAATGATCGTTTGGGACACTGTTTAGCAGCAAACGGAAAACATTTTGAGCATTTAATTAAATAAATAAATTTGTAACCTAAAAAAATTATCTTATTTTAATTATCTCTACATAACATTTCTTTTTGGACAAAAATTATGAAAAAAACATTTCGGCCACACTGCGGGAGCGGACGCGACCCTTTACACTCAACTTTAAATTTTGTGTACCAAGTACCAACTCGGCCACATCGGCACCGGTCCTTAGTATTCCAAAGTTTTATAAAAATTGCGTACGACTTTTAAAAACATAATTATGCATTTTCTTAGTAAACCAGACCGAATCTAATAAAATTAAAAGTGCATTTGAATTTATTTTTTAACGACCTTTCCAAATCTGTTATTATTTTTCACGAACGCTATTTGGTAAAAAGGTAGCTCGCGTTTGACAGTTTTGTACAGGAAACCCTATGTCGCATTTTATAAATAACACTGTGTATAGTTCTGTGAAGCTAATAGAGTTGTGTTATTATCATTCCCTCCACATATGCCGCACAAACTACAACCGTTGGACCGCGGAGTCTACGGTCCTTTAAAGCATTACATCAATGTTGCATGGACAATTGGATGACACTGCATCCCGGCCAGACAATGACTATATACGATATACCTGGTATAGTTGCTGAGGCATTTCCAAACGCAACAACACCCACAAATATTATGGGAACATTCCGGGTGTCCAGAATTTGGCCCCTCAACAGAGATATTTTCAGAGACGATGAATATCCGCCTTCATCTGTAATTGACAAATATTTATTAGGAAACAACTTAGTAGGAACTACCACAATATAGTCAATGGAAATGACGGAAGTGTCGAAAATATCGCTATACCAGGTTCCAGCACAAGATCAGGTAACCCCGAAGATCTGAATCAATATTTTCTAGTTCTTGAACGAATTCCCCGCTTCCAAGGTAGCAAGCAGCATAAAGAAGCAAATTACGAAGAGAAGAAAGGAGCATAGTGCTATTTTAACAGTCAGAAGTCTAAAATGATCGATGATAGAGAGGATTCCCCTCGTGCAAAAGATGGGTAAATAGAAGATTCTGAAACGGAAGAATATTTCTGTATATAATGGTTCAAACCATACACCGGAAAATCCAAAGAAACATGGATTTAGTGTAACAAGTGCAAACAGTGGGCACACGAATCATGCATTCATAAGCTAAGTTCCGACTTTTTCTATTGTTGGAACTGCGATGATGACGATGCTGTGAGTGATTAGTGCATTGTGTACGTAATGTTTCACTTTCTCATTTAAACGAAAATATGTTTTGTCTTGGTTTCTTTTTTTAACCAAGAATATGGCTTTATTATAATGTGTTGTAATATGTTTCCAGTTTGTTAAGTTTTAAGATTATGATGTTGCACTAAATATGCAATAATTTTCAGTAGTAATATAACAAGAGAGTGAGAATAAATTGAAAATAATTTGACAGATTTTTTGAAAACTTGTTGCCAGGCAATAGTAACGAGAGCCCGCAGGGCTCGAGTGGCTATTGCCAAATGGCAACAAGTTTAAACAAAATCTGTCAAATTATTTTCTAATTCATGGAACTCTCGAGTTATATTTGACTAGATTATTTTTTGATTCACAAATTTTTACAATAAAAAAGATCAATAAAACTATCATAAAATTATTGAAAGATTTAATTTAATTAATTATTACAATATAAGAAAATATCGTTGACACATTATGAATATATTAAAAGAATTAACAATTTAAATTAGTACAATGAAAAACGCAATTATTAAAAATATTTCGAGACTCATTATTTATTGAGGATTTGGAATTGCTTGTTATATTAAGTGTTTCCTCCTGCGTATTTTCTCTAAGATTGTTTATTATCTTTGAATGATGTTCTTGGTTCAATTGTAAGTTTGGTTTAATCGAACTTGCAGAATTATGACCAGCGACCTTGATTAGTTCTTGTTCTCCTACACCAGCTTTTGAAAGGTTACTTACTGCACTTGATCTGGCAGAATGGTTAGTTATTTTTTTAGTAACTGTGTCTAGACCTACTTTTTCTGCGGATTCTTTCATCCATTTTGAAATGGAATTTGTTCCCATAGGAACGTTTTTAAACCAAGAACCATGAGTTTGCCAAGCCGGATTTGGAGTAAGAAACAAGCGTTCGGTTTTAATATTTTCTCCTCGTTTACTCATTAGTTTTTCAAAAAGACGAACAGGGCAAATATCTGGGTTATTTATGTTTGGAGTCAACCATTTACTATTAGCGCACCTTTGTGCTCCACCCTGTGCAGTTTCTGTAAAAATGGGATTGTATTCAATGCGGCCAGTATTTAATCTTATTATGTCGCTTTCTTTTTTAAAATAATGAACTAAACATTTCGTAGCTTCTCCTCCCCTCCAAGCTAGTTCATACGATGCAACGTGAAAAAACTTTCTTTGCAATCCACAAGGTGTATCTTCGTCCCAACAGTTAAAAATTTGCAACAATTCTGTATTAGAAAGTGCCACAGAGCTTTGTTTGTGCTTTTCAGGATGTTTTTGTAAGATTTTTCTTTTTGTATCTCTTGCATTCCGAGCATTTTTGAATTCTATATCATGGAAAGGATCAATGGACCTGTTATACTTATCAAAGTAAAGTTCTTGAACTAATTTTGCCGTTTTATTCCACATTGTTTTTATTACTGCTTCTTTATAATCATTTCCGTCTTTTCTTTTCATGTTATAAGCCCAATCCTTCAAAATCAATGCCAGAGTAGCTGTGGTAGTAGACTGATCCAGAATATAATTTCTTTCATTGGTGAAGGTCTTAAATTGTCTCCATATAGACTGATTACTTATTAGAGTATTTTTCGAAGTAGTTTCTATAATCTTATTCGTTATTTCTTCATCAGAAAAGGTACTAAACCGATGATGTTCACCCATTTTATATATAACGTTGACACAATTAGATAATTATTTTGACAACTATCTGACACTGGCTAGACAAATAAAAGCAACAGTGATTATTCCCGAGAATAATCACAAGAGCTTTATTCCCACTATAATAATGACATGATTGGTTGAAACTTACCCTTGCGTCAAATAAAGAAGCATTTCATTGGTTTTAAGAAACGTCAAAAAATAATCTGTATAATAAATAATCTTCTCAACAGTATCAGACTTTGTTACATTTGAACCCCGAGCATGTTACAATTGCCACACATGCGGGTATGTTTGTAAAATTCTGCCCCGCCACATTATATATATACAGAGTGGAAAGTTAAACTGGAACAAATTCTGCAACTTGATAAATAAAGGTTCATCGCAAAGTTCCTGAAACACGTGAATTTTTATTTTCAATGATTTTTAATGATGATCGGATATGGGAACAGAAGTCGAACACAGGCTGAAGTCGCTCGATTGTTTACAGAAGTTCTTCCAGAATTACCTTCAATTAATCGAAGTACGATTAGCAAAATTGAAACTCGATATCGGGAGTTGGGCCACGTAAGGGATGCTCCTCGACAAAAGGTTTTAAAAGTTGAAGAAGAAGCTCAGTTGAACATATTATTGGAAGTTGAAGAAAATCCTGTTACTCCAGCTAGGCAAATAGCTCGCGTTCATGGTGTCAGTCACACAAGCGTTCTAAAAATTCTTAAAGAAGTCAAAAAGCACCCATATAAGATGCAAAACCTGCAGGAGCTTAGCGAAGATGATCCTGATCGTAGACTCGAATTTTGCGAGCGCATTATGGCTTCTATCGATGGAGGACAAATTGCTTTGGAATGGGTGCTGTTTTCTGATGAGGCTACGTTCACATTACATGGGCACGTCAATCGACAGAACTGCCGTTATTGGGCTGACGAAAATCCCCGTTGGATGCGTGAATCCTATACCCAAAGGCCTCAAAAAACAAACGTCTGGGCTGGAATTATTGGGGATCGCATAGTAGGTCATTTTTTTTCAATGGTAACGTAACCGAAGAAACATACCTTAATATGCTCCAAGAAGAACTGATTCCTACTTTAGTAAATTTATTCCCCAATAATTTGGATCCCAACTTATTTGACCAACGGATGTGGTTTCAACAAGATGGGGCACCACCACATTTTGCTCAAAATGTACGGACCTATTTTAACGAAGTGTTTCCATATAGGTGGATTGGAAGAAGGGGCCCAATAGAGTGGCCAGCAAGTTCACCCGATCTCACGCCATTAGATTTTTTTATGAGGATATCTAAAGAGCAAAGTTTATGTCACTAAACCTAACGACATCGCCGAGCTCCAACAAAGAATCAGGGACGAAGTTAGGCAAGTAACGCCGGAAGTGTTACAAAATGTTCGGAATGCTATTTATAATCGATTAGGATATTGTCAGCAACAAGGTGGAGAACACTTTGAACATTCATTGCATTAGAGTAATTTGAGTAAATATTTCCTTATTTCATTTTTTCCGACACATTGCTTATAAAAAGGAACAAAAAAGTGGAATTGTATTTACAATTGAAAAAGCTTTCAAATAAAAAATTAATCAACCTACCCTTCCATTTAAAAAAAAAGTTGGGGTTGTCTGCAACCCCCCCAGATTATTAAAAAGATAAACAAATCTCTTTGTAATATACCCCATTGAGAATAAAAATTGACGTGTTTCGGGAATTTTGCGACCTTTATTTATCAAGTTACAGAATTTGTTCCAGTTAGACTTTCCACTCTGTTGAAATATATATATATATATATATATATATATATATATATATATATATATATATATGTTATATATATATACCTTTAGATTTTTATTTTTTGTATTTTGTGTATTTTCCTTTCAATCTTGAAATCTCTGTATATATTGTATTGTTTATTTTATATTTTATGTATTTTGGTTTTTACTCTCAAAATTGTTGTTTATTAAACAACAATTTTAATTAAGGGGGGAGTTGTTATATAGGAAAACATGCTTATGTTTAAGTAATGCTACGCAATGTCAAACATCAGATTACGATTTCCTTATTTTTATGAGAACGATGCTACGTTGCGTTTTTATAAAATAAACACATTAAGTAACACAAATATCATGTTACAGAAGATTAATGATTTCTGCACTTTCATGGGAGCGACGCTACATCGAGTTCTCCATGAAAATAAACGCTGACTTTGATTTAACAAAATCTATAAATTCTTTGACTTTATGTAAAATAGTTAGTTACAATTATAATTTCAACCTATTAATTCTTTTTTATATAACATAAAACTGTGTAACTCAATAAAAATTGTTTTTAAAAAGTTTAATGTGAATATAACATTATTGCCATAGCCACACTTTTGGCCCACATGAAGGTATTTATTTTAATTTTACAGATAGCAAACGAAAAAAAATGGTAAGTAAAAATTGTTGCTACTGTACCCGACCTTCCCTACGCAATTTTGGTTATTCCTTAATATCCCGTATGTATGATGGGTTCATATTTCGTGCAAAGTAACAAAACAAAAAAAATTTTCTAGTTTTCGATAAATTTGCATATCATCTTTTAAATAGTCTTCTAAAAAAGAATCGACAAAATAAAAGTATTTTTACGATCGCTGCTATCGGGAATTTTTTTTTCTTATTATTTTAAAAACTGCTTTAAGGATTTTCTATTTCCAGCCCTACTCATTCTGTGTAAAATATAGAACATAAAACTTGATAGTCACTTACCATGTTTAAAAGAAATGGGGCATAATTAATGACAGAATCCACAGGAGAAATCCAAGAATCTCCCAAAGCTATTCCTTGCAGATTGCATTTAATATTATTATTTTTGATATGCTGAAAAGTACAAGTTAGATTCAAAAAAACATGTGAAGTTAATGGTTATATCCTAAAATATTTCATCCATGTTTTCAAAAATTCCTCGCCTGGTTGAAGAGCAAGAACGGCATATTCCATCACAGTTAATGGATAAATCTGAATAAAAAATCTTACCTCTATTAGATGTAACGTAATCTCAACAGTCATCTTCCCTCCATAAGATTCAGTAAAAAAATATAAGGGAATTGTTTGAAATACAGGATTTTGTTCTAAAAATTCCCCAAGGAACACCATAAAATCCAAAGCGATCTGTGTGTTATTCCTTACTAATAACGATTCATCTTCTACGTAACTAAATCCGGTTCCCACTGGATTATCAACAAAAAGAAGATGTGCGTATTGAACCCATGAATAATTTCTTATGTTAAGGTCCGTGTCCAAAATACCCAATTCTGCAAAATTTCCGTATCCCGTTGAAGATGACCCTGGACCTCCTTGGAGCCAAATAATAAGAGGTTTCTCTTCGATATTCGTTACCGGAGCTGTGGTATAATGTAACCACCAGAAGATGTGAGATTTCTCCCTCACTGTAACAAAGCCCCATTTTTGGTCAGTCGGGCCAAACCCTTCTCTACCTACAAACACATAATTTTTACAAAAAAATTTATTATACATGAATAAAGGAGAAAAATAATGTATTCCTTTGAGTCTAGCGAAAGTAGAGATAAGACAATCGATGTGGTACAAAGATAAGGCAAGGTGACACCTTATCAACTATATTCTTTAGCATAGCGTTAGAAGGAACAGTCAGAGCTTTAGACAGAAGACAAAATATTTTATTTCTCCAGAAGAGAAACAGTAAATATAAAAGAAATTGAAATAGGACAATACAACTTTGGAAAGGTATCGAATTTTAGATATTTGGCTATAAACATGAATGGAAAAAACGACAGGAGTACAGAAGTAACACAGAGAGTAAAAATTAAAAACTAGGCATACTGGAAGAACAACAAACTCCTAAAAGACGCAAAAAAATTTGCGATACATCCAGTTACCACCTACGCAGCTGAAACAATGTGCGTCTCAGCTTAGGACAGAGAATGTCCGAGAATATTTGAGAGGAGCTGTTATAAATGAAACTAATTGTTTCTAAATAATTCCACTACATAATAAGACAACCTTAAAAATTCTAAAAAAATTGATAATTGTTTCCAAACAATGTCTCAGAGGCAAAATTATAAACCAAAGTCGGATAGACACACAGGTAACTTAAGATGGAGTGTAGGTAGACCCCCTTTAAGATGGTAAAGAGTGGTATCGGAGAGCTCAAAACAGATATGGTTGGGAGGAGCTGGGAAAGGATTATAAGTAGTAGTGGAGAGATAAAGATTCACAAAGAAGGTGAAGATGAAACAGTATCGATAGGCAAAAAGAAATTGATGCTTGTCAGTCTGGTAGGGCATGTGTTTTTAGTTGAGTTATGGACACCTGAAGCGATATGCATTTAGAAAAGACAAAACTCACTATATTGTAAATACAGCTTTGGAGTTCGAACCGGTATGTAATTACCCATGGAATTATTGGAAAATTAATGATTTCACTCACCAGAAACTGAAACTATGAACAATATGAAGAAAATAGCAAAACACTGCATTTCAAGCAAAGTTACAATGACATCAAACAATCTATAATTACAGGTAGTGATTTAAATAATTTTTTTTACATATTATTGAAGTGTTTGCTTTCCAATAAGTTTGATATGCAAATAATGCAATGACTGGATCAGATATCAGTTATCAAATTCGAGACAATACAAATTGATGAATAGACACATTTAATTAGTAACGTATTAGCACTCTCCAAATCTGAATTCAAAAATCTATTATACAGGTTGTCCCGAATTGGAGTATATATCGAATGTTCGTGATAGCGTTACAATTGGTTCATTTCATTTTTTTAAATTAAACCGCGCTACGATGACATTTTCATCTCGGCTTATATTGGGTCAATCAGCCGAGTCCAGACCTAGACCAGCAGTACACGAATTACCGTGATCATTGATAACCGTACCAATCATCCTGTGTACATCGCATCAACGTCGGCCGCCGGAAGATTATCGGAAGCAACGGGGTCTCCAAGGTAAAAATTTCTTTTTTCAATTAAATTGATCATAAGGTCCGTTTAAAATTAAAATAAAAAGTGCTATCGTCGTGAACAACGAACGAGCTACTGTGATATAATAGTATCAGCCTGTAATTAATTACATAGGTCTACAATGATTTTGATGTTTTGAAGCTGTTAGCTATTTGTAAGTTATTTTGTGACGCAGAATCCAAAAATTACCTAATTTTTGCTCTATCACGTATAGTTTTTTTTTTAACAAAGCTCTATGAGTTGTAAAACTTTGGTTGATCCCACAGATAACCCACAGATAGATGGGAAACTGATTGTGGCGCCATCTAAAGAGCCCGTCGACTAAACAATTGAGTGATGTTAAAAAGATTTCTGTAATTTTAGGTTTTAGCGGTATATTCAAATTAACTGTATTTCAATTATTTTATTTCAAAATAACCATTTATAGTCCGTCATTTGACATTTCATTCAATTTAACTCCATTTACTCAATAATGATTAGATCTTGAGTTAAATTAAATGAAATATCAAATGATGGACCATAAATGGTTAATTAAATTGGAAAAAATAAAACAGTAATCATATAAACAGTTTATTTATTTTAGTATAAAAATACCCAACAAATAATTTCTTTCACAAATTACTTTTCTTAACAAACAGAATGACAAGAAATATTCAAATTTACTGTATTTAAATTTTTTTTTCAAAATAACCATTTATAGTCCATCATTTGATATTTGATTCAATTTAACTTCATTAACTCAAAAATGATTAGATATTAAATGAAATATCAAATGATGGACCATAAATGGTTAAAGTTGGAAAAAATAAAACAATAATCATATAAACAGTTTATTTATTTTGGTATAAAAATACACAACAAATAATTTCTTTCACAAAGTACTTTTCGTAACGAACAAAATATATAATGTGAAAACAATGCAATAATTAAAAAATAATTTGTATAACATACATTCTAGATTGGAGTATCATTAGATTTTTAAATGATGTTAAATCAAGGTAAAAGTAGAAAATTATTTATGATAAGTTTATATTAATTTATTATTATACTCCTATAAACACACAGAGCTGGATTATAACTGCTACTTACTTAATCAAAAAAGTGTTAGCAATGAGTTGTTAACTACTATTTTTGGCAAGTTTTTGTGAAAGAAAATATTTGAGTATAATTACTGTGAATGTTAGAACAAAAGTAATTTAAATACTTTTAAAGGGAAGGTTGTTATATACTGTCCAGCTCTGTAAATACAAGTAATTACATACATGAGTGCTAAACCGCATTTGTGACTGTACAAAATTCGAAATAATATATCTAACATTTCATTTCCACTTAAAAAACATCTTTATTTCTTTACTGGAAGTATTAAGTAGGTATATATCACAAGCTTGAACCTAGTATATTGCATATTTGTATATTTCTACATTTAAAAGCATTCTGTTCTTATGAAACCATCGCATAAGGCAGTATAAGTTACTCTGCAGCTCCTGTCAGTCTATGATTCTTAAAAGGTTTCTTAATGGCTCTTAAAATCCCACCGTCTCGTGGAAGTCCTTTCTCGTTTCTGGTTGAGCTTCTACAAGTAAACACACAAAATAACAACAATAAATAAAAACACACAAATATGTATGAAAATAATAAGTTTTTGTACTTAGCCAAAAAAATGTCAAAAAATATTAAAATGTTTAAATTTTTTTGAAATTCTTTTTTTGGAGTTTTCGATTTTTTTAGGAATTCTTGATTTTTTTTTGGTTTTTAACTATTTTTTGATTTATTGTTTTTTTTTTTAATTTTTTGTCTTTATTGGATATTTTGAACTTTTGGTTACCGCTAGACCAAATACTTAGACGTAATGCCTCAACAAAAGTTAATACTCACTTTCATTTCCCATAAATTGTCATACCATCGACTATATATGAAAATCGGCAAGGGGGGTCAATACCTTTCATCCCATAGCTGCTGGAGGGAAAAGCTATAACATAAAATAAAACCCAGATTATTATTTTTTCAATGGGTACATTTTAGAATGAAATTGTCTGAGTATGGTGTAAACAGTAGGTATACATTGAGTGAATGAAAAGACGAGTACTGAGTGTGTCATTTTAATAAAATTCCAGCTAAGCGCTTTCAGCCATTAGACCATTCTCAAAGCTGTCGACAAGAGAAAAACATACAAGTGTCAAAAAACATCAAAGCCTGTATCAGTTACACACAATGAAATAAAATGTTTGATGTTACATCATTATTTAAGTAAAATTTGTTAAAATTACTCTATAAAGAGGGTGTACACACATATCATTTAGTTGATAATTTCAAATTAGACGTTTCGTTATATGAATTACAATTGTACACTCTCTTTATAGGGTAATTTTACTCAAATAATGATGTAACATCAAACAATTTATTTCATTGTATGTAGCAGTTACAGGGTTTGATGTTTTGTGACACCTGTTGTATGTTTTTTTTGACGGCAGCTTTGAGAATGGCCTAATGGCTGAAAGCGCTTAGCTGGAATTTTAATTGAATTACACACTCAGTACTCGTCTTTTCATTTACTCAATTTACATTTTAAAATGTCCAAAATTATAGCATGCTATATTGAATACAATAAAACTTACCATCAATTTTTGTTAATTTCCACTCATATGGGAAGGCAAATCAAACTGTCTTAATAACCTCCCTTCGTCTTTCTCAAATCTAAAGAAACAATGTTTTTGAAAATGAAGGGAACATATCCTCCATCGTTTCCTCGTCGACAAATTTAATGATTTATTACCACTGCTTTTCAGCCGTATTAATTTTATCTTCCTGGGTTGGAGGAACAAAACTGTAAAAAGAAATATTTACTTTAGTAATGCAACAATTTTCAGTTTAGCTAATGTAAAGAACAACCATGATCTATAAAGTTGTCGAATAAATTAGTAAAAATATTGCGTTTTATAAAAATAAAGAAAATGGTTGTTAACTGAGAAAGAAAAAATGCTCAAATTTTTTAATAAAACTTACCGAGTACACCACTTATTAGACTCCTTCACAATACACTTTGACATTGTCTTTTCAATTAATAATAATAATGCAACGAAACAACAGATAAACATTATAGCAATTAAAAAATACACCAAAATACCGAAACCTTATAATAACCTCAACACTTTGACTTTAACTAAGAAAGGATAACAGTATAACAGAACCTGTGGGGACGAGCAATATGACATCGCGCATACGCAGTAATAAAAATCAATAAAATTTGATTACTAACGACGACGTTACAGTTTTCGTTAATTTTTTGGAATCATCTACCGATTTAAGTTACTCGACAGGCTCTATAGCACGGTCTGCAGTGTCCCTAGCCTAGTTGATCCAACCGTTTGACCGATAATTGCAACGTGTGTTGCGTTGTCGTTCAACCAATCGTACGACGCGGTCGAGTCGTACGGTAGTTCAGCATGCTTAAGAGGGGCCTCACGTTTTAGGAACCTGAAAAGAGTTGGCACCCATGATTTGCAACAAAATTTAGGTCATTTTGTACACAACAAATCTAAAGAACGCAGGGAAATTAAGTTTGGAAATTTTAGCACAATACAACTTGGACCTTTGTCTTGGGGATCAGGTATTTTTGTTGAGTTTTATATTGTTATAAAAAAGATATAAGCCATTGAGTGATGGTGTGATTTTGACAGTTTTGACAATTTGTGATCACCAATCTGGACACCAAAACCTGATCCCAAAAAGAAGTCTAGATAATTCGATTCTGAAAATATGAAATCTCAACTCTTTGTATTTTTTGAGATTTGTTGTGCGCACATTTTTGCAAACGAACATCTTTTCACTTTAGTTCAACCGCTCCACCGTCTTGATGCATGGCGCTGTATAGAACTTCAATGACAGAAGACGACGGTCAATTCATAGACAAATAATATTATAACTTTCTCTATGGGTCAAATGCTGTTGTCATATGTTTTGTGTTCATAAAAATATTCCAAATGTATAGTTTACTGTGTATTGTATTTGTAAGTGATTATAATTAAGTAATTTTCATGCTAAATAAGTAAATTTGTGCTTCGTAAATGCTATTTATATTTACTCCACAAGATTGTGTTTAGTGTAGCCTAGACATAAAATAATTCACAAATATTTTTAGCTGTTGCTAGTGATTCCACCAGTGCATTATATTTATTGATCCCCATATCAGGGCCTTTTGGTTCCTCCAAGAACCTGTACACATCCACAGCCTTCTGAGTTAGTGAAAAAAACTACATTGGTAATAGTATTAATTGCTTTCTACTAATTTAACAAAATAGACATTTCTTATTCTATTCTAAAAGTAACACAATATGTAATCTTTTATTTTCGAAATTCAGGAATAAAAATGTTATATATATCTTCAATTTTTTCAGGTTATGTATTGAAATGTTATACTTTTTGCATTTTCCTCCAGTTTGTAATAAACGGACTTGCCTGTTTTTCCATTGACTCTTCTCAATTATTCAATTAAATTATAGCAAAAGTGTTTTCTTTTATTGAAAACCAAATCAAATCAATTATGCAATATGTTTGTTTAATTGTAGTATTACAAATTTGAAGTACAGAGAAAGTGAGTAGGTAGTTTTTATATTTATTATAATACAGAATGTCAGCTTTTCCATTGACCCCTCTTAATAATTCAAATGAAAAGTAGCAAAGAAATGCCAATTAATTAGGTAAACTATAAAAATGTTTATTATAGCAATAAACAGACATGGTCGCTTTTTCATTGACCCTTATTAATTATTCAAAAAAATCAAAGAAAAAATTGGTGTATGTTCTTATTGAAAAGAAACAAATAAAAATATTTTATAAAATTATCAATAAAAGTATTATTACAAATTTAATGTATTTGTCTTCATATTTATTAATACATGGCAAGTGAAGTTCATCTTCTTCTCTACCATTTCTCCTCATAACAAAAAGAAAATAGAAAGTTTATAAAAATATCCTTCTTTACGATTCTATACTCACAAAGGGGTGGTGACCCCCATCCACATTATTGAAGTATGGATCCACGTAGTTATAAAGACTGAAAAAATATACTTCAAATATTTTCTTTAAATAAATAATATTTTTACTTACAAAATTATTTCTCCCACAAATTAAGCAAAAGTATACAAGTAATCCATTTTATCTTGGAATCCATATTACAAATTTGATATACATAAGTACTGAATACATTTTCTTTATTTTTATGCATACATGGCAACTGAACTGCATCTTCTATTTTCTTAATCCTCAGACAAAAAAACCAAAAAGTTTATAAACTATCCCTTACAATTACATCAGGCTACATTTTAGTTTTAACTTACTGAATAGCTATAGCGAGCATAGCTATAGCGAGCACTGCTATATGGAAAGTATTTGGACCTGTGCGGGCAGTTACATCAGGTTCCGTTTTAGTGAAATTGTCAGTTCTGAAAATGAATAGCAATTTGATTTTTGTAACTAAGTCTTGTTAGTGTTTTTATTTACGGAATGGTATCTGAAAACTCTGTCTTATGAAATATTAATGGACCTGCAGGGCAGTTACATCGGACATAGTTTTAGTTACATAATCAGAACTGTAAATGAAATAGGAAAATTAGATGCTTCTTCTAAGTTGGTTTTGCCATTTTTTTACTTACAGTATAGTTGTAGCGAAAATTGTTATATGAAAATTATTTGGACCTTATGTAACAGCCCACCGCATCAGGTTCCGTTTTAGTGAAATTGTCAGTTCTGAAAATGAATCGAAATTTGATTTTTGTAAATAAGTCTTGTTAGTGTTTGTACTTACGGATTAGTATCAGGAAACTCTATTTTATTAAAGATTATGGAGCTGAGGGGCAGTTGCAGCAGGTTTCATATTAGTGAAATTGTCAGTTCTGAAAATAAAAAGAAATTAGATTTTTTGTAAATAAGTTTTGTTTACAAAAACAAATCTGGCGATTAATAAGAAATCAGAGAACAGAAGCAAATGAACTCATCAGAACCAGACACGTAGAAAGAGATACCTGGGTAAAATATTTAGAGGAACTACACAAGGAAGAAGAGACCGAAACCGATCCAAATATACCAGAGATAGTAATAAGTGATGAGACTAATATAAAAAAGGAAGATATAGAAACAGCACTCCAAAAACTAAAAAACAGAAAGAGCCCAGGTCCGGATAACATCGCCAACGAATTACTTAAATATGGAGGAGAGAAGCTAAACCAACAACTAACAACCCTAATCAAAAAAATATTTGCCCAACACAGAATACCAGATGAGTGGAGAAATAGCATTACGATTCCACTATTTAAAAAGGGAGATAAAAAAATGCCCGAGAACTATTGAGGAATAAATCTACTATGCTCAACGCTGGAATTAACCACAAAGATAATAACAAATAAAATAAATGAATGTATCTCACTAGCAGATGAACAACAGGGTTTTAGATCGGGAAGATCCTGCACGGACGCAATATTTGTCATAAGACAAATAACGGAAAAATCGATCGAAATATAATCGACCGGCCTTCATGTGTTTCATTGACTTGCAGAAGGCCTTCGATCGAATACAATTAAAAGACATAATACACCTTCTCTATGATAGACAGATACCATACAATGTCAATAAAATAATCGAAAATATATACTCAAAAAATACGATCCAAGCAAAAATAAATGGTGACCTACTGAACAGATACCTACAAATAGGGGCATTAGGCAAGGGGACTCTCTCAGTCCGCTCCTATTTAACATAGTGATGGATGAAATCATAAAACAAGTACGCAAACTAAGAGGATACAAAATGGGAAATAAAGAGGTCAAAATCCTGTGCTATGCAGACGATGCGGTACTGTTGGCGGAGAACGAGGACGATCTGCAAAGGCTACTGTACCAATTTAACAAAACAGCAAAAAAGTTCAATATGATAATATCAGCGGCAAAGACAAAATCAATGGTTACTTCCAAGACACCGATCAGATGTAAGCTTGTGGTGGATAACCAAATAATACACCAGGAAATGAAATTTAAATATCTGGGAATCGAAATATCTGGACACGGGGACGTGGAGACGGAAGTAAGAAACCAAGCTAGAAGAGCCTCAAGAGCAGCAGCATACCTAAATGACACAATCTGGCGAAATAAATACATTCGAACTGAAGCCAAAGCCCGCATATACAAGACCGCAATCAGACCTATATTATCCTATGCAGCAGATACCCGACCTGAGACCTCTAAAACGAAACGGATACTGGAGACTACAGAAATGAAAATAGTTCGAAGAATAGCGGGAAGAACACTAATGGATAGAGAAAGAAGTGGAAACATAAGACGAACATGCGGAATAGATAACATCAATGACTGGGTACTGGATAAAAAGATAAAATGGAATGAGCACATTGACCGCATGACGGAAGAACGAATTGTGAAAATATCAAGAGACAAATCACCAGCAGGACAAAGAAGCCTTGGAAGACCTAGGAAAAGATGGAGTGACAACCTCCCAGGTGACTGAGCAGAGGCAATGATGTGAAGAAAAACAGGCAATGATGCATATACACAGCAGGAAGAAGAAGAAGAAGAAGTTTTGTTTCTCTTTTTACTTACGGAGTAGTATCAGCGTCCACATCTAGATTCTGTCTTGCCAGACTTTTCTTTTACTTATGTTTTGATATTGCTTTCTTGATATAAAAGGTGTCAATACATTTCTGCCCTTTTCCTATTTGATTTCTGATTATTTCAGGGGCTATACACTCTGTATAGAATTGCTTAAGTTTCGGAAGCATTTTTTCGGCCCATATTTTTCTATCTATCTCAATTTCTCCCATATACAGATCTATATTATCGCAGACAAACACAACAAAGTAACATCTGCTCATATTCAATTGCCCCTTGATCTAAAAACAGACATTTTAAATAGACCGCATATTATTTTTATTTGTGAAAGTGCCTTTTTGTGTGTCAAAGAAGTTGTTACCTTTTATCGTAGACAAAAAGAATGTTTGTTGCACTCAGCATGATTGTAGCTCTTGACTTTGTCTCGAGCTACAAGCTTCATGCTTCATTGCAACAAAAATGCACTTTTTGCACCTAATACACAAATAACTACTTTTTAATGTTATTCTTATTATTGTTGGTAAATACATCAAAGTGATTAAATATATTATGTGAGAATGAGTTTGAGTTTTTGTTCTTTGGAATAAATATATCATGTTATTGTTATTCCGCTTAAATTGAATTTTATTGTTGTGTTTTTCTAGACAAATTTTGTTCTTCATAAGGTCAATTATTTCGCTTATTGTATTTGTTTGTAAATTCAGTTTTGATGCAGAGTGGAGGCATTTTATTTCAAGTAGTGCATCATCACCTACAAGCCCTAAAATATTTTATCAATAAATGTATGTCATTTAATATGCAAAAAGAATTCATATCACATGGTAATTATTTGTTATGGTTAATATATTTACCATCAGGAGAAGCACCCAGAAAACCGTGTTGAACAACTACCCACAATCCTGAATCAACCACCACAACATTTTGAACTTGTTCAAAAATGCTCTTAGCCACTTTTTCCTTAAGAATTCCATACTCCATTGCCTCCGTCATACAATAAGTCTTTTTAAGAACAGTTTTAACAAGAGAATGATAAGGTGTATTTTTTTTTCTCTTAACAACCTGTCCAAAGAGAGAAGCAGTAAATCTTAATTTTCTTTGATTTTCATATTCATCGTTTCCAAACTGCCCTACAGATTCTGCTTGTATGCGGTCTCTTTGGCCAACTGTCACCTAAAAAAATGTTCAATTATTATATCTGTTAGCCTAATATAAGTAGTTACAAATACTTAAAATCATTTTGACTTACTTGTAATCTTTGCATGATTTCCACCACTTCCTGTTTAATCATTTCTGGGTTTTCAGGTTGTTCAGCATTTGGCCCATAATCTACATTTGCGGTATTTTTTCTCTTTTTAACTAGTGCTTCTTCACCTGATGGTTCAGTTGTGGTAGTATGAAAAAGTGTTCAGCGACACTTTTTCTTTTCGTTAACATTTGCCTGTTGGGAGAGAAATTTTTTGAAATGTTGACCAGGGGAGCATCCAGTCACAAGATAAATGATCAGGACCTAGAGAGTGTACATGAAATAAAATATTTAGGTTTTATGATGGATCATGAACTAAAATTTAATAGTCACATATATTACAGATGTAGAAAGATTGGGAAAAATTGGTTTTTTGAGAAGAATTTCACCATTTCTGTCAATGCATACTAAGCTAATGGTTTACAATACATTAATTCTACCACATTTTTAGTACTGTTGTTCACTAATTTATACAGGTTGTTCTAGAGCTAGTAATAAACGACTACGAATTATTCAAAACAAGGCGATGAGAGTAATTCTGGGATGCAATAGGTATACTAGTGTGGAATTGATGACTAACTGTTTAAATTGTTTAAAAGTTAAGAAGTTTCTGTAAGTACAAACAATGATTTTCATCTTCAAAATTATGAATAATCTCTTACCGCAATATTTACATGGTAAGCAAGATCAGCAAATTCAATTAATTTTTATGTTAAAACAACCATTAAAGGAAGTTCGATGAAGAATTTATTCCACAAAGGTGTTGTACAATTTAATAATCTACCGCAGTACATAAAAGTTAGTGAAAGCGTAAAAATGTTTAAAAAATTATTGATCATATACATTAAAAGTAATCCCACTGAAATCTAGTGGTTCATATTCATGTTTATATTCACATTTATTTATTGGCATGTATATAATATACATTTCTTGTAATATTTTATATTTTTCATCTTAATTTTATATTTTATTTTGTGCATGTTTTATTTTATATTTTATTCGTATTATATATTACTTTATTTCATGGTTGCTTTATACATGTTTCTGTTTAATTTTGGTACAGTTTGTTTGTTCATTTGCTTATACTATTTCTATTGATGTAACTAATTGTACATTTCTATTTCTATTTAGGTTTTGTGCTAACATCCTGCATATTTGTATGCTTGTATTTTGTAGCTTGCAGATTGCTGTTTGAGTTGTTTTTCGTTTTTCCTTTTTGTCTAGTTATTTTTTGATCATCTGGCTTATTAAGTATGTACTTCGTTGTTTTTATTGTTTATTGTTAACGTCATCTATGATAAATAAAGCATAATAATAATTTTTGTAGGGCCTTGTGTGCCACCCAATATGTGCATTCTACTGGCTCTGGTGAGCTGAAAATCAAAAGGGTTCATCTGTGAAATATCCTGAACAATATTCAGTAATAAAATTGTTGACTTGTTGCACTTCGGGAGTTGTATGGAGTTATACAGATAGGATTTTTTTTCTAAAAACCATTTTTTTGTGTTGTTCTTGCTGAAAAACGTAAAAACAACTCAAAAAATCCAAAATTCCAACTTTCTTTTGGGTAAACCAATACTTTTCTCGCATATTAGATGGGTTGGATGGAAAAGTAATAATACCAATAATGTATTATATAAAAACAAAAAAAATATTTACCATTCATGTGATCACACATATGTGTATCTGTCATGGAAAAAAGAGAATGAACCAACTATTTTTTTTTGTAGAATGAAGGAAAAATGTTTCAGCTCCAATCTCCACAACACATATGATCAATCTTTGCAAACAAGGTAGAAGCAAACTTGTACATGTTGATTGTATGTTTGCTTTTGTACTGTATATATCGATCTCCCCACAATATAAACATTATTATTTGTCATTACAGATCTTTCGCATTAAATATTTTATTAGTTGTTATAGTTGCTTTGTAAATTTTTTAAACGTTTGCTATGTTAAATTGAAATTCCTCACTACACCTTACTTTTCTCTTTATAGTAAATGTAAAGCATTGTATTACAAGTAAATATTTCTTTGTATAATAAATTTGGAAACTCTTTGTTCATATTATTTGTTTCTAGATAAAATTGAATATATTTACACATGTAGTTGAAAAACGAGCCTACATGTCAAATAAAATTTGAAATCAACCAATAGATTCTCTGAAACTGATACAAATATGATTAGATTGAGGCAAAGTTGTGACACGACACGTTCTGTGTTTTCAGACTGAATGGCTTATTTTCAATCATGTAAATTTGCAACTTTTCCGCAGTTTAATTTTCTTAGCATGGAACAAACAAAAATTTTTAATCATGAAAACATTTTATTATGTTAATATAAATGGTACAAATTTTGAAAGGTAGAATGTTTTTAAAGTATGTACATTTTTCTTCCATTCTTGATTTCTAGCAATTACCACAATGCTGTCACTTGGTATCCATATTAATAAATAGCATATGTCCTTTCATGCAATATGTAATGCACCTTGTATCAGGTGATAATAGTTATATTTTTCAATTATCACTATTATATATTCATCAAAATGAATTATGCAATTCTTGTCTTTTGAGAGCGGTTTTAATTTTCCTTCATTCAGATACTTCAAAGGTCACTCCACTCCAATTAAGCATTTTTCGCTTTTCGCTAACAAACCCATATTATCATTAAAACAGGGTTTCAAGAGAATGTTGAAAGATGGTTTGATGATACTAGAACAAACAATCAGTATTATTTATCTCATATTTTCACATTAATCTAATAATCCAGTAAACATAACCTCAAACATAGCTTTTAAAATTAAAAAATACGGATTGCAGGATAATTTACATTATCATAATTATAATTTTTGATATCGGGTCAATACGATTACTTACTTTTTAACAATCTATTGCTTTCAAAAACATTTATGAAACTGGTAAATAATCAAAAATCTACACTCAAATGGAAATTATGTCAACAAATATTGTTTGGATCCGTGTATATAATATTCTCTTATCTATGCACAGCTGTGCTGTGGTTTGGATACAACATAAAAAACAGAGATAAGGTTTCTGTGCTCACAAAAAGTTGAAATATTTGAAATCAAAACATTCGAACAGGGATGCGTTTCTTTGAACCGTCAAGAGTGGAAAGACAGAGAGAGAAAATATGTTGAATAAGTAAAAGCCGATTCAGTACTACTATCGACATCTATCGTAAATATTTTGAACCAAATAATTACTAGATTAGCAACTAGTATTGTGTAGGTTTTTAGGTTTATATACCTGTGAGGAGGCCCCTCTTAAAAATCTGTCGTACAACTCGGTGGACAAGTTTGAACGTTTGTGATGTAGTTGGAGACTTGTTGATACTATTTCATTTAAAAAATTATTGTGAACTGAGATGAGTCCTGCTAAAATGGAAGACAATAAACGTCTTTGGTCAGCATTTATTGGAATGTATAGAGATCAGTCTTGTTTATGGAATGTTACACCTAAGGAGTATTTAAATAAACATAAACGTAATATAAGTTAGGAAATTCTACTGGAAAAAATAAAAGAAATTTACCCAGCAGCAACAATAGAGCATGTAAAAAAGAAAATTAATAATATGAGAACGGCTTTCCGAAGAGAGTTTAAGAAGGTAAGTTATTAAATTAAATCGCTGGAACAATATACTAAACTAATTGTACAACCAATGGCTTGGAATCTTTCACGTCTGTGGGCAAAATTATCTACGATCTGTCTGTACGATTCAAAAAGTGCAACCCATTGTACGATCGGTAGTACAACAAATTGCAGCGCCTGTGGGCCGTTTAAGCTCACCTATGAACAGCCGCCGTTCGCATTTATGTAGCATACTTATTAGTTGCTATATCAGAACTTTGACTACACGCTCAGCCACCTGTGCTACTCGGACTTTTTAAGCTAGCCGCTATCGCTAATAGCAAAAGAGTACCGAAAGAGAATCTCGCATTAAACATGAATTGGAACCGACGCGCGGCATTAGAAAGAAGAGGTTTATTTAGCCGAATTGCCGCCATTGGATTTTGCCGCCCGTGGCTTTTGCCTACATTTGCCATATAATTGGCGCGTCCCTGTTACTTAACATTCATTTTAAAGGAAACCACCCTTCTCCGGTAGGAGTATCTACCTTGTACTCATGCTGGTGTGCTCGTTTTACCCAACACTTTCAGATTTTGTTTTGGAAAATTCACCTATTTTTTCATCCAAGCCGTGATATTAAATAAGAATATAGCATTTTGAAACAATTAGAATAATTAATTTGCGAAACAGATTTTCACGTTACGAACAACATCTTAAAAATTTTATATCCCCGAATATTTTTCATTCACTTCTGCCTGATCAATCACTATAAACAAAGTAAAAAGAAAACTGTATTAAAAAGTGAATCCCAACCTCTTTATTTCTCTTGCTGGGCTTCGGTGAAATTAATTGGTTCTATTTATAAATTTTGGAATGCAAATTAATTCTTTTAATTTAAGTAATGGCCGAAAATTTCTATCGACTTAAAGCTTGCGGGAAATTAAATTAAAACTCCAATTACTCAGATTAAAGCACAGATTAAACTCCTGCAACCCGCCGGTCGACAGGAAGTATACTCAATTTAATATTTTTTCACAGAGATAATGAGAACACTCTGTCGTTTTGTCCAGTAAAAAAATAAACAAATTTGCAGACTGAATTCCATTAAAACAATTTGTATATATACAGGGTGATTCAGTAAGGGTGGCAAACGGTAGTATTACGGATTTTTACTTTTCCGCCCAACCTATCTAATATGCGTGAAAAGTATTGGTTTACCCCAAAAAAAGTTGTAATTTTCAAATTTTTTTTTGAGTTATTTTTACGTTTTCCATCAATAACAACACAAAAACGGTTTTTAGAAAAAAAATCCTGTGTGTATGTCGTCGTCGTCGTCGTCGTTGTCGTCGGCCACTTTTCGTTACATGTCTTGTTAGCACGATACAGCCTCCGGAGTGCAATAAGTCACCAATTTTATGATTGAATATTGTCAAGGACATGTCACTGATGAACTCTATTGATTCTCAGCTCACCAGAGCCAGTACAACGGGTGCTATGGTACTTGAAGTACGATATTTTGATATTTTGTCATTTTTGAGAAATTTCAGTTTGTTAGCACTATACAGCCTCCGGAGTTCAAGGAGTCATCAATTTTATGATTGAATATTATTCAGGACATCTCACAGATGAACCCTTTTGATTTTCAGCTCACCAGAGCCAATACAACAGGTGCTGCAGTACTTTCAGTACGATATTTTTGTCATTTTTGGAGAAGTTTTAGTAGCACGATACATCCTCCGCAGTATATACAAGTGACCAATATTATGATTGGATATTATTCAGAGCGCCTCAAATATGAATCCTATTGATGTTCAGCTCACTAAAGCTAGTACAACGGGTGCTATGGTACTTGAAGTACCAAATTTTTGTCATTTTAGGAGAATTTTCAGTTTGTTAGTACGATACAGCCTCCAGAGAGTATACGATTGATCAATTTTATGATTGAATATTGTTCAAGGAGTCTCACAGATGTACCCTATTGATGTTAAGTTGACTAGACCCAGTACAGCGGGACCTATAAATCTAGATATAGTACATTTTTGGAGAAATTTCGGTTTGTTAGTACGATACATCCCCCGAACTGTATATAAGTAACAATTTTTTGATAGAATATTCTTCAGGGCCACAGATGCGGAAAAGTTAGTTTCAATCTTTGAAACCGTTTATTTTATAAGTTATAAGAGATACGACCGGTTGTATCCTTGAGTTCACATGCTACTCACAATTTATGAAATAGTTCTCATCGACGCGGCCGAAACTTGATTAACAGGAACATTGTGGATATGAAAATGGAAACAGATTTAAGATCAAACAGGTATAGAAGGGAAATTCTATATGCATTGATTTACACATACCGTGGATAAAATAGTGTTGCTGGGACAAAATATGAATTTTTGGTTGCGAAAAATCCAAGAAAAAATATGAATAGGGAAGAATCAGACCATAAACAGGAAATATTACAGGTGGAGGTGGAAGAGACTACTAACTTAAAAAGAGGAAAAGCAAGTGGAGAGGATAATATAACAACTGAAATGATTAAATGGCTGTGTAACAATTTTGGCACTTTTACCGTGTGTTTTTTTTTAGTGGAATTACTGTCACTGGTGTAATAACCAACGCTGTCTTATAGTTTGAATTTGGTTGCAACGATTGCTGTCACCAGTGCCCTAGGGCACGAGAGAGCAGGATACTCCCCCTTTCTTGAGCCCTGAGAGAGGGTAGCTTCCTAGCTCGAGCGGAAGGGTATCGTGGGCCTTCTTGGGCTTAAACGATATGCCAAGCCTGAGCTCTGAGGTTCACCGTGTCGTCAGGACCCCCGTACGTCCACCGGTCCAGTCCACCTGTACATAGGGGGAATTGTCGGGAGTGAGGAAATCAGACTAGGTAGATAACAAATAAATATGCCTATATTACAATCAGATAAATAACAAACAAAAAAATCAACAAACACAGAAAATAATAACTTGAGATACACTTTCGACACCTATGGTATACAATGATAACGCAATAAAATTTAATTCGTATAGGAAAATGGAAATCGCTAGGATGTTTATTCTTTATTTTAAACAATCATTTGGTTTTGGCCTCAACTCCAGTTTCTTTATGTATTTTGATTCAACTCTCAGTTAGTGTCTGGTACGGATAACGGAGTTCACTACGTCAGCGAAAAGTGACCGGGGTTCTACTTTTTTTAAAGGTAAATTTGGCCTCCTTACTAGAGATCATGACCGAGCTAATGGCTACTTTATTGAATCCCTTGATATGGATTCTCCCACTGGCAGTTTCGTCTACACTGCAGAAAAATGAGTTCGTAACTGGACATTTTCTGCTGACATGGGTGACCTTCGATGTCCGATCAAATTTCAATAAATAACGAGATCTAGTTTTCGAAGCGAACACAATTAATTCTATAAATATAAGTTCCGATCCATAATTTTTAAGAAGTGCTAGGCGTCCTAGTCAGGGCTTTTCGTATTTTTTATTCAAGAACCAAAACCACTTTCGTATTCTTTCTTTTCCCGATCAATAAATACGTTATGTTTTAATATCAAATTCTTATTATGTATCAAATGTAATTGAACATTTTTTGCTAGAAGTAACCTTTAACCCGTTTTATTTACTTGATTTTTTATTAATGAAATTACCACTGAATTTTGAAGTTTTGCTGTATGCTTGTACTGCTTCTTTCTCATATAAAATATTTTTATGCGTATAAACCTCTCTCGCTTATGTCCTGCCCCCTTCGTCACTAATTAACGCATATTACATGTACCTATAGTTTGCTTATATATCTGAACTTTTGGATACCAGGGTATTGTCTCCCTTTACGAATAATAGTTTTTTTTGTAACGGCGTAGTCAGCTTTAGAAAATAATTAATTATAATATAACCTAAGCGAACCTTTTTGTTTTACTGACCTACTGTAGATTAGAATATCCCTCGTATACCTCGTACGAACATTTAGTTGAACATGTTACGTTTACAGGTCATATTTTGTCTATTCTTAATAGAGCATTCTGTATACTTTACAAATCAATTCATTTCTGAAATATATAATTAAATTCGGAGCAGAATTCTCCTCACTGTTTCAGTGAAAAGGCTACATCTGCATTTTTAAAACGACACCGTGATTACTAAAACCCCTGATTATTATCCCATTCCCACAAAACTCGCAGTGATTAATAAAATTGAGTTAATGTTCGAGACAAAGGTTAGATGCAATAAAAAAGAATTTTAATGGTTATTATTGATTGTGATATGGTGAGTTTTTAATTTTTTTACCTATTATTTATTTTTGATATTTACCGATTCATTCGTTCATTGGTTCCATTATATTTTTGGTCATTTTTTAAGGCTTCATTCAGAATGAAATAGGACTTCGGAAAAGTTTCAATGCAGATTTTCGATTTGGTGTTCCCTGATGCCAAAACAATCGCCTGTTACATATGTTATATATTATTGTATAGTTTTTAATTTATTTATAATGGAATTGTTTTATTTATTATATTATGATCAAAATATTACACGATAATTTTTTTAAATTAATTTATATATACTCTTCTCAGGGTATAGTTCTAAAAACTATTTTATATTATTAATTATTTCTCACTAATTATTATAATCAAAACTTTTATAAAATATATATTAATAAAATAAACACCTTTTAAATAAGCTTAACAAATTTTCTATGTTATAGGTCAAATAGAATTTAGAGATTTCTAATAAAATGTCCTACCTTTTATTTTCTGAATTTGCATTCACTACAATCTTCATTCTAAATTTTTCCTCTATCTTCTGAAACACCTTCTCCTTAAACCAGCTCAATTTTATAACACTCACAACTTTTGCTTATGGTCTTGACCAGGGGTCTCCAAATTTTGAAGCCTTGGAGACATAATATTTTTTTCGGTATGTTGCAAGGGCCATAACAATTTTAATTTTTCTGCCCACCCAAGCAAACATAGGCTTTTATTGCATTTCAATTACTATTGATTGTGTATTGTGACACATAACGACATATAGTGTCGAATAGTGTTACTATATACTGTTCTAGGTACTATCTACTTCAGCTGGCCACTAAAAGGTGGCATATTTAGGAGTTTCAGCATTGGTTCGAGAAATTTTTGGTTCTGGCTAGTTTTTCCGATCATTTCTAGATGGCAGTAATTGCATAGGTATAAAAAAGCAAGCGGTGCCCATGATACTATAACTGAGAAGATAAACCCACGCGCATGGATAATTCCATCTCTCTCGCACGCCTGACGTCACTTGGTGACAAATTTCGCGGGAACAGCCAGTTATATAATAGCGTTTTACGGTTTTAGTGTGTGTTTTATTTGATATTTGGTTTGTTTACAGATAAATGTGAGTAAAGCTTGATAAATTATAATTAGAAACATTGAATTAAACATTTCTTATCATGGTGTACTGTGCAGTGGTCGGTTGTTCAAGCAACAACAACAAAAAAGGCGAGGTCTCTGCGGGCTGCCGTTTTTTTACATTTCCAAGAGACAAACACGTTTGCGAACAATGGATTTTAAAGTGTTATCAGCAACACAAATTTAATGTGAAAACAGCAAGAATATGTTCAAATCATTTCTCAGAAAGTGATTACTGTATAAAAGAAAAACTGTTGGAATTACCTCAAAATAAATGGAAGTTGAAAAGTGATGCCCTACCATAACTTCATCTAATAAAATCACCAACTGTGCAAATAGCCCTCCAGCAAAAACGTACTATGAGAATAAGGAAAAGGCACAATAGGCAGTTAATCAAAGATTTGTAAGTAAATCTTTTTTACTTCCACATCACGAAGTAAAAATTTAAAATTGTTAAAAAAATTGGGTAGTTCTTAATGTAAGTGTATAATTGTTAAAAAACATTATGTCTATTTTTATAAGGGAAGGGGATAAAATTTGATGTAGTACGTTTCTTACTTTTTAATAAGTTTGACATTTCCAGTAACAGTGATGTGGAAGTATTGGACATTTTTTTTTCTCATGACACACTTGTTCATTGTTTATTTATTGTTATTAATAAATTTTAATTGATTGTAGCCAGCAAGAACCTGGAATATCTAGTATCAAGGCAAAACTTGACGTATATAATAATGAAACACGAGGTGAAAATGAAGAAGATGAAGAAAACTTCCCACTGAAAATTAGAACCGTTTCTACTCAGACAACATGGTAGGTATAATTATTAAAAGTTAAATATATTTACAAAACATTTTTTTAGTGAAATTGACTTTGCGGAACAAGTCAAAATTCTTCAAACTGAAAATACACATTTAATGAAATTACTTCACTAAGAAAGGGAAGAAAAGAAAACAATTGATCAACTTTTAACAGAAGGCCAACTACGTAAATTAAAAACGGCCAAGCAAGTTCAGTGGACTATTGGAGATGTTGCTTCGGCTATTTCGTTATATGCAGGAGGTCCAAGGTCCTACCGTTTACTAAGGAAAAGAGGCTACCCTCTTCCTTCGGTGTCCACTTTAAGAAGATGGGCAATCAGAATAAATATTAAACCAGGTATGCCAATTTGATCCATATTTAAATCTAATGTAAATGGTTGAATCCATATTTTGTTTAAATTTACTTATTTACATTACATACACACACAAAATTAAGTTTAGAGAAATGCTAACGAACTTAGTTTTCAGGTATATTAAATATAGTACTGACACTAATGAAAAACACGCCTCTATCAAGAGTGGAAAAATCATGTGTCCTACTCTTCGATGAAATGAAAATTCAAACTTCATATGATTACGATAAGAAGAATGACACAACCCTAAGGCCCAGCAAATAAGTGCAAGTTGTCATGGCTCGTGGAATTTGTGGAAATTGGAAGCAGCCAATATTTTATGATTACGATCGAAAACTCACAAAAAATCTTTTATTTAAAATCATAACAGAATTAGAAAATATTGGCTACCCGGTTTATGCTATTAATAGTGATTTAGGAGGCAGCAATAGGGGTCTGTGGAATTCTTTGTCTATTACGGAAGAAACAACATGGTTTACAAATCCAGTAAGCAAAGAAAGAGTACATGTATTTGCAGATACACCACATATGATCAAACTCTTGAGAAATAATTTTCTCGATACTGGATTTTTAATAAATGAAAAACTTATAACATCCAAACCAATTGTTGATTTACTTCAACATACACAAAATTGGATTTAAATATTACACATAAAATTAATGCCGATTTTTTTAACAGTAAAGGGTGCTCAGCGACAAAAAGTGAAATTTGCCACCAAGTTGTTTTCACACACAGTATCAAAAGCAATTTCAAGGCTGGGGTTATTGGGTATTTTTAAAACTGAAAACAATTGGCTTGAATGTTCAGAGTTATTAAAAGTCACAAACGACTGGTTTGATGTTTTTAATTCTAAAATTCCACAAAATTGTTCGAGAGACCGTGTGAAAGCGTATGGTTTAGCTGAGCAAAATGAAATTTTGGATAAAATGGAAAAAACCATATACAATCTTAAAAAAGTTGGTCCTAACACTTTGTTACCATTTCAGCGCGGTATAATTATTAGTATAAGGTCTTTGAAACAACTTCATATTGATAGGAAAGGGGATTTTAACATTAAATATTTATTAACATATAATTTAAATCAGGATCCTCTGGAAGGACTTTTTTCTATTATACGGGCAATTGGAGGTTTATCCGACAGCTTTACAATTTAAATATAGATTAAGAAATTATCTTATGGGGCGAAATGATGAAATCATTTCAGAATCGGCAAACATTGCTAAGATGGAGGATGCTCCAAATATTGCTATTGCAACCATAAGTGGTGTTTCTGACCTTGATACATACGAAAACGATGTCGATAATTCTGAAATTTCTACCGGACAAATGTTTGGGGCCTTAAATTTACCTAACGATTTTGAACATGCTTGTCGAAAAGATTCTGCTGATGTTGAGGAAAAAGATATCAATGTGCATGTTCGAGAGTTTGAGTGGGATGGTCTAGAAAATTTGGCTGGGTTTATTGCATTTAAGTTACAGAACAAACAAAAACTTGGGTTATATTCCAAAAAGCAATGAAACGTCGTTTTCCTGGGTAAACCATCTTTCCGAAGGCGGTCTACTAAAATCAAACCCAGATTTTCTAATTAAATGTAATGAACTCGACCATATTTTTTAAAAAATCAATGGGGAGTCCTTAAAATTGACCAAAAATTATTTAAAAACTCTAATGGATTTAGTCGAATCTCTTAATTTAAGTACAGAGGCCAAACATCTTTTCTTTAGATGCAAAATGTATTTTAAAATTTGAATGTTAAATAGAGATATTAAAGAAAAATCCAAAGTAAACAAGAGAAAAGTGATAAAAATTGTAAAATAAGTTAATAAGACTTGGGTTTATTGTGTAAATTTGTGAATTGTGTGAATAATATATATCCACTGAATAAATTAAACAAAATTGTTTATAATTAAAAAAATTTTTAACACCCCCTATCAAAAAAATTGTTATCTAGTTATTACTTTGTGCATCAAAATAATTATAACAATTTTTTTAACAAAAATCCGAAAACCACACACTACTCTGTAAAAATTTTAATCTCCAATCCAAGTGTGCATCATCTGGGAATATTTTATCTATAGTTTCTCAGAAAAGTTTATTCTTGATAAAGGTTGGTGCATGATGCAAAGCTTATTTTAAAAATATTTAATCTGGTCCATTTTATACAGGGTGTTCGAAAGATAAGAAAAAATTGGTTCAGAAAACCAAAAATGTAGGATTAACAAAAAATTTGCCACAGCAAAAATGAAGTTTCTAGTTAGTCGAAAACAAAAATATGTCAGTAAATATACTATGACAGTTCTGGAACACTACTTCAGCAAACATCCGCTAGGTAGCGCGACGGTGGCGTTGGTGTGCCGTGACGTCATAACGGGAGGGGTCGAAGTCGGCCATTTTTTTATCCTGTAATTGTAGATTTCTATCGCTAGATGGCGTATGTCATTTTTTGTAGATTTCTATAGTGGTGTCGGCCATTTTTTAACCGTCAGCCATTTTTTATCCTGTAATTGTAGATTTCTATCGCTAGATGGCGTATGTCATTTTTGTAGATTTCTATAGATGGCTGTGTGCCGTCCATTTTTTATCCCATAGATTTTATTTGTGCTCTCGGATAATGTGACGTAATTTTTGTGATGTAAGCACTGAATATATTTTTTTAATTAAATTAAAAATGTTTCGTCTCGACTGGGATCCACAGCGTGGAATTTATTAAGTCTGCAAGTATTCCTACTACACCATTTGATAATGTTGTAATCTATTGCGAGATGTAGGTATAAGAATTATAAGATAATCTTAAATTATGTGTTACAACGTATATTAATTATTCCCCAAATTAAAATTAATCATGTTAGCCGATAAACACTACATTATCACACAGGAAACCATTATTATCTTATCTCAAACAACGAACGAAATCAAGGTGCATATTAACATAAGATTCTAAATTATGTTAGCATGATCACATCCAAACTTATGAACGAGTTTTTCCGTTTTTCTCATTCAAGAGACCATAGGAACTAAATTAACGATATACGAGTGAAATAAAAAGTGTCTATTAATAAAAAAATTATTGAAATAGATCTCTCTAATTGTAATAATTTTAAAGGCGTTTAATAATGTAATCTAAAATTCGATATACAGGGTGTTGACATAAAGATGCCATAAGACGCTATGATGTATCTCAGTTGTTATTGGCCAGATTTTCACGGGAACAAACAACGTTATACATTATTTTTTATATACAGGATGTCAAAAAGGCACTCTGCTGTTATTTCATCGAACAAAAGGCGTTATAGATTATTTCAATATACAGTGTGTATAAAAAGATGTATCTCCGCTGTTATTGGCTAGATTTTAATGGGACAAACGACGTTATAGATTATTTGTTTATATACAGAATGTCAAAAAGACACTCTGCTGTTATTGGTCGGATTGAAGTCGAATAAACGGTGTTAGGTACGTTACTACAATCAATATACAGGGCGTGGACAATGCCATAAGAGCACTCTGCTTGGATTTTCATCGAACAAAACAGGATGTACCAAATCGCCATTAGAGCACTACGACGATCAATATACAGGATATCATTGGACTCAGACACGTTCAATCGTTATACAGGATGTACAAAGATGCCATAAGGGCGCTACAATGTATCTCTGCTATTATTGGTCGAATTGAAATCGAACAAACGGCGTTATAGATTATTTCGATATACAGGGTGTCGACATAAAGATGCCATAAGGGCACTCTGTTATTATTGGTCGGTAACAGTTGCCTTCGAGGAAAATTTGGTGATTTGATGACCTTGTTTCTGCGAGACATGGAGTTAAAGCCAAGCTACCCTTCTTCTTGCACAGCGATAATCAGATGGCCAAAGGTGTTTGAGAAGTTCTTGGGGAAAGTATGGGAAGAATTACGAAAAAATATGATAAACCTGTATGTATACCATTTAAAGTGGAAATAGCAGATGTAAATGTGGAAACACTGTTAAAAGAATTACCCGAATTATTGAAACAATTACAAAAAGAAGACTATTATCTACTAGACCTCGATATTACTCAAGACTTCTGTGGGATGTTCCAGAAAGAAGAAGAAATGACAAACTACTTAACAAGTAACTAAAACTTTCGTAGACATGGCATGTATAGGGAGAATTGTAACGTAATTGTAAATAATAATAACAATCCAGTCGGAATTGATTGCCTTACGCGGCTTACATCTAACGCGATAGTTAAAATATACAACAAATTTATTTGTCAAATAACCAGACCTGGTGTTAACAAGAGCATTGGAAACCATATTATAGATATCGTCAACTGTCCAGATAAGAGATTGAAACACACATTTTCCAACACTTTAGACAGAGAACATGGAATTACAAAATTAGAAGCAACCATATATAATTAAACATTTGCCGACATTTAGATAGATTCAACATAGCATTATATATGTAGCTGTCCACGATATCTGCCAATTATAACAACTATAAGGCCAATATTTGAACAAAACTTTGACCAGCTTTTAGAATAAACCATTTTTATATGACGTATAACTAGCTATGTTGAGCGATTTAGTCATTTCTATCGATATTTAGCACTATTTACCGAGAATCAGTGACAACCAACATTTATGTAGATTCAACCTAGCATTATATATGTAGATGTTCACGAGATCTACCAATAATAACAAATAAATGACTAATATTGGAAGTAGTACGATTCAGACAAATGCATCGATTTTGAGCAAAACTAAGTCCTGCTTTTGTTATCCCATCTTTGGTCGTTATATGCCACATACCTAGCTATGTTTAGCGACTTCGTAATTTCTCCCGATATTTAGCACTATTTACCGAGAACTAGTAACATTAACCGACATTTGGATAGATTTAACCCAGCATTATATATGTAGATGTCAACGATATCTACCAATAATAAGAAATATATGGTCAATATTGCAAGTTTCTAGAATGATTCAGACAAATGCATCGATTTTGGGCATAACAATGTCCAGTTTTCTTTTGTCTATATATGTCATATAAGCTATGTTGAGCATCCAGCTTTTGTTATCCCATCTTGGATCTTTGAATGACATATAAGTAAGTCTGCTGAGCGATTTTGTAATTTCTTCCGATATATAGCACTATTCACCGAGAACTAGTAACACTAACCTATATTAGTGTTTTTAAATGAAACTCAAGGTCTCTAGTTAATTCCACAATATAATACAAGTTATTGAAAATTCTAAAAAATTGAGAATTGTTTCGATAAATCAATATCATCGTCAGAATGACAGAAGTTACATTTCATTTTATGCCTACCTGATGTTTAGTAGTTATATTTGGCTAGACCAAGAAGTAACCTAACTTGTGATTGGCTTAATATATGTTTATAGAAAAAAGAAGAAGATGTGATATTATAAATATTGAAGCTTAGATATTATTAGCCCTATGGTGATATCCTGGATATCATTTTTCCAATTAAGATCAGTATAACTGTGCAATGATATAGAAAACCAGGAAAACTATATCTGCTGATCTTCACAATTATCACTTAAGAAGACAGTTTATTAGTGGAGAATTCCCTAGATTTAACTGTTTATTGACAACTTCATATTGTGGGTTTCTTAAATGTCTTCTAATTTCCAGTTCTTCAAGGAAATCCAGTTCTTGTTTCTTTTCACAAATATGCAGTACTTCTAGTTTTGTGTTAGGAGTCAATGAATGATTGGTGTCAAGTAGATGTTTTGCGTAGTGGGATTTATCTGGTTGTTTTAATCTGTATGCTCGTAAGTGCTCACTGTATCGTATTTCAAAATTCCTAAGGGTCTGACCCAAATAGACAGCATTACATTCTGGACATTTGAGTTTATATATACCTGACTTCTTTAATAGTGGTATTTTTGTTTTTACATTTAACAATTTTGTGCTAACGTTACTTTCTAATTTAAAAGAAATTGTTGTATTCGTTGCTGAAGATATTATCTTTGAAATATTATTAGAAATATTTCCTGCATATGTGATGGTTTTATAAGTTTTAATTTCATCAGCTTGTTTAGGATATATTAGTTGTAATGCCACTTTTTCCTCTTTTTTACTAATTAGCTTATTTATCATATCTAATGGATAACCGTTAGATGTTGCTATTTGTCTAATTGTATTAATCTCTCTATCAAAATTACATTTGTTCATAGGAACTGAAAAAGCTCTATGTATCATTGAATGATATGCTGCTAGTCTGTATGACACAGGGTGGTTAGAATTGAATGGAATTGTTACATCAGTTTGTGTTGGTTTTCGGTAAATTGAATAATCAAGTACATTATTAACTCTTTGAATGTTTAAATCAAGAAAATTGATTGAGCTATTTTCTTCAATTTCTAATGTAAATTTAATTTTCGGGTGTAAATTATTGATGTTGTTGAAAAATACATCTAATTGTCGTTCACTACCCATAAAACAAGCTAATATGTCATCTACATATCTATACCAAAATAAAATATTTTTCGAAATATTACTTTCAAAGATCTTTCTTTCTAAATTGTCCATAAAAATGTTTGCTAAAATAGGTGATATAGGGCTTCCCATTGGTAAACCTTCATTTTGAATATATATCTTATTGTCAAAAGTGAAATAATTCTGATTAATGCATACATCAAATAAATTAAGTATATCTGATATTATTCCTGGATTAATATTTTTATCTTCTAGTAATTTTCTTACAAGTATTAGACATTCTTTAGGAGGAATTTTAGTAAACATGTTAGTTACATCGAACGATATGAGTTTATAGTTATCTTGTAAGTGGATTGCTTTCAACTTTTTGATTAGTTCTATTGAATTTCTAATTGAGTACTGAGATTCATATCCGTAAGTATTGAGTATATTGTTGAGCTTCTTTGCCAATATATTATTAGGAGCATTAACATAAGAGACTACAGGTCTAATTGGTTTCGTTATTTTATGTAATTCAACTGTTCCATATAATTGTGGACAATGAGGATTCTTATGTATGATAGACCTCTTTTCGTAATCATTTAAAAGATAATTTGAATTAATAACAATATCCCTTACATTATTAGAAAACTTCTTTCTTGGGTCTGCTTTAAGAACTTTTACATCGCTGGATTCTATAAAGTTATATACTTTGGAATTGTAATTTTCAGTCGTCAAAATGACAGTAGCGTTCCCCTTATCAGATTTTGTAACTGTTAGGTTATTATTCTCAATCTTCTTATTTATTGCGTTTAAAACTGAAATGTCATTTTTTGTTTGACGTTTAACTTTTGAAGGTTCAATATTTTTGATTAAATTGGCAATTTTTAATTTCTCATAAAGAAAATTATTTGAATTAGATTTTAAAACTATTACTGACTCTGTAGCTATAATTTGTTTAATATTACTCGTAAATTTAGGTTGTATGCTGTACTTTAAACCTTTATTTGAAAATTCTATTTCACTATTTGTAAAATTAGTGTCTGAAAGCAATCCACTTACAAGATAACTATAAACTCATATCGTTCGATGTAACTAACATGTTTACTAAAATTCCTCCTAAAGGATGTCTAATACTTGTAAGAAAATTACTAGAAGATAAAAATATTAATCCAGGAATAATATCAGATATACTTAATTTATTTGATGTATGCATTAATCAGAATTATTTCACTTTTGACAATAAGATATATATTCAAAATGAAGGTTTACCAATGGGAAGCCATATATCACCTATTTTAGCAAACACTTTTATGGACAATTTAGAAAGAAAGATCTTTGAAAGTAATATTTCGAAAAATATTTTATTTTGGTATAGATATGTAGATGACATATTAGCTTGTTTTATGGGTAGTGAACGACAATTACATGTATTTTTCAACCACATCAATAATTTACACCCGAAAATTAAATTTACATAAGAAATTGAAGAAAATAGCTCAATCAATTTTCTTGATTTAAAAATTCAAAGAGTTAATAATGTACTTGATTATTCAGTTTACCGAAAACCAACACAAACTGATGTAACAATTCCATTCAATTCTAACCACCCTGTGTCACACAGACTAGCAGCATATCATTCAATGATACATAGAGCTTTTTCAGTTCCTATGAACAAATGTAATTTTGATAGAGAGATTAATACAATTAGACAAATAGCAACATCTAACGGTTATCCATTAGATATGATAAATAAGCTAATTAGTAAAAAAGAGGAAAAAGTGGCATTACAACTTATATATCCTAAACAAGCTGATGAAATTAAAACTTATAAAACCATCACATATGCAGGAAATATTTCTAATAATATTTCAAAGATAATATCTTCAGCAACGAATACAACAATTTCTTTTAAAACAGAAAGTAACGTTAGCACAAAATTGTTAAATGTAAAAACAAAAATACCACTATTAAAGAAGTCAGGTATATATAAACTCAAATGTCCAGAATGTAATGCTGTCTATTTGGGTCAGACCCTTAGGAATTTTTAAATACGATACAGTGAGCACTTACGAGCATACAGATTAAAACAACCAGATAAATCCCACTACGCAAAACATCTACTTGACACCAATCATTCATTGACACCTAACACAAAACTAGAAGTACTGCATATTTGTGAAAAGAAACAAGAACTGGATTTCCTTGAAGAACTGGAAATTAGAAGACATTTAAGAAACCCACAATATGAAGTTGTCAATGAACAGTTAAATCTAGGGAATTCTCCACTAATAAACTGTCATCTTAAGTGATAATTGTAAAGATCAGCAGATATAGTTTTCCTGGTTTTCTATATCATTGCACAGTTATACTGATCTTAATTGGAAAAATGATATCCAGGATATCACCATAGGGCTAATAATATCTAAGCTTCAATATTTGTAATATCACATCTTCTTCTTTTTTCTATAAACATATATTAAGCCAATCACAAGTTAGGTTACTTCTTGGTCTAGCCAAATATAACTACTTAACATCAGGTAGGCATAAAACTTCTGTCATTCTGACGATGATATTGATTTATCGAAACAATTGTCAATTTTTTAGAATTTTCAATAACTTGTATTATATTGTGGAACTAACTAGAGACCTTGAGTTTCATTTAAAAACACTAATATGAGCATATTCCACGAAGTAAGGGTCGAGACAGTCAATTTCACTAACCTACATTTAGATATATTCAATCTAGCATTATATATGTAGATGTCCACGATATCTGCCAATAATAACAAATATATGGCTAATATCACAAGTTTCTAGAACGATACAGACAAATGCATCGATTTTATGCATAACAAGGTCCAGTTTTCTTTTGTCGATATATGCCATATAAGCTATGTTGATCGATTTTGTCATTTCTATTGATATTTAGCACTGTTTACCGAGAACTAGTAACATTAAGCGACGATAGATTCAACCTAATGTAGCTCATTCACGTAAATTTCTAAGATATATGCCTATTATAACAGATATATGGCTAATATTGGAAGTTTCTAGAACGATTCATACAAATTCATCGATTTTGAGTAAAACTAAGTCCACCTCCGGTTATCCCATATTTTGTCTTTATATGGCATATAACTAGGTCTACTGAGCGATTTTGTCATTTCTCACGATATTTAGCACTATTTATCAAGAACTAGTAACATCAACCGACATTTGGATAGATTTAACCCTGCATTAAATATGTAGATGTCCACCATATCTACAATAATAAGAAATATACGACCAATATTGCAAGTTTCTATAACGATTCAGACAAATGCATCGATTTTGGACATAACAAAGTCCAGTTTTCTTTTGTCGATATATGCCATATAAGCTATGTTGATCGATTTTGTCATTTCTCTTGATATTTAGCACTGTTTACCGAGAACTAGTAACATTAAGCGACGATAGATTCGAGATTTTAATGGGACAAACGAGGTTATAGATTATTTTTTTATATACAGGATGTCAAATAGGCACTCTGCTGTTATTGGTCGGATTGAAGTCGAATAAACGGTGTTAGGTACGTTACTACAATCAATAAACAGGGCGTGGATAATACCATAAAGGCACTCTGCTTGGATTTTCATCGAACAAAACAGGATGTACCAAAACGTCATTAGGTCAATACGACGATCAATATACAGGATGTCATTGGACTCAGACACGTTCGATAATTATACAGGATGTACAAAGATGCCATAAAGGCGCTACAATGTATCTCTGCTATTATTGGTCGTCGTATTGAGCTAATGACGTTTTGGTACATCCTGTTTTGTTCGATGAAAATCCAAGCAGCGTGCCTTTATGCTATTGTCCTCGCCCTGTATATTGATTGTAGTAACGTACCTAACACCGTTTATTCGACTTCAATCCGACCAATAACAGCAGAGTGCCTTTTTGACATCCTGTATATAAAAAAATAATCTATAACCTCGTTTGTCCCATTAAAATTTAGCATCTATCGTCGCTTATCGTTACTAGTTCTCGGTAAACAGTGGTAAAAATGAAGAGAAATGACAAAATCGATCAACATAGCTTATATGGCATATATCGACAAGAGAAAACTGGACTTTGTTATGCATAAAATCGATGCATTTGTCTGAATCGTTCTAGAAACTTGCAATATTGGTCGTATATTTCTTATTATTGTAGATATGGTGGACATCTACATATTTAATGCAGGGTTAAATCTATCTAAATGTCGGTTGATGTTACTAGTTCTTGATAAATAGTGCTAAATATCGTGAGAAATGACAAAATCGCTCAGTAGACCTAGTTATATGTCATATTGTAAAATATGGACTTAGTTTTGCTCAAAATCGATGAATTGTCAAAAAACTTGCAATATTGGCCATATATTTGTTATTATTGGCAGATATCGTGGACATCTACATATATAATGCTGGGTTAAATCTATCCAAATGTCGGTTAATGTTACTAGTTCTCGTTAAATAGTGCTTAATATCAGAAGAAATTACGAAGTCGCTAAACATAGCTAGGTATGTGGCATATAACGACCAAAGATGGGATAACAAAAGCAGGACTTAGTTTTGGTCAAAATCGATGCATTCGTCTTAATCGTTCTAGAAACTTCCAATATTAGCCATATAGCTGTTATAATAGGCATATATCGCGGAAATTTACGTGAATAAGCTAGATTAGGTCGAATCTATCGTCGCTTATTGTTACTAGTTCTCGGTAAACAGTGCTAAATATCAAGAGAATTGACAAAATCGCTCAATATAGCTTATATGGCATATATCGACAAAAGAAAACTGGAATTTGTTATGCCCAAAATCGATGCATTTGTCTGAATCGTTCTAGAAACTTGCAATATTGGTCGTATATTTCCTATTATTGTAGATATGGTGGACATCTACATATTTAATGCAGGGTTAAATCTATCCAAATGTCGGTTGATTACTAGTTCTTGATAAATAGCGCTAAATATCGTGAGAAATGACAAAATCGCTCAGTAGAACTAGTTATATGTCATATAAAGACAAAGGATGGGATAACCAAAGGTGGACTTAGTTTTACTCAAAATCGAGGCATTTGTCTGAATCGTTCTAGAAACTTCCAATATTAGCCATATATCCGTTACAATAGGCATATATCGCGAAAATTCACGTGAATAAGCTAGATTAGGTTGAATCTATCGTCGCTTAATGTTACTAGTTCTCGGCAAACAGTGCTAAATATCAAGAGAAATGACAAAATCTATCGAAATAGCTTATATGGCATATATCGACAAAAGAAAACTGGACTTTGTTATGCATAAAATCGATTCATTTGTCTGTATCGTTCTAGGAACCTGTGATATTGGCCATATATTTGTTATTATTGGCAAATATCGTGGACATCTATATATATAATGCTAGATTGAATATATCTAAATGTAGGTTAATGTTACTAGTTCTCGGTGAATAGTGCTAAATATCGGAAGAAATGACAAAATCGCTCAGCAGACTTACTTATATGTCATTAAAAGATCCAAGATGGGATAACAAAAGCTGGATGCTCAACATAGCTTATATGACATATATAGACAAAAGAAAACTGGACATTGTTATGCCCAAAATCGATGCATTTGTCTGAATCATTCTAGAAACTTGCAATATTGACCATATATTTCTTATTATTGGTAGATATCGTTGACATCTACATATATAATGCTGGGTTAAATATATCCAAATGTCGGTTAATGTTACTAGTTTTCGGTAAATAGTGCTAAATATCGGGAGAAATTACGAAGTCGCTAAACATAGCTAGGTATGTGGCATATAACGACCAAAGATGGGATAACAAAAGCAGGACTTAGTTTTGCTCAATATCGATGCATTTGTATGAATCGTACTAGAAACTTCCAATATTAGTCATTTATTTGTTATTATTGGCAGATCTCGTGAACATCTACATATATAATGCTAGGTTGAATCTATATAAATGTTGGTTGTTACTGATTCTCGGTAAATAGTGCTAAATATCGATAGAAATGACTAAATCGCTCAACATAGCTAGTTATACGTCATATAAATATGGTTTATTGTATAAGCTGGTCAAAGTTCTGTTCAAATATTGGTCTTATAGTTGTTATAATTGGCAGATATCGTGGACAGCTACATATATAATGTTATGTTGAATCTATCTAAATGTCGGCAAATGTAAGCCGCGTAAGGCTATCAATTCCGACTGTATTATTATTATTATTTACAATTACGTTACATTTCCCCCTATACATGCCATGTTTACGAAAGTTAAAGTTACTTGTTAAGTAGTTTGTCATTTCTTCTTCTTTCTGGAACACCCCACAGAAGTCTTGAGTAATATCGAGGTCTAGTAGATAATAGTCTTGTTTTTGTAATTGTTTTAATAATTCGGGTAATTCTTTTAACAGTGTTTCCACATTTACATCTGCTAATTTCACTTTAAATGGTATACATACAGGTTTATCATATTTTTTCGTAATTCTCTCCATACTTTCCCCAAGAACTTCTCAAACAACTTTGGCCATCTGATTATCGCTGTGCAAGAAGAAGGGTAGCTTGGCTTTAACTCCATGTCTCGCAGAAACAAGGTCACCAAATCACCAAATTTTCCTCGAAGGCAACTGTTACCGACCAATAATAACAGAGTGCCCTTATGGCATCTTTATGTCGACACCCTGTATATCGAAATAATCTATAACGCCGTTTGTTCGATTTCAATCCGACCAATAATAGCAGAGATACATTGTAGCGCCCTTATGGCATCTTTGTACATCCTGTATAACGATTGAACGTGTCTGAGTCCAATGATATCCTGTATATTGATCGTCGTGTTGCTCTAATGGCGATTTGGTACATCCTATTTTGTTCGATGAAAATCCAAGCAGAGTGCCCTTATGGCATTGTCCACGCCCTGTATATTGATTGTAGTAACGTACCTAACACCGTTTATTCGACTTCAACCCGACCAATAACAGCAGAGTGTCTTTTTGACATCCTGTTTATAAACAAATAATCTATAACGTCGTTTGTCCCATTAAAATCTAGCCAATAACAGCGGAGATACATCTTTTTGTACACACTGTATATCGAAATAATCTATAACGCCTTTTGTTCGATAAAATAACAGCAGAGTGCCGTTTTAACATCTTGTATATAAAAAATAATGTATAACGTTGTTTGTTCCCGTGAAAATCTGGCCAATACCAACTGAGATACATCATAGCGTCTTATGGCATCTTCATGTCAACACCCTGTATATCGAATTTTAGATTACATTATTCAACGCCTTAAAAATTATTACAATGAGAGAGATCTATTTCAATAATATTTTTATTAATAGACACTTTTTATTTCACTCTTATATCGTTAATTTAGTTCCTATGGTCTCTTGAATGAGAAAAACGGAAAAACTCGTTGATAAGATTGGATATGATCATGCTAACATAATGTAGAATCTTATGTTAATGTACACCTTGATTTCGTTCGTTGTTTGAGATAAGAGAATAATGGATTCCTGTGTGATATTGTAGTGTTTATCGGCTAACATGATTAATTTTAATTTGGGGAATAATTAATATACGTTGAAACACATAATTTAAGATTATCTTATAATTCTTATACCTACATCTCGCAATAGATTACAACATTATCAAATGCTGTAGTAGGAAAACTCGCAGACTTAATAAATTCGACGCTGTGGATATGGTGGTTTCGAATCCCAGTCGAAACGAAACATTTTTAGTTTAATTAAAAAACTATATTCAGTGCTTACATCACAAAAATTACGTCACATTATCCGAGAACGCAAATAAAATATATGGGATAGAAAATGGACGGTACATAGCCATCTATAGAAATCTACAAAAAATGACATACGCCATCTAGCGATAGAAATCTACAATTACAGGATAAAAAATGACCGACGGTTAAAAAATGGCCGACGCCACTATAGAAATCTACAAAAAATGACATACGCCATCTAGCGATAGAATTCTACAATTACAGGATAAAAAAATGGCCGACGGTTAAAAAATGGCCGACTTCGACCCCTCCCGTTATGACGTCACGGCACACCAGCGCCACCGACGCGCTACCTAGCGGACGTTTGCTGAAGTAGTGTTCCAGAACTGTCATAGTATATCTACTTATGTCCTACAACATTTTTTCGGAAATTTTTCCGTTTCAGAAAAAATTAAGTGGAAATGGCCTCAGTAAACTTTCGAAGAAGTATTCTTTGTTTTTGTTTCACTAGGAACTTCATTTTTGTTGTAGTAAGTTTTTTATATTCCTTCGTAGATTTTAATTTTCGAACACTCTGTATAACACGGAATGGATTTAATATTTTTAAAATAGGTTTGACATTCGTCATAGTAGCGAGGTACCTACTTCATTTAAAGGCTTTTTAACCTAGTATGAATCCTAAATACTACATTAAATTATTAAGGAAATATTATATACTATTGGGATAAGACAAAATTTACCATATCAAAATTATAAGACGCAGTAAGAAAACTAAAAATTAATAAAAACCTCATAGTCCAGGAGGAATCGGCGCATGAGTAACGAAAACTATTCCACCTCAATTTTTCTAAGCGATCCTCTTTGAATTTCCCTACTGATGATATAAATGCATGTTAACATGGGGCAACCTAGTGCCATATTGTTTAAACCGAAATTGTTTGAACAATTGGAAGAAATTGTTATTTTTCAACCGGACAAATTTTTTTTGTATTCTTTATTGAAATACAAATAAAAAAGGTTCTATGACTTTTCACGATAAAGTTAATATTTTTAGAGATATGAATTTTTAAAGGCCCGAAAAATCTCAAATTTGGGTACTTTTGACCCATGAAAAATATATTAAAAAAATGTAATAAAATATAAATAATATTTTTTTTAAATTCTTTATACAATTGTTAATAATATTCTTAATAGAGATTTAAGAAAACTTCATTGTTTATACCTGTTTTTCAATTGTTAAAGTCGCGCGCTCACAAGTATGCGTCGCTACCTTTCAGTATCGCCGTCTCTCTCTGACTCATACGCTGCATACGGTCTCTCTGTGTCCTGAATCATTATTAATCATTTATCTAAAAAACCATTAACTTTATCAAGATTGGTAAAGAGAACAATGTTATTAATAATTAAATTGTCTACAATTTGTTTTTTTAACAAAAGTAATTTAAGTATGAATCGGAACATTTTTGTTATAATCATAGTGATTTATGCATTTTTATCAACAATAATAAGATATAATAGTATTTGAAAATTTTTTGGAATCACAATTATATATAAATAATAAGCTTTTGCTCAAACATACATTTGGAAAAATGCATTGAATCCGGAATATAAAACATTAGATTTTGATCAGTTGGAAATGGGCTTTTGTTTATAAATAAAGGTATTAGCACAGTATCATTCTCTAGTTTGTATCCGAAATTCGTAAAATCTAATGACTTTCAAATTACTAACTCGAAATACTCTTTTTAAAAACGTTTATTTTACAAAATGATAGTTCTACGAACTACGACAAACAATATGAAGTCTAGTAACTGACTAACTTTATTTACAACAAGTAATTTTACATATATAATATTTGTGCTGAGTACGGGGTCTTCATCTTATACCGTGGAACAGCAACTCATCGGTTTCTATGGGAATCGTTGATATAATTCCTCCCCTCGTAAATTCAACTTACCCAGCTAGCGAGGAAGTTGAACGGTTGAGTGGTCTACCTGGGATGGTTTCTTTGCAGCTGTGCAGTACTTCGATGCCCATTTTTTATATATACAGAATACAAAAATAAAAATTAACAAAAAATAAATTAATAAGGTCCATAAGCTGGAGGCTTTTGAGACTTGTCCGAATGTTAATTGAGGTTGATTTTCTACAAATTTACTTTTTAGTGGTTGAAGATCGTCTAGTTCTGCTTCCTCCAAATGAAAGTCAAGGTTTGATGTGGTTGGGCGAAAGTTACTGTTGTCTAGATTTAATAGTAGTATCGGCTGGCTGAAGCTACTATAGAGTTGTTGGTTATTTATGACTGTGTGATGAGCTACTACTTGGTATCTCGTATCTCAAAGGAATTTCTAAGAGATAAGTACCCGCAGTAAGATACTTGGTTTCCTCCTGATTTGGACATTTGAAATTTGCTGTATCCTGGAATGGAATGATGTACAACCAGTGGAAATTGTTTAGTTAGTTTCAGAAATGGCTTCGACAATTGAAATTTGGTTTTCTCGCAGGTGAAAGTGCATTTCATTTCAAGTAAGTTTATTTCACAAGGCCTTTCTTCTTGAATTTCCTGCTGGTCTATTCTCGGGCAGACATACTGCTGAGGGAGAATCTCTTTGCAAGGTTTGCTTGAATAAGCGAAGTTGACACCATTCGTAATTAAAAATTTATTCTGAGGTATTATGACCTTAAACTGACTCCCTTCTAGTATTGGAGCCGAAAATAAATGGAAAGGGTAGTAATCAAAAACTTTGGGATATGTTATAGGAATTTTTAAAATATATGTAATTTTATTATTATATGAGTAGCAATCAATTTTAATTAATTTTTCATAGAGTAAAATTTTATCGAATTCAATTTCAGAAGTTTTAATTATGCTTGGATACATCACTTGAAGTTTAGCAAATGTAATTGAATTTTCAATATCGTTTAGAACCGAATTAATCAATTCATACAGATCTATGATTAAGCTAATAGCCATCTTAATATGTGCGTAAAATTCGTAATTTGCTTGTCTGTTGATTAAATTATGGATAAATTCAATTTTTGTTTCCAAAATTTGTTCGTTATTGGTTTTTTGTTCGATGATTCTATTAAATTTATCAATGAGCGAGACTGATAATGAATTTTGATTTCTTATACTATTAGCTAAATTATTTTGGTTATTTTGTAATTCTTTGATGAGAGTTTCAAATCTTTCTCCATCGTTAGAATCTAAATTTCCAGTGATAGATTTAAATATTGATCCTATGCCGTTTATAAGGCCTCTTTTAGTTCTTGAAGGATGGGGTAATATTTCTGCTAGCTTATCGTTAATCTTGGTTTCTGTGAAGTCAAGCAATTTACAATAATTTGAGAGATCATTAGCGTATTGTATGTTTTGAACAACAAAGGCCCTAATTTTTGTGGCTTGAATTTGTAATTTATTTATTTCTAAAATAATTGGGTTCAAATGATAATAGTGTATAAGTCCATAACTGTAATTTCAATTTTTACGGTTCCTAACTTAAAGGGTAGCAACCCGGGATTGTTAACTAGATTTCTAATTGTTATTTTATCTTGCAGTTCCATAGTTCTAGAAAATCTGAAATAAAGCAAAATTCTACATTCTAAATGATTGTCTTAATATTACGTGTGAAAGTTGTGAAAAGTATCGTACATAATTTTCTATTTTTCACGTTTTTTCCGGGGACGTTTCAAGTTGTCCATATGTACCTTATCTCTATTTTTTAGTTTGATTGGTAAAGTGTATTTATTAGCGTGTTTTTGTCGTATGTGTTTTCTTACATATACTTTTTGATTAGGTTTAAATATTTCCGGTTTGTCTCGGTTTGTGTTTAGTTTAGAAGTAATTTTTTCTTTTCGATTAATTAAGTCGGAATTAATTTTTGAGTACAATAATTTTGTTTTTTCTTTGTGATTGTTGATGTAATCATTTAAGAGTATTTTATTTATGTCAATGTCATAAACATCATTATTATTAATATGTCCGTTGACTATATCTATCGGTTTCATTTTTGTACTGGAATGAATCGAATGATTGTAAGCAAGTATAGCATATAACATTTTCATTGTAACTGGGGTTTTTGAGAAACCTTTATTATTTAGGAGTCGTATATGTTCTATTAGAGTTGAATGGAGTCTTTCTATTTGTCCGTTGGATTGAGGATGATTGGGAGAGGTAAAATGAACTTGCATTTTATGAAGGCTCAGTAGTTCTGTTATAATACGAAATTTTTGAATTCTGTGCCATTGTCAACTATGATTTGTTTCGGTATGCCGTGATGAGAGAAGAATTTGATAAGATTGTCTACCACTTCTGTACCAGAGGCAGAATTTATGTGATATGCTTGAGCGTATTTAGAAAAGCTATCAATAATAGTTAAAAATTTTGTTTGTTCGATCGTGAAAGAATCTAAATGAATAATTTCGAATGGATTCGAGGCGGTTGGGGTGATATTTAATTGCATATGTACTGGATTTCGTTGATATTTACTTTGATGGCAAATTTGACATTCGTTTATAAATGTTTGTACGGATTCTTCTAGGCTAGGCCAATAATATTTTTCTTTTAATCTTGAATGAGTTTCATCTATTCCTCGGTGATTTGATTTTCCTTCGTGATAGCTTTGTATGATAGTTTTGATCTCTTCTTGATCTGTTACATCTATTAATTTTGTGGTACAACGTTTTAATTGGATTGAATTTGATCTGAAATATTTTTGTAATATTGTCGAAAATGGTTCGTACAATTCGGGGCTTTCGAAATAAATGTGATATTGAATATTTGCTGAAATAAATTCTTTAATAAAATTGATAATGTCTTGTTCTTTAGGTTTCGCTGGAGAATGTAAAACGGAACTTATTATAATTTGATTTTGTCCGACGTTAACTGCGCATTTTGCGATAGGGATACCTATTACCGGATTTTCTTCAGCATTATAATGAATCGTAATAAGAGACTCGTTTCCGTTTACGTTGATTCTATAGTCGTTGGGTTCATTTTGACGGTCAGGTGTTATCTGCTGTAATGCAGAGTCAGGATTGTTGTCACTTGAGTTTGTTGTCGACAAATTTTCATTGTCTAGTTCAGCCTCGGGATTTACTATCAAGGATATAGTGTCTAGGTCAGGGTTATCGTCTTGAGTTACTTCTGTTGTTGGAATTTTTAGTTGTTTTCAACTGTAAATGGCGAAGGTGTATTAATACTTCGTTGTGATTGAGACGGAACTGGTTCATTGCTAAAATTTATATCGCGGCTCAAAATATCGTCAACATTTTTCCAAAAATTTTCATCATTAACAATTTCGTTCGTTTCTTTAGTATTTATTTCTATTCTAGATAATGCATCCGCATTAGTATTAAGGCTCCCACGTTTTAATACAATTTTATAATCAAATTCATCTAATTTAATTCGCCATCTAATGAGTTTAGAATTTGGGTCTTTTAGAGAAAAAAGCCATTGAAGTGGTTTGTGGTCACAAACAATGGTAAATTTTTTGCCATATAAATAAGGTCGGAAATATTTGGTGGCCCATACAATGGCCAAAAGTTCTTTTTCTGTGGTATCATAATTGCGTTCAGAATCGTTAAGGGTTCGAGATGCGTGAGCGATTGGAAGATCTTTTCCGATAGGACCTTGGGAAAGCACCGAGTGCTACATTACTGGCGTCTGTGGTCAAGTTGAAAGGTTTCGTGAAGTCGGGATACTGGAGAATTGGGTCATGGGTCATTGGATCTGGCGTTAGTTTTGCCCAAAATACATGCATTTTTCTGAATCGGACTTGAAACTTCAAACATTGACCATGTATCTGTTATTATCGGTGAATATCGCGGAATTCTACATATATAGTGCTAGATTAGGCTCAATATATCTAAATGTCGGTTATTGTTCTCAGTTCTCGATAAAGAGAGCTAATTATCAGCAGAATGGACTAAATCGCTAAACAGCAAGTTATATTTTTGCATGTTTCGATGCATGATAAGAATTCGTCATTGTGTTCGATTGTCGCGCCCTTTTTCAGGCATTTTGTCAGTGGTTTCGTCAAGTGGGCGAAGTTTTTTATAAAACGTCTATAATATCCCATCAGTCCCAAAAATCCTTTGATTTGTTTAGTAGTTTTGGGTATAGGGTAATCTTTGATGGCTTTAATTTCATCTGGGTTGCATTTCACTCCAGAAGGGGTGACTACATGTCCGAGATAAGCTACTTCTTTTCTCAGGAATTCCGATTTATCTAATTGAATCTTGAAATTAGTTACTCTAAGTCGATCAAATACACATTTTAGTCTTTCTATATGCTCCTGTAATGAAGTGGAAAAAACGATTATATCGTCAAGGTATACAAGGCATTTTTCATTTTGTATGCCTCGTAGTATATTGTCCATTGCCCGCTGGAAGGTAGCTGGGACATTTTTCAAACCGAATGGCATCCGGAGGAACTCCCAGTGTCCAGATTCTGTGCTGAAAGCTGTTTTCTCTATATCTTTTTCGGCCATCTCTAGCTGGTGAAAAACTGAAGCTAGATCCAAGGTTGTAAAGTATTGGCATCTACCTAACTTGTCTAATAAGTCCGTTATATTAGGAAGTGGGTACTTGTCATCAATAGTTTTTTCGTTAAGACGTCTATAGTCTATGACTACACGAAATTTGGCTTTCCCAGAAGCGTCTTGTTTCTTGGGTATGACCCAAATAGGCACATTCCAGGCACTTGAGCTTGGTCGGATAATTTTATGTTCAAGAAATTTCTGAACTTGTTTATCTACTTCTTTTTTGTACACAAAAGGATATCGATAGGCTTTAGCGTAAACAGGAATCTCATCGGTGGTTCGTATTTCATGTTTAATTTTGTTCGTAAAAGTAAGTGGTTTGTTTTCGTTATAAAATATGTCAGAATATTCGGAACAAAGTTTAAGTATTTTGGATTTTTCCTCGTCGTTCAAGTGATCTGTTCTAATATTATGTGAATCTAAAGTTTGTGTAGAAGTGTCTTCTAGGTTATTCAATTCGAAATTTTTAAAAGCGTTGTTATCAAATTTTTCTACAGGAAGTGGTTCTGAAAAACTCAATTTAACTGGATTTGTTGTGATATTTAGAATTGTAGTAATGGCTTCTCCATTTCTTGCAATTGATAGCGACTCTGGTATTTCACAACCGTGAAATTTTTGGCGTGGAATGATGATTTCACCATTCTTTATACTTGTTTTTATTTTGACAACCTTTTCAGTTCTAGGTTCGATAGTAATAGAGTTTATGTCTTTCTGAGTTTTATGAAAATTTAATTTAATTTTACTATGTGGGGTCATTAACCATCCACTAGAAAAGTTTATGTTGACTTTCAATAATTTCAAGTTATCTAGGCCAATAAGTTCTTGGAATACACTATGGAATTTGAATACATACAATTTGAGATTTAAATTATCAGATAAATTGAAAATATTTGAAGAGCGGATTAGAGTGCTACATTTATGGGAAGATTCTTGAAAAACTGATTTCACATTAAATGGGTAATGAGTTAGGTTATCGGAAAAATATTCAAATGCAATTTCGGGATCTATGAAGGATTTTGATGATCCAGAATCTATTAAAAGTTTGATATTATACTCGGGGAATATTATATAAGGCAATTCACTATTGTTACTTAAATTTAATGGAATTGATTCGGGGGCTATTATTTCTCTAAATTCTGAGGCGTTTCGTGAAAATTTGTAGAATCTTGATTTGAGGAATCATAATCATCATTATTGTTATATTCTTCAAATTGATATTGCTCGTTTTCAGAATATGAATGATCAGGATAATAATATTGTTCAGTTTCCTCGTCTTGAATATCAGCATTAAATAATTCCTCGGCTATAAAATTATTTTGTGGTCGAGAATTTCGGAAATTATTTTGATTTGAAGGGCCTGGGATGAGTTTCTAATAGGTGAACTCATTGGGTGATTGTTTACTGTATTTCTTGTGGAGATACTCATGGGTGTTGGTTTTGGTAAATTTAAATTTTGATTTGCTTTGAATGCATTATGGTTCTGTTGAGGTTTGAAGACTTGAGAATTCGTAGGAAAACGTTGGGGTTGTCTTGGAGTTATAGGGCGAACATGTATAGGTTGAGATGGAAATGATCTATGTGCTCTAAAGAAATTATTAGGTGTATGAGTATTAAATTGAGTTGGAGAACTGTTAAAATTTTGTCGTTATACAAAATGCTTACCAGAGTATTGCGGTTGCTTTATATTTGTTTTATGAGTAAAATTTTGGAAATAATGTACATTGTCTTCTTTCAAAACATATTGTAAAGCTTCGGCTAAATTATTTGGTTTCGTGCATCTAATAGTTGTACCTAATGGTTCTTTAAGTCCTGATAAAAATGTTGTTAAAGCATTATTATATAAATCTCTTCTTGAAATTTTTGAGTCATTTCCGATTTCATGAACGTCTACATAACTACACAAAAAATTGAGAATGTTTAAAACTCTATCATAGAATTGCTGTGGTTTCTCATTTGATTGTTGTCTCATCATTACTAAATCCCTATTTAGACAAGTTTCGTCTCTCTGATCTGCGAAATTTCTCGTTAAAACATCTCTTAACTCGTTCCAAGTAGATACATTCTGTATATTTACGACTAATTTAGCATTACCAGTTAATTTAGATATTAGACAATTCAATAAATACACATTTTGGAAACAATTTGGTGTGTCTATTCTGTAAAATGAATCAATTAATGATTTACAGACACTTAGATATCTGTTCAAATCATTTGGATTTCCATCGAAATCTGGCACACATTTTAGATATTCTGGTCTAAATTCGGCCATGATTAAATTATTATTAATTGAACTTTGATTTAAAATTAGTGAGTCAGTTGAAGGATCTAATTTTAAACTTTGAAGAATGTTTGATAATTGGTCAACTTCAGACATAAAAATTTATTGTACTTACAGTAATAATAGAAGAAATATACTCCGGTTCGGCAATTTTTGTCTTCCTCAGATGAATATCTCTGCAAAATTGGACTATTGTCGTTCCAATTCCCGTTGATGGACTTCTTCGTGCATGGGATCGTTTCGGTGTGTGATTCACTGGGTTTCCTGACGTTCTATGAGCCACTCTAAACTTCCACTTGCACAAAAACAAGTCCGTAGATTCCGATACTCAGTCAATCGTTAAAACGAAAATTAACGCGTTCGATACGTATTAATTCTGAATATCCTACTGACTGCGCCACTTTCAAATTACTTACTCGAAATACTCTTTCTAAAAACGTTTATTTTACAAAATGATAGTTCTACGAACTACGACAAACAACATGAAATCTAGTAACTGACTAACTTTATTTACAAGTAATTTTATATATATAATATTTGTGCTGAGTACGGGGTCTTCATCTTATACCGTGGAGCAGCAACTCATCGGTTTCTATGGGAATCGTTGATATAATTAATGTTTTATATTCCGGATTCAATGCATTTATCCAAATGTATTTTTTGAGCTAAAGCTTATTATTTATATACAATTGTGATTCCAAAAATTTTTCAAATACCATTATATCTTATTATTGTTGATAAAAATGCATAAATTAGTATGATAATAACAAAAAAGTAATTTTAATCACATGTTCCGATTCATACTTAAATTACTTTTGTTAAAAACAAATTGTAGACAATTTAATTATTAATAACATTGCTCTCTTTACCAATCTTGATGAAGTTAATGGTTTCTTAGATAAATGATAAATAATGATTCAGGACACAGAGAGGTCGATGCAGCGCATGAGTCAGAGAGAGACGGCGATACTTAAAGGTAGCGACGCATACTTGTGAGCGCGCGAAATTAACAATTAAAAAACAGGTATAAACAATGAAATTTTCTTAAATCCCTATTAAGAATATTATTAACTATTGTATAAAGAATTTAAAAAAATTATTATTTATATTTTATTTTATTTTTTTAATATATTTTTCATGGGTCAAAAGTACTCAAATTTGAGATTTTTCGAACCTTTAAAAATTCATATCTCTAAAAAGATTAACTCTATCGTGAAAAGTCATAGGACCTTTTTTATTTGTATTTCAATAAAGAATATAAAAAAATTGTCCGGTTGAAAAATAACAATTCCTTCCAATTGTTTAAACAATATGGCACTAGGTTGCCCCATGGCAACATGCATTTATATCATGAGTAGAGCAATTCAAAGAGGATCGCATAAAAAAATTGAGGTGGAATAGTTTTCGGTACTCATGCGCCGATTCCTCCTGGACTAGCATTAAAATAATGCTTCGTCAATCGACAAACAGAATTGTTGTCTTTGAGTGACGTCATGCGCAACGCCGTACGAAATTGAATCGACAAGTGGGTTTATCTTCTCAGTTATAGTATCATGAGCGGTGCCATTGCGAGTCAGTTTGCGCGTGTAAGACGAAGGAAGCGAAGTTGCCTGTTGTGAAATAAAGTAATAAGAGATTAGACTTGTTTCTATGTGTGATTTATTGGTATGGAAAAGTAGCGAAAAATAAACGGTTTTAAACATTGAAACTAACTTTTCCGCATCTGTGGCCCTGAATAATATTATATCATAAAATTGTCACTTGTATACACTTCGGGGAATGTATCGTGCTAACAAACCCAAATGTATCCAAAAATAACCAAAAATGTAATATATCGGGATTTATAGGACCCGATGTACTCGCTCTAGTCAGCTGAACATCAATAGGGTACATCTGTGAGACACCTTGAACAATATTCAATCATAAAATTTGTCACTTGTATACACTCTGGAGGCTGTATCTTGCTAACAAACTGAAAATTCTCCAAAAGTTTGGTACTTCAAGTACCATAGCACCCGTTGTACTGGCTTTAGTGAACTGAGTATCAATAGGATTCTTCTTTGAGACACTCTGAAGAATACCCAATCATAAAATTGGTCACTCGTATATACTCCGGACGCTTTATCGTGCTAACAAACTTAAATTTCTCCAAAAATAACAAAAATATCGTACTTAAAGTACTATAGCACTTGTTGTACTGGCTCTGGTGAGATAAAAATCAATAGGGTTCATCTGTAAGTGTCCTGAATAATATTCAATAATAAAATTGGTGACTTCATGATCTCCGGAGACAGTATCGTGCTAACAAACGAAAATTTCTCAAAAAATGACTAAAATGTCGTACTTCTAGTACCATAGCACCCGTTGTGCTCGCTCTGGTGAGCTGAAAATCAATAGGGTTCATCTGTGACATGTCTTTAACAATATTCAATCATAAAATTGGTGACTTGTTGCACTCTGGAGGCTGTATCGTGCTAACAAGACATGTAACGAAAAGTGGCCGACGACAATGACGATGACGACGACATACACACAGGATTTTTTTTCTAAAAACCGTCTTTTTGGGTTGTTGTTGATGGAAAACGTAAAAATAACTCAAAAAAAAATTCAAATTTCCAACTTTTTTTGGGGTAAACCAATACTTTTCTCGCATATTAGATAGGTTGGGCGGAAAAGTAATAGACAGTGAATGCAAGATACATGGAACTTTCAGTATTTTGTGATTGAGTGCAGTAATAAGGCGCTATGTTTAATTTGTAATGAAACCATAGCTGTTCTCTAAAAATATAACATTAAACGTCACTATGAATCGAAACATCTTCAAAATTACTCTAAATATACAGGAATATTGCGGACGGAAAATTTCGAAGCATTGAAGTGCGAACTGAAATCGTAGCAATCTTTGTTTTCCAAAGCAAATACTGAGCAAGAGTCTGCAACTCGCGCCAGCTTTCGTGAGGCTCTTGAAATCGCAAAACGTGGAAAACCATTTACCGATGGAGAAATGATGAAATAATGATTGATTGCAGTAGCTGAAGAAATATGCCCCGAAAAAGTAAATGTATTGAAAGGTGTCAGTTTGTCAGCAAACACCGTGGCTCGGAGGGTACAAGACATCGCAGAAAATATATCATCTCAACTGTCTGACAAAAATGGACATCTTGAGTGGTTTTCTCTAGCTCTAGCCTTGGATGAGTCAACGGATGTGTCAGATACTGCTCAGGTGTTGATTTTATTCGTGGAGTCGATAAAAGCTATGAAGTGTATGAAGAACTTCTTGATATTAATAGTATTCACGGCACGACAACTGGGGCAGATATTTTTAAGGGAGTTGAAAATGGCATTAATAAAAAAAGCCATCGATGGAAAAACTTGAAATCTATCACCACCGATGGAGGCAAAAACATGTGTGGTAAAAATAAAGGAGTGGTCGCACTTGTGTCAAAGGCTGTAGAAAATGATGGTGGTTCAGAACCATTAGTATTACATTGTATCATTCATCAACAGTCCTTATGCGGAAAATGTTTGGATTTGTCTGAAGTTCTAAGACCAGTCATATCAGTTGCTAATTTTATCAGATGCGCAGGGCTGAATCACCGACAATTCCGCGAGTTTATTGAAGAGATCGGAGAAAATGATTTGCCATATCATACTGCCGTACGCTGGCTTAGTTTCGGAAAAGTCCTTAAGCGCTTTTTTAAACTTCGAGCAGAGATCGATTTTTTTTTGAATGAGAAGCATCGCCTTTGTGCCGATTCAGGAAATAGTGAATGGCTGTGGAAATTAGTATTCTATGTCGATTTGACAAATCATATGAACGAACTGAATTTGAGATTGCAATGAGAAAATCAGCTTCTTCCTGATTTATACACAAATATCAAATCGTTCAGGTAGAAAATAATACTATTCCAATCGCAGTTACGTAAAAAATGTTTCACACATTTTAAACCATGTGAAATATTCAGCTACACTACAGTGACTGAATTTCCAGTCGGTTTTGCAGTCGAAACTTTGAGTGCTTTAAAGATAAATTTCGAAAGTCGTTTCTCAGATTTTGATGTCATTGTGAATGAAATTAAACTTTTTCAAAATCCTTTTTATTCTAACATTGAAACCCTGGCTCCGGAAGTCCAAATGGAAATTATTTATTTACAGTGCAGTGTTATGTTTTAGAACAAATATCAAAATTTATCTTTGTTGGAATTTTATAAGAGTTTTCCACTGGCACAATTTGATAATTTGCATAAATTTGCTCGTGGGTTGTTTTCTGTTTTTGGTACTACGTACTTATGTGAGAAAACGTTTTTCAAGATGAAGTACACAAAAAATGTTTACAGATCTAACTTAACCGATGAGCATCTTAAATATCTTTTAATAATTGGCACAAGTAAAACTAATTCACAGCTACAAACAATTGTCGATGGAAAATCACAATTGCATAAATCTCAGTATTGTTATTTTGTTTTATTAGTGGGATTAATTTCAATTTAATTATTTGTTAGTTATTAATATGCTTAATCTTAAAATACTTAAGTTGAGTTTTCTGCGTCATAATTTCTGTCGTATACCTTGCAAGTTAATAAAACGGAGTAACAACAGTAAAACATTGACTGTCGTGGGCTGGATTGATGACACTAGTCTTAAGCTGTCGCGGGCCGGATTGATGATACTGGCGGGCCGGATTTGGCCCGCGGGCTGTAGTTTGGAGACCCGTGGTCTTGACAAAATATTACTATTACAATCCATGTTGGGAACTTGTAGAAATTTCAGATGTTGTTTCTAATAAGGCATTATTTTATATATGTAGATATATCTCTCTATTCTTCAATTTTCGATATGCTTTCTATCTTATTAAACTTCAAAAGACTCTTTTCAGTTTACAATTTCGATCTACTTTATAATATCCCTTCATTAAACTTCAAAAACTCTTTTCAATTCTCGACTTCTATCTATTTTTTATATTTCTGATCAGAATTATTTTACAATTCTCGATTTGAATCTACTTTTTCACTACTTTTTTAAACTTCAAAAACTGACAACCCGCTTTCTTACTCCTAAATCAATAGATTTTCTCCTTTAAATTTTTATATTGTCTTGACAACATCCTATCCTATCCTACTTGATTACAATTAAAATTATATTATTTATCCCAAATGTCATCTAAAACTTTTTGTTCCCTTCTTACATATTTATTTAGGTAAATATTAAGTTTAAAACGCCAGGAACAATTAATTAATTTATTGACACAAAACTACCAAATTTAGCATATTTTATATTTCAAATTAAATCATTTGTTTGTTATATTCATAATTTTAAGAGCATTACATACAAATTACGTCTCATTGATGATATCAAAGCTAGTTGCCTATTTTATTAGGAAAAATAATGTTCGCAACCAAACTTGTGAAGAAATTCGAAGAATCTAAATTTATCTGTGTAGATTAAGATTTATACCACCAATCCATGAATTTATATAAAACCAAAAATAAAAAAAAAAACTTGTGCAAAATGTGATCCTCAATGGCTTTCGACATGACATCATTAAACCTTCTGACGTACCTTTCTGGATCACAGGTGCTAATTCCATTGACGTTCGATCCATATTTCACAGTCTTAACCGCTTTCGCATTAGTCGGATTCTTGGGAATTTTCAGCTTCCAATTCGCGTTGTCTCTGGAGCTCTTGCTCACCCTCGACTTTTCTCCGTAAATCACAGTTACAGGTACAGCTTTATTTGAAGTATAATTCCTTCGCATCATTTAGCATTTAGAATTTTCAACCCAAGCTGTGCCTTGCTTCAAAGAATGGAAACCTGACTCACCTGATGGCTTTTGCGTATTGCAGCGATAAATATATTCAGGAAGCAGGTCGATTTTATCAACTGCGTCACTATATATCGCTGATATATCATTTCGAGCTTTACCATCTAGACATGGTCCATTGGTCCCACTCCTATTATACTAGCTAATCGATTGAACCACGTAAGAGGATAAAATACTGCGGTCAATAATTTCTAAGTACGTGGAACATTCAAATTTTCTGGTCGTTTTCTTAAAATCTCCAAGGATCTGCAAGTATTAAATGTTTCACATTATCCGGATGAGATACTGCATAACTTGTAGCTAAATAACAGCCGACACTGTCCAAAAAAAATCTTTCTAATTGCATTTGTATCCGCCATCCTTCTATAGAGACTACCATTTGCTGTTCTGATCCTTGACAGTTTGTATTAAATCCTAATAAATCAATTGCATACACAGACCTGTTTTAGAGAGAGTTCGTCAAATTTGAGAATCGAAAAACGTAAACCAGCTACAAATCTATGTAACATAACCAGCAGTCTATTATGGGGCTCTTCATTTGAGGCTATCATCCATATTTCATCTTTATTTAACTTTAGGTAAGATATAATGTTTTAATGATAATCATTAAAGATAATACGTACAAAATAATTTAAATATACTGTTATCTTCCTGTATGAATCATGATGTTTTACTCGAAAATGTCTTTTATGCTTCGAAAGACCCTGGCTACTATTATTTCGACAATCCATTTTTTAATAATTAAAAAATTAGTTTATCCCTCGACTTAGGATATAACCCCAATTAAAATGTTTATGTCGTTCAACTTAGCAACATTTTAATTTCCTTATTTAATTTCAAATGCTCCTAACATTATATGTTCCTATTCTTCTATTGTTTCATCTTTTCATTCTCTTGTATCTTTTGTATGACTAAATTTGTTCATTCCTTAATCTAACTATTTACCCTATACTTAACTAACTATTTACAATTAATCTCTTCTACAAATAATAACAATCTATTGTTACGAAACAGCACACTGGTGTAGCCCTGAATCAGACTCTCTCTAAGCCATGTATGAAAGTTGAAATTTTGGCGGATGCGCAGGGATTTATTAGAACTGTTTACTATTTTTTTGTGACTATCTTATCTAGACTTTGGTTTTGTGACCAGTCTTATGTAGAAAATTCCAGAGAGCCGATTGTTTTTTGTGTAAGCCGCAATCTAGAATTATCTAGTAAAAAAGGCACTAATATATAAAGGACCGACCAGCGGGAGAAGTTTAGTTTATAAAGTGATCTCGTGAAATGAACAAGTAAATAGTAGAGAAGTGCTTATATAAATTACTGTGTAGTAGTGTTCTAAATATACTGTGTATATAATATAAATTAGTGAATAGTTTAGTGAATAAATAAATTAAGTAAGTGAACCTACCGTGTGTATGAATTTATCCCACCCGTCAGGATAAACTGTTTTTAAATAAATGAGAAAAACATTACATTGGTGTCAGAAGTGGGATAATAAAAATAAATAGCTAAATCAAAATGGCCAAGAGACTAAGTGACCTAAAAGTGACAGAGTTAAAGGCAGAATTGGAAGATCGTGAGTTGGAAACGTCCGTTAACAAAAGTGAATTAGTAGAAAGACTTAAAGTGGCATTGGAAAATGACGGCTTTGATCCAGTAACATTTTTATTCAATGACGAGGCTTCCGCCTTAATCTCGTCAATTTCTGCCATTGAAGAGACGATTTCTGCTAATATGGACGAGAGGATTTTAACAATGAAGAACGATATTTCTGCTATGGAAGAGAAGATTTCAACTAATGTGAAGAACGATATTTCTGCTAACATGGACAAACTTTCTGCCGATATCTTATTAATAAAAAATGACATTGCCGTTGACGTGGAAAATAAAATTTCATCTCTTAAATCGGATATTGAAGATAAAATCACAACGATGAACGAAAAAATGGAGACTAAAATGACAACGATGGACGAAAAAATCAAGGAGTTAGAGAGTAAGGATAACAGATTTAAGAAGACAAGACACGCCAGCAGAACAAAGAAAATCGAGATCTGCCACCCAAAAACACAACCTAAGACAGAAGATATTAGCAGTTGTTTTGCCCGACTCAAGGCTCCAACGTTCGGCGGAAAGACATCGTGGACCAATTATATAAAACAATTTGAAGCAGCCACTAGAGTGAAGAATTGGACCGATAGGGAGAAGGCAGTAAACTTAACCATCGCGCTTCGGGGAGGTGCCTTAGATGTACTTCAGACGATACCTCTGGAAGAAACGGATGACTTCGATTAGCTGAAGAAGAGGTTGGACATGTAATATGGCCACGAACATCTAGAACATTTGTACCAATCCCAGCTGAAGAGCCGAATGCAGAAACGTGATGAATCCCTTCAAGAGTATGAAGTGGATATTGCCCGACAAGTTCGATTTGCTTATTCATCAGCACCAGAGAACATGATGGAATGTCTGGGCATCCAGACTTACGTGACCCCGATATGCAGAGGACGCTTCGTTTAGCCCATCCCAAAACATTAGTCGACGCATTGACAGCTGCTCTTGAATATGAAGCAGCGAAGGCTTCGGGATATAACAAAATTAGGACCATCCAAGAAGAAGGTGACGAAGACAAATATGACCAGTTCGTCAATTTAATAAAAAGTATGATGGACAAGAAGCCGAGAAAGATCAGATGCTGGAATTGTGGCGAGCTAGGGCATGTACGTAATTCGTGCAAGCACCCCAGGACTCCTGCAAACCAAGAACCCCAGTTACAAGGAAACTATAACGGGTCGGCTACGACGGGGCAGCACACACCCATGATCGTTCCAAAGACCCTCTCATACTGATAGCTTCGCTCAGATGTCGCAACTACAGTGTATACGTAGATGGCGAAGTGAATGGCAACATATATAGTCTGCTGGAAGACACTGGAGCAACTAGAACCATTATACGACCAGAAATAATAAACACCAAGAAGAAGCTTTTACAAACGAGACTGCGACTGCGGACCGCCACCGGTAAAAGTGCCAACGTTTACGGTGACATTGAAGAAGACGTGATCCTGGGAATGGACGTAATGAATGTACATGGTTACCAATTAGACTTTAGAAACAGAATCATTAAATTGAGTTCCGAGGAGGTATTCCTTCATCCATATGAAGGCAGCGCAGTATTGGCAACTCTACAGGAAGATACCGTTCTACCTGCACGAAGCGAAACCATAATAGTAGCACGGCTACAGGAAATCATTGAGGAAGGTACACCGGTTATGATGGAGCCAAGGAACCACGACGAAGAGGATTGCAAAGGAGTACTAATTGGAAAAGGAATGGTTCCGTCGGCGAAAGAGATCCCAGTACGTGTGATAAACGTGAATGATTACCCATTTACCTTCCAGAAGAAGACCAGGATTGGATCCTGCGTACTAGTGACGTCTATAGTTCGTCAAAGAACGACAATTCCAATGCCAGAGTCGAACAGTTATTATCAGTAGCTGCTCAATCCTTGTATCTGAGAAAAAGAGAATGAAAGAATTTCTCTTGCAGTATCGAGACCTATTCGTACCAAAAGGAGGAAAGACTGGTAGAACATCAGCCGTCAAACACAAAATCGATACTGGTAATGCCAAGCCAATTAGGCAATCAGCTCAAAGACCTCCACGAGCGAAGAGAGGAAGCTGAAAGAATAATTCGAGAGATGGCAGAAGAAAATGTAATAAAACAATCTAAGAGTCCATGGATGTCTCCAGTAGTACTCGTCGAGAAAAAGGATGGAACTACGAGACTCTGCGGGAATCATCGCCAGCTAAACAACGTGATCAAGAAAGACAGCTATCCTCTGCCTAGAATTGACGATAGTCTAGATACTTTGGCAGGCAGCAACCTGTTTTCCACCTTGGACCTGAAGTCTGGTTATTGGCAAGTGAAAATGGACTCAGAAGACAAAGAGAAGACTGCTTTTACCACCGGATCTGAATTATGGCAATTCAATGTCATGCCATTCGGGCTCTGTAATGCGCCCGCGACATTTGAAAGGCTCATGGGAAATGTCTTGAGAGGGTTGTCTTGGAAGACATGCCTGGTCTATTTGAACGACATCGTAGTACTTGGGAAGACATTTGACGGCCACCTGAAGAATTTGGAAGACATATTCAAACGACTCCAAGCTGCCCAGCTCATGTTAAACCCGAAGAATTATCAGCTGTTCCAAAACCTAGACAACTATCTAGGTCATATAGTGAGCAATGACGGAGTGGCGGTGGATCCAGAGAAAATTGTTTCCATCCAGAAATGGCCGCGACCTACCAACAAACATCAAATTAGGACTTTCCTTGGATTTTCCACATATTATAGAATATTTATCAGGAAGTTTGGAGATATTGCCAAACTTCTAACTCGACTTACAGAAGAAGCAAGACCTTTCCAATGGGACGAAGACTGTCGAACGGCTTTTGAAACCTTGAAGAGGCGTTTAACCACGGCGCCGATATTAGGATAGCCATTACCAGAGGGAGACTTTATTCTTGACACTGATGCAAGCAACGTAGGAATTGGAGGAGTGCTCTCATATATCCAAGGAGGGCAAGAAAGAGTGCTGGGATATTTCAGTAAAGCCCTCTCCAAACCTGAACGAAACTACTGCGTCACAAGAAGAGAAATTTTGGTGGTAGTAAAGTCCGTGGAAGACTTTCACCAGTATCTCTATGGTAGGAAGTTAATCCGGACTGCTCATGCAGCACTCAAGTGGTTGATGCACTTCAAGAATCCCGAGGGGCAGATCGCTAGATGCATTGAACGACTTCAAGAGTACGATTTCACCATCGAACATCGAGCTGGTGTGAGTCACCGAAATGCCGACTCCCTGTCCAGACGGCCGTGCTCTCAGACTGCTCCCACTGCAACAATGCGGAATCTAGGGAAGGTGCAGTTTCAAGAACTACGGTAGTCAACGATGAATGGTCACCCACCAGGATCAGAGAAGATCAGGAGAATGATCCTCACCTAAAGAAGATTCGGCAATGGAAGGAAGAAAATCGGCGACCTACATGGCAAGAAGTGTAAAGATTTTCACCGACACTCAAGCCATATTGGGCTCAGTGGGACTCCCTTGTCCTAGAAGAGGGGCTGTTGAAAAGAGTCCTTGAAAACGATGATGGTTTCGAGATGAAGAGACAGCTAGTTATCCCTAGAACGAGAGTAGCTGAGGTACTGAAGATGTTACACGACAGTCCATGCGGAGGTCATCTGAGAGTGAAGAAAACCCTTCAACGAGTCCTTCAAAGGTTTTAAAAAGAATTTTTCAGCCGATATGGAGTGCCCTTGGAAGTTCACAGTGACCAGAGAAGAAATTTCGAAACCATCTATTCCTGGAGATTTGCGACAAGCTGGGAATGAAGAAGACCAGGACAACAGCAGTACATCCACAGTCAGATGGAATGGTCCAAAGAATGAACAGGACTATTGGAAAATACCTGTCCAAAGAATTTTCCAGCCATCAGAGAGATTGGGAACAGTATCTTTTCCTATTCGCATTGGCTTATCGAGCTGCCATCAAAGAGTCCACGGGTGAAACACTTGCGAAAATCCTGTTTGGACGACAAAATGTCCTCGTTATTTTTAGTAAAGTCGCTAGATGACGCCTTATAAAAATTCAACATATTTCATGATTTTTCTCAGAAAATTTAAATGCAATGACAATGATCTTATTACACTGGTATAAAGGCGGCTAAACGTCAATGCGAATAGTAGAGATATTCATAAAAATATAATACTTCAATCTAAAACAAATTTATTTAGCTTTCCCCTGTAGAGATGGGCATTCTATACATTGTTCGAACCTTTCCCCTATAGAAAAAACGGCAGTTTCCACTTCCGCGTCAGGTGACCGTGCTGGCCAGGAAAACAAACTTCCTTTCCCTATCCATCGGTCTGGATATGCCTGATTCATGTGTTCTCGCACATTATTTGAAAAATGTGCTGGACAGTAACAACATATTTTGCCTAGTTGCAAGTGACATCATCCATCCAGAATTTCATTCCTGAGAAACTCCAATAAGAGATTACCAGTTACGGCCTAATAAAAAAATAAGATCCAATAATTATACCCCTTATTACGCCACACCATATATTGATAGTCCAAAGTCCTTGACACTGAACTTATCGCATCCAGTGGGGGTTCTCGGCAGACCAGTAATACATATTATGCAGATTTAGCCTACCGTCGCAATGGAGAGTAGCCTCGTCAGTCCAAAGAATTTGGGATAGAAACTGAGGATTTTCATTGATCATGCTCAGAATGCAATGGCAATAATCTAGTCTTCGATCACAATCCTGCTCATGCAAGGCTTGGTGGAGAACTATAAGGATGTAATATAAACGTAAAAAGAACTCATATCATTAATAAGTGATATCAACAAGAAATCATGTTTTCTTGGTTCAAAAATGATACAGCATTATAAAAAACTCATCTGTGCATTATTAAAATATTTGGGACGGCAATTCTTGATATTCCCAAGTGAGACGATAATGTTCTGGATTAAATTCAATATATGCCCGAAACATTGATAATGTTTTCTTCGAATCTGATAATACAGCGCTTCCGAAACACTGGTCGGCAGATTATTCCATTGGCACGTTAGCGTTGCACCAACCTAGGAAAAACTCTTCTGCCGTAATGATTGCGAAGCGCATACCTAACTAGCACCTCTTGCAGCAATTGAGGTATTTTGAAAACACTCAAAGTAAACAGCAATCATATCAACTGCTGTCCAGCACATTTTTCAATTACTGTGCTTGATCAATGTATAGAAAATGATGTCAACCACTTGAGGCGCCACTAAAATGCTCATCTCTACAGGGGGATGCTAAATAAATTTTTTTTAGATGGAATTATATTTTTTTAAGAATATCTCAGGTTTGAAAATAGCCACAGTAGAAGATGTGGCTGGAGCAATAGAGCGAAAGGTCGGGGAGCAGATTAAGGAAAACTGCTCTATTGGAAATCTCAGGCCAAATGCTGGCAGCACTTTGGCAGTTACAATATCTATATCGGAAGACAAGGCCCGTGAATTAACCCAGAACCCGTATATTCGTATCGGGCTTTCGAATTGCAGGATCGAACCCAGAGTGAGGGTCGATCGTTGCAAAAGATGCTGGTTATACAACCACCAGACTGAAGAGTGTAAGGGTCCGGATCGCAGAAATTGCTGCTATAATTGTGGACAGGAAGGACATCTGTCAAAAGAATGCAAAGATAAACCATTCTGCCCAGTTTGCAAAGAGACGCATAAGTCAAATACCGGAAAATGCATTAGCTTCCGTAGAGCTCTGAGTACGACTAAAAGAATGAAACGTCAAAAACTTTACTCCAGTAATGAAAATATTACAAATTAACGCCAATCGTAGTGTCCCAGTCCATGACATTGCTGCACTTACTGCTTCTAACAAGAAATGTGATGTTATTTGCATCAGCGAGCCCAATATCAAAAAGTGTGAAACTGGGAATAGAAATGTATACGTAAACCCTACCAAAGACGCTTTAATTGTTAATGTAAATAGCTCCATGCCTGTTTTAAATGTGTTTAGTGGGAACTGTTTTGTGTGTGTCCAGTATACGAACTTGTTTGTAATATCAGTGTATATCTCCCCAAACATCCCTTTTCAAAGCTTCCAAAACTGCTTAGGGGAGTTGCAGGATATAGTTCTGCGCCTTCGGCATGGGAATAAAAACACACCATTTGTGATAACTGGAGATTTTAACTCAAAGAACGAAGTCTGGGGGGGCAGAGTAACAAACCGTAGGGGCAGAGAATTCTTGTCCTGGTGCAATGCTACGAACTTAAATGTCATTAATGATGGACTTGTCCCCACGCTTGTTAGAGACACTGGGCAATCATTCATCGATCTTACTGTGGTGTGTGACCGAATACAACGACAAGACCCTCAGTGGACGGTGCTTGTGGATCCTGACGTGACGGAGCACAGGTTTATTTTAACCGAACTCTCAACCGTGAAGCCTGTAGTCAAGAAAAGGAAAACAAGGTTTGGTGAACCGAATAAAGAATTACTAGTTCACATGTTTAGAAAAAAGACCAGAGATATGCTGGATTCTACGAGTGTTTCTGATCTGGTGAGTCGCATCCGCAAGGCTTACCAAGAATGCACACCGAGGGTTTGCTGCAATGAGGACTATCGCTTGCCTTACTGGTGGAACGAGTCAATACAAGAGGCCATCTTAGATGTTCATCATAAGAGGCGTCTCTTTCAGAGAATAAAAAATGATCCAAACCGGCGTGAAGAAAAATATAGAGAATATAAGACTGCAAAAAATCTGCTAAAGACTGAAATCAAAACATTGAAAAGGCGAGCTTGGCAAAACCTTTGCAATGACCTCGAAGACGACATATTTGGCCAGGGATTCCAAATAACAAGAGCTCAATTGCAAAAAATGCCGGGTCGTGTTGAAATGTCAAGAGAGGAAAGGGAGAGACATTTTAAGGAGTTGTTTGTCACCAACTGCCCAAATAGAAAACAGCGACAAAAAGAACTAACTGTGATACAAGACTGTGATATGCTCAAACACCAGGAAATATTGGATGCCTGTGATAGTATCAAGGTTGGCAAAGCCCCAGGCCCAGATAATATACCATCTGTGATAATAAAAGCTGTGATTAATGGTAATGTCCAATTTTTTGTAAATTTTTATAATTCGTTTTTAACCAGGCAGTGTTTTCCAGGAGAATGGAGAAGAACCAAGCTATCGCTTATCGAGAAACCAAGAAAGTCACCTGACGACCCTGCAAAATATCGCCCAATTTGCTTAATAGATGAAATTGGAAAAGTCTACGAAAGACTCTTAAATACCCGGTTGATTGCGGAATTGCAAAACAAAATTAATGGCTTCCACGAAAACCAATTTGGATTCCGTAAAGGACGGTCTACTTCACATGCAATGGAAAAGATTCAAGACATGGTAGCAGCAAACAAAGGAAAACATTGTGCATTAATCTTGGTGGATGTTAAAAATGCGTTTAACACCGCATCCTGGACAGTCATCAGCGACCAGCTTAACAGAATAGGGGTGAGTGCATACCTTAAGAACATTTTAAATTCCTACATGGATGAAAGAGTAATTATCCTGAAGAGGGACCTTGAAAGACAAGTTTTTGGTGGTGTTCCACAGGGCTCGGTTCTCGGCCCTAGTATGTGGAATATTCTATATAACGAAGTGATGAACCTTCCAACGCCAAATGGAGTAGTAATATTGTGCTATGCCGACGATCTAGCGGTATTCGTAGCTTCTCGGACCTCCAACCAAATGATTGATAAGGCAAACCATACTCTTGATCTTGTATTTCAGTGGATGACTCAACATCATCTAGAGATTGCTCCTGAAAAAACCGAAGCTATTCTTCTTAGCTACAAAAGAAAGACCGATGCGATAAAATTTAAAATGCAGAGCCAAGAAATAAAACCCCAGGGAACAGTCAAATATTTGGGATTCCACCTAGACCGAAGGCTAAATATGACAAACCACATCCGAGAAACCTGTCTGAAGGCTGAGAAAACAATAAAGGCTCTAAATTGTCTTTTACTAAATATAGGAGGACCAACAGCACCGAAGCGGCGAATTCTGGCGATGGTGTGTCAAAGTGTAATCTTATATGGTGCGCCAATTTGGGCCCTTAAGACATATTTAGAAGTCAATAAAATGAGACTTATGAAGACACAGCGAAGCATTGCGCTTAGAGTCTGTTCTGCTTACTGCACCGTTTCAGGTGCATCTGCAATGGTTATTGCTGGTCTCATTCCGCTGCACCTTTTGGCGGAAGAGAGGAGGAGAATATTCCACATGGCTGGTGTAGCTTCTGTTATCCAGAAATAGATAGAGAGGGAGATGACTCTGCAGCAATGGCAGGAAGAGTGGCAGAGCGGCCCTGAAACTTGGACCAGACGCCTTATCCGGAATATTCGACCTTGGCACAATAGGAAATGGGGGACAGTATCCTACCATCTTACTCAGTTCCTCTCAGGCCACGGTACATTCGGCACTTTTACTTATAAAATTAAAAAAAAGAGAGACGAAAGTTGCATATGCTGCGGGGCAGCTGTAGATGACCCAAATCACACTGTCTTCGAATGTCCTCAATGGGCAGAGAAGCGCCAAGAACTGTGCTCAGATTTAGGGGAAATAAGTGCAAGCAACGTCATTGACAATATGCTTAAATGTGAAAATGGGTGGAATAAGGTAACAGATTTCATAACCTATGTGATAAGCGCAAAAGAGAAAGTTGAGTTACGAGCCCAGGAAAATGCAGAATATTAGGCAATATTCCTTTCTTTCTTGAGGAGATGTCCTAACGGCGGGTCCAAGAAGGAAAGTGGAAGTTCTTAAAAGAGGAAAGGGTTTTAGTGGGTCGGGGATCTCCCCATCCCCACACTCCCCCAAGCGCCGAAACACCAATGCCTGGGGGGTCTGCTAACAGATTTCCTAAAACTCTTTGAAAAAAAAAAAAAGGTTTGAAAATAGCGGTTTTCGCTATCTGCATTGACATTTAGCTGCCTGTATAACATTGTAATAATATCATTGTCATTGCATTCAAAATTTTCTGAGAAAAATCACAAAATATGTCAAATTTTCATAGATCGTCTATAGCGACTTTATTAGAAGTAACGAGGATCTTTCGTGAAGTGCAGCTGATAAAGCAAGAAAAACTCTTTTACATGACACTGGGTTCAATAATTTCCAATGAAGTTTTCCAATTCCACGTTCGCTTTGCCCCCACCATTTTATTTGAAGAGTAAGATACAAAAGAGTGAAACCAAAAATGTTCATAACAAACACGATATCTCTTGGCCGCATTTATTGTAAATATATTTCCCAAATCTCTAAGGTGAACGGTTTCCGAGATACAGCCGCTTACCTCGCTTAGTTGGCCACCTTGTACATTCGAGGATTATAGAATAATATTTATGTTTTCTTACTAGATCTAAAATAGTAGTTATTACTTTGAGCTGATTACATCTATCAGTCCAAAAACCTCTTGACAAGGTGAAAATAGGTGACGCAAGTACACCCCTTATAAAAGATACATCAAATCATACGATGTATAGGGTGGCACTAGTACTATATCTACTTATAATCTTTTTAGAAGAAAGGTGAGCTATGGCTACTTATTCACACTTTCTTCCTTATTAATTTGAAAGCTTCAAATACATGATATACTAGCGTTCAGCCCTGTTTAAATAGTGCATGGTTTGTTTGAAGTTAACTATTTTCTTTCTTCAAATTTTACCACGAATCATTAAAATTTCTGTAAATATTTTAGAGGAACGTGTAAATTAGGTTCCAATCAGATCATACTACCAAAAATATACATGATTACAATGTATAGAAAATGCTTCATTCAACCAATACTTCCGAAATACATTACAATGAAAGGCTCCATCCGATTTATAGGTACTATCAAAACACATAACAAATAAATGATCCCATCTGAATTACGCTGTCAAAACACATAACAAAGGAAATTCATTATAGAAAAGAAACCAACTGTGTATTTTGGTACAGGATTTTATTGTCAGCAGAGCGCTTTCTGTTTATTGAGAAACCATCATCAGTGCCCCCTGTAAGAGTAAGAAAATTGATCTTACAGTATTCTGATGAAATAAAAAAGTTTTGAGGGGCCGAAAGTCAGTTAGATTCAATTTACTTACATGCTCAGGGTGTACAGCAAATCCTCACTATGAGAAGAAAAATTTAAAACAAATTAAAATATAATGTTTAAAACACATTTACTAGCTATTAAAATAATAATAAAAACAACCCATTGTACAATAGATGACTCCCTGAAATAGGGGATAAAATTTAACTTATTCCAACATGTGTGAACCAGCTGTATGATATTTGACAATAGTAAAGATTAAGTCGAAAATGAAGAATTTTTGAAGGTGATAATTAGTAAGGTAGGCTAACAACAGCCGGTGCTCTGATGACGTCATCAGAATCATAGAAGCAAAAAATGACAAGAGCTTGAAAGATTAGTAAATATTAATAACAATTATATTCTGATGACCTCCCCAGAGGAACAACTGTGTGGTGGTGTTGTGGTGGTTACTTAGTAAGTGCCCCTCGTATAGACTACTTTAACCATAAAGCCGTTAATCTTTGGGAAACACACTGGGATAAATATAATTGAAAATTATTAACACAGATTATAAATACACTGTACATACATTTAAACTATTCAAAATAATAATAATGAATCACCATGAAAGTTATCGACACTTTCCATTTATAGGAAGCATGCAATCTAACGAGTCAGTTACCCGTAGGTATGACCTTCCGCATATCAAGTGAATGTGATATTTACATTTAATAGAAACGTGCTCTTCGTATGTTCGCCTGACCTTAACAGATCGACGCCCGCTATTAATATTGAAATTATAATTTACACAATTTAATCTCTTTTCCCTTCGATAATGTATTTTTACGATACTGTCTTTTCGGGATCATCACAGTGTGAATAACTGAAAATAGTCCAGGTTTTTATTCAGAAATGTTGTTATCTGAAAATAAAGTAAGAGCCACCAGAGAAAAGGCAAACTGAAAGTTATCTTTAATGAAAAAGTAACTCACAATCAGATAAGGCGAATCCAGCTCACACACCACCCCACCCCGGAATCCCAATCAGGGAAGTGACCGGAAAGTCTCTGATGGAAAAACAACTACATATCGAGCTATTTGCTCCGACAGGCATTGAATTAGATCCCGTCTGAAACAAACCGGCCGATCTCCTAGAAGAGACCCTGAAGAGGAGAGGCGCAAGAGCACGAAACCTTCCGCCATGAAATTTGGAGATGTAGCTCGAATTATAGTGTTATGGTCGCACGTTGTATTGATCCCAACTGATCTCAACTATTATCATCATTGAGTAGGATGTCACCATCAAAAAGTACATTAAGGCACTTATTGTTTTTATCAACCTATTTCCTGATTTCTAAATCCTCGTACAAATCATGTTTTAAAAAAATGTTTGGATGTTATGTTGTGTAAGAGTGTTACCCCGCTCTCATGATCGATATTGTGGTTGTTGAATTTCAAGTGATGTCCAAATACGGATTTCTCCAGTTTTTTCATGTCCAACAACTCTAGTTTTTAGGGATCTACAAGTCCTACCATATTGGTAGCATCACAATCAGAACAAGTAAGCCTGTAAACACCATTCCTCGGCAATTTATGTAATTTTTCCTTGGCATTGACCAAACAAGCACTCAAACTTTTTTTAACATTATAAGATATTTGGGTGTCGAGAAAATATTTTTTGATACAAACATTAAATCTGTTGCACAAGTTGTGGTCAACAAAAGGAAGACTCACGTACTTGATGGTGCCATCAGCAAGCGCAGGGTAAGCAGTATGCATTAACACTTTCTTTCCCTCCGCCTGATGACATCATCAACAATAGTTGGCTCATAACCATTATTAACAGCAATTTGTTTTGGTATATTGTATTCTTTATTGTAATTATTAGTTGGCATAGGGATAGTTTGTAAACGGATTACAAAGCTGTTAAAAGCCGCTAATTTGTGCTGTATAGTAGGTTGAAAAGAACTAGAATTAATGCCGTTGTCAGTCTGAGTGGGATTGTTATTGAGGGGATGTAATTCAATGCCTGTCGTAGCAAATATTTCGTTAAATAGCTTTAAAACAGATGAGTTTTGATATAGGATATGTTACATGATGATCTATTCGAAAACAATTTATTTCACATATGTCTTTAACAACAAATTGGATCACATTTTTGAACACCCTGCACAACATTTGTTGAAAATAAATATGTATTAAAGGAACTTCAAGAAAAATACTTTACAAATAGTACTTCGTACTTGCAATTATTAACCATATTGTTAATTGACTACTATTGAATATTGAAATAGAACATGTTTCATAAATTTTAATTGGCATTAAGCGTAAAATAGTCAAAATATACCATATTTAGTTTTAGTTACACTACGTACCATTTTTCACAATGAAATATTCACCTCCCTAACTAACTATCTAATCAACTAATCTGATTTGAAGAACAAACTAGAATGATCCATTTTACCAAACCAAGACATATTTATATTAATTTTAATTTTCGGCGGTTTCCGACAGACAATTTCAAGCCTTTCTCGAGTAAAAAAAGCAATAAAACAATTTCTCTATATTCACTTCCTTTGTTTCTGATTCTTACCGTTACCGCTAAGCCACCTGTGATACTCGGACTAATAGCAAAAGAATACCGAAGGAGAATCACGCATTAAACATGAATTGGCGCAGACGTATGGCATTAGAAATAAGAGGTCGTTAGTACGGTTTATTTAGCCGAATTGCCACCCTTGAATTTTTCCGCCACATAGTCGTCATAGCTGCCCCCGGTATTTTTTAAAAACCTTAACTTTTATCTGGTGTGGTATTTATACCAGTTCAAATTCATGCCAAAATCTTGGCAGATAAAATCTCTTACTCAAATATTCTCATTTTTCGAGAGTCATTAATACCAAATATCTCATTTTTTGATAAGCAACGGACATACTTATTCCTTTCATTAACCTGTTATTTTTATCTATATCTTACTTTTTGCTTTTTAAAAATCAGCAATGATGGAGCTAACCAAACTACATTGTTCACCTTGTTCGTCTCCATATTTTTCATATTCTTTGGTAATTGTAGATCGTGAAAAATTGTTTGAACACTTTTACTTATACAATACCCCGTAACATATTAAGAGCAACAGATGAATCCACGAAGCTCAACTTTTATTTTATGAACTTTAAGTGTCTAAATGATAATACGCCTGATTGACAGACTGCCCGGGACTTTATCGTGAGAAATGTCACTTACCGGCTCCATTTATCGGCCACCCTCCTCGTCTCCGTCTGTCTATGGGACACTTAATAAATTACTTCAACTTTTTCTGTTGCAAATTACACCTAGAGCTACGCACCATAAATTAATCATGTCTTAGTTTTTTCGGGAGATCAGATAAACGAAAAATTAATAGTTATTTGAATAACTTATAAGTAGCTTTCAAAAAATACAAATATTTATAGTCCGCTGTTTTATATTAGGCTCGAAGCACCAATCAATAAATTAATGGAAAATGAGGCATAGTGTTTTCACTAGATTAATATATCCACTGCTGCTTAAAATTATGGTAGTTTGATAGATTGAAATAATAAACAATATTTACAAACAAAATTTATTCCATAAATGTACATCCTATTTTATCTTCACATTATATTTACATCACAATCAAACATTATCATCATTTGGATGATTATACAGTCCACACGTAGCTATTAATATTTATCTATCAGTTGGTAGATTCACCAATTCAAAGTAAATTAAATATGTATCAGTCTTTATATTACCTACTTTTACAATATATTATTATGTATTTTCCAGTTATGGGAAGAATCACAAGAGAATCTCATAAGAAATAGCAGAAACTTTAAGAAATTTGAAACAGTATTACTAGGATTAATTCAACATTTAGATAAAGGAAGATACTTATGTTAATAAATTACAAAAAAACAAGCGAATGAGCCAAAATAAGCAGAGGGAAGGTGAAAGAAAGATAGTAAAATAAAAACAGCAGAATCAAATGCGGAATTAATAAAATCCACGGATTATCCGACAATTCACAAAAGACTTAGAGCAAGATACACTACTATAAATATACGATGAAAAAATGGAAAGTCTAAATATAGGAGTAGAGAGAAATTAGAATTAACTCTACAATAGTTACTAATATTAAATAATTTATCCTCTGTCAGCGCATTTTAATTCATGAAATTTGCTTTTAGATATTCAAATGAAAATGCGTTCAAAATTGTAAACTTATTTTGGACATGACGTGTAGACTGATAAATCATCATTCACTAACTTCAATATTATATACAGGGTTAAACAATGAGTCCACTACTGAAAATAAATTAATGGGTTGAACATTATAATGGAAATAAAGTTGAGAGGCATAGGTTTAGTCCAAATAACGAACTTACATTTTAAAAAGTTCCTAACAGGGATATGGGATAACGAAGCTATATACACTGTGCGGCACCGAAAATAAAGCAATTTTCGTTTCAAGGGGACATCATTCGATCATCAATCAATGTAAAAAAGGTTGTTTATAATCTAAAAAAAAGGATTGACCAAAATCCGAAAATCTAAAGATTTTGATACATCTATCTCCTACTAAAATAACGTTAAATCAGAAAAACTTTACTTAGAAATATTCTTCAAATTTATTTTTTTCAAGCCACCTGTGAAGTAAGGATGCCTTCCCCCAATTGAATCTGAAACACCTGAAATTTTAAGTTCGTTTTAAATTTTAATAAATGAAGCCTACTGGCAGATCTGGCAATCGATTGAGATAATAAAATAGATTTCAAATGAAACTATGTTAACTTGGATCAGTGTAGGTAAAGAAAAAGAAAACATGGCGTGATGTATAGTATTACCTAGTTATTTATAACAAAAATCATACAGAATAAGTGTAGCAACTTCACATCAAATTGAACTGTTAATATGTTCAATTAAGTTGTACCTAATTGTTGTGTATGTGATACAATTTCACCTATGGCTTACGTGAGCGAGGCGATAAGCTCTGATAACCTGTTACCACACCTCAAATCAGTATACATTTATTACTGAATATATGTTGTCTTTACGCAACGGCTTTACAAACTCAATTAAGGCAGGGTCACTGCTTGTTAATTCTCTAGATATTTCTATAACTTAACTTCTATATAGGAATAAAAAGAAGTCGAGTAGAAAAATTGAATTGTTTTCTACCTAATAGCCAATAAATATCTTAAATTAATTGCAACATTTGTCTTTTAAAATTATAGTTCGCCAATGAATACCCACAATGAAAACTTGTAAAAATACATCACCACTGCTGAAACAAGATTTGGCATCAACACTATATGGCATCGAACCGCTTGGTTCGAAATAGGAGAAAATCTGGCTCTTTACATGGAATCGGTTTGGCTTTAAATATATCCCGTCTCTAGAAGGCAAATTCGTCAAATTGGACCGACCGGTTTTAAATGCTGTGAAAGTTTAAAAAACCACTAAGAAAATTTACTGAGGACTGTAGATACAATTTCCAAACTTTATGGGTATCGATCGTGGCACACCATGTGGCACCATAAAAGGACCACGCTGTGAGGTTTCAGAAATCCCTTAAAAAAGGTAGTGAATCTATCCTCTCCAAAATTTTCACCATACCAAAAAAATGGATCCACTACTCAATAGAAACTACACTTACTACACGGAGTGGAAAGATAAATCAGCACTGAGACAGACGATTAACATTAATTTCACGACGCTCACGAATTTAACAGCTAGAACTCCCATAGAAAAAGGAAAGTGTTCGTGCTGGCAAAATTCAATATCTCATCTTTTGACAAGGAACACTATCGCTCATGTAATACATTAATGTAAATGAAAAATATAAAATATTGAGGAAAAGAATTGCAACGTTGAACAAAAACGAAAGAGAAGCACGGGTCAATAAAATAATGGAAAAGCTAGAAGACAACAGAGGTAATACAGATATTTACTAATACATTAGAAACCAAAACGGAAAAAAACTACAGTACATGCAAACAGCAAAGCTTGGGAGCAACATTTTAGGGGAAAAAATCCGATGGATGGAATAGTGGAGCCTATATTCAAAAAAGAAGACCCAAAAATATGCTCTAATTACAGTTAATACAAGATTTAAAAAGTATACTGAGACTAATATTGGAGAATATCAATATGCTATTTATCATCATCATTATCACTTAGCGCTACAACCCTGGGTGGTTCTTGGCTGACTGCACAACTTTATTCCAGGAGGCCCTGTCTTCCATCAACCTGTAATCGAGTGGGATGTTCATTTTCTGGAGATCTGATCTTATGTTGTTTCTCCAACACATTCTGGGGCGTCCGAGTGGTCGTTTGCATGTTGGAGTCTCTTCCCATATCAGTTTTACATGTCTTTCGTCGTGTAGCCTCTGTACGTGTCCTGTCCATCTTGAACGCTGGGATTTAATCGCCTGGATAATATCGCTATCTTCGTATAGTACTTGGACCTCTGCATTAGTTCTAATGCGATATTGGTTGGTCGTCGGATCGTGGTAGGGTCCAAATATCTTTCTAAGGATCTTTAGCTCGAAGCATCTGAGTTTATCTTCGTTTGCTTTGGTGATTGTCCACGTTTCGCTACCATATGTTATTATGGGTCTGATAATAGTTTTATATATCTTGATTTTTGAAGCCCTTGTTAGACTCTTTGATTTCATAAGGCTATTGAGTGCAAAAAGATAGCGGGTTGCGGATTGGATTCTGCCTTTGATTTCTTCAGTGACATCGTTGTCTGCTGTAATTGTGGCACAAAGGTATTTGAAGTGTTCTACTCTTTCGAAGTTGAAATTCTTTATTGTGACGTTTTGTCCTAATCTATCTCTTCGTGCCGTTCTATTTACGTACATGTATTTCGCCATTTCCCCGTTAATTCTTAGACCTATTTTGCTTGTTGTTTTCACGATCTTATTGAAAATGTCTTTTATTGTTACGACAGAATCCCCGATGATGTCGATGTCATCTGCGTATGCTAACAGCAATTTGGGATCTTTCGTTGTTAGCAAGTCAGTTTTTATCTCAGCTGTTCTCACGGCTTTCTCTAGGACTAGGTTGAACAGTAGTGGCGAGAGGTCATTGCCTTGTTTTAGTCAGTTATCTATTCCAAAGCTGCTGGATAGGTTATTGTTTACCCGTACCTTGGATACTCCTCTCTCTATGCAAATTTTGGTTATCTGTATCAGCCTTTTTGGAAGTGAAAACTCCGATATTGCGTTCCATACTTCTCTCTATGCTATCATAATACTGTCGGAAATCTATGGAGAGGTTATGTACTGTTCTATTATATTCCCAAGCCTTTTCTAGAATTTGCCTTAGTGTGAAAAGTTGGTCTATAGTTGACCTGTATTTTCTGAAACCAGCTTGATATTCACCTAGGATGTTTTCTGTATATAGGGTTAATCTATATAGCAGGATGTATGAGAGTGTTTTGTATGCGGTGTTTATTAGTGAGATTTCCCTGTAGTTGGCGCATTTTGATTTATCGTCCTTTTTATGAATGGATGCGATAATACTTTCTTTCCATTTTGTAGGTATTTTTTCTTCTCGCCATATGAGAGTTATTAATTTGTGAATTTGCAATGGAGTGCATTTCCACCATATTTTAGTAGTTCTGCTGGTATCTCATCCGAGCCAGGCGCCTTGGAGTTCTTTAGCTTATTCAATGCCCTTTTTTTCTTGAAGGGAGGGCTTTTTCACTGGTAGGTCTGCTGTTATGTAGGTCTCTTCTTTGTGCACTTTTTCTGGTTTTATGATTAGGAGGTCCTTGAAGTATCTTCTCCATTCTTCCGACAGCTCTTCTTCTTTGAGTATCAAGTAGCCTTGTTCCGTCCTAAGTATCGGAATGGATATGGCCTTGAAACCTTTCTTCCCAAAAGTAATTGCCCTGTAGAATTCTCTGGAGCCTGGTTTTGGACGGTCTCTTTCTATTTCTTCATATTTCCTTCGTTCATACTTTTTTTTCTTTGTTCTTATTAGTTTTCTTGTCTCTTTTGGGCACCTTGCGTATTCTTCTATAGTTTCCTCTGTTTGGAGTTGTAGCATTATCTTCCTTGCCTTTTGTCTGGCTTCTAGGAGAATCTGACACTCGTCGTCAAACCATTTTTGTGCCCTTTTGACTTTATTTTTTCCGAATACTTTTTGAGCGGTTCCTGTTATTACTTTTAAAGTTCTCTCCCACAATTTTTCAGGTTCATTGCATTCTGTCTCATAGTCTAGAGTTTGTTCGAGTTGTTCTCTGTACTGTCGTTCTTTTGTTTCATTTTGTAGTTCGTCCCTGTTCCATTGAGAGGTTGTCTTAGTTCTGGTATATTTATGGATCGATATTCTCATTTTAACTTTCGCTCGGACTAGGTAATGGTCTGTATCCTCATCTATTCCTCGGAGGCTTCTTACGTCTAGGACGTTGCTCCCGTGACCCGCATCCACGATGATATGGTCTTTTGGTTTCGGGTGGTTTGGTCATTTGAAATCCAGGTCTGTTTGTGGATGTATTTATGTGGGAACATAGTCGATTTTATCAGCATATTGTTGGAAGTGGCCGCTTCTATAAGTCTTTGCCCATTATCATTGGATATATTATAGAGGCTGTGTTTGCCTATCGTTGGGTTGAAGCAGGGTTCTTTGCCTATTTTGGCATTTAAATATCCACAGGGTAGTCGCATGTATTGTTTGGGCATTGTGTCAATGGTTTTCTCTAAGATGTCGTAGAAAGCGTCTTTGGTGGCTTCGTCCTTCTCTTCAGTTGGAGCATGTGCTGAGATGATCGATATGTTGTACCATTTGCCTTTTAGTCTAATGTAGCACATGCTTTCATTTATTGGTTTGAAATTTAGAACGTTTCGGACCATATCTTCTCTAATGGCAAAACCTGTTCCAAATTCATGTTTTCCCTGTTCACTGCCGCTAAAAAATATAACAGTTTTACTCATCTTTACATTTCCGTCCACAGGCCATCTTATTTCTTGGACTGCTGTTATATCCATTCCTATATTTTCGAGTTGTTGAATGGCATTTGTAGCGGCTCCGGCTGTATACCAGCACTGGACGTTTCAGGTTCCAATACTCATATATATTTTCCGTTGCGTTTGTCGTCTTTGTGTTGTTCTTGTTCGGGTCCGAGGCAGAATTGCAGTTTTCATAACCAGACTTCTTTTTACGAGAGTGGGTGGTTAGCCCTCTGCTCAACCCTCCTCCTTTTTCCGGGCTTGGCACCGGCAGTGACAACTAACAAGCTATGCTTATGATATTTATAGATTTCAAATACATGAGAAAATTGCATATCCCAAGAACATTATTCTGATCTGATCAGAATGATAATGACAGAGTTCGATTACAAAGGATTCAAAAACTCAAAAATTCGATATAAACCGTGGAGTCAGACAATGTGATGGATTAACAACGACTCTAATATATCACTAGACTGAGTAACAAAAGACTGCAAAATGAAAGGTACAATTATTACTAAAGACGTACGAATATTGGCATATGCAGATGATTTGGCAATAATAACAAGAAGTGTAATGAGCATAAAGAATACATTGCCAAATATCGAGCAGAAAGCTAGGAATAGGAAAAAAATGGCACTAACCATAAGAATATTGCCATAGAGAAATATACCTTTTAATGTGTAAACAGTTTTAAATACTGAGTAGTAATACTGAGTTAACAACCATAATGAACGAGAAGAGGAAATATCGCAAATAGTTCAAGCAGGCTACCGAGCATATCATAAATTTCGGCCTCGAATGTTATGCAAAAAAAATCAGCGGTACTAAAATGGAAATCTACAGAACAGTAATAAGACGAACAGTAACCTATGGAGGAAAAATGATGAATTTAACGAAAGCTGATGAATAGAGATTTAATATCTTCGAAAGAAAAATGTTAAGGTGAATTGGGCCAAAAAAATTGAGTAACGGAGAATATAGAATCCTAATAAACTCTGAAATTAGAAAACATTTAAACGAAGAAACTATCACCAGTTTTATAACAGCTCAACGAATACGTTGGCTATGACACGAATGAAAAATAATAGTGAAGTTAAAAGAATAATAGAATGAATGTCCTTAGGTAACCGGCCAAGAAGAAGACCAAAAAGCAAATGGGAAAGTCGAGTGATCTGAACAAAATGGGAGTATGTGGATGGTGGAATAATACACAGGACAGAAAAAATTGGAGGAAAAATCCAAATTATGGAATAAACTTTTGTAAAAAAATTTGATTAAAACGAGGATTGACTCAACATGAAATGAGTCTAAGAGCTGCAAAAACAATCTCTATCGAGCCCATAGGCTAAGTAAATGATCTAAATCTAAGTAACGGTCGTAAGGTCCAAACAAACCGTTACAGTGTACAGTATATTAACATAAAACTTCATTAATTAAAAAGTAAATTAATTTAACGTAGACACAGTATATTTTTTCAAATTTTTACTTCTTAAGCCTTTTGTTATTTTCATATTTTAAGTTTGGTTTTCAAATCATATATCAATATTTGATATACGGAACTTTTGATGTTCCCACAAGATAGCGCCAAAATCAAAAGTTGCATAAGAAACAGTAATTTAGTCAAATTCCTTATAAAATTACCTTACTAATGGTGTGACACTTAGTATTTTCTCTACTTAAATTTTATTGATAATAGTGACCTAGTGGAGGAGAGGAATGTACGACAGTTGATGATATGATCGACCTCGAAATAAAAATCGACCGGTTTTTGCATTTGCTCCAAAAAATCTGTTTTCAAGATATTCAATCAATTCGTTTTCGATACCGCATTGTGTACAATATTTTTATATAAAAGATTATGCAAATGATATAGCGATAAAATCGGTAATTTGAAACAACAAGTCACCACAAGAAAGTAGAACACAATGTGTCAGATACGATTTTCAATAAATTTTAATTATCTAGGGATGGAAATGTCTTTTTTTATAATTGACATATACAAAACTTACTTTGTGACATCGAAAACAGTTTCGTTACGCAAACTGTACTCGTTCTACAAAATGAGTCATTGTGACACTTGCTTTACAATATACTATTGTATTTTCGACTGTAGTTTAACTTCTGATCGAAAAATGGTGTAAAGAAAACTTGAAGATAATTAAAAAAACTCCAATCTGGATTTTCAACATAACCTCAAATTTCACGAGATATCGGCAAAAAAACCGGATTTTTCAGTTAAAAAACATACTTAAAATTTTGACTATTTGTACATTTTTTAATCCTCAAATAATCCTGATTGGTTCCGAATCTGTAACTTGAAGAGTTCCTGAGATATTAACGATTTTCCAAAAAAAAATTTTTTTCGATTTTTCAACCGCTCAATTTTTTCGTCTTGAACTGAACTGCAAGGTAAATAAGCACGCTTACATTTAAAAACCCTTTCAAAAATTATAGAAACCAAAAATGTCGATGCAAATTAATTTTTCAATTATTGTTGAAATGTCTTATAAATCATGCAATAATAAGCTGAAATACAATAATAAAATATATTTACATTAATGAATAGAAATTTCACTAAAACAAAATGGTTTCAAGTAAATGCAGTTTGAGTAAAAAGGAATAGAATGCGATAGAAAAATAAATAATGAATATCTGTAATTTCATTAATTTAAATCATTAATTTTATTTTATATTTCAAAAATGAATAATTTAAAAATTTAATCATTGATTCAAAATATCTTAATTTAATTTTTTTGTCGTTGACTCTTCTTCATCTTCAAAGGAACTATCCTCAGAGGAATCTTGTTCATCATCTTCTGTATCTCCAATGTCATCATTTTCAATAGGAAGATCTACATTTGCCGATTCTTTGTTGCCAATGTCTTCATATGTTTGAATTTCTGCATTAGATCAATTTTCTGAAGCGTGGCAATGACCGCACAAATTTGAACATTTCAGTCCATGCTTTCGGCAACTTCCTTTTATTGTCACTGTGATGATTATATTAACCCCGAAGGTCAGAAATGACTCTTAGGAACTGATATGAACTCACACCTCGGCAGTGTTGGTACACATGTTTAAATTTTATCAAAACAATTCACAAACAAATGCACACTTTTGTTACGAATAAAATTCAACTAATTCTAGAACGTATCAAAACACACACCATATTATTTACTATAAATTATAAGTATTATAAACACTGGTATTTATACTGTTTAGTGTAAACGAATCGATGATAGTGTATATTGTTCATACGATTGAACTTGACCGTTTGTAATAATATAAAGGTTCTACTATAGACCACATTACAACCAGCTTCGCAGTTGCAGCTAATAATTTTTAACACTTTTTCTGGGATTAAATCGGAGTTTGTAAATTGTGCCATAACTACACCTTGATTATTTTTCCATCCCCACTCATTTGCCTTGTCCATATCGAGTTCGTAAACTAGCCAAATTTGCATTTGATGGTACACTCTATAACTGTGCTGTTCAGCTGCTCCTTCAGTTGGAGGAAGTTTTTCTAGTTTGAACGTGGATTATTTGACTGCAGATCGATTCTGTTTTTAGTGTGTTTAGGTCCCCTTCTACTTGTCTTCGTCGCCCTTCCAAAGGGTTTGTACCTTTCATTTTCTACACTACACCTGTGTTGATTTTTATTGTTAAAAAAATTCACAAATTCAAAACCCTTTTCAGAACATAGGTAGAACACCGTATTAAACATGTAAACAAAATTTCAAAAGTTAGTTAGTTTTTTCAAACAATTATTGATTAAATTTCATTAAAAACTAAAAATTGTTGATTTATTGATGTAAATGTATGTTATTATTGTATTAAGGCTTAATATTGCATGATTCATAGGAAATTTAAGTGTTATCAAGTTGAGTAAATAAAACCCAGTGATATTTGATGAAATGGCTTATTTTCTCCCGCTGTTCCCGATTCGAGTGAGTTCACATTTAGATCAATTTATGAAATGGAACGTATGGCCGTCATCCGTTCACGAATCTATACACCACATGGCGATCCTGCTATATTTTACTATACACCACATCACAACCAGCTTCGAAGTTGCAGCTAATAATTTTTTACAATTTTTCTGGGCTTTAATCGGAGTCTGTAAATTGTGCCATATGTACACCTTGATTATTTTTCCATCCCCACACCTTTCCCTTGTCCATACCAAGTTCGTTAACTAGCCAAATTTGTATTTGATGGTACACTCTATAACTGTGTTGTTTAGCTGCATCTTCAGTTGGAGGAAGTTTTTGTAGTTTGAACGTGCATTATTTGACTGCAGATCGATTCGACATTTAGTGGATCTAGGTTCCCTTGTAGTTGTCTTCGCCTCCCTTCTAAAGGGATTGTACCTTTCATTTTCTACAATACACCTGCATTGATTTTTATTGTTAGAAAAACTCACGAATTCAAAACCTTTTTCAGAACATAGGTAGAACACCGTTTTAAAAATGTAAACAAAATTTCAAAACTATAAACTGTTGGTTTATTGATGTAAATATATATTATTAATGTATTTAAGATTAATATTGCATTATTTATAAGAAATTTCAACAATAATTGAAAAATTTAGTATTTTTGGCATCGTCATTTTTGGTTTTTATCATTTTTGAAAGGGTTTTTGAATATTTTTTGTACCTCAAAGTACAAATCAAGACGAAAGAAATGATCCATTGGAAAATCGAGAAAAATTTCGGAGAAATCAAGATAATTTGAGAAATAAGTACCAACAATTTTAAGTGTAAAATTTTTTAAGACTAAAAAAATCGAATAAGTAGGGAGGGGGGTGTACAATGATGCAAGGGGCACATAGATACACAAGACCTATACAATAATCGATTGAATATATTCGAGTGGTGACATGTCTAAAACGTTTATAGAAATGTTTGAACGAATACTACTTGTTCGCGCCAACAGCCAGTTAGCCGTTGGCGCTCTGGTAGTCGTAACGTGTTTCGAGTGCGGCCAACAAAAAATTAACGTGAAATGTAAAAGTATTTTCCGGTCTTTTATAGCATCTTGTGAAGATCTATATGTACCAAAGGTGAGTTCGGGTGTCGAATATTATGGATTTACTATTTTTTTCCAAATAAATCAGTTAGTTTCTTCAGTACAATTTGCATTTAAAAACGTATCTGTTGGGGCACTTAGATACAGCAAAATACGGGGCACCTTGATACACATGAATGTGCCCCGAGTGTATCAAGATACCCAGTTCTTTACTGTATCTAAGTAGCTCAACAGATTTTACAAAATTATACAAAATAACTAACTGATTTATTTTGAAGAAACTCTAAATCCATTTTATAAATTATAAAATATTTTGAATTAAAATTATATATATATATATACATATATATATATATATATATATATATATATATATATATATATATATATATATATATTGTTGTTATCAGAAAATGGTGCGCGCACATACAAACCCAAGACTGAAAGACGTAGTTTAGATGGAGAGAGGATCAAGACCGCCGTATCTGAAGTTATTTTGAAGGTATCATCTCTTAGAAAAGCAGCCGAAAAATATGGTATTAAACCTGGAGCTCTGTAACATCGTGTTAAAAAGTTTAGAAAAGTTTCTGAGGAAAACCTTCTAATTTGTATGGGTCAAAGTATACTATTGCTCAAGTATTTACTGTCCAGCAAGAGAAAATGTTTTCAGAATATTTGTTGACTTGCAGCAAGATGCATTATGGGTTATTCTTGCAGCAACTTTTGACATTAGCTTATGAGTATGCAGACTATTTGGGACGCAAATATCCAGAATCATGGAAAAAGAATAAACGCGCTGGGAAGATTGGGCAGCAGGATTTAGAAACAGGAATTCGGAGCTCAGCCTAAGAAAGCCTGAAAATACAAGCGCCGCAAGAAGTTTTGCATTTAATAAGACTGCAGTGGTTGAATTTTCTGACAATTTTGAGCGTGTAATGTTACGCTATAATTTTACTCCTGACCGTATAGTAAATTTGGATGAAACAGGCATTAACACAGTCTTACCAACGCCTAAAGTTTTGGCTGAAAAAAAAACAGAGGCAAATAGGACAAATTGTGTCAGCTGAACGAGGAGAACTAGTAACGTTTTGTGCAATAGTCACAGCAACAGGTTCTGCTCTTCCTCCTGTCTATATTTTTCCTCGAGTCCATTTCAAAGACGCGTTTTTAAATGGAGCTCCCCAAGGCAGTCTGGGTTTAGCAAACAGGAGCGGCTGGATGACAGCTGAATTGTATATACAATTTCTTCAACACATTCAACGACACACATCATCTACTAAAGGTAACCCAATTTTGATAATTTGTGACAACCACGAGCTACATAATTCTATTGAAGCTGTCAACTATTGCCGTCACAATGGGATTATCTATATTTCTTTGCCACCACACACGTCACACGAATTACAACCGCTGGATGTCAGCGTTTTTGGTCCATTCAAAAATAAACTAAAAATAGCATTCAATGATTCGCACATTCGAAATATTGGTAAGACTTTATCTATATATAACATTGCTGAACTTTCAAAATCTGCCTTTTTGGAGTTCTTTACACCCAAAAGCATCACAAGCGGCTTTTCAAAGCCAGGTATTTGGCTATTTAACAGACTTGCATTCGGGGATGATGATTTTGCACCTATAGAAATTTTCAGTGAAAGTTCTCAAGAGGAATACAAAGAAAATAATCTGGAAATAGAGAGACAGGAAGTATATTTTGTGGAGCCGAAAAGAAGTCAAAATGATGAAATTATTGATGAAAGCTGCAACAGAGATGAAGTACAAACATATCCTTTAAGTAACCAATCGAATTGTGATATTTCTTCGAATATTCCTCCATCTCTGAATGTTTCACTACTTCTAAAGGCTGGAACAAGCTTTCAGACTAATAATAATACAGTATCTCCAGCAGCTGTACGACCATATCCAAAGAAGGCTTTTATTGAAAAAAAATCTAAGAAACGAAGAGAAAAAGGAAAATCCAGGGTTTATATTGACACATCAGAGAAAAATCGGTTAGAAATATTTCACGATGAAAAACAAAGAAAACGAGAAGTTAAATTGATGAGGCAAAAAGCAAAGGGAAATTTTTTGGGACTCACAGAAACTAAAAAAACCTAAAAAGAGGAATGTGTGTCTTCGTTTGAAGCCAATGTCAGATTCGGATTCCAGCGGGGATGACTTATTGAAATTAAGTGATGATGATGATGATGAAGAGCCAGATGAAGGAGATAGAGAAGAGGTAGACATTCCTAATCCTGAAAATATAAATATTGGAGATTTCCTTCTTATTAAGTTTGAAAAGAAAAAATCTGTAGTTCATTATGTAGCCAAAGTCATTAGTAAATACAGTTTGACTGAATACCTAGTGTTATATCTAAGAAAAAATCAAAGTTCTTATATTTTTGTTTTTCCTAATGTAGAAGACCAGGCAAGTGTTTTACGCTTGCCGAGACCAAATTCTACGAAAGGCACAGCTCGAACATCTTTGTGTGTACTTTTTCAGTTAATTTAAGTGCATACAACGATTGTTTTTGTTTTGATTAGGTATTGAGTTTTATTTGTTTAATAAGAGAATAGTATTGACAATCCTGTTCGGAAGAATAAATATACTATTAATTATTAATTTGGTTAAGTTACAAGTATTTTGTAAGACTGATTACAATATTTTCACGATAATAAAGTATTATTTTCATGAAAGTGTTATAATTTAACCAATTTTGTACAATCTCCACTTTGTATTAAAGTGACCCATGTGATGTATCTAAGTACCCCGTTGGTGGGGCAGAGTGATTCAAAATCCATTTTTTACAAAACACGCACTAATTCTTTCCTTCCACATCGTAAACTGTTTTTATCCTTGACATTATGCTGACTGGAACATTAATCATACATGTGACATTTATCAACATATTATTTGACTTTAAATTTTAATGCATCCATCTACCCCACCTCCCCCTAACCGTTTTTTTGCCGATATCTCGTAAAATTTGAGATTATGTTGAAAAATTCCCTAAAGAAAAATTGTTGGTATGTTAATTATGTACAACTTCTTTTATTGACGATTTTTGATCAGAAATCAAACTTCGCTGGAAATCATAATAAACCAGTTTCAACCACTAAAACTTATTTTTCCCCTTTTTCTAATCCCTTTTACCGGCGATTCCGACTATTGCCATTGTGTAACTAATTTTTCCATTATTTTGCTCAAAAAAGTCTGCATTGGAATATAGTGTGTAACTGTTTAAACAACTTGACAATTTATTGGGTATTAATCAGAATTTCTGATGCAATTTCGAATAGATTCATTATTTAATTATGCACCTATAATTAATTTTAGTTGGAGCTGTTTGCAGCCTGGCACTCTAGATAGCCCTTTATACATTAAAATGTCGGTTGTTTCAAATTAAACTTGCTTTATAGTGTTTTAATTTCAAAAACAAAGTACCGGATGATTCATTAAGGGGGACGAGGTACCATATCTCAGGAAATAATACTTTGGATTTTAAGAAAAAAATTGTTCAAAGGAAATCGGCAAAATGCTCAAAATATATTCATATATCCACCGCTAGTGGGCGTACTTGCTTTGGTCGCATAAAAATGGATTTTTCTCGAAAATATCCCAATATAAGTTAATGCCACAAAAATGGACCATCTTTGTGATCTATGACTATCAATAACTTAAGTTACAAGACCGTTCGTGCGCGATGAAGAATTGCAACCAGCCTGAGGTGACCCTGCATATCGGTAAACCTAATTACCGAGAATTAAACACGACAGAATGGCTGAGGGATGTCACTTCAATCATAAACGCTGGAAAGTGGCAATCCTGATGGTGCTGGAACTTACTAGAAACCTACGCCTGCACTACCTACGTTCGCGATGAAAAAGGGCAAACGATAGAAGCAGAGAAAATTCTGCGTAGGCTAAAAGTCTCAAACCATGGGTTGAATACACATATTTGGACTGTTTGGGGTGGAATCGCAACAGACATCAAACTTGGGACTTCTCTATGGACAAAGAGTCACTAGAAGAGCTAAAAAACTGGACATGTCTCCTTTCTACAACATGGGAAGATTAAAATTTCGTGTGAAGGTGAGGCAAGACCAGCCACAAAGAGCGGGAAAGAGGAACCTGGACCGAATCTTGAGTCTGAAAAGGTTCAGTAGGAGGAAGTAACAGGATCCTCCCAAAGTGGATATAGTCGTCTCAATAGATATGTAGACCAGGACAAGAGAATAATAATGGAGGAGGAAGCCTCTGAGAGGGCAGCGAACGAGCCCTCTTCTCAGCAATAAACCAGAAGATCAGGATTCTTCAGATGAATCTCCATCATTTCAAGGCGTCAAGTGCTGTAGTATGTAGGAGATTAGACAAAAAGAGCGTGGACCTGGCCATCTTACAGTAGCCCTGGCTACATGGAGGAACAATAGCAGGTCTAAAAGTAAAGTAATATACAAAGAAGGTTTAAGTAAACCTCGAACGTGTATCTTATAAAGCTATAAAATAAAATGTATACTAATACCGGTGCTCTTCACCGGTGAGGTTATTACAGGTATCTCTTATACAGCGACAGAGTAAGGAGCCAGAAGCTGGATAGTAAGCTCTGCATATTTCTCAGGCGAGGAGATGTGCCGCCCCCCCCCCCCCGGGATATTAGGAGACGTAATAGAATACGCGGCTACGGCACGCCTCCAACTGATCATCGGATGCGATGCAAATGCAAACCATACCTTACGGGGAAGCACGGGCATCAACTTAAGAAGTGAGTCACTACTTTAATTCATTATAACAGATATATTATTGATAGCTAACAAGGGCAATGCGACGATACTATTAAATGGCATGTGTCAGAGGAATCCTCATGTTCCGACCATAAACAGATCAGATTTGATCTAGTCACCCCCTACGTATTTCAATAAAATATAGAAATCCAAGAAAGAAAAACTGGGAAGGAGACAAAAAACAACAAAACCATTTGGTGACCAAACATCCAGACACCCTTGGAAGGGAGGTGCGAAGGTTTTCAATAAAGCAAAAGTCAATCAAGACTGGACCACACACAAAGTTAAGCTTACAAAGTACAACAAATAAATCAGAAAATCAAAAAGGCAACCGTGGATAAAATTCTGTGAGGAGGTAGATGATACCCTTATATGCTCTATAATCCACATAGTCCTAGCTAAAGAAAGTACTGTGAACCAAGTAGGTTTCCTGGAAAAGGATGACAATACCAATACAGCAATTTTCGAGGAAAGGTTGAAGATGCTTACTGAAGCAAACTTTCCAGTCTCGAAGATTTTGGAGGGCCCGATAATGGAAAATAGCATAGTGAATATGCCAGTGACGACAAATACTCCAGATATCGAGGCCAAACAAGATCAGGTAGTCTATAAATAAATTTGAACCCTACAAATCTCCTGGTGTAGGTGGAATATACCCCATACTGCTACAAAAGTGGCAAGATATATTAATTCCACATCTGTATCGCTTATTCAAGGCTTGTATAGCAAGTACGACATATACCCAAAACGTGGCGAAAGGTTAAGGTCATTTATCTTCTTAAAGTGGGGAAAATAAATGATATGATGCCCAAGGAGATAGCGACAACTACATTTGTCGATATAGAGGGTGCATTTAACAATGTGCTCACATAAAAGGGAGTCCCTCAATCCAACTTGGAAAATAGTGTAATTATATCATTGTTCATCGAGACAACACTGACAGTAACAACTGAAAGAGGCTGCTAATAGGGTAAGAGCTATCGCCTCTGTCTTGCTGGACGAATTATCAGTAAGATTAACATCCGGAGGCATCTACTGCTTAGGATACTCTGATGATCTCGCAATTATTGTAAAAGACAAATTTGCGAGAACGGTTTCGGAGCTTACTCAAACAGCTCTAAATGGTGTGAAGACGGGAAACTCACAGTAAACCCGCCTAAAACTACCATATTAAAATTCACAAAAAAAGAAAGTACTTGAAGGACTGAAATCTCCAGTACTTAACGGGATAGACATTCCTTTTGTACAAGAGGCAAAGTATCTGGGAGTCATATTTTGCCACATACTAACATGGAACCAACATCTATAAAAATTATACAGAAAAGCACAGTAGCCTTCAACACGTGCAAATAATGTACGGAAAAAATTGGAGCTACAATCGAAAATGACCATATAGCGTATGGTAGCGTATGGGTCAGTGGTTTTCTGGCCTAAGACTTAGCCGGACGGGGTGATCAGAATGCTCGGTAGCATTCAAAGGCAAGCTTGTCTGAGTGTAACTGGTGCCAAGAAGACCACCCCAACTAGAGATGCATCAAGTCAAACTAGTTTGATTTTACTCAACAAACTTGACTTGACTTGAAAATCAAACTATTTATGTAAAAAAGTTTGACTTGAATCGATTTCTGTATCTTTAGGTTTGACTTGAAATCAAACTTCTTCAAACAGTTTGAATATTATATTGCGCCACGTGTTGACTTCCAATTCTAATAACTGAGAGCGTACCGCCTACCTCCTACCCCTACCGCCATTTGTTTTCATGTCTGAACCTGTACTCTGCTACTCCGCAAATCAGTTATAGTATAGTTCATATTTAGAAGGATAGATACGCTTGGTTTGTTACGTTTGTTTTGAAGTGCGTGCATTGTGCGATAATGTCGGAAGTCGAAATGTCTGAACTTGAACCTTTTTCATGTAGCGGCTCGGAATACGTACCAGAACAAAGTGAATCTGACTTAGAAGATTTCCCCCCTGCAAAAACTACGAGAAAGAAATTTGTAGACGAGGAAAAATTAATCAACAAGAAAAAGAAATATACAGATTTTTTCGATGTTGCGGCAGGCGATTCCAAAACAATGAAAATTGCAAACTATGTAAAAATAAAGAACAACGGTATAAAATGCCAAATAGTGGAACTAGTTCTTTAAAACGGCATTTGATGAAGAGCCACAAAAATTGTATGATGAAGAATTTCCGCAGGAAGCAACAACTTCTGCAACAAGTAGTATTTGTGGTAATAACAACATAGAACGTTGGATCCAAAATTGTAAAAATGACCTGGTAAGTTTTTATACAATTAACCCTAGAACCACAACTGTATTACCCCACTTTTTTATGAATGCGCCCGTGATTTTTGGCCTTATAGAGGTCAGCCACCATCTACCTTCATAATAAATTTACCTAAAAGGCCTCGATATCACGTGTTAAATTCGAACGCCGCGGTCGCTATAGTCGCCTCTACTGTATAGTAATTCACCACGTTTTCGGGTTAAAATCGAGTCAAAATAGTTTTTGGACGGCATCTCCTTTATTCTTAAAGTTAAAAATATGCGGTGTGTTTTATTGTACTTGTAACTTTTATTAGCAGGGGGCTCTGTGCCAGATTTTTTGATTTGTTACGCTAAAATGGTGTCAACCTTTTTACCAAAGACGAATTTAATAAATGTAGCACTAGAGCTAATAAAAATTTTAAGTTTAATAAAACAAACCGCATATTTTTTAACTTTAAGAATGCCGTCTAAAAACTATTTTGACCTGATTTTGACCCGAAAACGTGGTGAATTACTATACAATAGATGCGACTACAGCGGCTGTTGCGCGGCGCGGCGTTCGAGTGATGTCGGAGCCTCTTAAAGTCTCCATTTATATATTTATATAAAAAAAATTTTTGTTTGTCTTAGAATTCTACTGGGCAAACTTTGGATTCGGAGACAGGGAAAGCTAAATTTATGGATCTATTAGTGGAGTACACTGTAAAAAATATTTGCCATTTAACTTCTTTGAAGATGATATAACCCACCAATTATACAACTAAATTAATCCAAACTTAATTGTTCCTTCAAGAAACCAGTTGAAGTCACAATATTTTCCAAATTTGATGTTTTGAAAAATTCAGTAAAGATACTTTTAAATGCTTGTTACTCAAAAATTTCGTTTACGATGGATGGACGGTCTTCTCATTCGATGAAGGCCTACTATGGAGTAGCCGTTCATTTTATTGATAGACATTCTTTTTTATTAGATTTTGTACCCGCAAAAGGACAACATACTGGCCATTCAATGGCAACTTTGTTTTTTAAAATAACGGCTGAATTCAATATTACACATTCTATTCAACGTATTACTATTGACAACGCTAATAGTAATTTCACTTTTTTGAAAGAATTGGGAAACATAATAGAAAATTTTGATGGTGCGAATAAGCATTATGTGTGTTTTGCACATATTCTTGACTTAGCTGCCCGATATTTAATGCAAGTGTTTGAGTTAACGTCTGAAGAAAACGAAGACTCTGATACTAGTGATAATGAAAATACAATATCTGAAAAGGCAAAGGTTAAGGTAATTTGTTAAAAAATTAAAAACTCCGAAATGTTAAGATTAAACTTTGCAAAATTTTGCGATTCATTAAATTTACACATGACCATTCCCAAACTGGAGGTAAAAACCAGATGGAATTCTACATTGGAAATGCTATCCTGGGCGTTACAATTCAAACGTTCGATTAATATTCTTTGTGACAATACTGATACTCTTTTACATTTTCGAATACACGATACAGATTGGAATGTTATTGAAAGAACATGTAAGTATTTACAAAGTTTCAAAACACTAACTAAAATTTTAGAAGGAGAGAAATATTCTACCCTTCCTATGCTGGTCATTGGGATCAATATGCTACTCGACAAACTAGAAATATGGGCGCAGGAACTAGATAATAAAGAAAATAGAGACGATCTAAATGCAAAAATAATTCTTGCCCTTCAGGCAGCTCGCGATAAAATTGTCAAATATTACAGTAGGACTAACTGGATATATTGTATCGTTTTGATTTTGGATCCTCGTCATAAAATTGAAACATTTCCTCTAACGACATGGGGACAATCCTTAAAAGATGAAGCAATCAAGAAATTTGAAGAAATTTATAAAGAAAATTATTATTCACCTCACAGTGACAAAGAGTCACCCCAAACCCAAATTGAATGTACAGTCAGTGTGTTCGAAAAAAAGTCTGATGAAGTTACTGATTTTGATATAGACTTGCTTGGACTTTTCCAATCATCTCCAAAAATAAATAGAAACTAAAATTCACGGAGATACGAAATCGACAAATACGCAATTGAATCACCAGCAGCCAGTACCGAGGACATATTAAAGTGGTGGAAACGGCACGAAACTGCATTTCCCACTTTATCAAAAATAGCGAGAGACTTTCTAGCCACCCCAACAACATCAGCCTGCATAGAACGCTATTTTTCGAGAGCTTATTTGACAGTCACAAAAAAAACGAAACCGATTAAATGACCAGTCTATTAGAACATTGATGTGTTTAAATTCGTGGCTTCAACAAGAATCCTTAACAAATATCACACAAGGATCGCAGGAAGAGGTTACTATGTAATATATTGTTGCTTTCACTTAATTTTTAAGAACTTTACTTTTCACAAAGAATTTTGAGGTGACAAATTCGAGTTGATCAAAAAAGTTTTTTGAAATAATGTATTTTCATTTTGTTTAAAATAAATGTATTTGTTGTACCTACTTACTATATTTAACATAAATATTTTACCCATTCAAGGTATATCTACTAAATAAATTATTTTTCAAACTCTCTCAAACTATTTTGACAAACAGTTTGAATTTTCAAACCTGTAACCATTGTCCAGTTTGATTTGACTTGAATATATTTTCTGAAAGATTGACTTGAGTTTGACTTAATTTCAAGTCAAACTCAAGTCAATCTCAAACATTCAAATCAAACTTGTACAACTCTAACCCCAACAGCCGCATTAGAAGTCCTGCTGAACCTAACACTACCTCATATATCCATACAAGGCGAAGCTAGGACATTAAAGTGCGGCATGTCCAGAGAGTAGTTACCCATAAACATAATGCACGGAAAAGACCAGAATAGGCTAAAGGTACAGCTAGATAATGACTTAATTATGGGAATGTCATACTCCCCATTTATAGTTTCGAAAAAACCTTCAAGGTAGAAGTAACAGGCAGGTAGGTATGGAAGGGGGTCCATCTCTACGGATGGCTCGAAAACCAAAGATGGTTCATGGTATATATGGTACGAAACCAAAGGCTAGGATCTCACTGAGCTTAGGCAACGGTACTCCAAGTAGACATTATTGCCAGACACCACTGTGCTAAGGATTTGATTAAGCGAAAATTTTAAAAGAAAGCCATTGCCATTTACTCCGATAGCCAAGAGGCATTAAAAGCAGTCAGCTCGATGTAAGTTATCTCGAAACTGGTCTGGGACTGCTTAGAGTCCCTAGAAGAGCTAGGTAGTCGAAATAGACTGACTCTAGTCTGGGTACCAGCACATACAGGTTGTAAGGGCAACGAAGAGGCTGACAAACTACCCCTTGAAGGTACAAACAAGGCTCTGAACGGTCCAGAACCGTTTTGCGGTATAGCTAATTAATGTATTATATACGTACGAAAGGTTCAAAATAGTAATTTATGCACAAGTACATAAAGTGGCACTTTTTTCGCGAATGGAAAAAGTGAGAAAAATACACTTTATGCACATGTTGCATACATTATTTTTTCTACAGTCCTATATAAAAAAATGAAATTCAAATAGAAATTTGGGATATTTTAATTAAGCTCCTTTGGTAAATTACAATTATACGTATTCCAAGTTTCATGAAAGTTCATCCTCGATGCCTAGCCACCTTTAACAAAATTCCATCCTCGATGCCTAGCCAAGCATCTTAGAAGTCCATCCTCTATGCCTAGCTAAGTTTTATTGTGTTAGGTTATGGAATGCGTGAAATAAAGTTAATGTTATGGCACTTTTTTAACGTTTTTTTACTTTTTTTCACTCTAACCATAAACAACCGCTTTAAGCGCTACAAACCGGTGAAGTAGAAAGGTACTTTAAAGATAGGGCGTAGAAAAAAAACTTTATTAAATTATAACATGAGCTTTACAACTCTGTGAAAAATATTACAATAAATAATTATTGGTAATGATTCGGTTTTATAGTCTTTTCATAAACTGCTGACTCTGTAGAGAAGCTAATGCCATTATTGTGCAATACAGGATGGTTGTATACCATAACTAGCTATAGCTATACAAAGAACATGCATCAAAATTTGGATGCAAAATAAATTCCTAGAATGGTGGAATAACTCGCCTGGAATGAGACAGGCTAAAGAGTTTATCATAAAACCATCGTCACATCCACGGATTATCTTCTAAGCCAGAATAGGAGAACAACCAGAATAATGGTGGGACTTCTCACAGGGTATGGCAAGTTCAATAATCAAATGAACACGATTGGTCTGTCAGAGGAAACCCTGTGTAGGTTCTGTCAGGAAGAGGAGGAAGTTTTGACCGATGAGAGAAGAAAAGCCAAATGCTTCCAGATTTATGGGGGATCTAACAACTAGCCTTTGGAGTCGAATAGTAAATACAGGGCTAGAAAAGGACCTCTAATTGATTAAGAGTGCATATACAATAGATTTGGAAGGTCGCGGTGTGGAAGGGAATGGCTCATCAACCCCATGCAAATCTAATCTAGCTTAAGTTTGACCACGGAGTTTTGTTAACAAGGTTTATGAAAGGAAGGTTTGTTGAATAAAAGAAAAAGACAAAAACGTAAATCAGGTTCTTGCTGCCCTCGCTAGGCTACGCTTCGTCCTATAATAAACAGTCATATATCAAAAAAATGGACCATTGTTGTCGCATTAACATGAGAGTATGTATTTCTAAATTTATATTGTGATATTTTTGAGAAAAATGTATTTTTTATACGACCAAAACAATTGCGCCAACTAGTAGTAGTTATATGAATTTAAAAAATATTTCCAGCAGTTTCTCTTTGCTGATTTCATTTGAAGGATTTTTTCCCAAAATACTACGAATATTAGTTCCTGAGATACGGTACCTCCTCACCCTTGGTGAATCACTCAGTTCATTGTTCTGACCAAACCATACGCTCCTGATGTTTCTCGTTGGTTCCAAGACACACAATATTTTTTCTAGTGCACGCAATGATCAGAAAAGAAATTTTTTGATTTTTACCGATTATCGTTTCACTTTAAGCTTACATTAGTAATAAATATTTACTCATTTATGAAGAAAATTTTGTTATACAGGATAGAACAAGATATTGGAAAATATGATACTCTTCTTCATATTACACAATTTTTGTAAATTGACGTCATACAATTAGGTTCATGTCACGTTGTTTCACTTTAACAAATTGTAACAATTTATAGTGAAAGTCATTGTTAAAATGTAATAAGTATAAAATTGTTTGTACGAATTTTATTGAACAACCTTTGCAGTCGAGTCGGAATTGTTTAGATATTTGTTATTAAGTTTAAATAAATCTCTTTAACTTTTCCTAACGTCAAGAATGTATACTGAACAGAATAGTATCAAAAATCTAGATATTTAAATGTTCTTAAACACCTCAGAATTTCACTGAACTCTTGAGGCCTTATTTCTTCTATAATAGCGACAATGAGCATCACGGGCTGCCCAATTCTATACAATAATTTTCAATGCTATACTTTTGTTAATATCAATTACCAAAAAATTCCATCCAGTACCGCAAAGTGTCCGGACATTTTTTCCACTTCTCGCAATGGAGACTGGAGACATTAATTACAGTATTATTTTGACTTTCACTCATAAAATTGTTTATTTTTCTACTTAAGATCTAAGAAAAACAATAAATCGGGGTAAAAATGACTCGTAGGCCAATCATCAATGGAAATTTGTTACATAGACATATATGCAGCACGGGTTCAGCTTCATTTCTCGTGCAAAATAACATGGGAAATCGCTAAGGTTAATTCTGTACCTTTTTGACTAATCCATGCCCGTAGATATTTGGGTGGTGGCTGTAACATGTTAAAGCCCTTCTGGCGTTACAAACACACGCACGCACGCGGTGCCATTTCTGTCTGCGCATGTTACCTTCACCACACACATTTCTACGGTCATGACATCAGGGCTGCTTGCAATGACCTTGGATTATTCAAAAAGGTCCTGAATGAACCTTAGCGATTTCCCATGTTATTTTACATAAGAAATGAGGCAAAACCTGTGCTGCATATAAACTTATAATGATAATTTCGTTTTTCGATTTTATACCAATAAAACAATGTGGGTCTTCTACTCTTGTGTCTGTGTATTTCTAAGAATATTTAGTGTTAGTCGATTGTAAAATTTGAATGTTAATATGTGGAACTTGAGATCGCTGCTCTTTTCTTTGGTTAAAATCGACTTGGAGGATTTCGATGGGCTAAAATCTAGAAAAGGGTAGAAGTACTAATTGATTTCTATTACCATATTCATGTTTTGAACTATGGTATGAATCTGCCTGACCATGGAGTCAAATTAAATGTATAATAAATTGATTTAATCCAGCGAAATATTTTTTTTTACTTTTTTTACTCCTTGTACTGATCAGATTCACTATTTTTCATCCCTGAGTCATTCAGTATCTTTACTAAATAGCTTCATGAAATCTTGATTAGTTTCTTTTGAATATCTTGTTTGTTTTGGTATAGCTAACAGATTAACTGAATTATTATACACAGAAATGGATTTTTCAGATATGAACTCCGTTTCTTGATTGGCCTAGAATGATATAACGAGAAATTTACGCAATACATTGCGACTATTTCTCAAGATAAAACATAAATCACGAAACCCGCTTTCATACTCTTTTTCACTTTCATTTATGTCTTCGCTTTTAAATTGTTTTGCATGAACACTGAAAATACAGTTTTCACATTATTATAGAATAGTCCAACAAAGTTTTATTTTCAATTGTTCCTAATTTGGAAAAAAGACAGTTCTTGTATTTTTATGACCAAAAAATAGTTTATAAAACGATAAATTACAAAGCGGGATTTATGTTTTATACTAAGCAATTTTTTATTCATTGGCTAACAGATTTTATTCTGAAATAAATGTATATAAATGTGTTTCTTTAAATGTAGAATATCGTGTGCATTTTTTACGGTCAAAATTTATTTATTTATTATTGAGAAAATATAAGTATACCTTGTTTTAAATTGAAATAAAATATTGAATAGAAAATGTAAACATTGTGGATTAGTGAAAAGTGCAAGTCTTTCTTATTTGGAGATAAAAAGAATTTTTCGGGAATAAAATAAAAAGATATTGAGCATGTTCATGATATTCTATTAAGTATTAGTAGCGCTATTAAGACCAGAACACTAGGTATTACTAAAAATCGGTGTTCATAATACAATATTAATCATGCAGTACTTAGTATACTGCTTAGTAAATGATAATTTAGTAGCACAAATTTAGAAACGACAAACTTGTTTTAAGCGATACTAAAGTGACAATTTGAACACTTTTGAAGTTAATTTTTGTTTACAATATCGATAATATGAATACGTAATAAAATACAAATACTATTATTATGGATAGAGTTCTTCTTTCGTGAAATACGGTAGATTCGTGGAATGCGTGAAATAAGACAAGGACAATATTATATCAGAAAAATCTACTGGAGTTACTGACAGAAGAAACATTTAAAAAAAATTAACGGTTCACAAAACAGAGTTAGAACTTGAAATTATAAAAGATGATAAATGTATGCCACTGTCATTAAAGGGTGGAAATATTTCTGCTGAACTTCAAACGAGTTCTGCTTTACTTTATTTTGCTAAAGGATCATAACAGCATGATATAGGTGGTTTACTTGGTGTCAGCAGATCAACTGTATCAAGAATTATGAAAAAGTTGTTTTGTAACTCTCTTTAAAGTTTTAACGAAAAAATATAAGATTTAACTAAAACAAAATGGCAGGTTGTTTAGTAGTATCTAGTAGAGCATCTAACATATGTTGGCAGGCGTACATATGTCGCTCTCTTTCTGACGTTATCGTATAAGGTTGCCAAATGTAACGTCGATCTTAGTTAAAGCAGCTAATATAATGTTTATGAACATGACAGACCTTAGTATCACACTTTTCTATGTTAATAAGCAGCGCCTAATAGTGACTTTTAGTAAAAGATTATAAACATGGCCCATCGTTGATGATTTATTGAAAATGTTCAAGATAGGCAGAACAAATTGAACATTCATCCTTTTCACACAGATTTGAGTTTTTACCTGAGGTACCAGTGACGTTTTTACTACGATTTAGATATTTTCGTAGAACAAGATCAAGTTTTGGTGATTAAAATATGTTGGAAGATTGTTGGTAAGAGAAACAGATACAAAAATAGTATATTAAGTACCAAGTGTCCAAAAAGGTTACTAAAGACGTTTTTAACACGAGGTGCTTATTATACTTTTTCTTCGCCCACAGGAAGGAAAAAATTATATTTTATTTTAATTATATTCATTACATGACGGACGATGGCTGACAGCTGACTGAAAAATCAAATGATACAGAACAACAAAATTATCACGGAACTTGAAAATAAACATACAAAAGATGTGATGTTTAAAAAACAAATGATAAACGAGATGTGACTTTTCGCATTTTAAACACTAGTGTTTAAAGAGTCGGTTTGTGCATGTCAAACCCGTGCTCAAAATGCGCTTTTAGTAACGGAAGTAGAAAAAATATAAAATGGAATTGAAAATTAGTCATTCTGATTTTTTTACATTTTTCAATTTATGTATGTATGAATATTTGGAATGCAGAAGTGATAAACATTTTATTTTATTTTTTGTTACCTAAATGAACAATCATAAACTATTAGCTGGGGTATAAACACCAAGCAAAATCAAATACAAAAATTAGAAAATCTGTTTCTTCATTCAATTCAAACTTCTTTTTTTGAGAAAGTTTGATCCAAAAATTATGGAACGAACATTTATAATACAAAAACTGTGATTTTTCAGTTAAATTCAATAAAAAAAATTGATAGAATAAAAGCCTAATTCGATGGAACTATTAAATTCCATTAGCATCTCCAGCTTCTGACTGCTATTAAACACAGAACGATGCTGAAAAGCACAGATGATGACGTCGCATGTTTTTCACCTGAAAATTAATTGATTCATATTATATAAATCTCCCACAATCAAAAAAATATATACGAGCATTCCAACGAAAACTATAAATCTGAAGGCGCCAAGCTACTTTTACAAAAAAATGGGAAAATATATCAAAGATCACATACAGGAGGTCTTTTTGTCATGTAGTCGAGATGCTCAACGAATAAACATTACTTCTTAACGCATTACCATCAAGTTTTGAAATATTCAGATGTGCAATGGAATCTCAAAATTAAATTCCTAAACCGAGAAAAAATTATTAAAAAGTATGATGCCAAAAATTAGCGGCATGCAGATGATTCTGAGGCTATGTTAGTTAAGCAAAATTGGAAAAATTTCAAGCAGTATAAAGGAGGTGGTCATCAAGGAGATCCACGTCGATACAATACTAGTTATAAAAAACCTTTAAAGTAGAATTGTTATATTTGTAATCAAATGGGCATAAGGCAGTTGATTGTCCAAGGAAAATAGGTGATGACCAATAAGAATATTCGTCAAAAGTTCAATCGCAAATCTAGGATATGTTCCAAGTAACAGCGAAAGAAGAAGCTCTACATACGAAGCAAACATTAAGTGATGATCGATGGTGTTTGGATAGTGGCCGCAAATAATTGTAGCAAAAGGAACTGTCCAAGTAATTACTTCGGATGGCAAAGTGAACAGGTCAGCAAAACTCAATGAGAAATTGTTGGTTAAAGGATTAAGAACTAACCTGTTATCTGTTGCGAGGATTACGGATCACGATAATACCGCAAGCTTCCAAGAACCTGGTGCACCTATTTTTTGGAAAAATGGAGAAGTAAAATTATTGACGCCAAGAGTTGGTAATATTTATTATGTTTGCGATAGAGAAGAGCAAGCAAATGTAGCAACAATTAATACTTCAGCGACTTTGAAGTTATGGCATCATAGTCTTGGTCACTTGAATAAAGAAGACTAGTTAGAGATTCCACGGAAAGGGTTAGCTATTGGAATTAAGCTAAACGAAGAAGAGAAATTTAAAATGTGTGATGTATGTTTACGGGGGAAAATGGCTGCACTACGATTTCCTTAGAAATCTGGAAGGTGTACAACAAAATTGGAATTAATTCATACTGATGTTTGTAGACCAATAAAAATGGAGTCACTGGATCATGTTTTGTCACATTAGTTGATGATAGTACTTGTTGGTTTGAGGTTCTGTTCTTAAGAAATAAAAATTATGCTTTTCAATCATCCCAGGAGTGTAAAGGACGTGCTGAAACAACACAAACTGGCTGTCAAATAAAATATTTGATGTCAGATAATGGGAACGAATACTGCAATAAGGACTGTGATGAATTTCTAAAGAAACATGGTATTTGTCGACGTCCAATTATTCCACATACGCCACAACAAAGTGGAATAGCAGAACGTAAGAATAGAACATGGGTAGAAATGGCACGATGTCTTTTAATACACTCTGGATTAAGACATGGATTCTGGGCCGAAGCAGTGGCGACTTCAAATTATTTGAGAAATAGATGTGTAACTTCTAATTTAAATAGTAATTCTCTATGGAATAAGCAAGTGCCGAATTTAAGCAAGTAGAAGTATTTGGTGCCAGAACGTTTACTTTAGAAGAAGGACAATGAATTTCGAAGTTTGATTCACGATCGCAAGCAGATATGTTGGTGGGTTACTCCGAAGAATCAAAAGGTTATCGAGTATATAGCCTAATCGAAAGAAAAGTTATTCTAACAAAAGATATACGAATACTAGAAAATAAGTTTTTAAATGAAGATAAAGAAAATCCAGTCAACAACGAAGTAGAATGCATTCACATACCAGTAGAAGTTCAAGAAGAGGATGAGCGTATCGAAAATGACCAAATTAACAAGAACAACACAATATCAACCTTTGCATCGAAGATCACCTTTGGACAGATTAGGTAGACGAGGAAGACCACGAAACATTTATAACACTGGCCAAACAACAAATATAAATGAAGGTCAAGAGGAATTTGAAAATTACGAAGGTATTGAAACGCAAGTAGAACCAAGTGATGATGAAATATTTGTCGATGCCACAAAAAATGAAGAAAATATAATTCAAGAAGCATAGTTTGTAAACCTAATATTAAAAGAAGCTACGACTGGACCTGAAATAGTTGAATGGATAAAAGCTATTACTGAAGAAATTCGAGGTTTTATTCAAAATTATACATGGAATATAGTCGAACGCCCAAACGATGGATCTGTTATTACATGCAAAATTGTTATTGAAAATAAAACAATAGAATGCTGGAACGTAGAACAGCTCGTTGTTTTTCACAGCGACTAGGAATTGATTATACAGAAACATATGCATCTGTAGCACAATTAGGCCCTTTCATACTTTTGATGACATTGGCTGCTCCTGAAAAGTTGCCAGTTTTTCAATTAGATATTGTTGCAGCAGTTTAAATGGAATTTAAGAAGACGACATTTGTATGGAGCACCCAGAATATACTCAAGAGGTATTACAAAGGATAGTTCAAGAAAATGGTGAATTAGGTAAAGAAGCTAAAAAATGCTCTATACATGAAGTTAAATGAAGTGTTGGATAGTCTTGTATTAATGCCGGCTGCAAGTGATACTTGTCTTCATTATAACATGAGCGAAGATCAATATATAATTTTAGTTGTCTATGTAGATGATATATTATACATATCAGAAAAAAGACAAACAAAAAGTAAATGAGATTAAAATTGGATTTGCGAATGAATTTGATGTAAATGACTTAGGATTATCACGGCATTGTTTAGGAGTTGAAATTTATCAATAAAATGGAGAAATTGATTTAAGTCACGAAAATATGTAAATGATCTTTTAAAAAATTTTGGCATGGAAGAATGTAAACCTGTAATTATTCCTAGTGAGCCTCAAGTAAAGTTACCAATTGGAATACAACGTCGTCAAATAGGTGAAGAGCAGCCAATTAATTGGGTTACTTACGTATTTGGCGGTTGCTACCCGTCCAGATATAACATGTACTGTGAACAGACTATCACAATCTAATGAGGAATATCAAGATGTTCATAGGTCAGCAGCAAAAAGATTCACTTTGAATTAAAGGTCATTATGATGCCGACCATGCAATGATATTATTGACAGAATTTCATACACAGGATATGTGTTATGTGGAGCTGCAATATCATGGCGATCAAAGAAGCAGCAGTCAGTCGCGATTTCGTCCACAGAAGCTGTGTATGTAGCTTTGTCCGAAACATCTCGCGAAGTTTACTATTGCGACTCTTACTACGTGGAATCTACACCTGTTATAAATGAAAAACATTATAAAAATTTTAAAAAATTGACAATTGTTTCGATATTAAATATCATCGTCAGAATGACAGAAGTCATATTTATTCTGATGCCTACCTGATGTTTAATAATTATTTTTGGATAGACCAAGAATTAACCTATCATTTGATTTACCTAATATATCTTAATAGAAAAAAAGAGGATTTTACAAATATTATAGATTAGATATTATTAGCCCTATGGGGATATCCTGGTTATCTTTTCCCATTTATGATGAGTATAACTGTGCAATGATATAGGAAACCAGAAAAACTATATCTGCTGATCTTCACAATTATTACTTAAGAAGACAGTTTAAAAGTGGAGAACTTCCTAGATTTAACTGTTCATTGACTACTTCATATTGTGGGTTTCTTAAGTGTCTTCTAATTTCTAATTCCTTAAATAAATCTGGTTCTTGTTTCTTGTCATAAATATGTAGTATTTCTAGTTCTGTGTTCGGTGTGAATGAATGTTTGGTGTCAAGTAGATGTTTTGCGTAATGAGATGTCTCTGGTTGTTATCATCTGTATGCTCGTAAGTGGTCACTGGGTCTAATTTCAAAATTTCTGAGGGTTTGACCCAAATAGACAGCATTACATTCTGAACATTCAAGTTTATATATACTAGGCTTTTTAAATGGGGATATATATTTTTTTTACATATAACAATTTTGTATTCACATTACTTTTTGTTTTCAAACAAATTGTTGTATTTGTTGCTAAAGATACTATCTTTGAAATGTTATTAGAAATATTACTAGCATATGCGATTGTTTCGTAAATTTGAGTTTCTTTAGTAGTAGTAGGGAATATTAGTTGTAATGCCACTTCTTTCCCTCTTTTATTAAGTAATTTCTTTATTATATGTAATGGATAACCGTTGTATGTGGCTATTTGTTAAATTGTATTAATTTCTCTATCAAAAAGGGAAAAGGGAGCTACCCGTTGCTAGACCGTCTGGTTGACAGTAGTGTTTACTATTAAAAGTGAAAAAATCTTGAGAAACACAAAAGTTTAGTAAAGGTAAAATGTATTTTTTGATAGGATTAGATTAGATTAGATTAGATTTTAACGGGGTTACAATGCACTGAAACGTAAGATTTATTGTGCCTCCCATATCAGAGCTGTTCTCGCTACTACTACAGCTCACCTTCCAGTTCCAGGGTTCTAATGAACTCTAGTATTTGGAACGGCTTCAACGAGGTTATATCCTCACTCTTACAAGTTTCTTGTCCGAAGCATTTCTTGCGTTGGCGTTGGCTTGCAATGGTGAGCCATTCCAGAACTAGGTGATCCGGAGTTTCATCCTCCTCCCCACAGAATCTACACTCGTCAATCTCTGCTAGACCTATTCTCATTAGGTGCTTCCTAAGGCGGCAGTGTCCTGTAAGAAAGCCCGTGAGGAGATGTAGCTTATTTTTACTTAGGTCCAAATATTTTTTGGATCTAGCAGTGTAAAAGTTCTGCAGGAACTTTTTGGAATGTTCCAACCCGGGAAGGCACCGCCAGAGTGCTTCTCTTTCGGTTTCCTCTTTCTTCCGAAACTCTTTCTTATAGGAGCATTTTCCTACACAGCAGAAAGGCTCCGGAACAATAAAGGGCGTTTGTGCTCCTTTCCTGGCAAGTGTATTGCCTCTTGATTTCCTGTGATTCCCGAGTGGCCAGGAAGCCAGACTAAAGAGACCCTGTTAATCTTGCCTAATTCATCAAGTTTCCTTCGGGACTCCCATGCCACCTTTGAGTCAATAACATGGTAGCTTTGATAGTTGCTTGACTATCAGAATGTATCGATATGTAACATTTCTGATAGTTTCTTTCTAGGTTCATTTCCACGCATCTTTCATTCGCAAGTTTTTCTGACTGAAAGACGCTGGGGAAGGAGCCTAACGATAATGAGTATCTAGTGCCAGGCCCAAATACTCCAGCGCCTGATCCAGTGGTGGTTTTTGAACCATCTGTATACCATATAATGGTGTTTTCTTTGAGAGTTTGGGTTGTGTATTCCCTTTCCCAGTCTCTCCTCGTATTTAGCATCGTAGTGAAATTCTTTTCGATACTTACTTTCTTGTTCATTTCGTCACTGGGAAGATTCTCTGATGAGATGTATTTTGTTAGAGAGAACCAGACTTCCTGATTTTTAATACTCTCATTGCCTGAACCTTCCTTAAATATTCTCAGAATTGCCTCTTGGGTAGATCTTTCTTTCACCAGATGTAGAGGTGTGAGATCTGTAATGATCTCAAGTGCCCTAGTTGGACACGTTCTCATAGCTCCAGTGATGCACAGACATGTAAGCCTTTGAACTTTGTCGAGGGTCTTCCTCGTGCTGTACTGACTTGCTTTTGTATGCAAATCTATTGCCCCATACGTAATTGCTGGTCTCACAATAATGGCATACATCCATCGCAGTATTTTTGGATTACAGCCCCACCTCTTACTAGCTAGATTTCTGTACGCCATCAAAGCTCTTATTGCTTTACTAGCAGTTATTTCAACATGCTTATGCAACAGAAGCTGACTGTCTAGGGTTATCCTTAGATATTTAACTTCTGATTTCCATTCTATGATTACCCCGTTCAAGGATATGTGTTCCATGGCTGGAAGTGTTCTTTTCCGGTTAAATGGAATTACTATGGTCTTGTTTTGGTCAATGTTTAGCCCCACTGACAAGCACCATTGCTCAATGATTCTGAGGCCCTTTTGTAATAAATTACACAAGGTGCTCTCGAAGTTGCCTCTGACTATTGAAACTATGTCATCAGCATAGCTCATACATTCGAAGCCAAGCTCCGTTAGCATCTACTACGAGGCTCCCCCTTGAGGTGTCCCCCGAGTGGCTTTAACTGAGGTGGTTTGACTCCCCACCTGTGTCTCAGCTATCCTCGTCGTCAACAACTCATACATCCATTTTACAATGGTTTCATGTACTCCTCGCCTTTTTAGTACTTCTTTTACAGACACATGAGTTGTGTTATCAAAGGCCCCAGATATATCCAGGAATGCGAACATTGCAATTTCTTTGTTGTTCAGAGTTCTCTGGATGACTTCGGTCAGTTGATACATAGCCATAGCAGGCATGCTGACATTTATGAAGTGGTATATTCTCCAGATTCTCTGTTCTTATGTAGTTATCCACTACTTTCTCCATCGTTTTGAGTAGGTACGATGTTAGACAGATGGGTCTAAAAGATCGGGGATCAGTCCCATCTTCTTTCCCTATTTCTGGTATGAAGGTTACCCTTGCCCTTCTCCATTTTCTAGGTATTAGCCCCTTTGGTAGACTGCTTTTTGTAATCTTTAGCAGGTGAGGAAGAATCTCCTCTATATCTTGATGCAGGAGTGCGGGATATATTCCATCCACTCCTGGTGATTTATAGGGTTGAAAGGTACTTATTGCCCATTCTAACCGTTGTCTGGTAAATATTTTCTTAGCAATGTCCCAACCTTCCTTACGGGATATTTTGGTGTAATTCATTGCTATTTCAGTGCTTGTTGCTGCTTCACTTCCTGGAAAGTGCGTTCTAAGAAGAAGAATCGATCGTTCCTCTTCACCTTCTGTGTATGATCCGTTTGGCCTTTTCAGCGACATTGTGGGGTTAGTTCCCCACTTTGCCATGACCTTTTGTCTGGCCACTGTGTGAGTGGAAGTGATCTTTTCGCAAAAGGCTTAAAAATTAAGCCTTTTGGCCTTCATAATCTCTTTATTGTACTGAGTAAGCTTCTCAGTGTACCTCTGCCAATTACCGTCACGTTTGGCTCGGTGGACATCTTTTCTGAGGTTTGACAGGTTCTCATTTCACCAAGGAGCGTCTTTTTCTGAACGAGCTTTTGACAGTGGGCAACTGGAATGATAAGCTTCCATTATTGCCTCACTGATCTGTTCGACTCTTTGTTGCAGGTCGTAGTGCGGGTGATTCACCCCATTCACTTCGACGTGTTCCAAATTGTCCTCCAGATTGGTCTTGTAAAGAGACCAATTAGTATTTTTAGGATTTCGGATTGTAGGAATCAAGGTGATGTTTCCCTCTATCCAAAATTCGATGATCATATGGTCGGAAAGTGATGGCTCGCTCATCACCCTCCAATCTTTTACATTTTTCCTAGCAGCAACATTAACAATCGTTACGTCCAGGACCTCCTCTCTTGCTCTCGAGACAAGGGTGGGGGCTGTCTCAAGGTTATTTGCTGAGAGATATTCTAATAAACACTCACCTTTAAAACTTGTTTGATAAAAAAAATCTAAACACATGTCTGAAGTTCATATTGCCCCATGGGGTGGGGCAATATGGACCACAAAAAGGAAATTCAAAATTAAATCTTTATTTTTATTTAGGTATAGAACATAAAAATAATGGTACTACCAATTTAAAAATACGAGTACTTGAAATATTAACATTCTGCACAAAATTCACATTAAAATGCCTCGTCATCTTCAGGGTCCAATCCTGCGCAGGCTTCATGAGCCCATCTTAAACATCCGCAGCAGCGCACCCAACCTTCTTCGGCCATTGATGTTGAGTACAACTCATTACAATAAAAACATTCTGCATCGTGGTCTCCCTCGTCTGCATCTTCATCTACAAATTTTTTTTTCTGCTTTCCTTTATCTGATTTAGAAAGACTGTTCTTAGACTCTACTTTTTGTTTCTTTGGTTCATTTTCTTGATTATCAATTTTTCTTTTAACTGTTTCCCTTTTCTTTGCTTCTTTTTCCTCTTTTATTTTTAGTTCAGCTTCTAACTCCAATTTATAAGGACTAGATGTTAGTATTGCTGCTTTGCCCTTTTTATTTTTCCGTAATGGTTTATTATTTGATTCAGTAGTCTTTGGAAGTGGACGAATGTCGATAGGAGTTTCTGACCCAAAACTACTTTTCCTTTGGTTTTCTGTAGAGCGAAGACATGCTGATGCTGAAGGAACTTCTTCTTCCAGCTTAGATTGTATGGGCTGTGATAGAGTCGTGCAGGCAGTAGATGTTGAAGCCGTTGCTTCTTTATCGTTACAATGTGAAGGATCGTTTGAAGTAGATTCTGTAGGAGGCGCTTCATCCAACTTACATTGTGTGAGCTTCGATAAGGTGCTCCCTGCAGTAAGGTTGGAGAAATTACTTCTTCCTGTTCAGATTGTGGCAGTTCGTTTGTCGCTAGATTTTTATCAGTAACAGCAGACGGGGCAAAGTCTAAATCTGTGAAAATATTTGGATCATAGGGGACTAATCCACACTATTTAAAAGCGTTAATAGCCGTTAAGGGGGTTGCTGCTTGTAAGTATGTATCACCAAAAATTTTGGCGATCTGAAAGACCGTGACAACTCTGCCTGGATGATTATTCAAAAACTTTTCCAGAGCCATATCGTAGTAGCGTTCTAATGGGGCCATGAAACCGACATCTGTTGGCTGCATACGATGAGTGCTGTGGGGCGGCAAGCAAATAATATGTACATGTTTAGTTCTGGCTATATCAATCACATCAATATTTTTTGTGTGGCTACTATGCCCATCTAAAACTAGTACGACGGGATCATCGTCGGTGGGTTTCACCTGTTGAACGAAATGCTTAAACCAGACTAAAAAGATGTCGGTATTAATCCAGCCACTTTCACTGCATGCAAATATTGTTCCAGGTGGTGCGCCATCTAGGAGTTCGACCTTCATCCTTTTCCTTGCAAAAATTAATAATGGTGGTAAAAAGTTTCCTGATGACGACATACAAATAACTGCTGTGGTGGTTCCACTTCTATCTGCAGAGGTGAGACGGCCAACTTGCTTCCTTCTTTTTTAGCTAATATTTTACTGTTACATTTTGGACCAGTGCCTAACCCGGTTTCTTCTCAATTGAATATTCTGGTTAATGCGATATTTTTAGAATCCAAAACGTTTTTGTATACGTCAAAAAATTGCTTGACATTATGGCGGTTAAAGGCTTGAGCCCTTGCAGCAGAAGTCGACTCGGGTTTGCGCAACGAAATGTTTGGATGACGGTTACGAAATCCATAAGTCCAATCAAGGCCAGCTAGTCTTTTGGTGTTATTAAATGTATGCTCTATCTGATTTTTTTCTGCTAACTGAAAAGCAAGAGAACGAAGGTCAAGCAATGTAATGCCAAAGAACCTGGTTTCCATATCCAGAATATAATTTTCCAATTCTTCCTCCTGTTGTTTGGTAAACACAGGTTTATAAAACCCCAAACCTTTTTCGTTGGGTGAAATTCTTTTATTTTGTTCCTTACATCGTCGAATTAATGTTGCTTTTGGAATATTAAAACATTTACTTGCCTTCAAATAGCCCATTTGTCCGCTTTTAACTGCTTCAATAGCATTTTCCATTGCAACAAGTGACCATGTTTGTTTCTTCGTTTTTCTTCTATAATTACGGACCATCTTGACTAGGCACCTGAAAACAAGGAAAATAAAATTAGATATATAAAAATGTACTTGGGGTAATGTGGACCACTAACGGTTCAATTTGCCCCACATAGACAATAAATTGAACACGTGTAGTTTCTATTCAATGTTTATAAAAAATCGTAACATTGCCGTTTGGCATATATTAAGCACACTCTAAACAACGTATGGAGACTAAAAAATAGGTAAAAATACATTTACTTACCAAGTAATTCTGATATAAAGTCAACACTTTTGTTAGATCGACGCTTCCGCAAATCACGTTTTGGCTCTAAACTCTGATAAACAATCCTCTACGGCTGCCAAGTTCTTACTGAGTATCGGTAGGACCCGTATGCACATAAGTAGAATCGAATCTGTTGCATTGCTGCCGCTGTTATGAAAAAAACCTAGGTGGTTTACATTTCCCCCGTAGTCCACATTGCCCCAACCTCCCCTAAGCTAGATCTAGGATTAATATAATTATTTGGCTTACAATAATCTCCCTCGTTCAATAACCATTTAATTTCAGGAATATTGAAATCTCTACATATGATAAAAGTATCGTTAATATTATTTAAGTAAATATCAATAAGCTCAGTACAGAAAAAATTTAATGCAGCCATGTCTCTGGGAGGTATGTAAACACACCCTATATGCATATTTCGAAGTCCACTAAGAGGGACGATGGTAACCCATACATCCTCTGCTTCGAACCGCCAAGAATTCTCAGGATAACTAGTTAACTCTTCAGAGACGGCTATGAGAACACCTCCTCCTGTATGTTTTGTGGAAGAACTCGTTTCCCTATCTCGTCGATACACTTTGTATGATGAAAACATTTCTTCACTTAATATGCATTTAGCCACGTTTCCGTGAGACAGATGACATTTTGCTCACAATTTAGTATATTTTGAAATATAGTGGTAATTTTTTAATTTAGTTCACGGACATTTTGATATAAGAAAGACAGCGTAGAATCACCCGCCATATCAGTGATCAAAAATATCTAAATTAGGTTGTGAGTACAAAGTTAATTGACGTTTAAGCTAATTGATCAATATCGCCATTACAAAATATTTTTATTATTCGAGACCTGTCATCTTAGCGTACAAATATGATTCCATTTCTTGTCCAAATATATTTAAATTGTTTGGATTTAGCAAGTATTTTGGTTTCTCGAAGTAGTTTTTTATTTTTTGAGCTCAAGTGTTCATTGATATATAATTTTTCAGGGATATTTGCTACTTTCAATCCTGCAACGCTTCAATCCAGGATAATAATATCTAAGCTTTAATATTTGTAATAACATATTTTCTTTTTTCTATTCATATATTAAGTCAATCATAAGGTAAGTCACTTCTTGGTCTAGCTAAATATAATTATTAAACATCAGGTAGGCATCACATGAAATGTAACTTCTGCCATTTTGACGATGATATTAAGTCATATTAAACAGTTGTCAACTTTTTATAATTTTTATCAATTTTGAATTATATTGTGGAATTATTTAGAAACAGTTAGTTTCGTTTAAAAAGTAATATGGATAGTTTTCATTGACATGCTCTGTATAATAATAAATAATTTAGAAGTCAACAGATGTAACGTCAAAGAAATTGGACTAATTAACATCCTTTAACGTGGTCTCTGGGGACCATCCGATTAGTCTGAATACAGTTCTACCACAAGTTTTATTATAGGTTCCTAAAACTACTTGGAATCTTTGTATTATAAATAGTAGTTGATTGGTTATCATGGATTTCATATAGACGTTAATTAAGGATATTGAACATTCTATTATTGCCTAGAATTCCGCGATCTTTTTAAATTGGACACTATATAATCCATAGTTGTCTTTTATTATGCATATTCGTGGATAGTATTGCCTATATAAATCCAGATTTACTCCAAATTGCTCTTCTTACTCGAATTTAATTGTTACATGTTTCCTCGTAAACGATATTAGGAACAAAATATATGTTTGCGTCATTTCCAAAGAATTTCTAATACGTTTTGTGAGATATGTGGATATTAAAGGTTCAATTTTACAGAATAAATCATGAAAAGCGGCAGGAATTATATTTGTAAATTCAGACAATCGACAAATGTGATATTCTAATTGAACTATTTGACTGGAAAAATGAATTATTTAATTGCATTTATGCGTTGGATATATAAATAGAAAAATCAATGACATTTCAAATGAAAATCCGGGAAAATTATTGCTTTTATACTCTCAAACATACCATAAAACATGAACTCTTCAACTTTTTATAATAACAGATTTCATTGACCGTGCCAAAATGTGTTTCTATGACCTTTTTTCCTAATCTGAATAAAACTCGAGATATTTGGGGGTGCTAATTTTACTTAGGACAAACATTTTCATCACAATGTGTTTGAACTTACTTTTACTACTTGGTCCCATATGGAGTACTGAAGCTGGTTGTGGCGTATCTGGTCGAACTTCCACTTCCAGACTGTTGGCACGATATAACCTAAAAAGAGTAGCTTCGCAACGAAGCCTCAATGTACCCCAGCTACCGCCGACTCCAGATAATTCTAGCCTCCCCGTCTTCTTTTCTAATTGATCTTCTACCGGAGTTATCCATTCGGAAGTGTAGGCTGGTACCTGAAACAAAACAAATGCATGAAAATAACTATTTTAGTTGGGATTTGATGTTCAAAGACACATTTTTATTACAAAAGGGCTTTCGATCCTTAGTATTGTGATAGAACCAGCTTTAGGATTGGCTACATTGCTGGTGACGTCACAATGTCGCAAATATTCGGGGTAAACGCATTAATCAGCTGGCACTGGCGTTGTTGGTTATATTTTCGTGATTTGTAATTGTTTTTATGAAATTTACTCTTTCAACCCTTACTTTGTGTAAATTGCCCATTTAATCGAAAATATTGAACCGTCAAAGGTTAAATGTCAAACATAAAATGACATTTAAGTCTTAAATACGAGTAAAAATAAAGTAGAAAATCATAACCTCACAATTACAAAATCTGACAAAGGTAAAGCCACTGTTATATTGAAAACTGAAGACAATAAATCCAAAGTAACTACCTTCATAAAATCTAACGATGTCCAATTTCTTAGAGCAAACTGAACAAAAAAGTTTTCTAATAATGTAAGAGAGATTGTTAATAATTCAAATTACCTTTTAAGTGATTATGAAAAGAAATGCAACATAAATAAAAATCCTCAATCTCCACATTTTTATGGAACCGTTAAATTACATAAAATATCGAAACCAATTAGACCTGCAGTGTCTTATCTTGATACTCGTAATACTAAAAACTCAACAATATACTCAATAATTACGGATATATATCTAAATACTCAATTAAAAATTCAATAGAACAATAAAAAAATTTAAAAATTCAACTTACAAGATAACTCTAAACTTATTTAATTTGATGTTACCAATATGTTCACTAAAATTTCTCCAAAATAATGCCTAACACTTGTAAGAGAGTTACTAGAAGATAAAAATATGAATCCAAGAATTATATCGGATATGCTTAGTTTATTTGATGTATGTATTAATCAGAATTATTTCACTTTTGACAATGAGGCACATATTCAAAATGAAGGTTTACCAATGGGAAGCCCTATATAACCAATTTTGGCAAACATATTTATGGACAGTTTAGAAAGAAAATTATTTGAATGTAACATATCAAAAAATACATTGTTTTGGTATAGATCTATAGATGACATATTTGCTTGTTTTATAGAAAGTGAACGACAATTAGATGTATTTTTCAATCATATTAATAATTAAATTAAATTCACATTAGAAGTTGAAGAAAATAACTCAATAATCAAATTTCTTGATTTGAAAATTCAAAGCGTTAGAATGTACTTGATTATTAAATTTACAGAAAACAATGCTATGACTATTCCATATAATTCGAATCATCCCATGTCACATAAATTAGGAACATATAATTAAATAATACACAGAGCATTTTCAGTTCATATGAACAAATATAATTTTGATAGAGAAATTAATACAATTAAACAAATAGCAACATCCAACGGTTATCCATTATATATAGCAAATAAATTACTTAATAAAAAATTAGAAGAAGTGGCATTGCAACTAATACTTCCTAAACAAAGTGAAGAAATGAAAAATTACAAAACCATACCATATGCTAATATTTCTAAGTATATTTCAAATAAGTATCTTTACTAACAAATACAACAATTTCTTTTGAAACAAAAAGTAATGTGAGTACAAACTTGTTAAATGTCAATACAAAAATATCTCCATAAGAAAAGTCTGGTTACTTATCTAGTAACTGGTAGGTTCAAAATATTTACGAGAGATGTCGCTAGTATTACTGAATCGGCGTTTACTTATACAGCCTATTTTCTCTCTCTGTCTTTCCACTCTTAACGACTCAAACAAACATATCTCTAGATCAGCTGTTTCGATTTTGGATTCAAATATTTCAACTTTTTTTTAGCACAGATCAGGGTTAGTTATCTCTGTTTTTGAGGTTATATTCAAACAAAATTTGCTGCCATAAGACTTTCCATTTGAGTGTTGATTTTTGGTTATTTATGCGTTTCATAAGTGTTGTCATAAGTTATGATAATGTAAGTTATCGTGCAATCCGTACTTTTGATTCTAAAAGCTATGTTTTAGGTTATGTTTACTGGATTATTTGATTATATGAAAATATGAGATAAACAACACTGATTGTGTTTGTTCTGGTGTCATAAAACATCTTTCAACATTCTCTTGAAACCTTTTTTTATTGATAATATGGGTTTGTTAGAGAAAAACACTTAATTGAAGTGGAGTGTCCTGTAAGTATGCGAATGAAGAAAAATTCAAACCGCTCTCATAAGATAAGAATAACATCATTCATTTTGATAAAAATATAATAGTGATAATTGAAAAATATAACTATTATCACCAGATACAGATTGCATGAAAGGAGATGTTCTATTCAATACCAAGTGACAGCATTGTGGAAATTGCTAGAAATCAAGAATGGAAGAAAAGTTTACATACTTTAAAAACGTTCTACCTTCCGAAATTTGTACCATTTATATCAACACAATGAAATGTTTTCATAATTATAAATTTTTGTTTGTTTCATGCTAAGAAAGTTAAATTGCGGAAAAGTTGCAGATGTACATGATTGAAAATAGGCCATTTAGTCTGAACACTCAGAACATCGTGCCCCAACTTTGCTTCAATCTAACCTTATTTGTATCAGTTTCAAAGTTTCTGTAAGTTGCTTTAAAATTTCATTTGACATGTAGGCTGTTTTTTCAACTACATGTGTAAATATATTCAATTTTATCTAAAAACAATATAAACAAAGAAGTTTCCAAATTTCTTCATTACACAGAGAAATATTTACTTGTAATACAATGCTTTACAGTTAATGGAAAGGGGAAAGTAAGGTGCAGTGAGGAATTTCAATTTAAAATAGCAAACGATTAAAAAAACTTACAAAGCAACTATAACAACTAATCAAAGATGTAAAGCGAAAGATCTGTAATGACATATAATAATCTATATACATTGTAGGGAGATCGATATATACAATACAAAAGCAAACATACAATCAACATGTACAAGTTTGCTTCTTCCTTGTTTGCAAAGATTGATCATGTGTATTGTGAGCTGCTTTATATTAAGGAGGTCTTTTTATGTGGACATTGGAATTGAAACATTTTTCCTTCATTGTACAAAAAAATAGTTGGCTCATTTTCTTTTTTCCATCTATAAAATGACAAATACACATATGTTTGATCACCTGAATGGTTAATATTTTTTTTTGTTTTTATATAATACATTGTTATTCGTATTATTTATTTTAGGAGCAGTTGACTTCTTGCAAGAAAATCACATCTGCTAAAAGAAAACCAAAACATTAATGCAGCAAAGAGGTTTATGACTACTGTGGCAAGATTAAATGAACGAAAGGATTAAATCTTGTGTAAATGGGGTCATATCAAAGAAGAGTCCAACTGTCAAGTCTGAGATTATGCACATATTGGGTGGCACACAAGTCCCTCCAGAAATGTGCCTTGATGCTCCCTTGGCAAGTGACCAATATTATGATTGAATATTGTTCGGGGCGACCCAATGATGAACCCTATTGATTTTCAGGTCACCGGGGCCAGTAAAACGGATCCTATAAATCCAGATATACCACATTTTTGAAGAAATTCCGGTTTGTTAGCGGTAGCCTCTGGAGTCTATAAGTGCGGAAAAGTTTTAATCTCTCAGTCACTGAATATGTTTTTCCCATTTTTTGAGATATGGAAAGGCAAAATAAAAATACACCACATAAACACACTATACCAACGAATACAGATGCATTATTTGCGACACTTTGACGTCACAGTTGTTATTCGGGAAAAATCATGTTGAACTTTTGTTTTTGGCGGTTTTTTTTCAGGATTCATGCTAATTTTCCATTTATTTCCAGAAATAAGGTTGCTTATCATAAAACAAATATAATGTAGGTGTAAAATGTGACAATTAGAGCCACCGCGGATTACAGATTTTTATCTGTGTATACTTTGAATGGGTTGGGCTTTAAGCGGTTTAACTGTCTAGTTGGTTGGGGTTGTGGGTGCGCAAACGAGTCAAACAGTCAGGCGACTGATTGATGTTTCGCCAAGCAGCGATGGACTGGGAATGGGGAGCGTCATCATGATAAGTACACGCAATTGCACGTCTACAACACTGTACCAAGGCACGGAGCAAATTAATTAAGTGGGACGAGTCGGCCACACGGACTTAGGATCCATGGACTTCTAATAGTATATGTTTCCCATACATCCGAAATGACCCCTCTTTTTGCATACACATGGCCGCCATGTTGTGCTAATTTTAAGTTGGTATTAAGAAGCTACAGTTCATATGCGTTTTCTTGATATTGAGGATGGAACGTTGGTTGGTTGCGCGAAATAATTGACAGCATAATAGAATTGTTTAACCAATTAGAATTCAGCTGGATGAACAGACGCGGCATTTTCGTTCTGTCAATTTCTGTTTCCTTTGTTCCGTTGCTGCAATGCGATTTGACTGATTTGTGACAGCGTCAGGAGTGGCATCAGGTCATATTTCGCAATTTTCGCATTGTATTTTATTGAGTTAAGCGCAAGTTTGATATTTGTGTGTTAACTTTTGGATTATATTCGCGTTCTTTGCAAAACATATGTACGTTGGGGCTACATTATTATTATGTGAATGTTTTATTTTTAGGTGACCATTGCCGCTCAGACTTTGAGTAATAGTGTTGCAGATGCACTTGAATTTTTGTGCGATACTTTACATCTCGATGATTTTAAGGGAGTCAAACCTACAGTAAATTTCATAAGAAATATTGACCAGTTGTTTGACTTGTTAAATTCAAGGAATTTGTATGGGAAGGGTATGAAAACTCCAATGCAAGAAAAAAATGAAGCTACCTGGAAACCAGTTTTGGAAGAAATTTTGGTATATTTGGAAAATTGCAAAACCCGAACTGGCAGGTTGTTGTATACTACGAAAAAGAAGACACCATTTCTGGGATTTATTGTTTCGGCAAAGTCGTTATTGAGTATTTATGAACATGAAGTAGTGACCAAGAAAACTCTACAATTTTTGTTGACTTATAAATTCAGCCAAGACCACCTAGAGCTATTTTTATGCAGCATTAGGTAAGTTTGTTGATTTGAATCATGTACTCGTATAACTCAATCATTTTTATTTTATGTGTACTCTTTCTACATTTAACATTATTTTCAGATCTCGAAATGGATGGATTAATAATCCAAATGCACAACAGTTTATGTACACATATAAAAGGCTACTAGTGCATCATGACGTAAGATCCAACACAGGAAACTGTCTGGCACAAGATCAAACTAATATTCTAGTTGTCTCGAGCAAGAAAGAGAACATATCAATCAGTGGCATACATTCAAAAAGAAAAACGGAAATGGATAATGTGGAAATACATAATGAAATTTTATATTTCTTTATGCCACCAAATTTAGGCGAATATGCTGAAAATGTAGTATCATACATCAGTGGGTTTGTGGTCAGATCATTATTGAAATCAAGTAAAATAAAATGTCAGCCATGTGCAGAATCGTTGTATATGCCACAAACGGATGACCAGGACACATCTTTGGCATATTTAAATTTTATTAATCAAGGACTGTTATTTATTCCTTCCAAAAGTGTCAGAGTTATTTGTTCTACCATCGAAAAAAAAATACAGCTGATCAGAAAATTGTCTGGCACTATGTTACCTGTTAAAGATAACATTAATGTGCTTTTCAAAGAAGCTGAATATTTATTTGAGCAAGAAAATATCTTTGGTAATTTGGAACATTTTGATTTGTTGGAAATAACAGATACTCCACATAGGCGAACATTAATCAAGCAAATTATTAGATGTTATGGTTCGATTAGACTATATAGTTTAACAAGAAATATAAATTTTAGTGTAAAAGGAAAGAATATTCGTCAAATCTTCAACAAATTAGTTATTCATAAACATCAATAAAATTTAAAATATCTCTTTTATACAAATCGTTATATTAAAACAAGTTTCAATAAATGGCCTCAAGTTTTACAATTTGTATTGGTTAAAATTCATCAAAAATTATCGTGTTTTCGGCATGTGTTTAGATTAAAATTTCTGTATTGTGTGCATGTGTAGTTTTTGCATAGTTAATGGTGTAATATCAACAAAATTGCGAACATTATCTTTGGTCATTTATCTATACAGTATATAAAAACGTATAGCAAACTTTCAATAAACTGATAAGAAATTAATTGGTTTGTGAAAAAAATATCCTCTAGTATGATTCATTCTAATCCATCAATTGAACAAGTATTTGTTCTAGTTAGTAACAAATTTATTTTGGGCTCTGAATATCTTACACCTAGGTCTCCACCTATTTGATGACTATTACAACCAGCTAATAACTATAAAAGAGCAGTATACAGGTGCCAGCTTCTTCCATTTTGGCGATTTCAATCTTCCATCTGCATCATGGGAAATAGACGATTTTTGTTCAGTAGCTCATCCCTCTCCCATGGCATCTCCATCCGAGACTGATTCTATAGATACTCTATCAAATATATGTGTTTTCTTCAATCTATTTCAGTCCTATACAGTAACTAATGAGAGCGGAGTTACGCTTGATCTTATTTTATCCCCAATTCAGCTCACAGTAATAACAGCTGAGGATGTTTTGATCCTACAAGATAGACATCATCCCCCAGTGGAATGTAACTTACCACTTAAGATTGAAAGAGACAACGTTCCCGGTGAAGAATATTACTACGATTTTTATCGTGCAAATTATGAAGCAATGCGCCTTTCCTTGGAATCAATTGACTGAGATGGTGTCCATATTTTTCGATATAATGTACACTATAATAAATTGCTTTGATCCGCTGAAAAAGGTTTCCAAGAAGAGGTTTCCATGTTGGTATACTCCGGAGTTGAAGAGGCATTTGTGCGAGAAAGAAGTGGTTCACAAAATTACTAGGTGTCCTGTAAACTAAATGGAATTTAGTAGATTGAGGGTTCAGTGTAAACTTTTATCACGAGAGTACTACCGAAATTATGTAAAATATACTGAAAATTGTGTTACAGATAATGTTAAGTTTTTTGGAAGTTTGTAAACAGTAGAAGGGTGAATAACACTATACCTTCTGAAATGACTCTTGGGGACCTTACTGCTGGTAACGGGAATGATATTGCAAATCTATTTGCTAAACATTTCTCATCCGTTTATTCAAATCAACCTCTGGCTTCGAACATCCATGCAAAGTTTTCTAAACTTGATATTAAAAAACGCCCCGGCCCTGACGGAATACATCTCAAACTATCGTCCTATATCAATCCTTAGCATAATTCCCAAAGTGTTTCATAGTATTATTTTAGATCATCTCACCTGACTGTTCGAGTATTATGACATCACAACAATTATCGATACATTACCCTGGGGCTTCTAATCTATTTACTTAACCTCTGTTTTTTATATTGATATAGTATTATTGTCGTAGTGTATTTTCCTTATATATTTTTTTTGTTAGGAGAGAGGGAGATTTTGTTTCTTTATTATAAGTACACAAAGTAACTTATTGTATTGTATTGCATCGTACTTAGATGTCCCTGTATATAGTACAGATTTTCCCAAAGTATCCTAAGCTGAAGTCCCTTGAAGAGAGACTCTTGTCCAAAAAAATAAAAATATAATAAAAAAACACAAAATATATAAGCTAAAAATTAAGGCCACAGAGTTACTTTCGAACGGTGAATTTACCTAAATAAAATACTAATATTTTAATTTTGGTTCTTAAAGTCCTGAGAAGAGAAAGCAATCTCGTATTGGTAAGAAACAGAATAGCCAGTCTCGAGAGGCGAAGTCTGGAGAAATGGAAGTCTTCTTTAAGACTATTTGTAATATACGGTAGGCCTGTTTGATGCTTTATGTATTAAATTTATATTTTAGTATATAAAATTTCAAACGGGGATTCCTAGGATTAAGCCTTAAAACGAGGCCACAAACACCTATAATAATCTAAGCATATATTGTTACCTCTTGGGTTGGCCATGGAAAAAGGTGTTTAAGTAACTAATTATTGTTTATATGTCCCTGGTGTATGATACAGAAAACATTTTTTTAAAGCTTTTTTTATATGCAGGTACTTTTACTGTTAATAAATTAGGCAATATAACCTACCAAAATAAAATTGTAAAATAAACTCACCTAATTCCTATTAGCACAGAATATACTTTGGACCACCTGAGCCAAAATCCATAAAATCTGGTTTCGTTCCAACAATTCTGTTATCGTACGTAACCAGATTGCACACGTCACTACTGATAACGACCTCGCCCATTCATTTTTTTCAGGTCAACGACCTCGCCCATTTTGGTCAACTTTGGGGTCAAATGAGGTCATTGTGGAGTGAACGTGCTTATATATACTACTATGTGTCAATTGTTCTATCTCGTTCTAGTTTTACATATTTTTCTTTTATTGTTATTGTAGCATTTTTTTATATTTCCATATTGTATTTGTGTGAATTGGAATTGCCCGTGATTAAATGAAATTAAAATTAACGGTTATTTTATTTATTTCCCGATTTATTGAATTTGAATATAATTTATAAATAAACAATTCTTAAAATTTATGAAAAAGTTTTCCATAACCGCAACTTAGATACACAATACGCAGTAGCTAGTATAAATAATAAAGTAGGTATACTTTTTCTCTCACCGTTTCATATTTTCCTATCTTATAAATGTTTTCTGCTTTATTGTTTAAACCGGTCCTGTACGAATCACGTGACTCAGGCCAGCCAACTTAAAATTAGCACAACATGGCGACCACCGTAAAGGAGTCAAACCGAATATACAATTAGTAGTCCATGGATCCTAAGTCCGTGGTCGGCTAACTAAACAATCGGCAGTGTGCGCACATGACCTCCACACATAACCCACAGATAGATAAGACACTGATTGTGGCTTCATCCAAAGAGCCTGTCGACTAAACAATTTCTGTAATTTTAGGTTTTGGCGGTATATTCAAATTTACTGTATTTTACTTAGTAATCACTACCAACAGCTAAAAATATTTGTGGATTATTTTACACCTAGGCTACACTAAACACAATACTTGTGGTGGAGCACATGTTTAGTAAATATAAACAGTATTTACGAAGCACAAATTTACTGGCGGCTTCATCTAAAGAGCCTGTCGACTAAACAATTGAGTGATGTTAAAAAGATTTCTGTAGTTTTAGGTTTTGGCGGTATATTCAAATTTACTGTATTTTAATTATTTTTTTTCAAAATAACCATTTATAGTCCATCATTTGATATTTGATTCAATTTAACTTCATTAACTCAAAAATGATTAGATATTAAATGAAATATCAAATGATGGACCATAAATGGTTAGTTAAGTTGGAAAAAATAAAACAATAATCATATAAACAGTTTATTTATTTTGGTATAAAAATACACAACAAATAATTTCTTTCACAAAGTACTTTTCGTAACGAACAAAATATACAATGTAAAAACAATGCAATAATTAAAAAATAATTTGAGTAACATACATTCTAGATTGGAGTATCATTAGATTTTTAAATGATGATAAATCAAGATAAAAATAGAAAATTATTTATGATAAGTTTATATTAATTTATATATTTATTATTATACTGCTATAAACACACAGAGCTTGACAAACTACTGGAGTATAACTGCTAACTTCTTGATAAAAAAAATGAGTAGTTAACTACTATTTTTGGCAACTTTCTGTGAATGAAAATATGTGAGTATAAACACTGTGACTGTTAGAACAAAAGTAATTAAAATATTTTTAAAGGAAAAGTGGTTGACTACTGCCCAGCTCTATAAATACAAGGTGCCAAGTATTTACATATAAGAGTACTAAACAGCTCTTGTGACTGTACAACATTTAAAATAATATATCTATCATTTCATTTCCCCTTAAACCGCATCTTTAATTCTGTACTGGAAGTATTAAATATGTCTATATCACAAGTTTCAACCTAGTATATTGCATATTTGTATATTTCAACATTTAAAAGCAGTCGGTTTTTATGAAACCATCGCAATAAGGCAGTTTAAGTTACTCTGCAGCTCCTGGGTATGATTGTTAAAATGTATCTTAAGGGCTCTTAAAAATTCCACCGTCTTGTGGAAGTCCTTTCTCCTTTCTGGTTGAACTTCTACAAGTAAACACTTAAAATAACAACAATAAATAACTAAACACACAAATATGTTTGAAAATTTATATCAACAAAAAAATGCGCTTACTATTGAAATAATAAGTTTACACATGTTTTTGTACTAGCCAAAAAAAAGATTAAAAAATATTTAAATTTTTTTGAATTTCTTCTTTTGGAGTATTTGATTTTTTTTGGAATTCCTTTTTTTTTGATTTTTAAATATTTTTTGGATTTCTGAACTACTTTTTGATATTTTGTTTTGTCTTTATTGGATATTTTGGATTTTTGGTTACCGCTAGACCAAATAATTAGACGTAATGGCTCAACTAAAGTTAATAATCACTTTCAATTACCATAGAATGTCATACCATGGGCTATATATGAAAATCCGCAAGAGCTCAATATCCTCTATCCCATAGCTACTGGAGGGAGTATATTCCACATGTGGTGAAAGTGGCAATGGCTCAACACCTTTATTGGTGGAGGGAATACCTATAACATAAAATAAAACCCAGATTATTATTTTTTCAATGGGCATATTTTAAAATGTCCAGAATTATAGCATGACATATAGAATATATATATAACTTACCATCAATATATATAAAACTTACCATCAATTTTTGTTAATTTCCTCTCATATGGGAAGAGAAACACTGTTTTAGAAAATGGAGGTGACATATATCCTCCATTGTCCACTGTTTCGTCGTCGACAAATTTAATGACATCGGGCATACGCAGTTATAAAAATCAATAAAATTTTATTACTAATGACGTTACAGTTTTCGTTAATCTTTTGAAATCTACCGATTTTAGTTACTCGACAGGCTCAATAGATGGCACGGTCTGCAGTGTCCCTAGCCTGGTGACCTCCACGTCACATTGATTAAGCTGGCCGATAGTTAAGTTTCAAGATAAACGTGAAACCCATCTGACTTATTTATACAAAATGGGTGTCATATGCGTACTTTCATACATGTTCATATTCATTAACGACCCGATTAAACTATCGGCCGATAAAAAGTCTGTAGTCTGCGGGGCTCTTAGTTATATAAAATCGTTTCTTCAGAATAGTCAAATACCATATTAATTTATTACAATCTCACAGTTTTCTTTATATCTTAGTTCCATGAAATGTTGAAATGAATTGCATGTGCACACACCGTTTGGTCAAATGGTTGCGATATATTACCTAAATGCAGAATCTCGTTTTGTAGTGATTGAAACCCCACACATACACACACAAATATTTCAGCAGTTTCTGCATCTTAAACCGTTTGTTGATTTGTGTTCGTTTACAAATATTTCACAAAATCTTAACCTTTTTCCATTTTTCAACAAATGTTTATCAAAGATCTGCACAGTGCTTGTTATAAATTTACTTTTCCTAGACCAATGTCGCCACATAGCGTTTTGTTACAGGCTCTAGTTTGTCATTGTATTAGTTTGGGTCGAGTGGAGGATGAGCTGTTATTCTAACTGTAGCTCTAAATCCTGGTCAGATAGTACATGCACATTGTATGCAATTGTTTATGCTTTGAGTTTGTTGGGTAACCAGAATTAATTAGAGTTGATTGTCTTTCTATTTGTTTGAATAGAACAAACTGAATTTAAGTTTTCAGAACATAAGTAATACGTGTTAAGAAATTTTATGAACTACATGAAAATAACTTGATCATTATACAATAATGATCTTATCAATTAAGGGATAAGTTACTAAAAAGAATTCCAATTAAGAACATTTCCGAAAGGATTTTCAAATTATTTCATTATACTCATGTCGTTTTAAGAATAAAATTATGGATTTCGGCAGTTAAAATTGTTATTTTAGGTGTTCTAATTTGTAACATGATTGATATTAGGTACACCGAAGGTGGTGAAGACTGTTATTATTGACCGATTATTTCGCGAGGGGCTTCGCCCCGAGCGAAGTAAGTTGCAATGCCTATAAACTTCTTCACCACCGTGGTGTATATACAATTTTTTCCACTAATAGCCAAATTTAACAAAAAAATTGAAAATTGAAATGTCTCTTCTAAAAATCGAGTAGCACAGTAATGCAAATTCACCTTTCCACTAATAAATCAAAAATCAAGTAGCCTGATGTAGATTGACATTTCCACTGGTAAAACTAATTTTCAAAAAACGGGTGCGTTCAGGAAATACAACTGTTGAGTGAGCGCTCACCGAGCAACGATTAGTTGAGGTGTGTCTTCTGAACGATAATTTTTTGGAAAGTATAAATATTGATAAAATTAAATTTTGGCTAGATACAATCTAATTCTTACGTTATCAGATGATGGTAATATAATTGATATAAACAGAAATATTATAAATCATTCAATAAAAGATTTGCAGGAACCATTACCACATGATTATAACTTGAAAACACGTAGTATTCGTGAAAAAAAAAAAACAGAAATTATCATGAATAAATAATTCCAGCGTATAATGTTATGTTGTATTAGTTATTATGTATTTATTGCACTAATATAAAAACATCAAAATCTGTAACGTGTTGTGCCCAGTGAGCGCACTTGAAAACCGCTGTTGAGTTTCGCTCACTGATCAAAATGCGTTCACAGAATATTTACCCAACGGTTGTGCAACAGTTGCGTTTTCTAAACGCACCCAACGTTTGTAATTATCGCCATGCTGTAGTTACAGGATGTCATCAGTCATTATTGGTTGAGCGCGAATTTTAAACTAATGGCATTTTTATTCAACTATATGTCCAGAATATACTGCTGTCTATGTAAGTCAAGCAATTCGAAATTTTGAAATAAGATAAAATGAACAACTACAAGCATACATATTAAAACCACCAGAGAAATCCCATTACGCAAAATATCTACTTGACACCAAACATTCATTAACATACTGTTACGAAACAGCACACTGGTATAGTCCCTAAATCCGACTCTGTCTAAGCCAGGTATGAAAATTAAAATTATGGCGGATACGCAGTTTTTTTTTAATAACTGTTTACGATTGTGACTATCTTATCATTGTTTTTGTGACCAGTCTTATCTAGAAAATACGAGAAAGCCAATTGTTTTTGAGTACGCCGCAATCTAGAATTATCTAGTGAAAAAGGCATTAATATATAAGGGACCGACCAGGAAGAGTTTAGTTTAGTTGATAATTTGACATCGTGAGATAAACAAGTAAATATGTGAATATAAATTAGTGAACTGTTTATATAAATTAGTTTAAGTGCATATTATGTGTATATAATTAGTGAATAAATAAATTAAGTAAGTGAACCCACCGTGTGTTCAAAATTTATCCCACCCGCAATAAAAACGTTTTAATAAATAGAAAAACATTACATTGGTGTCAGGTGTGGGATAATATAAATAAATTGCTACGTAAAAATGGCCAAGAGACTATGTAAACTGAAAGTCACGGAATTAACAGTAGAATTGGAAGATCGTGAGTTGGAAAAGTCCGGTAAAAAAAGAGAATTCGTAGAAAGACTTAAAGTGGCACTGGAAAATGACGGCTTTGATCCAGAATTATTTTTATTCTATGACGAGGCTTCCACCGTAATCTCATCAATTTCTGCCATGGAAGAAAAGATTTCAACTAATGTGAAAAACAATATTTCTGCTATAAAGAACGATTTTTCTGCCATGGACGAGAAGATTTCAACAATGAAGAACGATATCTCTGCTAACATGGACAAACTTTCTGCCGATATCTTATTAATGAAAAACGACATTTGCGCTGACGTTGAAAATAAACTTTCGTCTCTGAAATCGGATATTGAGGAAAAAATGACAACGATGGACGAGAAAATCAAGGAGTTAGAGAGTATGATAACAGATTTAAGAACACAAGACACGCCAGCAGAACAAAAGAAGATCGAGATATGCAAGCCAGCAACACAACCCAAGACAAAAGATATTAGCAATTTTGCAAGGCTCCAACGTTCAACGGAAAGACATCGTGGACCAATTATGTGAAACAATTTGAAGCAGCCGCTAGAGTGAATAATTGGTCCGATAGGGAGAAGGCAGTAAACTTAACTATAGTGCTTCGGGGAGATGCCCTAGATGTACTTCAGATGATACCGCTTGAAGAAACGGATGACTTCGAGCAGCTGAAGAAGAGGTTGGACATACGATATGGTCACGAACATTTGGAACATTTTAACAGATTCCAGCTGAAGAACCGAAGGTGGAAACGTGACGAAACTCTTCAAGAGTATGAAGTGGATATTGCCCGACTCGTTCGATTTGCTTATCCGTCAGCACCAGAGAATATGATGGAATGTCTGGGAATCCAGGCATTTACTGATGGCTTACGTGACCCCGATATGCAGAGAACGCTTCGTTTAGCCCATCCGAAAATATTAGTCGACGCATTGACAGCTGCTCTTCAATATGAAGCAGCCACGATGGCTTCCGGATACAACGAAGGTACGACCATACAGGAAGAATGTGACGATGACAGAGTTGACCAGATCGTTAACTTGTTGAAAGGTGTGGTAGACAAGAAGCCGAAGAAAATCAGGTGCTGTGATTGTGGCGAGCTAGAGCATGCACGTAGTTCGTGTAAGCGTCCTACGACTTCGCAAACCAAGAACCTCTTAAATGCAAAGCAGCCACGAAGAGCTCGCGGTACAACAAAGGTAGGACCATGCAGGAAGGAGATAACTATGACAAACTTGTCCATATCGTCAACTTGTTGAAAGGTATGGCAGACAAGATGCCGAAGAAGATCAAATGCCGGGAGTGCGGCGAGCTAGAGAACGTACGCAGTCCGTCTAAGCGCCCCAAGATTCCTGTAACCCAAGAACTCCAGTCACAGGGGAAATCAGACAGGGGTGAATATCCAACTGATGTGAATCACCGAAAAGCTAACTCTTTATCTAGACGGTCATGCCATGTAGACTATTCACAATGCAACAAGTCGAAATCTAAGGAAGTTGCAGTTCCAAGAATTACAGTAGTCAATGAAGAATGGTCACCTACCAGGATCAGAGAAGATCAGGAGAATGATCCTTGCCTAAAGATGATCCGGCAATGGTAGGAAGAAAGTCGGCGACCTACATGGCAAGAAGTGTCAAGATTTTCACCGAAACTCAAGGCGTATTGGGCGCAGTGGGACTCCCTTGTCCTTGAAGAAGGGCTGTTGAAGAGAGTCTTTGAAAATAATGATGGTTTCGAGATGAGGAGACAGCTGGTTATCCCTAGAACGAGAGTAGCTGAGGTACTGAAGAAGTTACCCGACAGTCCATCGGGAGGTCATCTGGGATTGAAGAAAACCCTTCAGCGACTCCGTGGAAGGTTTTATTGGATGAACAGCTCCGACGATGTGAAGGACTGGTGTAAGAAATGTACGACTTGTGCTACGAGTAATGTACCACATCTCAAGAGAAAGGCATCTATGAAACAGTACAATGTTGGAAGCCCTTTCGAAAGGATCGCTGGACCATTTCCGACGACAGAAAATGGTGGCAAATATATACTGGTTGTAATGGATTATTTCACAAAGTGGGTGGAAGTTTACGCTATCCCGAACCAAGAGGCTACAACTGTCGCGGATCTATTGGTGAAAGAATTTATCAGCCGATATGGAGTGCCCTTGGAAGTCCACAGTGACCAGGGAAGAAACATTGAAAGCCATCTATTCCAGGAGATTTGCGAGAAGCTGGGAATGAAGAGGACCAGGACAACAGCATTACATCCACAGTCAGATGGAATGGTCGCGAGAATGAACAGGACTATCGGAAAATACCTGTCCAAAGTGATTTCCAGCCATCAGAGAGATTGGGACCAGTATCTTTCCCTATTCGCATTGGCTTATCAGTGAAACAACTGCGAAAATCCTGTTTGGACGTGAAATGAGGCTTCCTTGTGACCTGGAATTTGGCTGTCGGCCTGGAGAAGATCTAGCAGGAAAATACTACGTGATCCAATTGAGAAGAAGGTTGGACGATATTCATGAATTAGTTCGAACAAATCTTCACGTTGCCAGCGACAGAATGAAAAGTCGGTACGACACGCAGGCCACAGTAGGCGGTTTTAATGAAGGGGACAAAATATGGTTACACAACCCGACGAGGAGAAAATGATTTTCTCCAAAATACAAAAATCCTGGGAAGGTCCATACTTAATCAAGACAAGGATCAATGATGTTATATATCGCATAAGCAAGATCCCCAACGGAACACCAAAAGTAGTTCACCAAAACCGACTAGCGCCATTCGAAGGAGACCATGACCTAGAGAGAGGAGTAAACCATATTCGAGATGTATCTGACCCTACCTTCGATGAATTTATGGGCGCATATGGAGGTACCGGGAAAGCTAGATATGGAGTTACTTCAGAACAACGACAAGATTTGTTCACTCTCTCGGAAGACTATTCACTGGCTTACAATATTCCCGCCCGTCTCAAGAACGCACGAGGGTTGGCATCCGTCTTTCGAAAGAAGTTCGGGCAATTAGAAAAACTTAAAGACCAGATTCCAGCCCCTGGCAAGACACTGAAACTGAAACATAATTCGCGGTACGTCTTCCACGTGGTAACTAAAAATGAATTTCAAGATCGATCTACCTACCGCGATGTGTGGGAAGCACTTCGAAACCTACGAGACCATGTGCTAGAATCCAGCGTGAAGAAACTGGCTATGCCTAAGATAGCGAGTAACCAGTTGGATTGGTGAGTTATCAGGAACATGGTAGAGGTTATCTTTCGAGATACCGGTGGCCAGATATTAATTTGCAGCTACAACCCCCGTTATCAGTATCCGATGAAGACGGTGCCTCGCTATTTCCATAAGATCGGAAAGTGTAGAAATGGGGCCAGTTGCCGATTCAAACATCCAGTCTCGGCTACACAAAAGTTCCAGGAGGAACTTCCCTAAATCCGACTCTGAAGGTATGAAAGTTAAAATTATGGCGGAGACGCAGGTTTTTTTTATAACTGTTTACGATTGTGACTATCTTATCATTGTTTTTGTTACCAATCTTATCTAGAAAATGCTACAAAGCCAATTGTTTTTGAGTAAGCCGCAATCTAGAATAATCTAGTGAAAAAGGAATTAATATATAAGGGACCAACCAGGAAGAGTTTAGTTTTGTTGATAATTCGACATCGTGAGATTAACAAGTAAATAAGTGAATATAAATTAGTGATCTGTTTATATAAGTTAGTTTAAGTGAATATACTGTGTATATAATTAATGAATAGTGTAGTGAATAAATAAATTAAGTAAGTGAACTCACCGTGTGTTTAAAATTTATCCCACCCGTAATAAGAACGTTTTAATAAATAGAAAAAAATTACAATACTAACACAGACCTATAAGTACGTACTACATATTTGCGATAAGAAACAAGAACTAGATTCCTTTAGGAATTAGAAGAAACATAAGGGACCCACAATATGAAGTCGTCAATGAATAAATAAATCGAGGGGGTTCTCTACTATTAAACTGTCTTCTTAATTAATAGTTGTAAAGATTAACAGATTATAGTTTTTCTGAGTTTCCCATCTCATTGCACAGTTGTAGTGATGTTAAATGGAAAAAAGATATCCTTAATATCCCAATAGGACGAATAATATATTTAAGCTCAAATATTTTTAATATAATATTTTCTTTTTTTTCGTATATATTAAGGCAATCATAAGATAGATTCACTTCTTGGTGTAGCCAAAAATAATTATTAATCATCAGGTAGGTATCACATCAAATGTTACTTCTGTCATTCTGACAATGATATTTTACTATGTCTAAAATAATCGTCAATTTTTTAGAATTGTCATATTTTTTGCATTCATCAGTTAATTTTATTTATAACGGTGAATTGGCTGTGAATTTTTGATATCAAACAAAATAAACCAAAGTAAGATACAAGCAATGGAGATGAAATTCATAAGAAAAGTATTTGAAATCAAAAAGGATAGATAAAATAAACAACGTAAAGATGAGAAAAGAATTGGAAGTACAACCAGTATTAGAATATATAGAACAAATGTAGCTGGAACATAGGGGACATTCATAACGAATGGAAAACACGAGACAAACAAGAAGAGTATGGGAAGCAAAATAACACAAGGGAAAACCAAAGAAACATACGACAAGGCTATAGCAGGAATACTAACTAGGAAGGTAAGAAGAAACAGTGGAACGTGAAGGTTGTAGCAAAGAATCGGAAACAATTAGAATAGAACAGAATTTTTATGATTTTCCCATTATTTAGGGGAATTATTTTGAAACAGTTTCATTTATAACGATAGGTATAAAATTATTTCACAAGGATATTAAAAAAGCTTTAAAACTTTGTACGTTTTGAGTAATTATTGTCGATACAGTTTATTTTATTTACATGTTTATCAAATTTGAAAAAAATTATGAGATCGTTGATATGTGTTTTTGTATGCGGGGCGCTAACCTAGAAGAGAAATTTCGACAAATTTATGCAGACTAAATCTAGTCTATTTTGCATGAACATGAACAATGCTGCCACCATATGTCGCTTAAAAGGGTTTATTTTGAATGTTGGCTGCCACTCTTCGTGTATCAATTCAATTAGTACAATGTACTTGATGATAGAGTGCCCGGTGTGTCGTTGTGGTCATTATATCCGGCGCGGTTTCCTATTTATTTTGGAAAATATACATCGTCGTTTTTCATGTCACGTCTGACACGACACGGAAACTGTTTCTTTGTATTTTACATATCATTCAAACAACAGTATATGAATAAAACTGTTGGAAGATGTAATTAATAATAACAACCGAAAATAGAAAAGAATGGGGTTATTTATTTTTAAAAATGTAAAAAAATCCTGGTAATAAACAGTTTATAAACTTTCGTTTATTTTAGATTCAGAAAATTATAACTATAACCGGCTATACCTCTCTTGATATCAAAGCTCTTCTGACAATTGTTAGCGGAGTTTTTAACCTGTAAATTGCAGGCTGTGATATTCATATTTTATAATTTGTATCGAAATTTCAATTAATGTGCAATTTACTAGAAATTTTCATTTAGATATCGACTTTAGAACTTCAGTTTGGAGCTGCGGAATTTTTGGAAATTCATTAAAGAACATTTTTGAGAGCAACTTATTGCACAGTCTAAATAACTTCATACTTAAGTGGTTGTTTTTGGGTCTTTATTTATTAACAATCAGATTTACAATCTATACGTTAATTTGCTAATCTGTACAAGATATCTTGAATACTTGTACTCGTGACGTGGTGAAGTTGGATCCATTGATTTCACCTCAGTTTTCACTTAAGTCTGATGGCCAAGATCTCATTAGTCTTCGTAAGGTACTGGTTGTAGGAGTGAGTGTGAGTGGATTTTGATGAGCTTCTAACTTCTGACGATGTTTGGAACATCTGTCTTGGATAACTTCACTAAAATAAGGTACTTTAAGATCTTTGTGTAGGGTATGTTTGGAAGCACGGTGCGCTTGTGAAGGTTCGTAGAGTTATAGAATGAGCTCTTTGCACAATTTTCAGATGGGATTTGCAGCCCCAGAGTTCCACTCCATATGACCAGATCGGTTTTATAATAGCCTTATATATTAGTAGCTTATCGTCTATTGGTAATTTAGACTTACGTCTTATTAGCCAGTTGAACCCCTTGGTTTTCAAATGAATCTGTTTTATTTTTTTGTCTATGTGCTCCTGTCAGTACAATATTTTCGAAGTGTGAACGTTATATGAGACGATTTCGATCCAATAACTTTTATTTTCTATTTTTTAAGTCAATTTTCAAGGATTTTAAGATGTTCCTGTAGAATATGACTTGCCATGTTAGGATCTTCATCTGATGCCATAAATACTTATCGTCTGCAAATGTTATTGTGGTGACCTCTCGTGATGTTGGAAAGTCAGATGTATATAGGATATACAACAGTGGACCGAGTATGCTTCCCTGTGGTACTCCCGCATGAATTGTATATCGGTTGGGAGTTTCATCATTAAGTCTTATTTCAAACTCTCTTTGCCTTAAGTATGATTTCATAAGTTTGTAGTATTTATCCGGTATATCTATTTTAATTTTGTATAGTAGTCTTGGATGCCAAACTTTGTCAAATGCCTGGCTCACGCCTAGAAATGCAGCTGTACAGTACTGACGGTTTTCGAGGGATTAATTGATTACATCCACTATGCGATGGTATTGTTGAATCGTGGAGTGTGAATGACAAAATCCATTTTTATGGTATCCAGCTCCACTCCTCTAGGTCTTCATTTAGTCTATTTAGTATTAACCTTTCCAGGAGTTTCGATATTTTTGGTAATAGGCTTATAGATCGATATGAGGATACATTTGTTTGACCTTTTCCTGGCTTAGTACCATTTTTATTTGTGCGGTTTTCAACGTCCTAGACCAATATTATAATTGTCTTGTTGCATTTAGTATATACATAAGGACCCTAACTCCTTTTTCTGGTAGTTCTTCGAATATTTTATATGTGATTACATCATGACTTGGTGCTTTTTTAATTTTAAGCATACATATTTTCTTGATTTATTGCATTTAATGTAAATGGCCGGAGAGGATTTTGTACTCTGACTTCACGAGCTTATTATTGCTCTACATCTGGGTCTCGTTCGTTGTTATGTGGAATAAATACACCTGAAAGACATTCGCCGAATAAATCAACTTTTTCCTGATTACTTTTAGCCCATGGTCCTGGTGGAGTTGTATAGCTTCTGATAGGTGGTGATGTTATAGGTTTTTGTTTTTTATTGTTTTCCAAATGGAGTTATCTTGTCTAGTTAAGGATGAAATATATCTTTCCATTACTTCGTTTTTTATTTTAAGTTTATCTTTTAGTTTGTTACTTAATTCGGTATATATTCTCCTATCTTTGGTAATATGGGTGCGTTGCCATATAGATCTCGCTCTTTTTTTTCAGATATTAGTTTTTTACTTCTATCGGTACGTAATTCTTCCTCGGTTATAATTTGCCCTTCTGAGTAGATTCTTTAGCAGAATATTGAAGTAGTTCAATAAACTTTTTGGTTTCAAGTTAAAAATCGTCTATTTTCGTGAGTCTTATGTTTAGGTTTGTGCCCTCTTTTATTATTTGTTTATATTTGTCCCGGTATGTTTTCGAGTTGTGTAGTCGAGGGACTGGTTTTTGTTTATTATTGTTGTGCTTATGGTGGAAATAATTTGAGAATGGCCAAGTCCAGATCATAGTTTGGCGTTATATCTGTATATGCGTCTGAAATGCCATTTACCACAAAGAAATCTAGTAAACCTGGTATTCTGTTCACATCAGTTAGCCAATATGTTGATGACTCAGTTGAAAGAAAAGAATAATTATTTTCCTTGATAGTACTTGCCAGTTCTATACCTTTGGTCGTTGTTAGACATGATCCCCATTGTAGTCTCCTCGCGCAATGAATTTCGGTACTAATGTTTGAGAAATTGTATATATTATATTATGCCTAGGTGGACAGTACACGGCTGGTATTGTTATTTCGAATGGCAAACATCTCAATTTTATAGAAGTTGCTTGTAGATAATTGTTTTCATATTTAGGGAGCCCATAGTATTCTATATTATCTTTTATAAGAATAACTGTACCTGCGTGTGCAGTACAATCTGGGTGATTACAGTATTGTTGGTTTAGGTTGCCTTATACTATATTGGCATAGGTAGTTGCTCTACTAGATACGAGTATATTCGATGGTTGTAAATTGTTCTGGTAAATGGTTGACTGGACTGGTGCTGATTTTGGTTGTTGTCTTGGGATTTTATTTCTATTCTTTCCTTTGAGGATGGTGTGATATCCTTCGCATCCCTGTAATTTGCGGGATGGTCACTTCCGCATAATGCGCATCTAGCGGGAGTTTCACTAGTTTTTTTGCAGTCTTTCGTATTCTATCCCAAGCAGTTAATACATACGTAAGGCTTGTTGCCGTAAGTTTTTGTGTGTCCATATTGTTGTCATCTCATGTATTGAATGATGTTGTTTATAATTACCCTTGGTGGCTCGACTTCTATTATCTTATTTTGTAAACCAGTTATTCTATATATCTCCTGGTTCTAAATCTACAAAGAATAGATTTAGTGGTTTTTTTATAATTCCGTGTTGTACGTTGACTATAGTTATCACTTTATGCTCTAGTTTTTCTAGTTCTTGTTTTATGTCTTCTATTTTTGTTGAGTGGTGTTAGTATTTTATTACAAGACCGTAGCTTATTCATCTTTTACCTGATAGGTATGAATGCTAATACACATTTTTTTCTTTTAAATTTATTATTTTTCTGTATGTATCACGATTTCAACAATTTATTTTCATAACATTATTGGCGGAAATTTTAGTAAAATATTTTTCATCTTCGATTGTGTCCTTCCTTTCACCATTTCGGTATAATTTATAACTCCATGCACAAATAATGGAGAAAGTTTTTAAACTTTTTCTGTGTCTACATATGGTTTGTATATATTGTTGCTAGTTTTGTTAATTAAGGGTGTATTGGTTTTTAGTCTTAACCCTTTCGGCCCTGCCGGTGGCAATTGCCACCGGTATATTTACAGTGTTCTGTCACACTCAGAACATCAACTTTTACCCCCGGCCAATAGATGTCACCTCTTTATAGTATGTCTAGGGCAGATCATGACTAGTATTTATTTATCATTGTCCTATTCACGTATCTGAGAGACGCTGATTGGATGTGTTGCAAGTATGGATCCAAATTACCTGAACAATGCTTTCAGTAAGTACATATAATCATTATATAAAAGCAAATCTATGTGTTATTTTGGGTGGTATCTAAATTGTAATAGCGCATAATTAGTCAGATGAAAGAAATTCGTGGATACCTTCACAAATAGTCATCGCCATACCGCGTCGAAATTTGTGTACGCAATTGCCACCACTAGGGTTTCATGCAAAATTGTATACAAAAAATATTCATAATTTCCTTTCTATTCTTATATATCTATATAATTTTTATAGATGATGATGGCATACCCCCAATGAACTTTTATGGGAAATTGAGAACAGTTGCTCAGAAAGTAACTTTGAAGGATGCGCAGGCTGCTATATCAGCACTACCTGACTCTGATGTAGAAGAAGAAAATGAAATTGATGGAATTCAGGAAGATACAGATGATGAACCAGAAAATGAACTAATAGAAGATGAACCCGATAATGAAGAATCTGATGACGATGAAAACATTCCATTGGCATTGTTGGCAGAAACATTGCGACGACAAAAACCGAAGAAGAAAAATGAAAAAAAGAACATTGTTTGGGAGAGAAGTCGGTTTTCACCACCTAACATTGATTTCAGTCCATCTGAGAATGGTGAAGAAGATTCTCATCAGGGTAAGACTCCGTTGATGTATTTTCACGAGTATTTTCCGAACGAAATATTCACTGAAATAGCAGAGAAAACGAACATGTATTCCATTCACAAAAGCGGAAAAAATATCAACACAGATGAACATGAAATCGGTAAACTTGTCGCTCTGCATATACTTATGGGTATAATTCGCTTTCCCAGACTGAGGATGTATTGGTCCCCTGCCACAAAAATAAAATTCCTAGATGGTATTCGATTATCACGTAATAGATTTGAATTGCTGAGAAACAATTTACATATTGTTGATATCAACGAAGAACGTAATGATGATGATAAACTCTGGAAAGTCCGTCCATTAGTCAGGTCGTTTGAGAAGCGGTGTGAGGATTTAGTACTGGAAGAAAATCTTTGTATTGACGAATCCATAATTCCATTCAAGGGCCAACTTGTCGTGAAGCAATATCTAAAAGGGAAGCCAAACCCATGGGGAGTAAAGGTGTTCATGCTTTGTGGTGCCTCTGGTATCATATATCGTTCTATTATATACCAAGGCACTACCACTCTACCAGCCAATTTGCGAGAAAATTATTCAGCTACTAATGGACTAGTAATCCATTTATCAAATAGAATTCCTGAACATAAAGGACACAAACTATTCTGTGACAACTACTTCACTTCGTTGTTTTTATTACAAGAGTTACTAGAAAAGGGTATTTTCATGGCAGGAACCATTCGCGCTAATAGGCTCGAAAAGTGTCCGTTGAAACCCGAAAATCAAATGAAGAAAATTGGCCGTGGAAGCTGTGATTCATTCGTTGCAGAGGATAAGACAATTGTGGTAGTTCGTTGGTATGACAATAAAGCTGTCAATATGGCATCAAATTTTGTTGGCATCGAACCAGAAGATGAGGTCAGGAGATGGGATAGGAAAGAAGTGGCCTATGTGATGGTGAAACGTCCAGCAATTATACGCCTGTATAATACATCAATGGGAGGAGTGGATAAGAGTGATTTTCTAATTGCACTTTATCGCACCTTCATTCGATCAAAGAAATGGACTTTGAGAGTTATTTTCCACTATTTCAATTTAGCTGTTTGCAATGCTTGGTTAGAATATTGTTCTAATATGGAACATGATGGGGTGATAAAAAAAGCCAGAATGGATTTATTGCAGTTTGCTATGTCAATAGCAGAAGGTTTGGCATTTTCGGGTTGTCTAACCAGTACACCAAAACGAGGTAGACCATTATCCAGTAGTTCGAGGAATTCACCCGTACTGTCTGGTAGCTCAAGAAGTTCACCAGTACCAACCAAACGCCAAAAACCTCAAACAGTTCCTGTCAACGATGTAAGGTATGATAACCTGGGCCACTGGCCAGTACACAAAGTTGGTCATGAGCAGCGCTGTAAGCTCGACACTTGTGGAGGGCGTTCACGAATCCAATGTGAAAAATGTCAAGTACCTCTTTGTTTATCAAAATTCAAAAACTGTTTCAAGAATTTTCATGAAAAATGAGTTAATTATTAAGTATAGTTAGTATGTAATTGAATTAAATGTAATGAAATGAATAAAATTTAAGTTTCCATTTTCAGTGATTTGTTTACCTTCAAACCTGATGGTGGCATTTGCCACGGCTTCCTAGTTTTTATATCTATGGTGGGAAATAGTTAATATTCGGTGGAGAAGTTCTTGTAAAGAATACAATTAATAATTCACCATAAAAAATTTTTTTTTCGACGTTTTAAAAATTCAGGGCTGAAAGGGTTAATGGAAGAAAGTCGATAGAACTGGAATTGTAACATATTTTTTCTATAAAATTGAGTTAAGCGATAAAGTCTAACATAATCAATAATTCTAACACATTTTCACAACCTAATAATTTAAATTTTTCCAACTTCTTCGCAGGTTTTTTTCTTACTGTACCAAACAAATTAAAATTATTTTATTTTATTTAATCAATGCTGACCCCTCTTGGCTATTATAAACAAATATAAATGACAATAAAAGTCAAAGCACAATCTTTGCACATATTACCGTACTTCTAAAACGTCTTTCGCTCCACGAAGCGGATAGTCCCCACGAAAGTTTCGAAATTACGATGGATTTTTAAATTTTTGTCTAGGCAACTTAGACATACGTCTACTCTCACTAAATCGACCCCGAAAAAAAAAAGAATTTGCACATATAAGTGAGGTAAAGTTTCTAATTTCAGTTCCGAATCATCAGCTATTAAAAGTGCAGAAAACAAAATGGTCCACTTAATTGTTTAATATCTTCCGAATCGTTTATCCTAGACTCTCATGAAAATTTTCTATAGATTTCAAATTTCTAGTACCATTATTTTCCAAAATTCGGAGTTTCAAGTTTGACCGTTATTTTATTTCCGAATTTTAAATATCTCCCCTTTGACACCATGTATCTCAGAAATGTCAACCGTTAGGTTAATCCTGCGTTTTTCTCTTATAAACTGATCCTTTGAGTATAATGTCTTAAAATTTGAGTTGAAAATTTCCATTAATATAGTCACGATTTCGATCCATTAACTTTTATTTTCTATTTTTTAAGTCAATTTTCAAGGATTTTAAGATGTTCCTGTAGAATATGACTTGCCATGTTAGGATCTTCATCTGATGCCATAACTACGTATCGTCTGCAAATGTTATTGTGGTGACCTTTCGTGATGCTGGAAAATCAGATGTATATAGGGTATACAACAATGGACCGAGTATGCTTCCCTGTGGTACTCCCGCATGAATTGTATATCGGTTGGGAGATTCATCATTAGGTCTTATTTCAAACTCTCTTTGCCTTAAGTATGATTTCATAAGTTTGTAGTATTTATCCGGTATATCTATTTTAATTTTGTATAGTAGTCTTGGATGCCAAACTTTGTCAAATGCCTGGCTCACGTTTAGAAATGCAGCTGTACAGTATTGACTACAGTACAGTACGATGTTTTGAATGAATTTATGTTTTTTTTGCAATTCTATCCCCCTATGGGTGAGAAATTTTTTCTCTAAAAACTGATGCGAGAATTGATTCATTGCACTCGAAAATCCCATTTTCATAATTTCAATAATTGCTTGACGAAAACATATTTTCACCGATTTTTCGTATATGCAAGATTTAGACCATTTTTAGTAGAAACATATCCAAAAATTTTGTTTAGACTTATGTAAAATTTCCTCCCTAATCCATTAGTGGCCTCTCTCTGATATTCGAAGTTACAAGGGGATCCATAACGTCGTATAAACATGACATGGATGAAAATATTTATATTCATTTTGATAACGAATAATTTTAGTCTATAGATTAGAGTTTTTGTGTTATTTTTTAGTGGTTGCTTTTTTTGTATGCGATTAATATTAAAATGAACGGTTTTAAAGACTAAAACTAACTTTTCCGCATCTGTGAGATGCCCTGAATAATATTCTATCATAAAATTGTCACTTGTATACACTTCGGGGGATGTATCGTGCTAACAAACCGAAATATCTCCAAAAATAACCAAAAATTTAGTATATCTGGATTTATAGGACCCGCTGTACTCGCTCTAGTCAGCTGAAAATCAATGGGGTACATCTGTGAGACACCTTGAATGAGACACCCTGAAAAATATCCAATTTAAAATTGGCCACTTGTATACACTCCGGGGGCTGTATCGTACTAACAACCCGAAAAAGACAAAAAATGTGGCACTTCAGGTACCATAGTACCCGTTGTACTAGCTCTGGTGAGCTGAAAATCAATGAGGTCCATCTATAAGACAATATTCAATCATAAAATGGGTCACTTGTATACACGCTGGAGGCGGTATCGTGGTAATAAACTGAAAATTCTCCAAAAATGACAAAAATTTGGTACCTCAAGTACCATAGCACTCGTTGTACTGGCTTTGGTGAGCTGTGTGTCAATAGGGTTCATCTTTGAGACGCCCTGAATAATATCAAATCATAAAATTGGTCACTTGTATATACTCCGGAGGCTGTATCGTGCTAACAAACTGAAAGTTCAGCTGTGACATGGCCTGAACAATATTAAATCATAAAATTGGTGACTTGTTGCACTCCGGAGGCTGTATCGTGCTAACAAGATATTAACCAAAAGTGGCCGACGACATACACACAGGATTTTTTTCTAAAAACCATTTTTTCGTGTTGTCTTGATGAAAAACGTGAAAATTTCAACTTTTTTGTGGGTAAACCAATACTTTTCTCGCATATTAGATGGGTTGGGCGGAAAAGTAATAAGCATAACATGCTTTTTTTCCACAAAAATAATAAAAAAAGAACATATTACTTTTCCGCCCAAACTATCTAATATGCAAGAAAAGTATTGGTTTACCCACAAAAAAGTTGAAATTTAAAAAAAAAATTTGGGTTATTTTGACGTTTTTCATCAAGAACAACACAAAAAAACGGTTTTGAGAAAAAAAATCCTGTGTGTATGTCGTCGTCATCGTCGGCCACTTTTCGTTACATGTCTTGTTAGCACGATACAGCCTCCGGAGTGCAACAAGTCACCAATTTTATGATTGAATATTGTTCAGGACATCTCACAGATACACCCTATTGATTTTCAGCTTACAATAGCTGGTACAACGGGTGCTATGGTACTTGAAGTACGACATTTTTGTAATTATTTGAGAATTTTCAGTTTGTTAGCACGATACAGCCTCCGGAGTGCAAAAAGTCACCAATTTTATTATTGAATATTATTCACAACATCTCAAAGATGAACCATATTGATTTTCAGCTCACCAGAGCCACTAAAACAGGTGCTATAGTACTCTAACTACGACAGTTTTGTCATTTTTATAAAAATTTCAGTTTGTTAGGACGATATAGCCTCCGGAGTATATACAAGTGACCAATAATATGATTGTATATTATACAGGGCGTCTCAAATATGAACCCTATTGATATTCAGCTGATTAAAGCCAGTACAATGAGTGCTATGGTACTTGAGGGACCAAATTTTTGTCATTTTTGGAGAATTTTCAGTTTGTTAGCACGATACAACCACCAATGTATATACAAGTGACCCATTTTATGATTGAATATTGTTCAGGGCGTCTTATAGATGGACCTAATTGATTTTTAGGTCACCAGAGCTAGTACAACGGGTGCTATGGTACCTGAAGTGCCACATTTTTTGTCCTTTTTGTAGAAATTTCGGGTTGTTAGTACGATACAGCCTCCGGAGTGTATAAAAGTGGCCAATTATATAATTGGATATTTTTCAAGGTTTCTCATTCAAGGTGTTTCACAGATGTATCCTATTGATTTTCAGATGACAATAGCGAGTACAACGGGTCCTATAAATACAGATATACTACATTTTCGGTTACTTTTGGAGAAATTTCGGTTTGTTAGCACGATACGTCCCCTGAAGTGTGAAAGTGACATTTTTATGATAGAATATTATTCAGGGCATCTCACAGATGCGGAAAAGTTACTTTTAGTCTTTAAAACCGTTTATTTTCAAAAAAAAATCGATAATTTTGGCAACACTGCACGATGATTTCTTCATTGGGTGGGAATATGCCTGTCAAATTTGGAGAAAAAGGTAGTTCAGAAGTAGACTAGTTTTGCACAAAAAGTATAATTTGTTCCTGAGACATCATCAATATTCGCTGGGTTTATTTGCTCAAATTAATTAATTCACATTATTACAGTTTTAATAAAGCGAAAAATGCAAATCCCAACTTAATCTTTCGACGAACAAGAAAAATAAAACTATCTAAAACAAAATAGAATTTTTAGTTTATCAAAACTTACATCAATGTGATCTTCACTAAAATGAGTGGTACTTGTTGGTGTGAAGCTTCTAGCAAATGTTAACCACTTTGTGCACTATTTGGAATGTTTATGATAGGTTTTTGTGGCGTACTGATTGACGTACTTTTGAACATCGTCCCTGTACAGTATTTGTAAGATAACGTAGCCATTTTTACACCTTTTATTTAATTTATTCGCGAGAAATGCGGTCTAGCAGGAATTTTTTGAACTATTTTAATTTTTGTGTTTATTTTATTGTAATTTGTCATATTTTTTCATAAAATCATAAAATTATAGATTCCGTGTGTATATAAAACCAGTTCCAAAAAGTCAACATCCATATTGTCGCTGGTGATCTGACACTAATCAAAATTTTGTGATAGGTATTTGTAACCAATATTCGTTTAAAAAGAACGTGGGGTGTAGTATTTACAAAACTAGATCAATTGGAGCGTTCAGTACTATTAGAGTTTGCTCAGTTTTGGCTAACAAATAATAATGATTAAACCTCTCTCTGGATGCATATTTGTATAAAAAAATGTAGGCGACAGCTTACAATTTCGGTGGTCCAACGCTATTTACACCTTTTCGGAATTTATCCAGGTCAGCAATATATATTTAGGCCAGTCAGAAGACACATTTGACAATATGGAGGAGACTAATCATACACAGTTTGTATTTATTTCAAAACGTTTCTAAATATTTGATAAAATTAATAATTAAAGAGAGTGTAATAATTGTCATGAAAATTCCAATTAATTACAAAAAGCTAAAAGACAATTGAGTAGATGCAGTCACATAATACATTGATACAAAATTTTTAAAAACGTGATACTTAGGTACTACAAAAATGTTATGTAAATTTTTTAGTTTATGTAAAACTATTGATTTTTAAACCCTGAAAACTCCGCTTCCTACAAACCTATATTTTTATTTCCTATATTCTCGAAACTGAAAAATATTTCCCAAAAAACTTAAGCCCACCATTGCAGAAAAAACATGATCTAGCTACATTAATTTGGTTTTAGATAGAGTCATTCAACTGTAGACCAAATCCATGAAATCAGTTGGGAATACTACAAACAGTTGCGAAATTATACGAATACCGCAATAAAAGCTGAAAAACAGGCGTACCTAAATCACAGATTTCAAAACTGCAGCAATGAAGAAAAATGGAAAGAACTTAAGAAATTCCTGCACATTTACAATCAGTCAACGACTTAAATACTTATTTTACTAACTCTGCACGTAAGTTGCCTAGCAATGAACTATTAAACTATTATAACAACAGTAAAAAGAGCAATATCTCGGATGATTTTAATTTTATTATAGATGATGACATTACCAACATAATAAGGGGCATGAAATCTAAAGCTTTCGGTAATGACAACTCAAATATTGACATCATTAAGTTATGCTGCCCATTTATAGCACCCTGTATTAGACATATAATTAATGCTTGCATAGAATGTAGTTATTTTCCTTCAGCCTGGAAAATCGCAGTAGTAATACCTTTGGCTGAAATTAACAAACCTAAAACTTACAGTGACTGAAGATCAATAAACATTTTGTCAGTTTTGTCAAAAATCTTGGAAAAAGTTATGGGAAAACAAATTAGAACATTTACTAATGATTACAATGTGCTACCTGATAATCAGTCTGGATTTAGACCGGGATTTAGTTGTGCTAGTGCACTCGCACATGTAACTGACGAATTGATACGGGCTGCTGATGATAATAAGATATCGGTTCTGATTTTGCTGGATTATACCAAAGCTTTTGATATGATTGATCACAGTGCATAGCTATATTAAAATTTATCAATTTTGGTGATACTGCTAGGGCACTCTTGGGATCTTATCTATACAATATAAGTCAGACTGTTAAGATCTGTAACATACAATCTAATTTTTTTGAATTTGAAGTCGGTGTTCCACAGGGCAGTATAATGGGACTCTTATTATTCACTATTTATACATCTAATTTTGTCACTAGTCTAAACTACATAAATTGTCATTATTACGCAGATGATACTAAGCTGTATAATTCCTTTAATTACGAAGATCTTTTAGAAGCCTCTCAGAAAATAGAGATCTCAATGATATTTTGGAAGTATCAGAAAAACACTACCTAAAAATGAATCCCAGTGAATCGGCTATTCTATATTTTCATGGTGAGGAGTATCGTCAAACTATAGTGAACAATATTTCGCTTGAAATTGATGAAACTGATATTCCAGTTAAAAGATACTGCAAAAATTTAGGCCTAATAGTTGATTCGAAATTTCGGTTGAGGGAACACGTTACAGCAAAATTATAAAGCGCGTACGACTCATTAAAATTCTCAGAGACATATACTATCTACCGAAACTAAAAAAATGTTATGTGATGCTTTGGTTCTCTCTCATTTCAACCATTGCGACACAGTATATGGCCCATGTCTTGATGCTAGTGATTCTCAACGTATAGAAAAGGTACAAAATGCTTGAGTTAGACTGATCTATGGAATAAGAAAATTTGAAAAAATTTTGCACAAATTTAAAGAATTAAAATGGTTAAACATGTTTAGTCGTAGAAACTTACATTTAGCAGTTTTTTATCATAAAATATATAGTACAAAAACGCCGGCTTATTTCCATAACAAACTTACTTCCAGAACTGATATACACAATTTAAATGTAAAAAAGAAAGCAGTTCTTCGTATTCCAAATCTATTTTCAAACGTTCGTTCTCATATGGCGTATCAGTCCACATCAATAGAATACATGCTCTGAATCCATCATTATCTTCGTTGTTCGGCTATGACATTTAAACATTAATACAAAAACTACCTGTTTGAATTGCAGAAATAAGTATAAGGCTGCTCCTTCTTTGATCCCTTCCTGCTTATATCATCCCCTCTTTCCTCTCTTTACATCTTAAAGTTTTTATATTTATATTATTTTAATTACCCCTCATTTAAAATTTGTCGTTTTCTTGTTGACATCTATAGTTTAATTAGCGTAAGTTTCATGTATATTGAATATTTTATATTATTATTACTGGCATTGGTGGAAGAGCAGGAAAGGACTACTCGTCTGATCCTGAACCAATCTAGCCATTTATCCACATTGGTTGGAAACATTAAAAAAATTGTATCTATTCTGGAATGTTCATCTTGCACTGTATCGTTCTTCTGTTATATACTTAATGTGGATAATACATGTATTATTATTATTATTATTATTAGTTATTGAAAAGTCTTTTGAGGAAAGAAAAGTATGTTCCACTATCTTTCTTGATGTAGCACAGGTTTTTAGACAGGCAGTAGTACCACAAGGAGGGACAGTCACCAGTAATATTCCTCAGTTTCAATATCTGTAGGTAAATATCACGAAAAAGCGGCAATGGAACTACACACATCAGTTAATGAAGTTAGTATAAATTTAGTATCAATCTGGGCATATATTAAAAATAAAAAACAATAACAAATCTTTTCACATAGATGATATCAAAAAATAACAAATGCTTTCACAATTTAACTGAGAGACCAATTCATAGTTACCCTACTGGAGGAAAAAATGCGATATTTACTTAACAATACCCACCTCTGATCTGGTAAAAATTCCATCACCTTCAATGCCAAAAAACTATTCAATCAGCTACTGTTAGAATTAAAAGTGGGAAATACATTTAAGAGGTTCCTGAGAGAGACAACGGTGATTCTGCTCGAGAGACCTTATTAGTCAGTGGCAGAATTCTGCAATCTACCCTATACCTTTGAGTTACATTGGTGTATGATATACGATGTTGACATTGTATTATAATTATTAATTTACATTTTATATATTATGTTCTGTATTGTTAGGATAGGCAGTATTTTTTATATACTTTTTTATATTATTAAATTATGTCGGTTTGTCCATAAAATTGTAAAAAAAATCATGACAATAAAGCTTATGTCTCTCTCTCTCTCATATATAGAAAAATATTAGGGCAACTTTCCTATAAACAAGCCAAATTTGATCTAAAATTGAAGTTTATCTAAAAAATATCAACTATGCATGTTAAAATCATTGGACTATATTCATTTCCTATAAAACGATTACGGATTGATCTAAGTATAAAAGAGGGAGTTCCAATACATGATGAACTGCCTGTGAACTGCTGATTCTACCCACAATTTGAGTAAACAAATCATTTGGGGTATCTTCTGCATCAATAATTGTTACCGTATATACTCCAACAATATATTGATGAGTCAGGTATGTAATGATATTTGGGTACATAAACCGATGTATTTTCACCAAATAGAAAATATACACGGTGTCGCGCGAAGTACTGGCGGATGAAGATATGTTAAAAATATGAAAATAATAAGTTATAGGTTCTGGTCATAGCAGAAGTATGCTGCTTCTTGCTTGTGCCAGGGTAATGTAAGAAATAATAATATCCTATTTTATTCAATAACTATATTTATCGTAAAATGTAGAACAATATGTTGTTTGATTTTTGTATCGAATGGTTCTTTTTCCAACTTCTTTCTGAGGTCTAGGAATCGTCAAATTATCCGAATAAATTGCCCTTGTTTGGTAAGGATGTAATATGTTTTGAAAATAATGCTTGTTTTCAAACAAATAAATTGTAATTGTTTTTGCATACAGCTGTCTAATATCCATTATTTGAAGGTCACGGTATAAACGTTCAGTAAAGTAAGTTCTTTTTTTGAAGAACATAATTTTTGGAATTGTTTTTTGAGCTACCTCTACTAATCTTAATAGTTAAAATTTTTATGAAAACTGAAGTTAGTCCATCTGGCCGTTCTATCTGGCCGATTTCCTTCATTTTGTTTTAAATTAAAGGTACTAAGACACAGATATGTCATTAATCATTGAAATTTACTCAACTCCAACCTTACTCAAGTTATACTCAAACGCGATTCTGCCCTGTATATTTCTTATGGGACTCATTCACTCAAGCAATTCGAATTCTCATAGCTCCTCTTCTAATGAATGGATCTTGATCGTTTCACACTCAGAACACTCAGTGAATCAAGCTCTTTCTTTTGAGCTATTAACTGCCTCGTTGAGTTGGAGGAAAGTTATGCGTGCTCAATCAACTTTACATTCAATTTTTTCAAGATTTTCCTTCACTCAATCCTCAATAACTAGAATTCCAATTAACGTAGGCTGTTGAGACACAAGTCTAAGAACACTCAGTGGATCAATCCCTTTCTTTTGAGCTATTAACTGTTCAAATTCGTTGATTTTTAGGAAAGTTATGTGTGCACAATCAACTTTACTTTCAATTTTTTCCAAATACTGCGGCCGACGCACAGCTAATATTGTCTGGAAGGACGTACTGTAAAATGCTTTTATGTAATAATTACACCCTCTCATACATAGTCTATCGTAATGCTGCGGAGCAGCACGGGTCCTCTAGTATTGATATAGAATTAATGTTTTATCCGTATCAGATAGTGTCTAATAACAGAATACGTTATCGTAATTAACGTTAGCGTAAGCTTCAAATTCTTCTGGGCATGCTCCTAATAGCGTTAACCGTAACGACAGAACGAATTAAGGGTTCCAAAAACTCTCTAGTATGTGGCAAATAACGAGAGCTGATGTCATTGCTACCAACACACACACACACACACACACACACACACACACACACACACACACACACACACACACACACACACACACACACACACGCACATAGCGAAGCGTTAGCGATTACTGTGGAACAAATTTAGGTTATATCTTTATTTTGATGGGGATATCAAATTTGGTCCAGGGATCTCAACACGACAACTCCAAAATGATGAAACATGATTGGTCAATATCCGTTTGATATTAGACATACGTATCAATACCGTTTCCATTGGAAAATACATTCCACTATAACCAAGAATACGGTTTTAAACAAGCATTTGAAAATAAGTATTGGAATAATTTCACATGTGAATCTTTTCGAGAATCGAGCCCCTGATAGGTTAACCGAACTGTGCAGTGGATGTTTATGAGCGCCGTTAGCACACAGTGAAGAATGGCGAGGACGCATATGCGCGCCATTAGCAGTGAGCCTGTTAAACGCTAAACACCGAAAAAATCATAGATAGACTACTTTGCATACCCTGCAAATAAAACCGGTATAAGTAACATTTATGTAAAAATCAAAATTGGCATGATTTAATCGTGTACCAACAAAACATTAATCCGTGCACGCTAAAAAGAGACGCTGTAGCTTTGATTACGTTTCACGTGTATACAATTTTTAGATTCCCGTACAAGGTAGTGTGTACCTAGACACGGCGTTTTAAATTTGAAGTCAATTTATGACATTAAAGCACTGGTGAGCACTGGCTCACATATTTCGGAACAAGTCACCAGTATGGCGTCAATTCATGACGTTACAACCACTGGCCAGCGTACAGGTATGAATTTCGAAATACAGGCTTCATAAAAGCTCTGCTATAACAAATAATTAATCGAAGAAATCTGAAATATGGACATTAAGGGTGATAACATAAACAAACCAATATTCGTGCCGATAAGATTTTGTGAACAGATCGTCTGGGACCTCACAAATAATTCGGGAGTTGATATACTACGTTATGCTGTAGATCACATAATAAATAAAGATCAATATAGCTTATAACATCTCTTTCATACTAGCTTGAGTAACGTTGGTTCCCGGTTTCTTGATAAGAGATATTTCATTATGAATTGTGGTGACTGTGCGAATTAAGAAATTGATCTTCAATAGCTTAGGTGAGTTTTTATCACAGGGTAAGCAATTTCATCTATTGTAACAATTATTATTATTTTGGTATATTGTTGATATGTTAAGCTATTACAACTTCAACGATTTCGTATTTTACTCTTTAAGTTGACAAATCTATCTATACATATTTATATGAAATAACTGTTTGATTATTCATTAATTTGATATCTGAGATTACAAAAAGTTGACCCCTAGTATCTAAGTGAAGGCCTATTACATTGTTTATCATGATAAATACTCCGAATCAGCAATTATTTGCTCTTGGAGAGGTATTTCGCGAGTTGACCCTTAACACCTATGACTCGAGATTTCCAAATCTCTTATGAACTGGTTACTCAGGTATTGTATTTCCTGCTTTTATTATATTTTGTTTACTTTAGTATTTTTTTTTAATTTTGCTCGGACTAATAATTTTCCTCCTCACACTTGTTTTAAATCGAAACTGATTTTCTTTATTTTAATAGTCTGCATAACATTTTAGATAAAGTTTTATACTTGTACAATTTAAATCATTTATAAGTTGCTTATTTTAAATAGCACATCCTGAATTTTATTACATTTTCCCATGTATTTTCCTAAGCTAATTTGTTTGGTGTCGGGATTCCCTATACCAAAATCCAATCCTAGTTAGTTATTTTAACTTAAGTAAAGCAGGGGCCACGAATTTCAGTATTGAAGGTGATTAATCGTTAATTTTCCGCCATTACTTTTAATCAAAACTCTTCGCACCCCACCCTGTATACTTTTATGTTTGCTGTACAAATAGTTTCATTCGGGTGTTAATAAATTTTAATCTTAATTGGTAATAATTGTTAGCAGAATGATTTTGTAAACAGAGAATTTCTTGTTTCCTTTCATTTAAGTTATCATTGGCATCAGCTTGTTTCTATCCTTAATAATTATTTGATTCATCTACCGTTCATACTCAGCAATTTCTATATCTTGATGAGTTTCTTTTCCTTAACTTGACTTTATTCTTTGTTTCTTACGATAAGTGAGTCTCCACAAAATTCTATAATCTTATTTTTCGCCTTATTACATAACATTACCTTCATTTTTAATTAGTTATGTATCTTGTCCCCCTCTCTTCGTATTTATGGTTCCTCAATGAAGAGCTTTTGACTGCCTCTAATAAGATCTTCTATTTTTTTACTGAACTTCCCACACGTTTCCATTTTTGTTGTGTTTATCATAACGTCAACATGTTTTTTTAAGTTCCAGTTTATTTTTCCAGTTGTTAATGGTTCTATTTCATACATATATTCTCCACTTTTGTTTTTAGTACTATTTTCGATTGTACACCTTGTTGGCTTTGAGCCGCCTACATACTTCCGCTCCTGTGTTTAGTTGGTTTAGTGAACAAAAATTTATCATCAATTTTGATTTATTTTAATCCGTAAGAGTCAATAAACAAAAATATAGTACCATCATTTATTATATCAGCTATCCATCTTCATACTCATTTTTTTCTCATCTGATAACCTATGTTGTCTACCACCTCCAGTTTTTTTAACTCCAATGAAGATTTTTAATCCCAATGGGATGCTCTTTATAAATCTAATTGATGTCAGATAATAGCGAAGGCGCTTCAACTATTGATGTTGTATTATGGTTTTCATTTATAGAGGATTATATAACTTTGAGGTCATATCATGAATGGAGGTTATTAGAGTTTTCATTATAACATAAATTGAGCACTGATGATGTTGTAATGTAATTTTGATATTGTTATTGGAGCAACATCTAATTACACAGTTATATACGCTGTACGTCCTTGTAACGCATTTTTATTTATGTTAGACAAGATGATAACAAGTAAAATATTAGGTATGTTTTATTTAAATAACATTGCCCAATTTGCATTTAGTAAAAAAAATTACATTGACTCGTATTCTTCTCAATTATCGTTGGCAAAATGTGGCAGGATAATTACTGTAACTTTTTTGTTCTTCCTTTCTTTTGTCGGAACTAGGTTTGTAATGGTACAAATCAGTCCACGCGAGAAAACGCCATGCCGCTAGAAATCTCGGTTTGGTAACGCTGTCACGAGCGCTTTAACGATTTTCGCTATGGGAGGTGATAGTATAGTATATATATATATATATATATATATATATATATATATATATATATATATATAAATGAAATGAAATATTCCACACATATATATCATCATCATCATCATATGCAGCTTATTCAACCATTTTGTTATGGTGTAGCCTCCCTTTACATATTTATATATTCCACTTTCATGTGGGCCCATTGTTGTCTATTGCGAGCTATGCGGCCCCAAGTTGATCCTGCGAGTTTCTTTATGTCGTAGTCCCATCTTAAGTTGGGGCGTCTTCTTGGTCTTTTCACGCCTCGGGGATACCATTGCGTTATCTTTGTGGTCCATCTATCGTCTGTCCTTCTAGCGAGATGCCCCGCCCATTGCCACTTAAGGGATCTGATTCTATTTATGACATCTATCACTTGGGTCTTTTGTCTGATCCAATCAAGCCTTTTTCTATATCTCCTTGTTATTCCAAGCATTCATCGTTCCATAGACCTCTGCGTTACCTGGAGTTTTCTAATGATATCAGTTTTCAGGGTCCAGGTTTCACAGCCGTATGTTAATACTGGTAGTACGCACTGATCAAACGCTTTCTTTTTCAAACGGAGTGACATTCTAGACTTGAAGATGATAGAGTTCTGTCCAAATGTTCTCCATGCTAATTTGATTCTTCGGTTTATTTCTGGAAGTAGAGAGCCTGATATGTGTATTAGTTGGCCCAGGTATATGTATTCCTCTACTATTTCCAGGGCAGTGTCATTAATTGTTATTTCTTGTGCGTTTATCAGTTCGTTATACATTATCTTGGTCTTACTCAGATTTATTTTAAGGCCTACATCGTTGCTTGCTGCATTCAATTCATTTATTTGTTGTTGCATTTCGCCAGGGTTACTCGCTATCAGGATGATGTCATCAGCGAATCTTAGATGGTTCAAGTATTCTCCATCTATATTCAGACCTGTGTTGTTCCAGCCCAGTTTTCTGAAGATGCTTTCTAGTGTTGCTGTAAATAACTTTGGTGATATTGTGTCTCCTTGTCTAACTCCTCTGCTGGTGGGGAATTCTGGTGTGCCCTCATATATCCTAACTCTCGCTTTGGCTTCCCTATATATATTTGCTAGGGTCTCAATATATGGCTTGTCGACCCCTTGTTCTGTTAGGGCATTTATTACTGCTCTGGGATATATAGAGTCGAATGCTTTCTCAAAGTCGATGAAGGCTAGTGCTAGTGGTTGGTTGTATTCTTTGGTTCGACTGATAACCTCTTTGAGGGTATGGATGTGATCTATTGTACTGAAGCCTTTGCGGAATCCAGCCTGTTCTCGTGGTTGGGCCGAGTCTAGTGTATTTTGTATTCTGTTGTGAATGATCTTTGTGAATACCTTGTACGTCACTGGTAGTAGACTTATTGGTCTGTAGTTCTTATTGTCTTCTTTGCTGCCTTTCTTGTGGATCAAGACTATAAGGGCGCTGTTCCACTCTTTAGGTATGCTCCTGGACATCAGACAGTTCGTGTATAGTTTGGCAAGGTACTTCCATGTTTTAGCTCCTGCATATTTGAGTATTTCGGTCGTGATGCCGTCATTTCCCGCTGCTTTGCCATTTTTCATGCTTTTCAGTGCCATTTCTACTTCCTCCACCAAAACTTCTGGTATGGCATCTTCTGAGTGTTCTATTATTTCTTCCAAATTTTCAGGGGCCTTGTATAGGTCTCCATAGAATTTGGCCACTAGGTCTATTATTTCATTCCTGTCTGTGGTTCTTGTGTTTCCATCAGTTAATGCAACTATCTGTCTTTTCCCTATTATTAGTGCCCTTTTTGCATTTTTGTAGCTTTTACGGTTTTCAATTGTTGTTTGTACCAGTTTCTCGTTGTAATTCCTGATATCTTCTGCGATTTTCTTTCGTATCGTCTTGCACAGTTCGGTGTATTCAATTCTTTGAATGTTTGTTGTCTTTTTCATTTCTCTTCGTTTTTGTAATAGTGCTTTTGTTTCCGGAGTTAGTTTTTTGTGTTCACCTCGTTGTTGTAGACCTCCCACTTCTACGGCGCAGTTTCGAATTGTGTCCATCAGTTCAGGGTTGTTATATTCCACTTTTTGTAGTCTTTCTTCTAGTAGTGCTTCATATTGGTGAGAGTTCTCTCTCAGCCTTCCGTTGTTTGTTTTTCGTTGTGTTGGTTTTGATTAGTCTTGACCTTTCTAGTTTTATATCTAAGACCAGTCGAGCTCTAATTAGTCGATGGTCGCTTCCTGTAGTGAACTCGTTGAGCGTGCTTAGATCTTTTACTGTGTTAATTTTATTGGTGAGGATGAAGTCTATTTCGTTTCTGATAGTTGCACCGGGGCCTTCCCATGTCCATTTCCTGTTAGGGTTCTTCTTGAAGAAGGAGTTTGCCACATACATGTTCTGAAAGTGTGCGAACTGTATTAATCTCTCTCCTCTTTCATTCCTTTCTCCAAATCCATATTTCCCCATTCCTTTTTCTTGGTCTTTCCTGTGTCCTACTTTGGAATTAAAGTCTCCCATTATGTATTTGAAGTGACTATTGTCGTTGCTGAGCGCTTGGGCTATATAGAATTCTTCTATTTCGTCGTCACTATGGCTGATTGTTGGGGCGTATACCTGAATAATCTGGATAGTATATCTTTTGGAGAGTCTTAGTGTTATGCTGGCTACTCTGTCTGAGGTGCTTGTTATCCTTATGATTCTATTTTTCCAGGTTTTCTTAATTAGGAATCCTACTCCGCTTGTTCATCCTGTTGGTGTTCCTTGGTGGTATAGAAGATTCCCTGATTCAAGTTCTATGAGTTCTTCATTTTTTCGTCTCACTTCGCTAACGCCCATGATATCCCACTTTATTTTTGCTGCCTCTGTTTCCAGTTCCATAATCCTAGCTTGATTAGAGAGTGTACGGCAGTTATAAGTTGCTAGGTGTAATGTAGTCAATGGGTAGTGGTTTAGACTCCGCAGATTCTTAGGACCCTCTGCCCTCGTGGCTGGTTCCCAGGATCTACCCCTCCTAGGGCCCTTCGGGCTTACGGAGAATGAGGGCCGTAACTTGTCCTTGTCTGTCATGCTGGGGTTGTGAGGCGTACCTTACCACGCTGCCTCAATGCGGGTTGGCAAGGGGCGAGGGATGTCGTCCGCCAGTTTTCGCCATTTACTGACGGACCCTGTACCCCCAGATTTTTAGTGGAACTTTTTATTTATGAAACAGCCCTTACTAGAGTGAGATTCGAACCCCCGTCAAGAAAACCCAATTTCCGGCGTTCCAACGCACTCCACCATCTGGGGGTGAATATATATATATATACATATATACATACATATATATATATATATATATATATATATATATATATATATATATATATATATATATATATATGTATGTATATATATATATACATATGTATATATAAAGAAAATGTGGAATATCGCGTGATATGTTAACAACAACAACAAAGAGATTCATGGGTAATTCACGCAAAATAAAGGGCTACTGGTTATGCCGTGCTGAAGAGGCAAAATGAGCCAGAAACATGCATGTCCACGGTTACCACTCTATTTCAGTAGCCCTTATTTTGCGTGAATTACACATGAATCTCTTTGTTGTTGTTGTTAACATATCACGCGATATTCCTACATCTTCTTTTATATATATATATATATATATATATATATATGTTGGGTAATACGGTTTTTTAACCATTGAGAAGTTTGACCAACGTAGCATCCCGGACACTGCGAGCAATTTATTTTGTAAATCACGTTGGTTTGTAATAATAAAGGTGTTTTATCTTTAACTTTCGAAAAAAGGAGAGAAATAGTTGTCAAATTGTATGTGTTCCTATCTTTGTCATTTTATTTATATTTTAATTATTGTAGTGTCTCCTGATGATGCTATTGAACAATAGCAAAATATTGAGCATGAGAATATAGAGTTTCATTTCTTATACTGACCGCATACCCGACAATCACCACCTTTTACTCATATATATATATATATATATATATATATATATAGTGCTACGGCGTGAAATAAAAGTGCTAAACAAAGTGGTTCTTTCAGTAATCAAGTATTCAAGTATTTAGAAAACTTAGAACAATTATCATTAGTTAGTTATCTATCAACTTGCCAAGGTCATTTGTTGTTTCTTCCTCACTAGCAATTTTTCCCAAGACTGATTCACGCTGTTATATTTCATTGTCGTATTTAAGTGTATATATTATGTTACTTAAAATTACGACTGGTTCTTCATTGCAAAAATCTATCGAAGATGAACGAAACATCAGCCTTTTGTGTAGCAGTGACCGACACACACAGTCCACTTAACAAATCTAGTTCACCTTCACCAATATTCTTGGCTTCCTTGGCGGGAAGTGTAGGTACTGTATACCCTACTAAATTATACATAGAGAGTGTTCGAGAATCGAAAAATTGTACTGAAATTGTAATTCCGGCATTGGCCTAGAATTTGGGAAGAGTCAAACAGTCACTTTCCCCTTGTCATATGCCACTTGATGGTGCCGAAACGTTTATTTAACATAATTTAGTAGCGTCTAGAGTACCTACACTTCCAGCCAAGTATGACCAGGATACGTTAAAAAGCTTTTAAGTACTGAGCACAAATAGTTTTTAAATAAAATTTCCTGTCACTCAGTAAGGAACCACATTTTATCTAAGTGATTCATGTTAAATCCTAATATTTTGAACTCAATATTCAACGGTGAAAATTATTATTATTCAAACAGCCTGTATAATGATAATATCCAGTATTATTGGATAACAATAAGTTTTACTATTTTAGACTTCTCAACACTATGGAAATGTCAATTTCAAATTTTTTTGACAATTTAAAATTATCATTATAGTGAATTTCGTTGACATACACTAATCTTACAGTTAATTAAAACTTATTATCAAAATACGTCCGCCAGGCTAAACAATTCAAAATTGTTCTAATTTCACTATTAACTATGCCTAAATTTAACTGATTCTTCTTTTTTTTAATTCTATCTGTTCAAAGTTCAAATAAAATATCTATATAAGTTACTTTTTTTTCATTAATAAACGTGGCCGTAGAAAAAATATTTTGAAAAACCCGTACGCAAATGACTTTTCCAGATTACTTGATTTAAGGCACTCGACTAACGCCTCGTGCCACAAACTTCTGCGCCCGTGGAATCAGTAAACGATATAGAAGTTGATATGCTGCATCGCCAACTGGTGGGAAGGAAATATCAATGTCATAACTCCTTTTGACAATTTAACATTATATTTATAGTGAATTTCGTTGACAGACACCAATATTAGAATTAATTGAAACTTATTATCAAAAAAATAAACCATTTATAACAATTCAAAATTGTTCAAATTTCACAATTAACTATATCCACGTTTAACTAATTCATTCTATATATTCTTTCTGTCAAAGTTTTTATAAGTTACTTTTTTCTTTCATTAAAAAACGTGGTCGTACATAAAATATTGTGTACACTGCGTCCGGTATTCACATTCAAAATTGTTTAAATTTCACTATTAACTATACCTAAGTTTAACTGATTTTTCATTTTTTAAATTGTATCTGTTCAAATTTCAAATAAAATACCTATATAAGGTAATTTTCGTCATTAATAAACGTGGTCGTAGAAAAAATATTGTGTTCAACTCGTACGCAAAGCACTTTTTCTGCTTGCCTTACGCCTCGTGCCATAAAAATCTGCGCTCGTGGAAAAAGTAAACGATATAGAAGTTGATGTGCTGCAGCACCTCCTGGTGGAAAGTTGCAATAAAAAGAATAGCAAATACAAATTCTGCATAGAAAAATACATACGGAGTATTGAAAAATTGTGCACCGAAAAGTCTTTTTTTTCGGTTTTTCTCGATTTTATGCGGTATAATGAAAAACAAAAACCCAAACACACATAGGACATCTTAAAGTAGACATTCCAACGAAATGCAGGGACAGAGTATCAATAAAGTTTTCCGTGGAAAATTCTGCAATTTTTCCGAAAAGTTGCAAAAACGGAAAATACACCAACTTTTCAGCTTCAAAAAAATTCATGCTTATTAAGTATAACGGAAGGAGCTCTTTCACCTAGTTTCATGAAAATAGAATTTTTTTAGCGCGAGAAAATAAATAAAAACGAGAAGATGAGTTTTTGCAATATTCTCATGAAATTTCAGGTTATGTTGAAAAAATCTCTTCATTATATAAAAGTTTTATGAAAAACATTTTTCGCTAGGTATTTTTCCGCCTGAAATTGCAAGAATACGTTTTCAACCCCTAAACTCCACCCCCATCTCAGCACTTTCAAGGGTTTCGAGTTTAATTTATTTTTATAATGTTACTCAGTCCTCAAACTAGAGCTTCCACCTAGTCGCTGTCTGATGCAACTTTTTATCGTCTCAAAATCTAATAGCACTATTCTATTAAGCTGCGGTTGCACGATGATAGTAGATCGCGATAGTCGCTGTCGTGAAAGTATATCATAGTTTGCTATCTCTATCACTACCTGTTGACACACATTTGCAGTAGTATGCTAGTGATATGTAGTACATTTTCTATTTTTTTCCGCACCATTATTATAATCATTAATCGGACATTTTTTATTTCAATCTAAAATATTGTTTAAATATTGTTTGTACTTGTATAAAGCAAGTAGTGCTCACTCAGCTGCATCGCGTTTGTGTCGTAGTTTATAATTCACATCCTTTTAAAACCATAAACTTGGACACCTTTGGTATTCTTCTAAGAAACTATCAATATCTGCCATTTTACATTCAAATTTTAAGTACAAAAAACGAAAAATAAACAAAAATCTACCAGGCATGTGTACTGTAACAGCGTGATGTGATAACATGTATCTGTACGCATGTTAAACGTGCTTTCACTATCACTCATATTCACTCACTATCAACTATTGTGTAGACATGACAGTATGAGTGTGTATTATCGTGCGACCGCAGCTTTAAAGACAGTTATTATGATCTAATGTTGAAAAGGAATAGGGACCGAGAAAGATGACGTTTATGCCATCTGCCGTGAAACAACACAAACAATGCGATGTAAACACTATTAGTAGTATTAGTAGTTTTGTATAATCAGCGTTTATAAATGTTAATTTTTAGGCTTATTTCAGAATGAAATAGGGCTATTGTAGAGAGTAGCATGACGCGACTTCGGAAAAAATTCAATGCAGTTTTTCGTTTTGGTGTTCCTAGATGCCAAAATCACCTTCCGTTCCGAAGGTTATATATATATATATATATATATATATATATATATATATATAAGCAACGAATAGATTAGTGGGTATTGCACGCAAATAGAAGAAGGGGCTACTGAAAAGAGTGGTAACCGCAGACATGCATGTTTCTAGCTCATTAGCCGTCATCGGTACGGTACAACCATGTCTGCGGTTACCACTCTTTTCAGTAGCCCCTTCTTCTATTTGCGTGCAATACCCACTAATCTATTCGTTGCTTATTGTTCATATGTCACGCACTATTCGTACATCTTATATATATATATATATATATATATATATATATATATATATGTATGTATGTGTTATAACGGAATTTGTAAGCACGATAGAGGGAGTATTTTTTGACGGATCGAAACCAAACTCGCTACAAAAATCGTTTGGGCCAAAATCTTGGACGAGTTCGTTAATGAGCCAAATCGGCCAAGTAAAAACAAAATGGCGGCCTGTCAAAGTTGAAAAAAAAATCGTATTTCCTTTCTTTTTCTTTTGACGCAAAAAGTTGCTAAGCTTTTTCATAGACCTTAACACGTCCTACAACTTTTGTATTTAACATTTTTCTCTAAATCGCACATTAAAACATTTATTTAAGAAAATTCACAAATTGTAACGGAATTTGTAAGCACGATAGAGGGCGTATTTTTTGACGGATCGAAACCAAACTCGCTACAAAAATCGGTTAGACCAAAATCTTGAACGAGTTCGTTAATGAACCAAATCGGCCCAAAAAAAAACAAAATGGCGGCCTGTCAAAGTTTTAAAAAAATCGTATTTTCTTTGTTTTCCATTTGACGCAAAAAGTTACTAAGCTTTTTTATAGACCTTAACACGGTCTACAGCTTTTGTATTTAACATTTTTCTCTAAATCGTACATTAAAACATTTATTTAAGAAAGTTCACAAATTATAACGGAATTTGTAAGCACGATAGAGGGCGTATTTTTTGACGGATCGAAACCAAACTCGCTACAAAAATCGGTTAGACCAAAATCTTGAACGAGTTCGGTAATGAGCCAAATCGGCCCAGAAAAAACAAAATTGCGGCCTGTCAAAATTTAAAAAAAATCATATTTTCTTTGTTTTTCATTTGACGCAAAAAAAGTTACTGAGCTTTTTTATAGACCTTAACAGGTTCTACAACTTTTGTATTTAACATTTTTCTCTAAATCGTATATTAAAACATTTATTTAAGAAAGTTCCCAAATTTACCAGAATTTTTTTGTTTTTGATTTGATGCCAGAATGTTACTTTGGTTTTTTGTACATCTCAAAACATTCTATTACTTTTGTATCTATTTTTTTATTTTGGGTTTTATGCAAACATGTTACTGAAATAAGCCTGTCCAATTGGTCCTGTGCCAGTGGGATTTTTTTAAAACTGATTTTAAATGTTTGTGATGTCGTCATCAAAAGTATCTTTCTGTATTCATGGCTGTTCAAATATGCTGTATAGAAATACTAGGCAGTTGAAATTATATAGTTTCTCCGAAAATTCATTGAACACTGCGAGGATAACCTTGAAACGTCAAAAATGCATAAATGCAGTAAAAACCCATATGTAATTAAAATGTTCTAATTAAAACGTTTTGTTAACTATTATTTTGTGTATAATCGGTATGATACTACAATTGGCAGCTATTAGAAAAGTTCTAAACTTCCTTTTTACATAAATAAAAGATTATTATCGAGAGAATAAAATGTTGTTTTCTGTACGATTTCATTGATTATATAAAATAAAAAACTAGTTATGTGTTTGGTGACTTTAATATTCTATAATAAGTTCAAATAATTAAATACTATTAAGGGGAAGAAAGTAAACATTTGTACAAAACGAATCACTTCAAGTTTTTTAATTACCTTTCAAAAAACATCGGGAGGATTGGAAAACAAGTATCAATACTAGAATTTGCAGTGCTTATTTTGTCAATAATCAAAAATCAGATAATCCCCTACACCCATCTTACATACCAACAATTTTTCCTGGAAAAGAAAATAAAAAGATCTATTCATTTTTTGCATTTTGTAGGTTGTTTATTATACTGTTTACATCACAATGTTTTTCTTATTTAACACCAGGGCGCTCTACTTTTGGCATAAGTGCTGCCTCTTTAGTTCCGTCTCGATCCCTTTAGCTACAAACAACATCAATTAGGTTCTATTCAGAGGGATTTGTATTGACGTCTTGTGACAACTGACACTGTCATTTTCAGCCATTGAATAGTTGGGATGTCAATTATAAATGAAATTTACTGTTTCGACCCTCACCGCATGGAATCTACTCATGTTACTTTTTAAAATGAAACTAACTGCTTCTAAATAATTCCACAATATAATAAAAAATTATGAATATTCTAAAAAATTGACAATGGCAGGGATGGACGAAATTTCTAGTTGGAGGTCTTTCGGCTTTGACAGTCTGTGATTTTTTTTGGCAAAATGAGTGATAAATATGGTGGTTGGGCTGTAAAGCAATTGAAGAAAGAGTTGAGAAATAGGAATGCGAAGGTTGTTGGGAAAAAAGAAGACTTAATAGAAAGGTAAGTCGTTCATAACTCAACTTATTCCTGTTTCCTGTCAATAAATGATAATTTGTCATTTTCCAAAGGTTTTAATGAATACATATAATTTACTGAAATTAACTGTCTCGACCCTTACTTCGTGGAATCTGCTCATATTAGTGTTTTAAATTAAACTCACGGTTTCATTTAAAACACATATAATTTGTTTGATTCCAGATTGTCATCCTGTTATATATATATATATATATATATATATATACTGTATGTCGAATGAACACTTGTAGCTACTGTATGTAATATAAATACTAACAATTGACATGACAGTACTGAATAAAGTTGTTGAAGAACTACGTGGTTTAATTACGATCTCTACGACAGAAATGATTATTTTGAAAGCTGCTATTTAGAGAGAACACATTGACATTGAACTAATCAAAACGTTTATATTTGAAATATTTGAATGTAAATAAGCTGACATTACAATTTTTATCATTTTTTCATTATATTATAGAATTATTTTCATTTCAAAGAGTAACTTAATTATAAATACTTAATCTTTAGTTGTATGTTTAATTTGCATTTCTTACTATTATTGTTGGATAGAGAATGTGTTGGTTCTGTTATTGTAGGTAATTTATTATTAGACAATTTCGTTAATATAAATGGTCATTAAACTGAAATTACTGTTAAGAAGTCTACGTATATATTACTTGTTTTGATATTACATAGCTTGTAGTTGTAAAAATTTACCTTAGCAAATAAAACAAGTACTAATTCTCAGAAGGTTTATTTTCCTCTAACGTTTCATTTACATTACATAATTCCTTCAAATTATGGATTCCAGATTCCTTGAACCACACTTCATGGTCTTTCATATAATCCGTCATAATACGTGCATTTGGATCATAATGCTTCTTGGGACATTTTCGTAGCCTCTTGGATTTTCTTGGCTTCGCTTTAGTTGATTTTCTCAATCTTGGAGAGGAAGACGAAGACGCAGTTGAAGATGTAGGCGATGTCGGGTTCGAATTCGCAGTCGATGTCGAAGGTTTGCTGTTATCTTCTGGCGGATTATCGTTTTTTGCAGGACTGGTATTACGCGTTTCTGCCATTTTGATGTTTGTTCAAAAAAGAAACAGCGTCTACATGGTAACCGAAACAAATGTTTACTTGATTCGAACTCTATACTTTCTCAGTTACCGATGAAAAAAGGGGATTTTTAGTAATCGCTTTGTAAAATAATTAAATTATAAAATTTACTATTATCACTGTTGACACGTTAACAAATCTCTCGAAACTTCACAATATACTAATTTTCAGAATTTATTGGATGTTTTAAGCCTTGCTCTGTCTTTTTTTGACGTCATTTGAAATCAGTGTTTGTTTCATTGACACACGTAACTCGTTTTAAACAAATACAGAGATTGGTAATACTGAAATTTTGAAAACTAAGAATATGACAATCTGTCATGTTATATCAAAGAATACACCAACCAACAAGAAGCGAAACTTGTGCTATTTTAGAATTCATTTTCTAAGTGCGCATGTCTGAGTGAGAGTCAGTTATCTGTCAATGTCATGTGATTTTATTCATTTATTGTTTACATGTTTACATTGTTTAGCAAAGAATATTCTTTGTTGTACGGTTTTCCCTTATTTACAATATAATAATATATATTTTGTTTGTGTTTTTAATTGTTTAAAAAACTATTATATTAGTTATGGCGCCAAGAACTTGTGCAGTTCGTGGGTGTCATTCAAGAGATGGAGACGGAACAACTATGTTTAGATTTCCTAAAGATCCTGTAAGGTAAGAGGAATTGTTTCTATATGCAATAAATTATAAATATATATTTCTTTTTTTAAATATGTTATTCTTCCATTGCACCTATACATTGTAAGTTGCGCGAATCTATGTTTTGAGTGTTAACATTCCTCTTTCTCTGTGACTTTGATAACATAAATAATAATAACACAATCAAGGAATACACTACAATAAGCGTCACTGCTGATGAGTTCAGCTTGAATATGTTGAATAATAATACACAATAATCAATATAAATTGGTAGTAGTTTATTTCTTTTATACACATATGATAAATAAAAATATAAATATACTTACTTAGCTTTATTTACATTTTAGAGCACAGTTATGGTTGGATGCATGTAACCGTGGAGATTTGTTTGAAAAAACCCTAGACTCTTTACATAACAATTATAAGTTATGTCAACTCCACTTTGAGGATAAATTTATTTCCAAAAGGGGACGTAAAAAGTACCTATGTCTTCAAGCTGTGCCTACAATATTTCCATGGTTAAAACGCAAGGGCCATGTTTTATTGAGCGATCCACCAACAAAAATAGCTATTCAGTCTGGTAAATATTAAATTTAAGTAAATATTACAATCAGTTGTTATTGATACTTATTTTTGCCACCTTAGTGCAGAATTAATTATAACTTTTCAACAGGATTCATTAATACCTTATTGGCATTTTGTTTATTTGTTTATTACAATTATTTTAATAATTACAGATACCATGCCGTTTGAGCAAGTGGGACATTCATCTCAAGCCGCCAAAAGACATATTGGTGATGCTTCTCCATCTCTTGGTAAGTATAATCATCATTTAGATACAACTCTTGTAGACAATATGCATCAAAATAGATGGCTTTCTTATAATTAGATTGCGTTTAGCCTATCTGTGAATCGCCATATGCTTTGTATTTAAACAGCTGTATAGAATTGCAATGTTATGTATTCTTTAGAGTGTAGAGTGACAAATCTAAGAATGCTTGACATTTTTTGAACTGGTTATTTGAAATTGATGTTTATTACAATTATTTTTATAATTACAGATACCATGTCGTTTGAGCAAGTGGGACATTCGTCTCAAGCCACAACAAGACATATTGGTGATGCTTCTATATCTCTTGGTAAATATAATCATCGTTTAGATACAACTCTTGTAGATAATATGCATCAAAATAGATGGCTTTCTTATAATTAGATTGCGTTTAGCCTATCGGTGAATCGCCATATGCTTTGTATTTAAACAGCTGTATAGAATTGCAATGTTATGTATTCTTTAGAGTGTAGAGTGACAAATCTAAGAATGCTTGACATTTTTTGAACTGGTTATTTGAAATTGATGTTTATTACAATTATTTTTATAATTACAGATACCATGTCGTTTGAGCAAGTGGGACATTCGTCTCAAGCCACAACAAGACATATTGGTGATGCTTCTTTATCTCTTGGTAAATATAATCATCGTTTAGATACAACTCTTGTAGATAATATGCATCAAAATAGATGGCTTTCTTATAATTAGATTGCGTTTAGCCTATCGGTGAATCGCCATATGCTTTGTATTTAAACAGCTGTATAGAATTGCAATGTTATGTATTCTTTAGAGTGTAGAGTGACAAATCTAAGAATGCTTGACATTTTTTGAACTGGTTATTTGAAATTGATGTTTATTACAATTATTTTTATAATTACAGATACCATGTCGTTTGAGCAAGTGGGACATTCGTCTCAAGCCACAACAAGACATATTGGTGATGCTTCTTTATCTCTTGGTAAATATAATCATCGTTTAGATACAACTCTTGTAGATAATATGCATCAAAATAGATGGCTTTCTTATAATTAGATTGCGTTTAGCCTATCGGTGAATCGCCATATGCTTTGTATTTAAACAGCTGTATAGAATTGCAATGTTATGTATTCTTTAGAGTGTAGAGTGACAAATCTAAGAATGCTTGACATTTTTTGAACTGGTTATTTGAAATTGATGTTTATTACAATTATTTTTATAATTACAGATACCATGTCGTTTGAGCAAGTGGGACATTCGTCTCAAGCCACAACAAGACATATTGGTGATGCTTCTTTATCTCTTGGTAAATATAATCATCGTTTAGATACAACTCTTGTAGATAATATGCATCAAAATAGATGGCTTTCTTATAATTAGATTGCGTTTAGCCTATCGGTGAATCGCCATATGCTTTGTATTTAAACAGCTGTATAGAATTGCAATGTTATGTATTCTTTAGAGTGTAGAGTGACAAATCTAAGAATGCTTGACATTTTTTGAACTGGTTATTTGGAATTGCTGTTTATTACAATTATTTTTATAATTACAGATACCATGCCGTTTGAGCAAGTGGGACATTCATCTCAAGCCGCCAAAAGACATATTGGTGATGCTTCTCCATCTCTTGGTAAGTATAATCATCATTTAGATACAACTCTTGTAGATAATATGCATCAAAATAGATGGCTTTCTTATAATTAGATTGCGTTTAGCCTATCGGTGAATCGCCATATGCTTTGTATTTAAACAGCTGTATAGAATTGCAATGTTATGTATTCTTTAGAGTGTAGAGTGACAAATCTAAGAATGCTTGACATTTTTTGAACTGGTTATTTGAAATTGATGTTTATTACAATTATTTTTATAATTACAGATACCATGTCGTTTGAGCAAGTGGGACATTCGTCTCAAGCCACAATAAGACATATTGGTGATGCTTCTTTATCTCTTGGTAAATATAATCATCGTTTAGATACAACTCTTGTAGATAATATGCATCAAAATAGATGGCTTTCTTATAATTAGATTGCGTTTAGCCTATCGGTGAATCGCCATATGCTTTGTATTTAAACAGCTGTATAGAATTGCAATGTTATGTATTCTTTAGAGTGTAGAGTGACAAATCTAAGAATGCTTGACATTTTTTGAACTGGTTATTTGGAATTGCTGTTTATTACAATTATTTTTATAATTACAGATACCATGCCGTTTGAGCAAGTGGGACATTCATCTCAATAAATTACACATACCTAACATCGTCCTTGGGGATAGTAACAAAGTTCCCTTCTCAAGTATTGGAGGATCATCCACGAAATAAGCATACAAATTATCCTTTACAAGCGATCACAAAAAATAAGCTAGTGCCACAAGAAGTACTATATTATGTGTGTCTAAGTTATATCGTAATATTAATTGGAGGGATTACCAGAAAAACAGTATAAACTGTTCAACCAGAAAAAAGCTCAAAATATGATAATAACGAAAAACGCAACAAAACTTCGATAACTATGCAGAAAAGCTTACTGTCGCTACTTTTTTATAACTTCTTTGTCACATACATCAGTAGATTTTCTCTTGTAAAATATTTAATTCAGAATCTGGTGAGGTGTAACTTTTAAATATATCAATTATAAAAATTTTGTATTCAAGTACCATACTTATTGTAATTTTATATCATCATTTACTGAAATTGTTTCTATTGTAAACTGGTATTCTAAATATATAATCTATATTATTGTATTGGTTTTTATACTCACCCTATCCTACATACTACTACCTACCTACCTACTTACATACTTACACATATAATTTCGATAACAATATAGAAAATGAAAATCATTTGGTTAAACAATAGCTCGTTATTTTTAATAATGGATGGAACTCCAAAAACAGAAGCTAAAACTGTATGTATGAAGAATTGTTAAAGTATATTTTTCACATTGTTTGTTTAGCTGTTAAATTAACTTTAACAATTCATAAATTAAGTTCAACACACCTATTGTGAAAATTAAACTTTGGTATTTCTTCATATTAAATGAGTTTTCACTAATTATCAACCAACATTCAAAATATTACACGGTTGGATGCTTAAATATTTCTTTGAAAATTAAAAAATTTTCGAAGCAAGCCATAAAAATAAACAATAATTATTTGAGATTCTTTGGTTTCACTTTTTTGCGTGTAGGTAAGATTTAATTTACATTTTTTGAACACTTTTCTTAGTGTAAAATCAAGTAACGATGGTCAGTTATCTGTCAACGTCAGTTTGAAGGTCACGAAATTTTGCCCCCAAAACATCAAAGGATTTACGCCGGGTTTCGCTTCTTGTTGGTTGGTGTATTCTTTGGTTATATTAAGTCAAAAAATGACAAGATCTATAGAGCAGGTTGCATTTATTATTTCAACTTAATCTAAACTTCAACACATTTTTAATTTTCAAGTGCTTAATCTTTTTCTCATTTCCTTTTACCTTTTCCGGTCGTGGATGAAAAGTGCATAGACGTGCTAACAATTAAATTAATTAGTGTGGCTCGTATAAGCGTCAAGAAAATTCAAGAGAAAGGATAACAGAAAATAAGATAAGTATTAGGAAAATCATATATAGTTTTATACAGTTTAAATCAGTATTGAAATAAAAACTAGAATTGATAAGGATATTAATGGTAAAACATACTAGCATATCTTAATACAATAATTAAAATTTATATGAATTGAAAAACAACAGAGACGGATCTAGGAGGTTTTAAGAACAACAAAATTATCGGGAAAGTCAACTCGTGTAGGTGTTGGTAGAAGAACTGAGTTAGGCATTGGCGGTAGCGTACGCGAGACACAATAGAATTAAGCTGGATAGATGGGAGAAATTGAGAAAATAAGGGAAATGGTCAAGTTTTTTATGAAGAAAATGTCAACAATAGGTTATTTGACTCATATCAAATTGAATAAAAGAAAGTTTTATTCATAAAATAGTAACCCAAATATATCGATTTAAATTTATAAAAGTGGGTAAGGGCTCTGGAAATTTGATTTTCAATTATAAAATTAAACCGCCGAAAACGATATCTGCTATGATCGTGACGTCATGAAAAGTGTAAACAAATAAACGTCTTCCGTACGTTGTATTGAGATAATCGAATGATATTGAGAATCAATTGCTCGAATGTCGAATAGCACAATTTTGAAATACTATCTAAACAGCATATCACAAAATTTGAATGAAATCTGTACAGTGTATCCCATTTTGCGGGACATCTCCCCTATATTTAAAGATAGAGTGTTGTTGTTTTCGCCATAGTTTGCTACTTTTTTATGAAATTAAAAATGGCACAAACAGAATTTTGATAGCACTTTTCGTTTTTGAGATACAGTGTGGAGTTGAAAAGTATTACTCCTCAGGAACCCTTCGAATCTCAGTTATCTTTAAACTTATGGAAGAAGTTAAAACTTTCGTAGAATCCATTGACGTAGATATGTTTTTCCTAACATATTTTTTTTAATTTGTATTTTTTGAATGGAACACCCTGTATATTATTTTTAATACTCATTAGGCATGAAGTGGGCTTTCCAAACATATATAATTGTAGTCAATTATTTTAAAACAAGCTCAGAATTCATGTTTATCTAAGATTTTCTATTGTGCGGCGATTAATAGTTAGTAGGATTCGGCTAAAATTTATTGAAAACAAAATTCATGTGAGTGATTGTTATACTTATTATCAGTCCAAAAACCTCTTGAAGGGGTGAAAATAGGTCAGGCAAGTACACCGCTTATAAAAGGTGAGATATCAAATCATACGATGTATAGTATGACAAAAGTACTATATCTACTTTTTAGAATAAAGGCAAGCTACGTTTACACTTCATTCCTTATTATTTTGAATGTTTAAAACAATTGATATACTTACGTTCAGCCCTGTTTAAATAATTTTACTGTTTGTTTCCCTGTTCAATTTATTGGATTTTGTTTTTCAACCAGTTTTATTGTAGTACAGATAACAGAAGCTTTTTGTTTGAATGTAGCGAAACAGATGTGACCTTTTCTTTATAATGCGTTTCGGTAGTATAATTCTTTCTAATGTGTTTTATTAGCACAAATCGGATGGGGCCATTTCTTTGTTATGTGTTCTGATAGTACCTATAAATCGGATGTAGCCTTTCTTTTGTATTATATTTTTGGTAGTGAACTGAATGGATCCTAATTTGGACTTCCGTCTAAAATATATACAGAAATCCTAATTATTTGTAGAAGCCTTTAGGGAGTATTTTCAAAACAACTTCACAAATAACACAAAACCACATTAACAATACTCACACAGTTCAAAATCATTTACTCAAAACACGCACTCTACCCACGAAAAACTTATCTACCACCCATGAAATATATAACACAATCAATACTCTTAAAAACAAAACAGCGCCGGGGAAGGATGGTATACCAAACATCCTTCTCAAGAGCTTACCCAATAAAGCAATAGTTGAACTAACATATATAGCAAACTTCATAATTAAAACTGGCAACTACCCAGATATGCTCAAAACTGCCGAAGTCGTCCCTATCCTCAAAGCTAATAAACAACCCTGTTATGTGGATCGTTACAGACCCATTTCCCTGTTAAATAATACAGCAAAGGTGATGGATACAATCATTCTTAATAGAATACCCCTTGAGTAATACGGATTCAGAGGCGGACATAGTACGGTAGCACAAATTATTCGAGTGTTCAATTATATAAGAGAAGGCTTTTTTGCTAAAAACAAAGCTCTAATGGTCACAGTAGACATACAGAGAGCTTTTGACTCCGTATGGCACGACGGGTTATTGTACAAACTCATAAAATTAAAACTGCCAGACTATTTAATAACAATCATTAAATCATACATTATAAATCGACAATTTTATTCCAAGGTTAACGACGGCTTGGAGGGCCCATTCCTGATACAAGCCGGAATTCCCCAAGGGTCATTCTTATCACCCTTGCTGTATTCACTTTTCACCCATGATCTTCCCACCTCCCCGCAAATCCTTACAGCCATGTACGTGGACGACACTTGTTTCGTAACATCAGCGCCATCATCAGATACAGCACCACACAACGTTGAAACACGCATAAACTGACACATACTACCATACATGAGAGACAACAAACTCACAATTAACACTTCCAAAAAAGAGTACTTGTTACTTAGGAGAAGAATAAGAAAAAACTCAATGCAATTATAGCTGTGTATAGATGGGCAATACATTACACCCAGCAATACGCTAAAATACCTGGGTTATAATGTGCATGGTAACACCAACGCCAACGCGCACATTGCTCAACAGGTATTAAAAGCTAAAATTGCAAGGAGCAAATTGTACCCGTAAATTTGTAAGAATAGTAGCCTCTCATCTACAAACAAAATCACAATATACAAACACATTATCCGACCTATCTTAACTTACGCCGCACCGGCATAATACACAGCCACTAAACACAACTTCAACACCCTGCAGGTGGTACAGAACATTCAAGTGTCTTCGCATGGCAATCAAATACACAACAGTTTATCCAAGACCTCCCAAAAGCACATGGTTACACATGAACAAGCAGACTTACCCACTATCAAGGACTTCATAACTATGATATCTACAAACTTTTATAACTACAGTCTCCCCAAGAATCTTCGTGATACGCTCAGAGCCGCTAGACGCGCAGAAGACACCCTTGATAGTGGGGGTAGGCTTCTGCATGGTACACTGTTCACATAACAAGTTGTTTACCTCCTAACAACCAAAACTATCGAAATAGGGACTAACATATCCCCTATTCAAATCATTCATTGTCAGCAGACAAAACAAACACCCCATCATAAACAACATCTGCCATGTTACTGCCCCTCATAAATTAATACACCGTTCGATTTTGAAACCCTGTTTTTCAGCCGGTTTTCATGGATATAATAGTCGAAAAATCTAGGGCGTCATTTTTGTATATGCGGGAGATAGTTATTTAAATCAACAACAACAAATGGGTAATGCGCGAAGCAGGGAACCATGTACCGCTCCAGAGAAACACCAGGGTAGTGAAAAAAGCCATAACATCCGCCCACATATTTTTTCTAACTACTGTTGTAAATATAAAATGACAAACTATTGTTAATAAAGACATTTTTAATCGTAATCGTGAGAAATTACGAATTCGACAAATTTCGGTAGATATTCAAGAATTGAGCCCCAGTAGTTGAAAATGGCTGACAATTGGATGTAACCTAACTGTTTTAATAGGAGAAATTATTCTTTTTGAAAACGATATTTGGAACAATGGAAATGTACAAATGGGTAAACTAATCTCTTATTTGATAACTCAAACCTAGAATAATTATGAGCATTCTACAAGAATAGAACAATAGATCAATCTTTTTCAACAAGCAAATTTTTATAAAACGACTACTACAATCAACTGATATGCATTCACTATTGACCATACTCAAAAGCTGAGATATATTCCCAACCGTAGCTAGCATACACGTAACACGTTTTAAACAAACGCAAATGTTGATAGAGCTGAACATTTTTAAAATTAAATTTGTCATGTTAGATCAAGTCAGATCAAGTCAGATAATAAGAAGCTCTAGAGCAGGTTGTAATAATTATTTGAATTTAATCTAGATTTCAACTCATTTTTAATTAATGTATCTGCTGAATGTTCTTAATAAATTTTTGCCGATAAATTTCCGCGAAAATCTTAACTTTGGTAATATATGACGTATCTTAGGGGTTAGTTTTACATTTAAAGTGCCGAAAATGTGTGGCGGTTCATCGGATAATATCAATGGTAAAATTTTTTAGCTAACTCAGCGAATAGCGTAGAATTTCCTTCTTAAAAATATTTGATTATTCTATCAAGCTTTAACGACCTTACGTCTCCGAAGTCACTTCGAATATTTCACGATCCTTTCATAAAAATAGAAAAAGTCCATTCCGCGGAGCAATAACAGTAAATTTTATTGTTATACCTTTCTTGACTCTCAAAAAATGTGTTCAAAGAATACGGAGAGAGAATGGAATTGAAAATTGCCATCAACGATCGATAGCCCAGATTCTCATGTGTAAAATATTGTCTATTTTTAAAAACATTCCTTTCAGTTGCCGACCAATTTATGGGTATCACTTCCAGTAGCAAAGGCGTCCGTTAATATTATTTCTGACAATTCTAATTGTTACATATTTTACTTCCCAACATACAAAAACACGTACTCACTACATTAGAAACGCTGAGTCTTTTCCATCACGTGACTGATACGACATCAACCATATTTATTTATTGTTAAACAATCCAAACAGGTATATAAGCTAATTGCATGGATTTATAAATAAGTACAATAATTTGAATAATAATGAAAATAGGAATAGGACATAGGTTAGTATTAAAAATTGATATAACCAGTCATATAAAATTCACATTAGATCAGAACAAAATCCTGATCCAAATGCGAATCAAAACACGAAAGTAGCGAAAGTCTGTTTGATAAGTTATTAACGCATATTTACTTGTCTTACCTAGGTAATGTAATTTTTTAAGTACAAATGCACTGTTTTCTTATATTGCCGCAACGACATATAAAATCAATGTTATAAACATTATTGATAATATTAGCTAATTTAAACATGACTTCAAGAGGTGAACACACATATTATGTTCTTATTTTTTCAATATAAAAGAAAAACGAGTTACCCTAATAGGAACTTTAAAAGGAATTAGAGCTAACAGATCACTACACTTTGAAATGCTATTAACTATTTTATACAAAAATACCATATTCAATAATTTACGTCTCGCTGTTAATGATATAACATTAAATTCTTCTCGTAAAAAAGTTAATCTTACATATGTACAGTCAGGCCATTTCCGATATCTTTTGAGATACAGATACCGTAGAAACTTATTTTCAATTTTTTCTATCGAGTCCAAGTGCACCTGCGGTTGACTATTCCAAATAACAGACACAAACTCCAATTTTGATCTACCCAACGTATTGAATAAAATTTTAATAGCATTTCTATTTGTGAAATTGGATGTTTGTCGGAAGACAAAACCTAAAGCTCTGTTTGCTTGCGCTACTGTCCTTTGGATGTGTGTTGTGAAAGACATTTCATGACTGTAAGTCACACCCAAATCCTTGATTTCCTTAACCCTTCTTAAGTTATTTTGTTCCATCATATAATCAAAATTTATAATATTTTTATTACGAGAAATGGACATTATGCAACATTTATTTACATTGAATAATAATTTATTTTCTTTGCTCCAATCTACTAGATTGTTCAAATCCTTTTGCAGAAGTACGCAATCTCTCACTGACTGAATCTTCTCCAATATTTTGAAATCGTCCGCAAACATTAGGCCACTGGAAGATTCAACAACACTGGGCAAATCGTTAACATATAAAATAAATTGCAAGGGACCTAAGCTCGACCTCTGCGGGACCCCTGAGTTTGCATGAAATTTTCCCGATGTACTTCCGTTCAATCTTACCATAAAATGTCTATTTTGCAAATAGCTACCAAACAGTTTTAACAACGCGAATCAGAAGCCAAAATTATGCAACTTTTTTAATAATAAATCATGATTGACTTTATCAAAGGCTTTCTGGAAATCCGTATATATTACATCCATTTGCGATTTATTTTCGAATATATTATTAACCGATTCTGCAAACATCATTGAAATTGTGTTTATTGATCCACCCGACATAAAACCATGCTGTTGTTCTACTATAGTGTTTTTGACATGGTTATTAATATGGGCGTGCAAAATTTGTTCGAACAGTTTTGCAGGAGCGCCCATAATTGATAATCCCCTATAATTTTCTATTTCATTCCTAGCACGTGATTTATGTATTGGAGCGTGAACTGACATTTGCCATATCTCATGAAAACAAGATAAACCAATAATACAATTAAAAATATGAAGTAGTGGTTGTTTAAGTCATTGTTGACATCCTTTTACAATGTAAGGTGGTATACCGTCCACCCCCGCAGCTTTCTTTGGTTTTAATTTCTTCACCGCAGCATCATAATCTGAATCGCTGATACTACCTATATGTAACACACTATTATTATTAATTATGTCTACAAAATTCAGATTATATAATGATTTTTCCCTGCTGTGCACTGAAGCAAAATATTCTGCAAATGATTCTACTACCTGAGCCCCCCTGTATTGTTTGATCGATAAATTTAAATATATCTACTAGACCTCCCTCCCTACTTTTTTTATTAACGCAGTTCTAAAAAGAGTTTATATTAGTTCCCACACTTTGCTCTATACCTTGTATATATGTTTTATGTTCAATATTAACCACTGATTTAATTTTTTTCCTTATATCCATATATTTTTTATTTCTATAAAATTCTGACACTAATTTTAATTTTCTAAAGTTGTTTTTTTCCTCCAACAATTTTTTTATTTCTGGTGTAAACCACTTGGGAAATTTATTATAATTGTTATACAGTTTGTATTTTGGCACACACTCATCAAAAATATGGTATATTTTACTATAAAACATGTCCATAACTATGTTGGGAACGTTTTGCGTTGTGACGTCCTCCCAAGACTCATTTCTCATCACTTCGCTCATTCGCAAAAAATTGGATTTTTTGAAATTATATATATTATCAACTGTTTGGTTTTCCCTACTACTATTCAATTTTGTAAATTTAAGTTTTATGTCCAGAAATGGATGTGGTGGATCCTCCTTTACTAAGGGCAACAACTCTCTAGACACATTACAACTGTTTCTATTTTCCAAAGAAGCAATCACCAAATCTAACGTTTTGCCGTCACCGTTTTCTACATCATTACATAAATCTAGAGAATTGAATTTTAGAAAATCCAGTATAACTTTCAACTTACTCACAGGACTAGAAAAGGAGTGTTACTACCCTTTATTTCGGGTATATTGAAATCCCCCACAATAAATGTATTATTAATATTTTTCATACTTTTTTGTATAAGTTCACAACATCGTTCGTAATCGTCTACACTACAATCAGGAGGAATATATACTCCAATAATACAAATTTTGAATTTGTTACTTATTTTTAAGTCAATAGATAACATTTCAAATCATGAGCAGTGCCTTGTAAAACTTAGAACTCTTTGCTGCTTTTTTACTGCAATTAACACACCACCACCTTTGGACTTACCCGTTATATTAAGATCTCTATTCGCTTTTATTATATTGTATATGTTCAGATCAACCAATTCCCCGTCAAGAACACCCGCCTGAAGCCATGTCTCTAACGCCACAATTATGGCAAACATACTTTGTGATGAATTTTTCTGAAACTACACTACTTTCGTATTCAAACCTCTACAGCTCTGGTAATTCAAATATATGTCGGTCGTAGAGCATGAAGCAATCAAAGTTACTCCTGAAAATATTCAATAATCACGATACACATTCTGTATCCTATAAAGTTGTTATATATTTTAATAATGATAATAATAACATTCTCATCCCTCAATCAGCAATCTCTACAAATATAAATATCCACGAGAGATGAATTGATAAAGTACTTAGCCAAGAAAATTTGTTAGATTGACAAAATATAAATACTAAAAATTATGGAAAAACCCAATAAATTATACTGTATCCAGAATGATACCAATTCATAATTTACATAAAAATTAAAAATTAAATTAAATGATAGTCCAACCCGTAATTATAATATATATTTTAACATATTGTTTTTAATAAAAAGTTATCAATAATTCTTTATTAAAAACTTGCTTGTCTTCTCCACCCATAGCCTATACTCGAACATTGGAATCCCTACCACTAGACAAATATATGGTATATTTACTTTAATCTTTAATCAAAACTATACGATAAATCAAAACAATTCGACAAACGCTTGTATTGAGTTTCCCTCTTTTTCTGTTATTAGAAGAAGACAGTACCAACATAGTATGTGTTGAATAATATCGTCAGCCAAGTCACGTGATGGAAAAGTTTCACCGTTTCTACTGTATCTAACACTTCATATACAATTACAGCGGTATCTTCCGAATCTTCCGACAGAAGACAGAAAAGTTAATTCTTGGCCACTAATGAAGTGAATTTTGAAATTTTTTATTACAGTAAGATGAATAATTATATCTTGTGTGCCATTAACCGATTACCTACTTTTTTTTAGTCATTAGGGGGTTGGGGTTCGTGCACTAATGCCGCTTTTCTGCCCAATCTAAGAGCATCTGCTGCATTGAAACTCGATTATCCCTTGATAATACTTTTGGATTGAGCGTGCCTCACATCCCAGTGCTTTTGGTGTTCACTCGACACCCAGTTGGACACAGTTTTTCGTACGACGCTATAGGAAATACCGCATGCTCGTTCTGGTCCCATGAGGAAGCGATTAGCTCCTCTCTTGGCACACTTATAAGCTTCCTCATTTCCAGATACACCTCTGTGACTTAGCACCCAAGTTAGAATTACCTTATTGGCTTTTGCCAATATTTTAAAGGTACTATGACAGTCCCAGGCTATCTTCGGAGTATAGCTGTGAATTTTACGGCCATAAGAGCCGCCTGACTGTCCGTATTCAAATAAATAGTGATTTCATTATATTTCCCATCTATTCATGTTCTGCCGTATTCGGTTAGTGCAGCTATTTCTGCTTGGAATACGGTCGGCAGGTTACCCAGGCATACGCTTATGTTTTGCCTGGTCCTAATGCCGTAGACGCCTGCTCCTATACCCGATGGGGTATTTGACATATCGATGTACCAGGTGATACAGTTCAACATATGTTGATATTCTCCCTGAGCCCATTCAGCTCTGCCACTCAAGTTGACGCTATATGGTATCTCAGTTTCCACGATCTTCGGCATTCCGTCAGGTGAAATTTCAAGTATGTCGCACCCCATAGTCTTGTATATTCTGGTATGTTCTCATAGCATGGTACTTAAACCTGTTACTATTACACTGCATTCTATATACAGCCATTTTGGCCTCCCCTCTATGTAAAGATCTATAGGTGGAATGCTCAGCAGTGTATCCCCTATGCTGGAGTAGGAGTTCCTTTCATGGCGCATGTGATGCTCAGACACGCAGCTCGCTGCACTTTGTAAAGCGTTTTAGCGGCTGTGCTTTGCTGGACTTTAGGCCACTACACAATTGCACCATACACTATTATCGGTCCGATTAACCTAGTGTACAGCCAGTGTACCATTATCGTAAGTGATATTATAAGGGAATCTAATTTTTCCGAAAAAAATCGAAAAAACACGTTTGAGGGTCTTCCACTTTCACTACCTAAGGAAGGGTCTCCTGTCGAAGTAGGTAAGGTTATTGGCAAGGCCGTTTCGCAAGACTTTATATTTTGGTATGCATGCTGGTTAGGGTGTAAATGCTTGTTACATAGCACAGTAACTCTTAGATGCGTATCTATCATATTCTCTATTGCCTTGAGAAGAAATGGCAAGAGGATTATCGGACGATGAGCCTTGCAATATCGTACGAGGGTCTTCCATTTCCACTAACTGAGGAAGAGTCTCCTGTCGACGTAGGTAAGGTTATTGAGATCCTTATTCGCATGCTATTCTCTCAACTCCTTGCCATGATTATCTACTTTAACATAATTGTTCATTAAATACTTTTTTCTATCTACTTACGACCAGAAAATAAACAGAGGTTAATTAATATAGCTATTATAACGTCTAACCTACCGTACTACGCCATGATAGTTGTATTCTTATTTAATCTCTTTGTTATTGTTTCATTCAAAGTTTCTATCTAAATACGGATCATTCCTGAAGGGGAATGATTAATTTGGATAAAGGATAACGCTATCGTAGGGTGAAAATGCTATAATGGTTCTTAGATACTATATCTGTTGGGGATTGTTTATGGTGAGTTCAGTTACAGTCCCTTGATTTAAATAAATACATTATTTGATGCCAATTTCCGGGATGGATTTTTAGGCTTATTTCAGAATGAAACAGGACTATTGGAGAGAGTAAATTTATATATATATATATATATATATATATATATATATATATATATAGAGAGAGAGAGAGAGAGAGAGAGAATTCATGGGCAATTCACGCAAAAAGAAAAAGGGCTACTGGAACAGAGTGGTAACCGCGGACATGCATGTTTCTGGCTCATTTGCCGTCATCAGTGCGGTATAACCAAATAAGAATGTGAAATTTGGGAGCAAAGATGTGAATCGAAACATGGGAAAACAAAAAACAACGGATTTCAGCAGGGAAACCAAACGCTCATTTTTGCCTTCAATTTGAAGATCCCGAGTTTTCTGGACAACAACCAACATCGACACGGAGGCGCACATATCCCCCCCCCCCCGCCTGAACCTTCCGACCCATAGTAAATAACAAAGAAGATGTAGGAATATCGCGTGGTACAACAACAAAGAGATTCATGTGTAATTCACGCAAAAAGAAAAAGAGCTACTGAAACAGAGTGGTAACCGCGAACATGCATGTTTCTGAAAACTCGGAATCTTCCAATTGAAGGCACAAATGAGCGTTTGGTTTCCCTGCTGAAATCCGTTGTTTTGTGTTTCGATTACCATCTTTGCTCCCAAATTTCACATCCTTATTTGGTTATACCGTGCTGATGACGGGAAATGAGCCAGAAACATGCATGTTCGCGGTTACCACTCTGTTTCAGTAACCCTTTTTCTTTTTGCGTGAATTACTCATGAATCTATTTGTTGTTGTTGTTAACATATCACGCGATATTCCTACATCTTCTTTATATATATATATATATACATATATATATTTTTTTTATATAACGACTGAAAAATGCTATATAGGTGGGGATAACGGGGATTTCAGTCCAAAGAATCAACGCCAAGATCTTTTATTTACAAAATGCCGCCAAGCTTTCGTGTCCTTTTGACACTTCTTCAGGGCACTATAATACATATACAAATATAAATATGATTTAAAAATAGAGAAATAAATATAAGTACTTACATGTAAAATATTTTAAGTAAATTCAATATAAATAATTATTAAAAAATTTGTAAAAGTAAAAATAAATATAATTATAATATACTTGATGTCATATTTCACATAAGACAAATCGATACATAATTTGTTTGTTCGTTACTTAGTTATTTTAATTTTTTTAGGTTACTTTATAATTATTTAATGAAGTTTGAATTTGAGGTTAGATTATAACCTTATAAAATGACTTTGACAGATAATTTGTTTTTGACGTTAATAGAAAAGGAAATAAGGTTAGATTATAACCTGTGAAAATGACTTTGACAAATAATTTCTTATATTTTGAATTTAATAGAAGTGAATTTAATTTTTATGAAATAATCATATAAATAATGAAAAATTATCTATTTTGTTCAATATTCCAAAGGTAGCTATAAATATTACTAAGATTTTCAATGTCACTTTTCTTATTCATACTATTATTTGCCTTGTTGATTTCAACCATTTCAAGAAAATATCTTTTAGACATATTTTGTTCAGTATGTAGAACTTTAGCTTCATTAAATAACATTTTATGGCCTGTTTCGATGGAATGCTGTGTTAATGCACATGATTTTTTGTTAAGTTTTATATCACTTTTATGAGATGTGATGCGATTAGTCAAATTTCTAGAGCTGGTACCGATGTAGTTAAGATCACAGTTATTGCATTTGATTTCATAGACTACATTTGATTTTTTTAAGTCAGGTGTAGAATCTTTCAATTTACTATTTAAATTTCCAATCGTTTTTATATTTTTCTGTGTTATCTTTATATTAGTTTCATTTTTGAAAAGTTTTATTATGTTCTTTGATAAATTTTCAATATTTGGAATTGATAGGTAATTAATATTTTCTACATTTGTATTCCTATCTGTTTCATTGCTAGAGATATTATCATGAATAGTTCTATCAGAAATAGTGTTGAAAAGAATTCTATTTAGAAGTGATTTAGGATAATAATTTTCTAATAAGATATCACGTAAAATTCTTAAATTTTTTTTTGTTTTAAAGAAGGGTGAACTAGTTTTTCAATTCTATTTTTTAAACAAATAATGAGATTAATTTTCATTTTCTTTGTATGAAAAGAATGATAGTTTATATACCTTCCTGAATTTGTTGGTTTTATATACCAATCGGTAATCAAAGTGTTATCGTTTTTACGGATTATTTTAGTGTATAAAAATGGAATGCTATTATTTTTTTCAAATTCAACTGTAAATTGTAAATTTTCATTATAACTATTTACTTTTTCTAATATTTCATCTGATTTATTAACTGGTATAGCACAAATTATGTCATCAACAAATTTTTTTAAAAATGGTATATTAAATGATAGTTTTGGGAGAATATCTTCAAGAAGATCATCCATTACATATTGTGCTATTATTGGAGAAATAGTAGCTCCCATTGGTGTGCCAAGAATTTGTTTATAGTAACATCCTTGAAATGAAAAATAACTTGAGTTAAATATAAATTACTATCTGATATAGAATGCCTAATCACTGGGTTCAATCATGAAAAGAAAAATATTTTCCGAGCAAAAATAACTAACATGATTACTATTTTTTTCCAAAAACCTCTTAACAATAATCATTTTTTGAACTCTATATACCAAAAAACTAAAACTTTTTTTAAAAACAATCCAAATCTTATTCTAACAAAATCAGACAAAGGTAATATCACAGTAATTATGAATAAAGAAGAATATCTTGAAAAATCTTATGATATTCTCAATGACCCTAACTCATATATCAAACTTAATAGAGATCCTACTGTAACTATACAACAAAAAGCTAATAATTTGATATCAGATTTAAAAAAATTAAAAATGATCAATAAAGAAGAAGCTAAAAAATATATGATATACAGTTCAGTATCACCTAAATATTATGGCCTACCTAAAATTCACAAACCCACAATGAAACTCAGACCTATTATTTCTTCAATTAATGCACCAAACAGTAAAATAGCAAAAATGATAACCGATATTCTAACCAACGCATATAACTTTGAAAATAATGTTTATATCAAAGATTCATTTGATTTTTCTTCATTCATAAATGAAAAACAACTTCCACCAGATTACATATTAATCAGTCTAGATGTTGTATCCTTATTCAGTAATATTCCTATAAAATTAGTAACGAAAAGTATCATCAAGAGATGGAATAAAATTAAAGATTATTGTGACATTCCACAAAATAAATTCTTATCAATAATCGACTTTATATTTAACTCAAGTTATTTTTCATTTCAAGGATGTTACTATAAACAAATTCTTGGCACACCAATGGGAGCTACTATTTCTCCAATAATAGCACAATATGTAATGGATGATCTTCTTGAAGATATTCTCCCAAAACTATCATTTAATATACCATTTTAAAAAAAATATGTTGATGACATAATTTGTGCTATACCAGTTAATAAATCAGATGAAATATTAGAAAAAGTAAATAGTTATAATGAAAATTTACAATTTACAGTTGAATTTGAAAAAAATAATAGCATTCCATTTTTAGACACTAAAATAATCCGTAAAAACGATAACACTTTGATTACCGATTGGTATATAAAACCAACAAATTCAGGAAGGTATATAAACTATCATTCTTTTCATACAAAGAAAATGAAAATTAATTTCATTATTTGTTTAAAAAATAGAATTGAAAAACTAGTTCACCCTTCTTTAAAACAAAAAAATTTAAGAATTTTACATGATATCTTATTAGAAAATTCTTATCCTAAATCACTTCTAAATAGAATTCATTTCAACACTATTTCTGATAGAACTATTTATGATAATATCTCTAGCAATGAAACAGATAGGAATACAAATGTAGAAAATATTAATTACCTATCAATTCCAAATATTGAAAATTTATCAAAGAACATAATAAAACTTTTCAAAAATGAAACTAATATAAAGATAACACAGAAAAATATAAAAACGATTGGAAATTTAAATAGTAAATTGAAAGATTCTACACCTGACTTAAAAAAATCAAATGTAGTCTATGAAATAAAATGCAATAACTGTGATCTTAACTACATCGGTACCAGCTCTAGAAATTTGACTAATCGCATCACATCTCATAAAAGTGATATAAAACTTAACAAAAAATCATGTGCATTAACACAGCATTCCATCGAAACAGGCCATAAAATGTTATTTAATGAAGCTAAAGTTCTACATACTGAACAAAATATGTCTAAAAGATATTTTCTTGAAATGGTTGAAATCAACAAGGTAAATAATAGTATGAATAAGAAAAGTGACATTGAAAATCTTAGTAATATTTATAGCTACCTTTTGAATATTGAACAAAATAGATAATTTCTCATTATTTATATGATTATTTCATAAAAATTAAATTCACTTCTATTAAAGTCAAAATATAAGAAATTATTTGTCAAAGTCATTTTCACAGGTTATAATCTAACCTTATTTCCTTTTCTATTAACGTCAAAAACAAATTATCTGTCAAAGTCATTTTATAAGGTTATAATCTAACCTCAAATTCAAACTTCATTAAATAATTATAAAGTAACCTAAAAAAATTAAAATAACTAAGTAACAAACAAACAACTTATGTATCGATTTGTCTTATGTGAAATATGACATCAAGTATATTATAATTATATTTATTCTTACATTTACAAATTTTTTAATGATTATTTATATTGAATTTACTTAAAATATTTTACATGTAAGTACTTATATTTATTTCTCTATTTTTAAATCATATTTATATTTGTATATGTATTATAGTGCCCTGAAGAAGTGTCAAAAGGACACGAAAGCTTGGCGGCATTTTGTAAATAAAAGATCTTGGCGTTGATTCTTTGGACTGAAATCCCCGTTATCCCCACCTATATAGCATTTTTCAGTCGTTATATAAAAAAAATTTTTCATTACACAATGGGGTTCTATGAAGACATTCGATCCATATATGGTCAAGATTGTACCAAAAAAATCAAAGAATGGAGTAACATCAACAAAAAATTAGCTACATACCGGAACAGAAGAATCTTTCTACTAGAATGTAGACGAAATGGTATCATACCTCCACATATAACAAACAATACAAAAAATTTGAACATTCTAATCGAATCAAATAACAATAATAATACTCAAGAAATTCACACATTTAATGAAAAATTAACTAAGAAAATTCTGAATTTAGAAATTAAAATTACTCACAATGACTTAAAAAATTTAGAAACTTATTTTTTGAAATTAACAAATTCTCTCGAACAAACCATATCAAAAAATATTTGGCTAGAATATACAAAAAGACAAAAAACTTATTACAATAAGATTTTCAATGAAATCAAAATAAAGAATATTAACAAAATAAAACGATTAAAACTATGTTCATATGAAGAAATCAAAATAAATGAAAACTGGTTAAAATATCTCACTAATATTGATATACCAGAAGACATTAAACATTTCCTTGCCCTAGGTTATAAATTCAGCTTACCACCAACTACAAAAGACATATCAATTGCTAAATTACTATCTGATATAGAATGCCTAATCACTGGGTTCAATCATGAAAAGAAAAATATTTTCCGAGCAAAAATAAATAACATGATTACTAATTTTTTCCAAAAACCTCTTAACAATAATCATTTTTTGAACTCTATATACCAAAAAACTAAAACTTTTTTGAAAACAATCCAAATCTTATTCTAACAAAATCAGACAAAGGTAATATCACAGTAATTATGAATAAAGAAGAATATCTTGAAAAATCTTATGATATTCTCAATGACCCTAACTCATATATCAAACTTAATAGAGATCCTACTGTAACTATACAACAAAAAGCTAATAATTTGATATCAGATTTAAAAAAATTAAAAATGATCAATAAAGAAGAAGCTAAAAAATATATGATATACAGTTCAGTATCACCTAAATATTATGGCCTACCTAAAATTCACAAACCCACAATGAAACTCAGACCTATTATTTCTTCAATTAATGCACCAAACAGTAAAATAGCAAAAATGATAACCGATATTCTAACCAACGCATATAACTTTGAAAATAATTTTTATATCAAAGATTCATTTGATTTTTCTTCATTCATAAATGAAAAACAACTTCCACCAGATTACATATTAATCAGTCTAGATGTTGTATCCTTATTCAGTAATATTCCTATAAAATTAGTAACGAATAGTATCATCAAGAGATGGAATAAAATTAAAGATTATTGTAACATTCCACAAAATAAATTCTTATCAATAATCGACTTTATATTTAACTCAAGTTATTTTTCATTTCAAGGATGTTACTATAAACAAATTCTTGGCACACCAATGGGAGCTACTATTTCTCCAATAATAGCACAATATGTAATGGATGATCTTCTTGAAGATATTCTCCCAAAACTATCATTTAAAATACCATTTTTAAAAAAATTTGTTGATGACATAATTTGTGCTATACCAGTTAATAAATCAGATGAAATATTAGAAAAAGTAAATAGTTATAATGAAAATTTACAATTTACAGTTGAATTTGAAAAAAATAATAGCATTCCATTTTTAGACACTAAAATAATCCGTAAAAACGATAACACTTTGATTACCGATTGGTATATAAAACCAACAAATTCAGGAAGGTATATAAACTATCATTCTTTTCATACAAAGAAAATGAAAATTAATCTCATTATTTGTTTAAAAAATAGAATTGAAAAACTAGTTCACCCTTCTTTAAAACAAAAAAATTTAAGAATTTTACGTGATATCTTATTAGAAAATTCTTATCCTAAATCACTTCTAAATAGAATTCTTTTCAACACTATTTCTGATAGAACTATTCATGATAATATCTCTAGCAATGAAACAGATAGGAATACAAATGTAAAAAATATTAATTACCTATCAATTCCAAATATTGAAAATTTATCAAAGAACATAATAAAACTTTTCAAAAATGAAACTAATATAAAGATAACACAGAAAAATATAAAAACGATTGGAAATTTAAATAGTAAATTGAAAGATTCTACACCTGACTTAAAAAAATCAAATGTAGTCTATGAAATAAAATGCAATAACTGTGATCTTATCTACATCGGTACCAGCTCTAGAAATTTGACTAATCGCATCACATCTCATAAAAGTGATATAAAACTTAACAAAAAATCATGTGCATTAACACAGCATTCCATCGAAACAGGCCATAAAATGTTATTTAATTAAGCTAAAGTTCTACATACTGAACAAAATATGTCTAAAAGATATTTTCTTGAAATGGTTGAAATCAACAAGGCAAATAATAGTATGAATAAGAAAAGTGACATTGAAAATCTTAGTAATATTTATAGCTACCTTTTGAATATTGAACAAAATAGATAATTTTTCATTATTTATATGATTATTTCATAAAAATTAAATTCACTTCTAATAAAGTCAAAATATAAGAAATTATTTGTCAAAGTCATTTTCACAGGTTATAATCTAACCTTATTTCCTTTTCTATTAACGTCAAAAACAAGTTATCTGTCAAAGTCATTTTATAAGGTTATAATCTAACCTCAAATTCAAACTTCATTAAATAATTATAAAGTAACCTAAAAAAATTAAAATAACTAAGTAACGAACAAACAAATTATGTATCGATTTGTCTTATGTGAAATATGACATCAAGTATATTATAATTATATTTATTTTTACATTTACAAATTTTTTAATGATTATTTATATTGAATTTACTTAAAATATTTTACATGTAAGTACTTATATTTATTTCTCTATTTTTAAATCATATTTATATTTGTATATGTATTATAGTGCCCTGAAGAAGTGTCAAAAGGACACGAAAGCTTGGCGGCATTTTGTAAATAAAAGATCTTGGCGTTGATTCTTTGGACTGAAACCCCCGTTATCCCCACCTATATAGCATTTTTCAGTCGTTATATAAAAAAAATAATTTTCATTACACAATGGGGTTCTATGAAGACATTCGATCCATATATGGTCAAGATTGTACCAAAAAAATCAAAGAATTCAGTAACATCAACAAAAAATTAGCTACATACCGGAACAGAAGAATCTTTCTACTAGAATGTAGACGAAATGGTATCATACCTTCACATATAACAAACAATACAAAAAATTTGAACATTCTAATCGAATCAAATAACAATAATAATAATCAAGAAATTCACACATTTAATGAAAAATTAACTAAGAAAATTCTGAATTTAGAAATTAAAATTACTCACAATGACTTAAAAAATTTAGAAACTTATTTTTTGAAATTAACAAATTCTCTCGAACAAATCATATCAAAAAATATTTGGCTAGAATATACAAAAAGACAAAAAACTTATTATAATAAGATTTTCAATGAAATCAAAATAAAGAATATTAACAAAATAAAACGATTGAAACTATGTTCATATGAAGAAATCAAAATAAATGAAAACTGGTTAAAAAATCTCACTAATATTGATATACCAGAGGACATTAAACATTTCCTTGCCCTAGGTTATAAATTTAGCTTACCACCAACTACAAAAAACATATCAATTACTAAATTACTATCTGATATAGAATGCCTAATCACTGGGTTCAATCATGAAAAGAAAAATATTTTCCGAGCAAAAATAACTAACATGATTACTAATTTTTTCCAAAAACCTCTTAACAATAATCATTTTTTGAACTCTATATACCAAAAAACTAAAACTTTTTTTAAAAACAATCCAAATCTTATTCTAACAAAATCAGACAAAGGTAATATCACAGTAATTATGAATAAAGAAGAATATCTTGAAAAATCTTATGATATTCTCAATGACCCTAACTCATATATCAAACTTAATAGAGATCCTACTGTAACTATACAACAAAAAGCTAATAATTTGATATCAGATTTCAAAAAATTAAAAATGATCAATAAAGAAGAAGCTAAAAAATATATGATATACAGTTCAGTATCACCTAAATATTATGGCCTACCTAAAATTCACAAACCCACAATGAAACTCAGACCTATTATTTCTTCAATTAATGCACCAAACAGTAAAATAGCAAAAATGATAACCGATATTCTAACCAACGCATATAACTTTGAAAATAATTTTTATATCAAAGATTCATTTGATTTTTCTTCATTCATAAATGAAAAACAACTTCCACCAGATTACATATTAATCAGTCTAGATGTTGTATCCTTATTCAGTAATATTCCTATAAAATTAGTAACGAATAGTATCATCATGAGATGGAATAAAATTAAAGATTATTGTAACATTCCACAAAATAAATTCTTATCAATAATCGACTTTATATTTAACTCAAGTTATTTTTCATTTCAAGGATGTTACTATAAACAAATTCTTGGCACACCAATGGGAGCTACTATTTCTCAAATAATAGCAAAATATGTAATGGATGATCTTCTTGAAGATATTCTCCCAAATCTATCATTTAATATACCATTTTTAAAGAAATTTGTTGATGACATAATTTGTGCTATACCAGTTAATAAATCAGATGAAATATTAGAAAAAGTAAATAGTTATAATGAAAATTTACAATTTACAGTTGAATTTGAAAAAAATAATAGCATTCCATTTTTAGACACTAAAATAATCCGTAAAAACGATAACACTTTGATTACCGATTGGTATATAAAACCAACAAATTCAGGAAGGTATATAAACTATCATTCTTTTCATACAAAGAACATGAAAATTAATCTCATTATTTGTTTAAAAAATAGAATTGAAAAACTAGTTCACCCTTCTTTAAAACAAAAAAATTTAAGAATTTTACGTAATGTCTTATTAGAAAATTCTTATCCTAAATCACTTCTAAATAGAATTCTTTTCAACACTATTTCTGATAAAACTATTCATGATAATATCTCTAGCAATGAAACAGATAGGAATACAAATGTAGAAAATATTAATTACCTATCAATTCCAAATATTGAAAATTTATCAAAGAACATAATAAAACTTTTCAAAAATGAAACTAATATAAAGATAACACAGAAAAATATAAAAACGATTGGAAATTTAAATAGTAAATTGAAAGATTCTACACCTGACTTAAAAAAATCAAATGTAGTCTATGAAATAAAATGCAATAACTGTGATCTTAACTACATCGGTACCAGCTCTAGAAATTTGACTAATCGCATCACATCTCATAAAAGTGATATAAAACTTAACAAAAAATCATGTGCAGTAACACAGAATTCCATCGAAACAGGCCATAAAATGTTATTTAATGAAGCTAAAGTTCTACATACTGAACAAAATATGTCTAAAAGATATTTTCTTGAAATGGTTGAAATCAACAAGGCAAATAATAGTATGAATAAGAAAAGTGACATTGAAAATCTTAGTAATATTTTGAATATTGAACAAAATTGATAATTTTCCATTATTTATATGATTATTTCATAAAAATTAAATTCACTTCTATTAAAGTCAAAATATAAGAAATTATTTGTCAAAGTCATTTTCACAGGTTATAATCTAACCTTATTTCCTTTTCTATTAACGTCAAAAACAAATTATCTGTCAAAGTCATTTTATAAGGTTATAATCTAACCTCAAATTCAAAATTCATTAAATAATTATAAAGTAACCTAAAAAAATTAAAATAACTAAGTAACGAACAAACAAATTATGTATCGATTTGTCTTATGTGAAATATGACATCAAGTATATTATAATTATATTTATTTTTACATTTACAAATTTTTTAATGATTATTTATATTGAATTTACTTAAAATATTTTACATGTAAGTACTTATATTTATTTCTCTATTTTTAAATCATATTTATATTTGTATATGTATTATAGTGCCCTGAAGAAGTGTCAAAAGGACACGAAAGCTTGGCGGAATTTTGTAAATAAAAGATCTTGGCGTTGATTCTTTGGACTGAAACCCCCGTTATCCCCACCTATATAGCATTTTTCAGTCGTTATATAAAAAAAAATTTTTCATTACACAATGGGGTTCTATGAAGACATTCGATCCATATATGGTCAAGATTGTACCAAAAAAATCAAAGAATGGAGTAATATCAACAAAAAATTAGCTACATACCGGAACAGAAGAATCTTTCTACTAGAATGTAGACGAAATGGTATCATACCTTCACATATAACAAACAATACAAAAAATTTGAACATTCTAATCGAATCAAATAACAATAATAATACTCAAGAAATTCACACATTTAATGAAAAATTAACTAAGAAAATTCTGAATTTAGAAATTAAAATTACTCACAATGACTTAAAAAATTTAGAAACTTATTTTTTGAAATTAACAAATTCTCTCGAACAAACCATATCAAAAAATATTTGGCTAGAATATACAAAAAGACAAAAAACTTATTACAATAAGATTTTCAATGAAATCAAAATAAAGAATATTAACAAAATAAAACGATTAAAACTATGTTCATATGAAGAAATCAAAATAAATGAAAACTGGTTAAAATATCTCACTAATATTGATATACCAGAAGACATTAAACATTTCCTTGCCCTAGGTTATAAATTCAGCTTACCACCAACTACAAAAGACATATCAATTGCTAAATTACCATCTGATATAGAATGCCTAATCACTGGGTTCAATCATGAAAAGAAAAATATTTTCCGAGCAAAAATAACTAACATGATTACTAATTTTTTTCAAAAACCTCTTAACAATAATCATTTTTTGAACTCTATATACCAAAAAACTAAAACTTTTTTGAAAACAATCCAAATCTTATTCTAACAAAATCAGACAAAGGTAATATCACAGTAATTATGAATAAAGAAGAATATCTTGAAAAATCTTATGATATTCTCAATGACCCTAACTCATATATCAAACTTAATAGAGATCCTACTGTAACTATACAACAAAAAGCTAATAATTTGATATCAGATTTAAAAAAATTAAAAATGATCAATAAAGAAGAAGCTAAAAAATATATGATATACAGTTCAGTATCACCTAAATATTATGGCCTACCTAAAATTCACAAACCCACAATGAAACTCAGACCTATTATTTCTTCAATTAATGCACCAAACAGTAAAATAGCAAAAATGATAACCGATATTCTAACCAACGCATATAACTTTGAAAATAATTTTTATATCAAAGATTCATTTGATTTTTCTTCATTCATAAATGAAAAACAACTTCCACCAGATTACATATTAATCAGTCTAGATGTTGTATCCTTATTCAGTAATATTCCTATAAAATTAGTAACGAATAGTATCATCAAGAGATGGAATAAAATTAAAGATTATTGTAACATTCCACAAAATAAATTCTTATCAATAATCGACTTTATATTTAACTCAAGTTATTTTTCATTTCAAGGATGTTACTATAAACAAATTCTTGGCACACCAATGGGAGCTACTATTTCTCCAATAATAGCACAATATGTAATGGATGATCTTCTTGAAGATATTCTCCCAAAACTATCATTTAAAATACCATTTTTAAAAAAATTTGTTGATGACATAATTTGTGCTATACCAGTTAATAAATCAGATGAAATATTAGAAAAAGTAAATAGTTATAATGAAAATTTACAATTTACAGTTGAATTTGAAAAAAATAATAGCATTCCATTTTTAGACACTAAAATAATCCCTAAAAACGATAACACTTTGATTACCGATTGGTATATAAAACCAACAAATTCAGGAAGGTATATAAACTATCATTCTTTTCATACAAAGAAAATGAAAATTAATCTCATTATTTGTTTAAAAAATAGAATTGAAAAACTAGTTCACCCTTCTTTAAAACAAAAAAATTTAAGAATTTTACATGATATCTTATTAGAAAATTCTTATCCTAAATCACTTCTAAATAGAATTCTTTTCAACACTATTTCTGATAGAACTATTCATGATAATATCTCTAGCAATGAAACAGATAGGAATACAAATGTAAAAAATATTAATTACCTATCAATTCCAAATATTGAAAATTTATCAAAGAACATAATAAAACTTTTCAAAAATGAAACTAATATAAAGATAACACAGAAAAATATAAAAACGATTGGAAATTTAAATAGTAAATTGAAAGATTCTACACCTGACTTAAAAAAATCAAATGTAGTCTATGAAATAAAATGCAATAACTGTGATCTTAACTACATCGGTACCAGCTCTAGAAATTTGACTAATCGCATCACATCTCATAAAAGTGATATAAAACTTAACAAAAAATCATGTGCATTAACACAGCATTCCATCGAAACAGGCCATAAAATGTTATTTAATGAAGCTAAAGTTCTACATACTGAACAAAATATGTCTAAAAGATATTTTCTTGAAATGGTTGAAATCAACAAGGCAAATAATAGTATGAATAAGAAAAGTGACATTGAAAATCTTAGTAATATTTATAGCTACCTTTTGAATATTGAACAAAATAGATAATTTTTCATTATTTATATGATTATTTCATAAAAATTAAATTCACTTCTAATAAAGTCAAAATATAAGAAATTATTTGTCAAAGTCATTTTCACAGGTTATAATCTAACCTTATTTCCTTTTCTATTAACGTCAAAAACAAGTTATCTGTCAAAGTCATTTTATAAGGTTAAAATCTAACCTCAAATTCAAACTTCATTAAATAATTATAAAGTAACCTAAAAAAATTAAAATAACTAAGTAACGAACAAACAAATTATGTATCGATTTGTCTTATGTGAAATATGACATCAAGTATATTATAATTATATTTATTTTTACATTTACAAATTTTTTAATGATTATTTATATTGAATTTACTTAAAATATTTTACATGTAAGTACTTATATTTATTTCTCTATTTTTAAATCATATTTATATTTGTATATGTATTATAGTGCCCTGAAGAAGTGTCAAAAGGACACGAAAGCTTGGCGGCATTTTGTAAATAAAAGATCTTGGCGTTGATTCTTTGGACTGAAACCCCCGTTATCCCCACCTATATAGCATTTTTCAGTCGTTATATAAAAAAAAATTTTTCATTACACAATGGGGTTCTATGAAGACATTCGATCCATATATGGTCAAGATTGTACCAAAAAAATCAAAGAATTGAGTAACATCAACAAAAAATTAGCTACATACCGGAACAGAAGAATCTTTCTACTAGAATGTAGACGAAATGGTATCATACCTTCACATATAACAAACAATACAAAAAATTTGAACATTCTAATCGAATCAAATAACAATAATAATAATCAAGAAATTCACACATTTAATGAAAAATTAACTAAGAAAATTCTGAATTTAGAAATTAAAATTACTCACAATGACTTAAAAAATTTAGAAACTTATTTTTTGAAATTAACAAATTCTCTCGAACAAACCATATCAAAAAATATTTGGCTAGAATATACAAAAAGACAAAAAACTTATTATAATAAGATTTTCAATGAAATCAAAATAAAGATTATTAACAAAATAAAACGATTGAAACTATGTTCATATGAAGAAATCAAAATAAATGAAAACTGGTTAAAAAATCTCACTAATATTGATATACCAGAGGACATTAAACATTTCCTTGCCCTAGGTTATAAATTTAGCTTACCACCAACTACAAAAAACATATCAATTACTAAATTACTATCTGATATAGAATGCCTAATCACTGGGTTCAATCATGAAAAGAAAAATATTTTCCGAGCAAAAATAACTAACATGATTACTAATTTTTTCCAAAAACCTCTTAACAATAATCATTTTTTGAACTCTATATACCAAAAAACTAAAACTTTTTTTAAAAACAATCCAAATCTTATTCTAACAAAATCAGACAAAGGTAATATCACAGTAATTATGAATAAAGAAGAATATCTTGAAAAATCTTATGATATTCTCAATGACCCTAACTCATATATCAAACTTAATAGAGATCCTACTGTAACTATACAACAAAAAGCTAATAATTTGATATCAGATTTAAAAAAATTAAAAATGATCAATAAAGAAGAAGCTAAAAAATATATGATATACAGTTCAGTATCACCTAAATATTATGGCCTACCTAAAATTCACAAACCCACAATGAAACTCAGACCTATTATTTCTTCAATTAATGCACCAAACAGTAAAATAGCAAAAATGATAACCGATATTCTAACCAACGCATATAACTTTGAAAATAATTTTTATATCAAAGATTCATTTGATTTTTCTTCATTCATAAATGAAAAACAACTTCCACCAGATTACATATTAATCAGTCTAGATGTTGTATCCTTATTCAGTAATATTCCTATAAAATTAGTAACGAATAGTATCATCATGAGATGGAATAAAATTAAAGATTATTGTAACATTCCACAAAATAAACTCTTATCAATAATCGACTTTATATTTAACTCAAGTTATTTTTCATTTCAAGGATGTTACTATAAACAAATTCTTGGCACACCAATGGGAGCTACTATTTCTCAAATTATAGCAAAATATGTAATGGATGATCTTCTTGAAGATATTCTCCCAAATCTATCATTTAATATACCATTTTTAAAGAACTTTGTTGATGACATAATTTGTGCTATACCAGTTAATAAATCAGATGAAATATTAGAAAAAGTAAATAGTTATAATGAAAATTTACAATTTACAGTTGAATTTGAAAAAAATAATAGCATTCCATTTTTAGACACTAAAATAATCCGTAAAAACGATAACACTTTGATTACCGATTGGTATATAAAACCAACAAATTCAGGAAGGTATATAAACTATCATTCTTTTCATACAAAGAACATGAAAATTAATCTCATTATTTGTTTAAAAAATAGAATTGAAAAACTTGTTCACCCTTCTTTAAAACAAAAAAATTTAAGAATTTTACGTAATATCTTATTAGAAAATTCTTATCCTAAATCACTTCTAAATAGAATTCTTTTCAACACTATTTCTGATAGAACTATTCATGATAATATCTCTAGCAATGAAACAGATAGGAATACAAATGTAGAAAATATTAATTACCTATCAATTCCAAATATTGAAAATTTATCAAAGAACATAATAAAACTTTTCAAAAATGAAACTAATATAAAGATAACACAGAAAAATATAAAAACGATTGGAAATTTAAATAGTAAATTGAAAGATTCTACACCTGACTTAAAAAAATCAAATGTAGTCTATGAAATAAAATGCAATAACTGTGATCTTAACTACATCGGTACCAGCTCTAGAAATTTGACTAATCGCATCACATCTCATAAAAGTGATATAAAACTTAACAAAAAATCATGTGCAGTAACACAGCATTCCATCGAAACAGGCCATAAAATGTTATTTAATGAAGCTAAAGTTCTACATACTGAACAAAATATGTCTAAAAGATATTTTCTTGAAATGGTTGAAATCAACAAGGCAAATAATAGTATGAATAAGAAAAGTGACATTGAAAATCTTAGTAATATTTTGAATATTGAACAAAATTGATAATTTTTCATTATTTATATGATTATTTCATAAAAATTAAATTCACTTCTATTAAAGTCAAAATATAAGAAATTATTTGTCAAAGTCATTTTCACAGGTTATAATCTAACCTTATTTCCTTTTCTATTAACGTCAAAAACAAATTATCTGTCAAAGTCATTTTATAAGGTTATAATCTAACCTCAAATTCAAACTTCTTTAAATAATTATAAAGTAACCTAAAAAAATTAAAATAACTAAGTAACGAACAAACAAATTATGTATCGATTTGTCTTATGTGAAATATGACATCAAGTATATTATAATTATATTTATTTTTACATTTACAAATTTTTTAATGATTATTTATATTGAATTTACTTAAAATATTTTACATGTAAGTACTTATATTTATTTCTCTATTTTTAAATCATATTTATATTTGTATATGTATTATAGTGCCCTGAAGAAGTGTCAAAAGGACACGAAAGCTTGGCGGCATTTTGTAAATAAAAGATCTTGGCGTTGATTCTTTGGACTGAAACCCCCGTTATCCCCACCTATATAGCATTTTTCAGTCGTTATATAAAAAAAAAATTTTTCATTACACAATGGGGTTCTATGAAGACATTCGATCCATATATGGTCAAGATTGTACCAAAAAAATCAAAGAATGGAGTAATATCAACAAAAAATTAGCTACATACCGGAACAGAAGAATCTTTCTACTAGAATGTAGACGAAATGGTATCATACCTTCACATATAACAAACAATACAAAAAATTTGAACATTCTAATCGAATCAAATAACAATAATAATAATAAAGAAATTCACACATTTAATGAAAAATTAACTAAGAAAATTCTGAATTTAGAAATTAAAATTACTCACAATGACTTAAAAAATTTAGAAACTTATTTTTTGAAATTAACAAATTCTCTCGAACAAACCATATCAAAAAATATTTGGCTAGAATATACAAAAAGACAAAAAACTTATTATAATAAGATTTTCAATGAAATCAAAATAAAGAATATTAACAAAATAAAACGATTAAAACTATGTTCATATGAAGAAATCAAAATAAATGAAAACTGGTTAAAAAATCTCACTAATATTGATATACCAGAAGACATTAAACATTTCCTTGCCCTAGGTTATAAATTTAGCTTACCACCAACTACAAAAAGTGTCAAAAGGACACGAAAGCTTGGCGGCATTTTGTAAATAAAAGATCTTGGCGTTGATTCTTTGGACTGAAATCCCCATTATCCCCACCTATATAAATATATATATACATATATATATATATATATATATATATATATATATATATATATATATATATACATATATATATATACATATATATATATATATATATATATATATATATAAAATAACTTTTTACACACGGAAAAAGGTTTTTTAAAAAAATTATTTATTTAACAAAAGTTACAAGTTTCAAGATTGGAAGTAAATTCTAGACTGACTATATGAACTAAACAATTCAAAAAGGTAGTAAATACAATGTAAGCAAAAATAAGGTTCAACAATTTATAAAACAACAGGTTATTACACAATATGCTGATTAAGCAATTTATTTAATATGTACTAAGTAATTTAAGGTATATAACACCTCCCCCATTAGACCGACGCACACCCTGGAAGTTGAATTTTCTTTTCTTGTAATTCCATTGGAGTTTTTTCTGATTTTCTTCTTTTCTGAATTTTCTTCAAGAGTAGCCAAATAATTATCAATACTCCGCTAGAATATAGAAATATAGTCCATATGCTAGGAATATGGAGTTTTAATTGTTCTTCCTGAATTGGTGTCAATCCTTGCGAAGATATTTCTTTTAATTTTAATTTTTTCAAATTTATTTCCAAAGGCTGGATTTTAATTTTATTAAAATGTGTCTGAAGTTTATTCAGTACCAGTGGTTGACCATTAGTTCTATCTTGAAATATTAATTCTTGATTTTTAAAAGTTATTTTACTTGGCGAATTTTTGATTAGGAAAATTCCTTTTAAAATTTTGATTTCTGTGTCTTCTGAACATTTAATTATTAATTTTTCTTCTTCTGGAAATACTACTAGGTATTGGTTTATTTTCAATAATTTTGATTTTAGTGTATTCGCAGTTAGTAGAGTTTTCCATTAATAGTATTTGTTCTTCTTATAACTGTTTATTATTATCTTGAAGATGTGAATCACATTGAAAATTTTCACTTCTTGTACAAATATCGTTTAGAGGTTTTAACTGTGTATCAGATCTTAGCAAATACTTTAAATTTGGTATTATTATCACGAATTCCGATTCTAACTTAGTAGGTATAAAATAATTCAAACTCAATATTAAAATCTATAGGAATCGATAAGAAATATTCTATTCTATTTTTACTTACTCTACATGATATGTCTAAAATTGATTCAAAGTTTAAAATATTCTCGTATTCCAATTCCAACGGTAATTGTAATTTATAATACGAAGATATTTTTTGCAACTCTGTAAATAATTCTTTCGATTTAATTATACTGGGGTGCAATGTCTTTAGTTTGCAGAATGTCCAGGAATTCTCTACAGTTTCTATTACATCTAATATAACATTATAAATAATTAAAACTTCGTTCAACATAACCTTGAGATAAATAAGTTTCTCATATTGCACTTGAAGGTCAAGCATATATTTTGTGTCTAATTATTTCGATTTGAGCAATATTTCATTATTTTGAATATCTTGAATAGTTTCATTGAAGTTATTTATTATTTGTTCGCTAACGCTGTACTGCATTTGAATTTGACTTTGAAGATTAGCTTGATTTTGTTTTAAATGCTCTAAGATTATATTTATTTTTTCTTCGTCTTGAGAATCAAGGTTGCCGGTTATGGCTTTTATTATAGATCCAAGTCCATTTTTTAAGCCTCTTTTGTTCCTATTTGTTATTGAATGAATATTTAAATTTTCAAATTTTTCTTCTATATTACTCTTAACATTAAAAATAAGATTAACTATATTTTCCGTTTGTTGTACGAAATATGTACTATTTGATATCTCAACTGTGATCTTTTCAAAGTGTTTATTTGAAGAATTATATTCTTCCAGTAACGGACTTAAGTTATAGAAATGTACAAATGTATGACTTGATTTTTGTAGTTTTTCCGGTCCAAGATTTATTGGTAAAATTCCTAGGTTGTTAGTGATGTCTTTTATTTCTATTCTTGCTTGTCCGAATGAGAAGAATCTGTAATAAAAGTATAAGGTTTCTTCTTAGGTCGTTTTATATTTGAAATATGAATATCTTCAGCGGTATTAAAATGACGTCTTACAATTTTCGCAGTTTTATGTTTTCCGTTTACGGATTTTATTTTTTCGGGTTGATATTTATTTTTTGTCTTACTTTTAATCTGCTTATTTTTGACAAACACGTTTGTAGGTAGAGGGTCTGGAAGATCTTCTCTACTTTCATTAGCTTTTGAAATAACTTTATCTTTAGTTTCTTGAAATGATTTATTTATTTTAGAATAAAGTAATTTCATTTTTTCTTTGTGATTATGAATATACTTATTTACTAATTGTCGATCAATGTCTAAATCAAAAGAAGAGTTATTCTCTAAATGACCTGTAATAGTTTCGTATGGTTTTAGTTTCGTCACAGAGTGAATACTATCATTATATGCCAAAAGAGCATTGTAACGCGAAAATTTGCCGAGCCGTCGGAGACTTAATTTGGCTAACCTGTCGACTGAGAGAAGTCACATCGCTGTCGGTACGAAGTTAAAAATTTCAGTCCTCCATTTGCCGTCGAAGTGTACACACACTTTATTAACTTTAAAAATTTTTGCATGTGCTCTGGGAGCCATTAGAAGTCGATAAGAAAAACCGACAATTTCGTCGTAGGGAAAGAAAAATACGGCTGGAACCAACAGCTGGTAGCTTTGGCCCGATAAGTTATTGAACCAAAAACGGTCGATGACTGTGTATATTGGTGGTAAATTTCCGTAGACGGCATTGGATTCATTAACAAGGGGGGTTTTTTTTGTGACTCACTGATTGGAATTTAATGGGTCTGTGAGACCAGATTCCAGGAGGACTGGATTAGTCTGGAGCAACATCAGTGCCTGTTCTGGTTCCGGAAAAGGATAAGTGAATAGTTTTCCTTTTTATTCATCATTTTCATTAGTAAATTCACCTTTATGCGTCACATATTACCTTTTTACATTTAAAGTTTTATTTCTTTTTGCGACAATTATTATAATCTTGCTTACACTGGTAATTTGTATTTAAAAATTTGAAATCTTTGCTCATAGTTTAAAAACACGCTAAGACACTATGGTACGTACCTGGTATTGCGTTATTTAGCGGTTTTATTATTTTTTTTTGCCTATTTCTGACAAATTTTGTGAATATAACTTGCACCGTTCATAATTTTGAATTGTATTTTCGCTAGCAACGCTAAACGCGATTGCTATTTAAATTTTAGGTTTATGCAACAATTTATATTGATATTGGTATAATTTGCGGAAGGGTGTAATTGTACATTGTTGATTTTTGATACATATATTATCGTGGTATTTTTGAGATATTGTACATGAACTATTTGGTCGTTTCCCTAGAACTATAGAATCTGCTCGACAGTTACTTAATTGTTTGTAACCGATAAGTTAGTTAGGAATTTTCTTTGGATTTATGTAGATTTCGGCCTTCAGCCCATCTACACCCTGTGTTTACAGCCTTCAGCTGAGCTCAGGCATTATTTGCGATAATGTTGTAGTGACATTGTAACAAATGTTTTGAAAAGAGACCTCTGGTCCACCAAGACTAATTAAAATTTCAATCAAGGTGTACTTGCTGACTTTTATTTACTTATGATAATTTACCTATCAGTTTAACCTTTGGAGTGTGTAGTCAGTGTTGTTAACCCACTGAGGAGTTGTGGGCTAACTTAGGAAGTCTTGGGTGCTTGCCAAAACTTCTCTGGCGCCCTTTTTGTATACTTAATAATCATTTGAAGAATCCACCCCTTCTTCGACTCGAAGCTAGTCGACAGGCGAGCACGGGTTGTACCACGTGAGACAACCCGCATACCTATAACGAGCACTGTGAGGGTTTGTAGGTTTTTCTCGTTATAGCATAATTTACTTTTATTTCAATAGCTTCTTTCTTAAATTCGTTCTGATTATTTAAGAGTCTAATATGTTCAATAATTGTTGAATGAAATCGTTCGGCAATGCCATTTGCTTCAAGATGTTGTGAACTGATAAAATGAATTTGAATTTTATGAGTTTCTAATAAATCTTTTACTAAACTATTTTTTAATTCTGTTCCGTTATCGGATATTATTTATTCCGGTATACAATGATGGGTGAAATATCTAATTAAATTATTAACTATCTCTATACCTTGGGCTGAGTTCAATTAATACAACTGCCCGTATTTTGAAAATGAGTCTATAATAGTTAGAAATTTCGTATTTTCTAGAGTGATAGTGCCTAAATGTATTATTTGAAATGGTTTAATAGCTGTTGGGGTAATATTTAAATATGGTTTAACGGGTTTGCGATCATATTTTGTTATTTGACATATTTCGCATTCGTTAATGTACGTTTGAATAGAAGATCTTTGATTAGGCCAATAGTATCGAGATTTTATATTATTTTCGGTTTCATCTAATCCTCTATGATTTCGTTTACTTTCATGATAGTTCTGTATTACTTCTTTGACTTCATTTAGAGGGATGTCAATTAAGCTTTTATTACATTTGATAAATGAAATGTGTGAATTTTTGAAATATGTTTAGTATTATTCGAAAGTGAGTCATTAAATATTTCCATATAAACTAATAATTTTTTGGGATGATTTACTTCATTCATATTTAGCTGGATTCGTGATAAACAGTCACTATTAGTGTTCAATGCACCTTTCTTGTACACTATATCATAGTCGTATTCCTCGAGTTTCAACCGCCATCTAACTAATTTAGAATTGGGTTATTTTAAAGAAAATAACCATTGAAGTGGTTTATGATCTGTTACTATTGTGAATTTTCTTCCGAAAAGATATGGGCGGAAATATTTTACAGACCCAACAATTGCAAGGAGTTCCTTTTCAATTGTTGAATAATTTACTTCAGAATCATTAAGTGTTCTGCTAGCATATGCCACAGGTAAATCGGTTCCGATATTTCCTTGGCTAAGAACAGCGCCTAGAGCAAAATTGCTTGCGTCTGTTGTGAGATTAAATGGACGAGAAAAGTCAGGGTATTGTAAAATAGGATCATTTAATAACATATTTTTACAAGTATCATAACAATTAATATAATCAGGATCTTTTATGTTAATTACTGCATTTTTATTAAGACGATTAGTTAAAGGTTTAGTCAGTTTTGAAAAATCTTTAATGAATTTTCTATAATATCCAAGAAGTCCGAGAAAAGCTTTAATTTCTTTACTAGTTTTTGGTATGGGAAATTTTTGAAGAGCACTTATTTTATCGGGATTTGGTTTTACACCTTCAGTGGTACGAATATGTCCCAAATAAGCTACTTCTTTCCTCAAAAATTCGGATTTGTCAATTTGTATTTTAAAATTTTATTCGCGTAACCTCTTAAATACTTCTTTTAAATTATTTATGTGTTCTTGCAAGCTTCTACTGAATATAATGATATCGTCAAGATAAACTAAACATTTTTCGTTTTGGATACCTCTTAAAATGTTGTCCATCACTCTTTGGAAAGTTGCTGGAGCTCCCTTTAGTCCGAATGGCATTCTCAAAAATTCCCGGTGGCCATTTTTAGTAGTAAAAGTCGTTTTGGGTATATCTCCTTCAGACATCTCAATTTGGTGAAATCCGGAGGCAAGATCCAAGGTAGTGAAGTATTGGCAACGTCCTAATTTATCCAATAGATCAGTTATGTTTGGTAATGGATATCTATCTCCAATAGTTATTTCGTTAAGCTTGCGATAGTCTACGACGACTCTGAATTTTTGTTTACCTGTAGAGTCCAATTTTTTTGGAACAATCCAGATACTACTCGGGTACGGTGAGGATGAGGGTCTTATGATATTTTGATCTAACATAGTCTGTATTTGATTTTGGACTTCTTTTTTATATACCTCTGGATATCCATACGATTTAGTATAGATAGGTACATCATTTGTAGTGTTTATTTGATGCTTAATTTTACTAGTAAAAGTTAGTTGATTACCATCAACATGAAAAATGTCAGAATATTCTTTAATTAATTTAAGAGTAGCGTTGCGTTCTTCAGAATTCATATGTTCTGTTCGAACTTTATTAATATCAAATTTGAATTTTTCTGCATAAATAGCATTAAAATTAGGGCTCAAGGTTTGTTCGTATTCGTCGAACTGTTCAACCTTTAAAGGAGCACTTAAATCTACTTAAAAATATGACTCAGACGGATTTAAAATAGTGCATACAGCTTGACTATTTTCCGCTTTTGTAAGACATTCGGGAATTTATAATTTTCCGATTTTTTTATAAGGTATAATTATATCCCCATTATTAATATTATCAATATTCAATTTAATTATTTGTTCAGTTCGCGGAGGCACTACTATACAATTCGTGTTCTCGCTTCTGATTTGAAAATAATTTATTCTTATTTCACTATAAGGCGTAATTAAAACATTATTTACTAAATCAATAGTTGCATTCAATTTTTTCAGATTATCTAAACCTAATAAGCAATCAAAATGATTGTGAAATTTAAATATACAATATTCTAAGTTCATTTCATTTTTCATTTTAAATATCTTTGAAGATGGAATTACTGTACAATAATTTTGTGGACTTGAGCCTAAAGCAGAAGTTACTTTGAAAGATTTTTTCATAGTTGCTTTTGAAAAATATTTCTTTGCAATTTCAGGTGTTACCAAAGATTTTGTACTACCTGTGTCAATCATTACTTTTAAATTTTGCTTAGGAAATATTATGTACGGTAATTCACTTTCAAAATTCGTAAAATTAAACTTTTCTACGTGTCTGTCTCTTCCGAGGCAATTTCGTCTAAAAAACAATCTTCAACATCAGTGGGACGTTCAGTATCGTCCATGTTATGCAATTCTTCCGAAATATAATTTTTTCTATTACCTACGAAATGCGATTGATTTTGTCCATTATTTTTATTCTGTACATTAGGTTTATTGTACGTGTTAGAAGTAGATATACTCATTGGAGTAGGTTTTTGAAATTGATGATTTCTACTAGGTTTGAAAACATTAGTATTTCTATTCTGAACATTTGTATCTCTACTTTACACACGGAAAAAGGTTTTTTAAAAAAATTATTTATTTAACAAAAGTTACAAGATTCGAAGTAAATTCTATACTGACTATATAAACTAAACAATTCAAAAAGGTAAAAAATACAATGTAAGCAAAAATAAGGTTCAACAATTTATAAAACAACAGGTTATTACACAATATGCTGATTAAGCAATTGATTTAATATGTACTAAGTGATTTAAGGTATATAATATATATATATATATATATATATATACAAAATATGTTCATCAAGAACTGGGTGTAGCAGTCAACAGTGGGGCTGGTGAGAAATCAAACAATTTTATTATTCATCAAGCTTTCAACCCTTGTTTGGGGTCTTCCTCAGGATGACTACAAATATTATATATTTAAAAACAATACGTTACAAAACATAGTCGTACTTACTAAAATGGATTGTCAGATCGACTATACCATAAAAGTTGGAAACAATAAAAACTCAATAAACAATATATACATTTAAAAAACATTTAAAAATAACACAAAAAACCGTTACAAACAATAACATTGTACTGATTTGGATATTTTTATCGGACCAACCACACAATGAATATTACATTTTAAGATGTTAGAAATTACTGACAAAACTCCAAATGAAAACAAATGATAACAAATGGTAAAAGTGACAATTAGCATGGAACAACACGGTGAGCACGGAACAACACAAAATGGCCTTTAACTAAAATGCAAACCAGCGAACACTACATTAACGAAGATGTTATGCATTGTTAGTGTGCTGTGTTAGGGGAAATATTTTAGGAATTTTGTTCTTATTATTCTCATACTCCAAAATGTAATTATAGATGAGACTCAGATTTTGAGTATCTGATCTAGTGTTGAGGGGTCTTTCAATTTTATTAATAAACACCATCTCCAAAAAAATCCTTTTATAGTAGTTATTTTCTCCAATTAAAACTTCAACTCCTTCGAAATCCATATCATGTTGTGATTCAATAACATGGGTCGACAGAGCGCAAGACGGCCTTCCCAATCTGCAATCGCTTTTGTGAGATGTTATTCTACCCTGCAAAAGCCTTGAGGTTTGTCCAATGTATGCTTTATGACAATCCTTGCAATTGATCTTATACACAACATTGGAACTTTCTAACGGTTTGACTTTAGTTTTGGTGCGGGTAAACAGGGAACCTACAGTTTTCACATTCCTCGTTGAAATCTTAACATGTGGAATGTGTTTCAAAACAGAAATAAGTTTGGGAGTCAGATCATTGATATAAGGTAAGGAAACAAATTTCATATCTGTTTCACGTATATCATCAACATTAGAACTCTTAACTATAGCCAACCGACGTTGGATTGGAAAAGAAGAACTGAAAATAATGTTGTTGAGAAGTTTAGAAGGATAAGAATTATCAATAAATATATTGTAAAGCATTTTCAAATCACGATTTCTGTATTGAGGATGAGACAATTGGCATACGCGGCTTTTCATAGTATGAATTAAATTAACTTTCATTTGCATGGTGTGATTGGAATGGTAATTAAGAAAAGAAACGTTTATTATTTTGCTAAGTTTCGTTTTCGATTCGAATGTACTAGTGTTCAATGATACTTACTATAAACAAGAATTTGGCACTCCTATGGGCTCTAAGATTTCGCCTATACTTTGTAATTTTGTTTTGGATTTATTGATTGAGAGAGTGCTGGATGTTATTCCTTTTCATATTCCTTTCGTAAAGAGGTACGTTGATGATTTGATACTTGCCGTACCTCATAACAATATACAAATTGCACTGGATGTTTTCAATAGTTTGGATAAAGACATCCAGTTCACGGTTGAAACAGAAACAGATCACTACATTCCTTTTCTTGACATGAAGGTCCATAGAGACAATCAAGGAGTATTACGCACATCTTGGTACCGTAAACCCATGGCAAGTAATAGATTTCTTAATTACCATTCCAATCACACCATGCAAATGAAAGTTAATTTAATTCATACTAGAAAAAGCCGCGTATGCCAATTGTCTCATCCTCAATACAGAAATCGTGATTTGAAAATGCTTTACAATATATTTATTGATAATTCTTATCCTTCTAAACTTCTCAACAACATTATTTTCAGTTCTTCTTTTCCAATCCAACGTCGGTTGGCTATAGTTAAGAGTTCTAATGTTGATGATATACGTGAAACAGATATGAAATTTGTTTCCTTACCTTATATCAATGATCTGACTCCCAAACTTATTTCTGTTTTGAAACACATTCCACATGTTAAGATTTCAACGAGGAATGTGAAAACTGTAGGTTCCCTGTTTACCCGCACCAAAACTAAAGTCAAACCGTTAGAAAGTTCCAATGTTGTGTATAAGATCAATTGCAAGGATTGTCATAAAGCATACATTGGACAAACCTCAAGGCTTTTGCAGGGTAGAATAACATCTCACAAAAGCGATTGCAGATTGGGAAGGCCGTCTTGCGCTCTGTCGACCCATGTTATTGAATCACAACATGATATGGATTTCGAAGGAGTTGAAGTTTTAATTGGAGAAAATAACTACTATAAAAGGATTTTTTTGGAGATGGTGTTTATTAATAAAATTGAAAGACCCCTCAACACTAGATCAGATACTCAAAATCTGAGTCTCATCTATAATTACATTTTGGAGTATGAGAATAATAAGAACAAAATTCCTAAAATATTTCCCCTAACACAGCACACTAACAATGCATAACATCTTCGTTAATGTAGTGTTCGCTGGTTTGCATTTTAGTTAAAGGCCATTTTGTGTTGTTCCGTGCTCACCGTGTTGTTCCATGCTAATTGTCACTTTTACCATTTGTTATCATTTGTTTTCATTTGGAGTTTTGTCAGTAATTTCTAACATCTTAAAATGTAATATTCATTGTGTGGTTGGTCCGATAAAAATATCCAAATCAGTACAATGTTATTGTTTGTAACGGTTTTTTGTGTTATTTTTAAATGTTTTTTAAATGTATATATTGTTTATTGAGTTTTTATTGTTTCCAACTTTTATGGTATAGTCGATCTGACAATCCATTTTAGTAAGTACGACTATGTTTTGTAACGTATTGTTTTTAAATATATAATATTTGTAGTCATCCTGAGGAAGACCCCAAACAAGGGTTGAAAGCTTGATGAATAATAAAATTGTTTGATTTCTCACCAGCCCCACTGTTGACTGCTACACCCAGTTCTTGATGAACATATTTTGTTAATATTCATCAGTCAAACGTACCAATACTTTTGTTTCGTATATATATATATATATATATATATATATATATATATATGTAGATGTAGGAATATCGCGTGATATGTTAACAACAACAACAAAGAGATTCATGGGTAATTCACGCAAAATAAAGGGCTACTGAAATAGAGTGGTAACCGTGGACATGCATGTTTCTGGCTCATTTTGCCTATATATATATATATATATATATATATTTGTGTTATAACGGAATTTGTGAGCACGATAGAGGGCGCATTTTTCGACGGATCAAAACCAAACTAGCTACAAAAATTGGTTTGGCCAAAATGTTGGACGAGTTCGTTAACGGGCCAAATCGGCCCAGTATAAACAAAATGGCGGCCTGTCAAAAAAGTTACTGAGATTTTTTCAGAACACGTTCTACAACTTTTGTATGAAACACTTTTTTCTAAAACGTACATGAAAACATATATTTAAGAAAATTCCAATTTTGTTTTTTTTTGAATCTGATGCAAAAACTTTACTGAAATAAACCGTCTAATTGGTCTTGTGCCATTGGGATTTTTTGATTACTTCGGGACCACGATGAATCGTGTAGTTCTACACTCGTAGATGTTTATTTGTGAGTCAGACCGATAGTACATGATTTGTAATTATTCATCGTTAAGTGGAAATTATCATAATTTGAATAATCCATTCACGACCTTCTACTTAATTATACTCGTTCTGTATAAAGTGTGGAGAAGCTTAATTGAATAAATTAATTCATAATTTCGATCACTGTACATAACTATAAGAAAGTCTCGGAGCGGTTCGAATTTAAATTATAAATTGACATTCAGCATAAGAATGTCATTCATACCTTCAAACTTCTTTGCATGACAAGTAAAAGCACACATTTTTCAAATGGGATGTATGGGCTTGTGATATATCGTAGTAACCAAAAATATCTTCTTTCAAAAACAAAATATAAACAAAAAATATCAAAAAAATTTTCACATCAACCATAATTATAAATAAACTCGTCTCTTGGAAAACAAAATAAAATTCAAACTTTCTACGAAATTCAGAGCTAAGCTGACATACAATTATCATCTCAGCACAATTTTTGGCAGTTTAATTAAGACAAAACTCAACTCAAAATTTTACAAGATCAATGAAACAATTAGTTTTGCTTACTCAATCGGCTTAGACCCTTTCGTTCTACGTTGAAGTAGGCTAATTCGATTCCAAATTTGAAGACCAGTCTGTTTCAAAAGTACAAACTTCTAGCCTTATTTCAGAATGAAATAGGAGTATTGTAGAAAGTAGCATGACGCGACTTTGCAGAAATTTCAATCCAGATTTTTGTTTTGGTGTTCCTGATGGCAAAACAACCCCTTGTTCCGAAGGTTATATATAGGTTAATCAAAGTACCCCACTTTGAATAATCAATAATTATTATTTATGTTAAATTAATTAATCACAAGACACGTTTTCTTGGTTGGGTTCCTGCCGTAGGCAAATAAATTTTGAGAATTCTTTCTGAATAATGGAATGTTTATTACAATATCCAGTAAAAGGTTATCAACTTTTATTTTAAAATTTCAATATATGATACATTAACAATATAAATTAATTTAGAAATACAATTCATTTATTATTTGTTAATTGTGTTACTCTCATTCTACTTTATTGATATATTAAAAAAATATATAAACAACCCTTCTCAAACTATGTATTCTATCTAATCAAGTTGTGGATATTTTTAAAGTAAGCATTCCTTTTTTTATTGGTCTCGTCCCATTGGAATTTTATTTAGACTCAAATATGATTTCTTGCGTATTCTAGCTTAATTACCCGGAAAAGCCCAACGAACGCTAATAAGGAGGCGAAGATCGTTAGAAAGGCCAGTGCGATTACCTGATCTTAACATATTAGATTTATTTTTATGGGTTTATGTGAAGAGTGTTATGTACAAAACTAAACCCCTTGATTAAGAAATGCTCGTTATAGATGGAAAGTTTATGCTGTATAGTTCATTTGTGTAGTTTACAAATTATTATAATTTGTAAACCTCACTATTCACATTAATACTATTTAGAAGTTGTCGGATACTCATTCGAATATCCACTGTTTTTATTTGTATTGTTTTGAATGTTACTTCATGAGATATCAATTCAAATAATGGCAACCCTCATTTTGTAAATAAATCTTGTATAGTTTAGTTTGTTTTTCGATCGGTGAGGTTTCTAAAAATTTTCCAGGTCTATTGAAAGTACCTAAAACTAAACTCCAGCAATAAGTTACCGACTTGTTTCTTGAAGAGTAGCAGAAGAACTGCGGCTGGTAGTGACTTGTCGTTGATTAATGGTTTGCTGTGTACGTTTTGTTTTTAAGCTGTAGAATTAATTCCGAATAGGCATGTTTACAAGTTGAATATCCAATTTCGACAACATTTTCCGCTCCGCAGATTCGATTTAATTGAAACGGCTTGAACGCATTTGACCTTTGTAAATTTCTCTTTTACTTTGCCTTTCAAATCAGTTACCAACTTTTTAAAATGTCTTCTTCTCGGTTTAGTCCAGTCCATGGACATATTATCAAAAATATGGTATTTTCCATTCATCTGAGCGGTGATAGTGTTAAATGAAATCTAAAAAGTGCAATCAGTGAATCTAGACAATATATATCCAGTATCTCTGTGATTAACTTGTTCTTCCACTTAACTATACATGTTAGGTACCTATATTTTCATGGGGATACAAACTTAGTAAATATCAGTATATGCATCTATTCTCCATTACAGATTTCCAACAGTATGCAACCACTGATCTCTAAAATAGTTATTTGTGTAACTAGTGCAAAAAGTGCATGTTTGTTGCACTATGCATGAAGTTTACAGTTCGAGACGAAGTCGAAAGCAACAACCATGCTGAGTGCAACAAATATGCTTTTTGCACATGTTATACACAATATTTTTTCTACGATCGAACTAAATATGTTTTTGATTCAAATTTTATTAGACTATTTTACAACAGGCACAACTAAAATTACTAATAATTTTACTTTGTTGAAATAATTTCAATTTTGATATCGCAATTAGCGATTATTATTTGAGTTTACTCCTTAAAAAACGATTTTCATATATAGAACATGGTATGGCAATTTATGGGAAAGTCCGTAATAACTTTTGTTGAGCCATAACGCCTAAGTATTTGGTCTAGCGGTAACCAAAATATCCAATAAAAACAAAAAATAAAAAACCTTATAAGTCAAGAAATTTTCAGAAATCAAAAAAAATCATGAATTCCAAAAAAAATCAAAATTTAAGCATTCGAACATTTTTTGATTATTATTTCAATAGTAAGCACATTTTGTTTTCTTTTGTTGATATTAATTTTCAAGCATATTCGTGTTTACTTATCTACTGTTGTTATTTTGTTTGTTAACTTATATAACTGTTGTTAATTATTGTAGAAGCTCATCCAGAAACGAGAAAGGATTTCCACAAGACGGTGGGATTTTTAAGAGCCATGAAGACCTATTTAATACTTGCAGTAAAGAAATAAGGATGTGTTTTAAGTGGAAATGAAATGTAAGATATATTATTTTATATTTTGTACAGTCATAAATGCTGTTTAGCAAATCTTATGTTATTACTTGGTACCATGTCTGCTATGGCCAATAGTTAACTACGTTTCCTTTAAAAATATTTCAATTACTTTTATTCTAACAGTCACATTACTTATACTCAAATATTTTCTTTCACAGAAAGTTGCCAAAAATAGTAGTTAACTACTCATTGCTAACACTTTCTTTGATTAAGTAGTTAGCAGTTATACTCCACTAGTTTGTCCAGTTCTGTGGTTTATAGGAGTATTATAATAAATAAATAATTTAATATAAACTTCTCATAAATAATTTTCTACTTTTTTCTCAATTTAACATCATTTAAAAATCTAATGATACTCCAATCTAGAATGTATGCTACTCAAATTATTTCTAATTATTGCATTTTTTACATCATATATTCTGTTTGTTAAGAAAAGTACTTTGTGAAAGAAATTATTGGTTGGGTATTCGTATACCAAAATAAATAAACTGTGATTATTGTTTTATTTTTTCCATTTTAAGCATTTATGGTCCATCATTTAATATTCCATTTTTGCTAGATAACTTATGGACTACATATTCTACCGCTTGTATTGTTGACTTCCTTTTACGAAATCCAAACTGTCTATCAGAAAGACCATGCTTTTCCTCCAATTATCTCGAAGATTTTACAGAAGGTATCTATTAGGCAAACTGGACGGAATGTTGGTTTGCCTTTTTCATCTAATTTTTCCTTTGGTATTAGACTAACCTTTCCATGATTTGAGCAGACTTTGTTGTATTAAAATGGTGTTCATGATGTTCTTGACCGTATTAGCATTCCACTTAGTTACTTCTTTAACAGCTGGAGTTCGGATTATTAGTGTTTCATTACTCTCCGGAAATAATTTTCGAATTTGCTTCCCCTTTTCCTCATCTGCCAGAGTGTGCTTTCACAATGTTTCAGTCCTTTCATGGCTATTTTATATCCAGCGCCCCAGATATCGTTCTCAAGATCGGCGCAAAGATTCCACCAACATTACCTTTTTGATTTTATTTTTTCCTTTTTGAGTATTTTCCGGACTTCTTTAAGATTGCTCCAAAGGTATATGATTTCGCCTGCCTTCTCGTATATACAAATTTAAAAAGGTAATAAAATAAGAGTTTCACTGGGATACGCGCCTAATTTCCTGGTGCAGTGCTCTTCTGTATCTTGGGCACTGAAAGTCTTTGTGGCCTTTAGTTTCGCAAGTCCAGCAGTATTCATCATTGTTTTGGCATTCGTTCATTTTATTATTACAACCTCCACATTTCTTACACCTGTTTTCCCTTTCCGGACCTCTACAGTCCTTAGCTCTGTGGCCAAATCTCCAGCATTTGAATCATTTTTCGAATACGCTCTTTTCTCGTATACGACAGGAGGTCCAACCATTTTTAATTTTCCCGAGCTCTAACATCTTTACAGCATTATTATCCTCCATAGCTATTGTAGCTGCTTGTCTACCTCCATATACTTCCTTCAGTGATTTAATCTCGAATCCCCCCGGTCCAACTTTTTTTGCAACTTCTATTTCCTCACGAGCTATCACCGCATCCAAATCATTAATATACAATGTCGAATATCTGGTTCCTGCCATCTGGCTTTATTGGGTAAATTTTAAATTTTTGTATCAATAGTCTCACGAGCTATAATGTAGTTAGAAATATTCGGTGGTGTGTTAGTATGAATGTTACCAAAGTTACTAGTGTATGTTTCATTGTTTTGTTATTGTATTTATAGTTAGACAAATTCATTAATTTACTGAAATTACTGTTTGAAGTTCGCGGTCCGGGTTCACAAATATTTAACAAGCCGTTATCCTTAACAATAGATATTTCAAATCTCTATAAGTCCTTTCTAGTGCAAAATTTATAGGTATGTATTTCATAACCAACTCGCTTAATTAGGATCTGTATTATAGTTAGTGATACAATTTTCTCAAGAACTAACGACTGTGCAGACACTGTAGATATCTGAAAAATGTATTATTAAAGATATTGGCCTGTTAAATCTTTGTGGAACCCGACCTACGTATACTCAACAATGTAGTGCTTCGCTACTTGTTCTACCTTGCCCCTTTCTAACTTTTGGACCATATTGTATGTATTAAAACACTTCATCTTGCTATTCGAATATTCATTGAATTCTTACATGTAGAATCAATAAATTGACTGAGAAATAATATTCATAACGGGTTGAATCTTATAATTCAAAATTAAGCACAACGGTAATTTGTATGGCAAACAATTTACTAACGCTAATTGAGTCACGTATTGTGTTGTTTGTTGACAATTTTATTAAATCCTGGTTTATCTGATTCTACATATCATTTATTATAACTCTTTGTAGTTGAAATTAAAAAATGTCCTGTTATGTGTAATGAAAAATCTATCAATAACGGCTAATATTGATAGTTACTACTATGTTTGTGCGAAATCAAATGTGAGTATTCACATGATAAAACAACAGTATGGTCGAGCGGTTAGTCACTGCCCTCCTGTCGAAACAAAATTACATTCGTGTAGCTGATAATGTGTTTGTAATTACAGACCACCGATAATTAACATGGGATCAAATTATTCAATTAATTAGGCAAATCTGACTTGCCTCCATTACGTTGTTAAATTAACAATAATTGCATCGGATATAGGTCCTTTACTATTTTTCCTAATGGCGGTCACCATCGAAGTGAATTTATGGATTATTACAGACAGAACATACAGTGGGAGTTGATACATTATTATTGGTTAGGAATCATGATTTAGGTTATTTTTAAAAACATATTTTGTCAAAATCATTGCATCAATCACGGAGGAAGTTTAATAAAATAGTATTCTTGTTTTTTGTGAAGTTCTGTTAACAAGCGGGTGTTGGAAATAATCATGGCTATTTTAATCCAGTTATTTCGGAATTAGACCTCCGAATGTATTCGAAATTGGCAGAGTTGATTGGATGTTTGGCAGGAATATTGCACAGAACTGTTCATTGAACAACATATTCTGAATGAAAAGGACAAAATATTGATATAAATGAGATAGCGCAAGAACCAGACATCATGCATGCTGATGTATAGCAGGAGACAGCATTTGAAAAAAGGAAAATCTCCAGGCTATGACTATATCACGGGAGAACTAATACAGAATCTGGATCAATACGGCACCAAAATCTTAACTGATCTATGTAATGTGATATGGACGTACGAACAACGGCCCAAAGACTGGTCAACCTCCATATTCATTCTATTACATAAAAATCGTATGCGTCAGTCGAAAATTAACAGCTTTAGAAGTGAAACTTTTTATACGCAGAAACTGTCAATGAGTGTACACAAAAAATCTTAAACGTCAACAAATAAAGCGATATTTCTTTAAAAAAATGAAAACAAAAAATTCGTTCCAAAAGAAAAAAAGTACTTTTTCGAATAGAATATCAAAAATCCCAATGGCACAGGACCAATTGGACAGTCTTATTTCAGTAACATTTTTGCATAAAACCCAAAAAAAATTAGATGCAAAAGTAATACAATGTTTTGAGACGTACAAAAAACCAATAGCATCAAAACAAAAACAAAAAAATAAAAAAATTTCTGGTAAATTTGTGAATTTTCCTATATAAGTCTTTTTTTAATGTGCGATTTAGAGAAAAATGTTGAACGCAAAAGTAGTAGAACGTGTTAAGTTCTATGAAAAATCTCAGTAACTTTTTTGCGTCAAATCAAAAATAAATGAAATACGATCCGTCAAAAAATACGCACTCTATCGTGCTTACAAATTCCGTTAATATATATATATATATATATATATATATATATAAATAAATATAAATATATATATATATATATATATATATATATAATCTTCGGAACGGGGGGTGATTTTGGCATCTAGGAACACCGAAACGAAGAACTGCATTGACATTTTTCCGAAGCCGCGTCATGCTAGTTTATACAATAGCCCTATTTCATTCGGAAATGAACCTAAAAACTATTTACAATAAAAGACAAATGAACGTAAATACTCTTTTCATGCGCTGGTACGTACAATAAAATTGCACGAATCAACTGGTGGCAAATCAAAATATAATTGGTCCAGCCAGTTGCTCGACAATATATCGACGCGTTCAAGGCAAAACGACTCAAACGCCAATTGATAAATTTAATACCACAAACAAAAAACCTGTTAATTTGTTTAACATTATCTGTAAGAAAAGTTTGAATTTGGCAATAAAAACTAGATTTTTTACACAAATTTTGCACTTTACAGCATGTACACAATTGAAAACATTATAATTAAAACAACAATAATAAAAAATAATTGACGCTTGCGTCACCACAAAATAACCTTAAGGCGTTTATGTCGAATGGACAAGTTACTTACGTCGAATCAATGTGTTTGTTCTTTGATTGAAAGAGGTGTTTATGCGCACTTACGACGAAATTGATTTTACAGTTCCGATTCATAATAATATCGTTTACGCCCTTTGATAACAAAAGTGAAAAAGCAGTAACTTTTTTCAACAATTTATTAGAAGAATTAAATAAATGAATGGAATCCTTTCAGAAAACAAGAAATTAAAATACAAAACAATCCTTACTATTAATACTAAAATAAAATCTCATCAACTCTTGTAATAGTGCCTATTAATATTAAAATACCACAGAATCTAAGTAATACTTAGTAACAAAATTTTAACGCAATATTCAGTCTTTTAGGATAGGATCATCCACTTCAGAATCATCTAAAACATTGGGCACATTGCCACTAGTCTTTAAAAAAGATAAATAGTCGTAGTTATGACACAATTTTTTCAAATCATTGTATTTCTTCTTACTTATCGGTAATTCAGTCTTATAACATTGTTGCGGGTGGCACCCATTTTTAGGCTTATTTCAGAATGAAATAGGGCTATTGTAGAGAGTAGCATGACGCGGTTTCGGAAAAATTTCAATGCAGTTTTTCGTTTTGGTGTTCCTAGATGCCAAAATCACCCCACTCCCCGTTCCAAAGGTTATATATATATATATATATATATATATATATATATATATATATATATATATATAATAAAACTTCAAAGAGTGGTCTTTGTTAAAAAACCCTCAAACTCGTGGGGATAGCAGCCAAAAAAACTTTACAGGTTAGAGATAAAGTGAATCAAATAGTACATTACCTAAGCTTTCGAAGAGCATTGTCTTCATTCTCAAAGGCTATAATAAACCAGAAAGAAAAAATCGGTTAACTTAATAAAGAAAACAACTTCTGAAATCATTACGACTTACTTGTAGTGTTGATTTAAAATTAAACTCACATTTCACAAATTGCAGGAAAACTTTCATCCACCAAAGATTAAAATGTCGACTAAATATAATTTCTCTCCTACATATAGTAATGAGAGCCAGGATTTTTTTCCTGTTTTTTAAAAACCAAAAGACGTACACAAGAAACGAACTGATTTTGTTGAATATATATTTCGACATGAAATCGACTGCTGTCGAAAGGTAGAGATACGGGGAGCATTCGTAAGAATATAAGAATAATAATATAAGAAGCAGCATTTGAATATATTGAATTGGAAAGAAAAGTAGAATCAGTTAGAGAGATCAATATTTGAAGAAAAGTAAAAACGTATTCGTAAGGTAGGAGTTGAGAGCAGCAAGTGAAATATAGTTAGATTCAAACCAGAAGCAAATTCATAAGGAGATTTAAAAGTTGAGAAGAATTCGGGTGCAGGAGCCAACAAGTTGAACATAGATCAAACAAAAAGGGGTCGAATAAAGAAGTAATTTGAGAACGTAGTTGTAGGAGGGGATTTGAAAATTTATTTTTTATAGAATTATAAAAAAGTGGAAAACCAAAGATCTTTGGGGCAAGTTTTTATTATTGTTAAATTAGTTAGAAATATATCAAAATTAGTAAAGATTTGGAAATAATAAATTGTTCATTTAGTAATTTTTTTTTAATTCCATTTTTATTGTCCCATCAACCATGTCGGTTATTAGCGACAAAGATTATTTTACAAGGTTTTGATTACATTAATTTCAGTAAGATATCGAACTAATACATTTATGTCACAGTTTTGTCCTAATACCGATTTCAATGTGTTTGGTATATTGTTTTTTACTCGGGCGGCCTCATATCTGGGACACTCAACCAGAATATGTTTTACTGTTATCTGCTTGGAACATGTAGTACACTGTGGAATTTTTGTCCTGGCAAGTAAATGTTGATGCGTCAGTTTAGTGTGTCCTATCCTTAGTCTTGTCAGTAGTACTTGGTTGGGCCGCCTGTTTGGTATTTTATTCCAGGGTTTCACACTGGGTTTCACCTCGCGTAATTTTGCTTTCGAATCAAGCCACTGATTTTGCCACGCACTTATCGCTTTTTCTTTCACGATATGCTTCAAATCACTGATGGTCGTCGCGTTTACAACTACCGCACTATCACTTTCTGCTGCTTGTTTTGCCAGTTGGTCTGCTTCTTCATTACTCTGGATTCCTATGTGGGAGGGGATCCACATAAATTTTACATTTATTTGGGATTCTTGTAGTTGGAAGAGTTCCTTCTTTATTTCCATAGCAATGGGATGACTACTATAAACTTGCTGGATGGATTTTAATGAACTGAGGGAATCTGTGTTTATGAGGATGTTGGAAGCATTCGCATTTCTGGACAGTTTAAGGGCTTGTAGCAATGCATATATTTCTCCAGTGAAGACTGTACTGCAGGTAGGTAATTTAAAATATAAGTTATGATTTGCCGTAAAAACCGCGACTCCGACGCCAGCTGTAGTTTTCGAGGCATCCGTATATATTTTGAAATGGTCATTATATTCAATGAGTTTTGTTTGGAAGATGTTTTTTATCAGCAAACTGGGTAGTTCATATTTTTTAAATGAGGTAAGAGTGGTGTCAATTATTGGTTTGGAATTTTGCCAAGGAGGATATGTTTCTTCAAACTTGAATATAGGAACATGTTTGATTTGAAGATCTGCTTTGTATTGTCTAAAGCGATAACCGAAAGTTGGACTCGATTGTTGTTGTGCGATATTGTCAATTTCATCTGTATGAATTTTTGGGTACATTGGATGCTCAGTGTTATCTAATATAGAGGTAGCATATGACAATGTCAATATTTTTCTTCTCGTAGATAAAGATGGTTCCCCTAATTCTGAATAAAGGCTTTCCACCGGTGATGTACGATATGCACCAGATATTATTCGTAAGGCATTATTGTGAACTGTATCAAGTTTCTTTAAAATATAGCTTTTGGTGGATGCATAGACAATAGATCCATAATCGAGTTTGGAACGTATAAGATTTTTATATATAATATGTAGTGTTTTTTGATCTGATCCCCAGTTACGGTTAGAAAGTATTCTTAGAAGATTAATACCTTTCTGACAAGATAATATCAACTTCTTTATATGATCATTCCAGCTCAGTTTCTGGTCAAATATCATACCTAAACATGTCGTGGAAGTTACATATTGCAGTTTTTCTTCATATAGTGTAAGCGGGGGTGTCTTTTCACAATGTTTCTTCGAAAATAATAAACATTTGGTTTTGGATGCTGAGAAGTTAAAGCCCGACTGTTTTGACCATTGCTGCAGTTTATTAAGTTGTATCTGTAGTATATGTTGCATTGTATCGATGTTTTTACTTTTCATGTATACCACTAAGTCATCGGCATATTGTCTTATTTTAATTGGTTTAAGTACATTTTCAGTAATGTTATTAATAGAGATTAGAAACAATGTGGGACTAATAACAGAGCCTTGGGGAGTACCATTTTCTTGACATTGTTTGGTCGATAGATTACCATTTACTCTTACTCTAAAAGTCCTATAGCTTAGAAAATTTTTAATGAATGCCAACATATGTCTATCTATATTCCATTGCTTTAACAATTTCAGTATATTTATTCTACATGCAGTACCGAATGCTTTGTTGATATAAATAAATATGGCTAAGCATTTCTGTTTATTCGCGAAGGCTTCGTGTATGTCACTTTCTAGATCAATAATATTGTCAATAGTACTTCTCTTCTTCCTAAATCCACTTTGTTCTGGTTTAATTAGTTTGCGACTTTCAAGTTCCCACCTAAGACGATTATTAATAATTTTTTCTAAGAGCTTACACATCGTGCTTGTCAGTGCAATAGGTCTGTATGATTCTATACTTGTTGCTTTCTTAACAGTCTTTACAATTGGTATGATTGTTGCTTCAGTCCACTGAATTGGAAAAGTTTGTTGTATCCAAATGGTGTTGTAAATATTTAAGAGTACTTCTCTGCCGCTCTCCGATAGATATAGCAGGAATGAAATCGATATATTATCAGGACCTGGACTCGAGTTTTTAAAGTCTTTTATCGCTTCATCTAGTTCTGATAGTGTGAGTGGTTGGTTGAGGTGCGATGTATTGTTTTCATTATTGATTGGGATTTCTTCGATTCATACTCTATTTTTTAGAAAATGTTCCTTTAATTTGGCATCGCTCGAGTTCTCTTGGAATGCTTCCGCCAATGCTTCAGCTATATCTTTTGAGTTTGCTATTAAGATTTCGTCTTGTTTTATAGCAGTGATTTTATTGTATGATTTATTGCCGGATATGGTATTCACTTTTTTCCATACAGATGTTAAGCTAGTAGAGCTGCTTATGTTTTGCACATATTTCATCCGTGAGTCTTTTTTACTTTTTCTAAAAATATACCTAGTTTTGGCCCTTAGTGCTTTGAATCGTAATTGATTATCAATCGTGTTATGCTTTTTATAGATATGAATGCATGTTTACTTTCTTTAAGTGCCTCTTCACATTCTTTATTCCACCATGGTACAGCCGTACGGTGTGTTACGTTTTTAGTTAGCCCTATTGTTATGTCTGCAGCTGTTATCAATATGTCATTGAAATTGTTTATTGTTTCATTTATGTCCTCACTTATTGAAAATTTTGATAAAGATGCGTCAGTTAAAATGGTATATTGTTCCCAGTCTGCTTCATGTAGCTTCCACTTTTGTATAAGCGTTGAATCGTCAGCACTTCTACGTTTATCTACTACAAGAATTGGGGAATGATCACTGTCATATGAAAAAGGTAAGACTTCCCATGCTAGGTGTTGATGTAATGAAGGATTACACAAAGTTAAATCTATAGCCGAAGAAGTTCCATTATAGGTATTAAATCTAGTTTTACTTCCATCATTAAGAATGTTTAAGTTTAAGTCTGTTATAATCTCTTCTATTATGTTTCCTCGAGTATCTTGTTTCTCACACCCCCACATGAAGTTGTGTCCGTTGAAGTCGCCCATGATAATTTTAGGATTAGGAACCTGGGAGATTAGATCAGTCAGTTCCATTTTACTTAGGTTTCGGTCGGATGGAATATATATGTTACATATATTTATTTTTGTAGGAAAATAAACGCATACAGCTATTGCTTCAATATTGGTATCTAAATCAATTTGACTTGAATGAAGGTTTTTATTTACATATGTTGCAACTCCCCCCCAACTTTTTATACCAATTCTGTTCTTGTAATATACAATAAAAATTCTTAGTTGGTGTGTATTCTGATTATTAAAGTGTGTTTCTTGTAAGCAGATAACGTTCGGGTTGTATTTAGATATAATAGTTTTTAACATTTCCAGATGGAGGTAATATCCATTTAGATTCCACTGTAGAATACTCATTGTTTTATTTTAAATTTATTGAAGTAGAATTTATGTCGTTGCTGTCTGATGAGTCACTGATTGGCTCTTGTTCTATGGGTCCTTCAGCAATATATCTTTCAAGTCTCTTCCTAATTTTTGTAAAGCGCGTCTTCGTTGCTTTGCTCTGTAGTGATGGGTAAATTTTTTTAATAGTATCTACTAAGTCTTCAAATTCCGACGTGTAGGTTCTAATCACGCTTATTGGATCTGGGTTTCCTTTTATATTTGACAGTAAGTCGGTCAATTGTTCGAAGGTAAGAGCATAGTTTTTAGGATCTTTTTCCATTAGCTGTTTTACAGGTTGCATTTGTTCGGATGTAAATTCATCACTTTTATATTTTTTGAGTGTATCAGGTATTTTGAATGCCGAGTCTGATTCTGCTATGGGACTAGTAGTTTCGGATAAAGGTCGTTTATTACAGTTTTCTGTATAATCCATTCGCTTTTCTAAGTCATCTTCAGTTGATCTTATGGGGGTTTTTAACAAAGATAGCGAGATGTTAGCAGTTTTACTTGTGGATTCTGTTGGGTTTACTTGGGATGGGTTTACTTGTGGATTTTTCTCTCCATCAAATATATTTTTGGAATTATTGATTTCTGGAAGATTTTGTAACGAAGTGTTTTGTTCAGCGTTTGGGCATTTTGATGCAATGTGACCAGTTTGTTTACATTTGTGACAATTCTGATTATCAAATGTGAGGAAGATCCGATAGGAAGTGTTGTCATCTTGGATGATAATACTATCTGGAATATTTCAGTTGTTGGAGGGGGTTACATATACTTGGCTTCGGAAACTGAGGATGTGGTTGTATTCTGGTTTTGTCGTTCCAACTCTTAGGGGCATTATTGGGGATATGTTGTTTATGCCTAGACCCCGCAATTCTGATAGTAGTACATCATTAGGAATCGAGGGATAGACATTTGATAGTACCAGCCGTTCAGAAGGTGTTTGTAATTTACGGGTTTTAATAGAGTTTCCATTGATAGAGAATTCTCCTCCCTGTTCACTGAAGAATACGTCTACTGCTTGTTTGGATGATAGATATATGCATATTCTGTTGTTTGACATTCGAGAGGCGTAAAGGATATTTCGAGGGCCTACAATGTCTCCGATTTGATATAAATAATCTTCAAGCTTAGGACCATTTAATGAGGTAAAAATAATAGCTTGATCTTTGGAAGGGAGTGTGGGTTGAGATGGTTTTGAGAAGGAAGTTGAATAAGACATTGTGAAAGCTTGAGATTGATTCATTTTTCTATTTAGTAGGTGTTCTGAATGCGGTCCTGTCTTTCGAGGTAAAGTGCGTAAGGAACTGGTTCCCTTATCGCTCGCCTCGTTTGTGATTTATATGTTTTGATTTGTTTTCAGACGATATTTTATCAGTTTATTATTATTTACTGGTAAACTTTTTACTTACAGTTATTTGCGTGAAGCACTTTGTATTAATGTAAACGATGTAATTCACAGTCTTGAAATTATCATTCACTTTTTCCATTAAATTTGTTATTTATTCGGGACCGATCACACAAAGGTGTTTAAACCATAGTTGCCAGGTCCGAACTCCCTCATTTAGTAATTATATACATAATACATAATAGAAAAGGAAATAACCACGACAGTATATACAGGGTGTCCCGGGACTAATGGGAAAAAAGTCAGGAGAGTATAATATGAGCCAAAATAATGTTAGTACTTCATATAAACTTTTACTATGCAGGCCCTCGTTTTCGAGTTATAGGCCTCCAAAGTTTTAATTTTGAATTTGGTTTTTATTTTTATTTTTTGTACTAGTTATTTGATCTTCATAAAATTTACGGCAAAGCTATAATGTAAGTGTATGTTTATTTTGGTAAGGTAAACAGATTTACAGTAGTGCATTGAAGCCAGGGACGGACTACTCGCAATGGTTAGTGATCCAAAAATTCTGCAGGTATGGCACACACTGTATGAAATTATCGAAATTCACTTCCCCACACATTAAGCTAACGAAAAAGTACTCTTGTTGGAATTCTATAAAATAAGCCGTTTGGCTAATATTTACAGTTTTATTAACGCACTACGTACAAATCTACCTAACTAACTTATTAATACGATGTCCAGAATTTACTTGCTTTTAATCAAAATTACGAACATAACATTATTAAACCATTAAGAAAACCTCAAAAAACACAAGTTATAAAACATTAGACTAAAACTAATTCCTAAACAACAACAAAAACTAACGTTATTCTAATAAATGTTCAATATGAGCTCCTCCCACTTCCACGCACATTCTAAGTCTACGAAGGTTGTTTCTTTGCACTTGAAAGAGCAATTTCACACTATTTCTAATAACATTGCAGTGTAACACAATTCTGTCTATTACATCTTGCCTTGTTTGCACAGGGGTTGCGTATACCTTACTTTTGAGATAACCCTAGAGAAAGAAATCCATAGGATTAACGTCTCCTGATCGCGGTGGCCATTGAAAAGGGCCTCCACGACCAATCCATCTTGTGTGTAAATGCTGTCGTACATCTAAACTGAAGTGAGGAGGGGCCCCATCATGCATGAACCATAAATTCCTACGAGTTTGTAGTAGCACATCATCAAACAGGTTCCATAACTCATTTTGCAAAAAACTCCAAATATCTCTGACCGGTCAAAGTACCGTCAATAAAGTATGGCTGTATCAAATTATTGCCAACTATTCCTGCCAAACATTAACCATGAATCTATGCTGGATCCTAGTTTGGATAATGCCATGTGGATTCACATCATCCCATAAATGCATATTATGAGAATTTATGATTCCATCTCTGGTGAAACCCGGTTCGTTCGTAAAGAGAACGTTACTAATAAATGTGTTGTCTGCTTGTTGTTGTCGCAGAAACCACTGGCTATACTCAAGTCGAGCAGGATAATCAGCCACTGTCATACGGTGTACTTTTTCCATGTGAAAAGGATATAACAGCTGTTCTTTTAGGACGCGATGAACAACTGATTTCGAAACGTTATGTTCTCTTGATAATTTTCTAAAACTCGATGGTTCATCATCAACTGCATTTAACAAGTCTTGTTCAACTGCCACAGTACGTATGCTTCGTACTGGACCTTCTCCAGCTTTTTCTGGCGAAAATCTTCCTAAAATTTAAAATTTTGTTTTGTATACATGGAAAATTACATTTACTTATTCATACCTGTTTCTCGTAACCTGAGATCAATACGCCCAAACATTCGTCTGTCTGGCAATGCTCTGTTTGCAAAATGTTCTTCATAAAGCCAGTCCATACATTAGATGTTTACCTGCGTACTCAATAAAAGCGAATTCTGCTATTGTAACTGTTAAATTAAGGACTTATGAATTATTGACAAGTACTGACTACGAACTATTCTACACAACGTTTGACAACTAATCCTATGGTAACTTGATAAACGGTAAAAAAGTTTTTACCAACTTTCCAATTAATAAGTCGTTAATGTTTTTCATCTTCTGCTATCGTTAAATTATTTTTTTGTAGTACTCTAGGTAAATTTTGGACATCTATTAAAAGTTAGTTTTACCTCGTTGTGTACTTATAAAAATGGTGAATGCGTAAACTGGTACGTAGTGCATTAATAAAACTGTAAATATTAGCCAAACGGCTTATTTTATCGAATTCCAACAAGAGTACCTTTTCGTTAGCTTAATGTGTGGGGAAGTGAATTTCGATAATTTCATACAGGGTGTGCCATACCTCCAAAATTTTTGGATCACTAACCATAGCGAGTAGTCCGTCCCTGGCTTCAATGCACTACTGTAAATCTGTTTACCTTACCAAAATAAACATACACATACATTATAGCTTTGCCGTAAATTTTATATAGATCAAATATTTAGTACAAAAAATACAAATAAAAACCAAATTCAAAATTAAAACTTTGGAGGCCTATAACTCGAAAACGAGGGCCTGCATAGTAAAAGTTTATATGAAGTACTAACATTATTATAGCTCAGATTATACGCTCCTGACTTTTTTCCCATTAGTCCCGGGACACCCTGTATATATATATATATATATATATATATATATATATATATATATATATATATATAAAAGATGTACGAATAGTGCGTGACATATGAACAATAACAAAGAACAGATTAGTGGGTATTGCACGCAAATAGAAGAAGGGGCTACTAAAAAGAGTGGTAACCGCAGACATGCATGTTTCTGGCTCATTAGCCTTCATCGGTACACCTTTTCTTGGTTATGCCGTACTGATGAAGGCTAATGTTATAACACATACATATATATATATATATATATATATATATATATATATAATTTGAAAAAAGATATTTGCCAACTTATTTGTAATGGATATTTTTGTGGGGATGTGGCAATAAGAGTAAATTCTTTCAGATATTTATTCCCGAGCTTTCGAATGATTTTCATTCATTATCAAGGGATAAAAGCTATAGCGAATTTTGTTTATTGTCATATTGTTTTTTGAGTTTTTCATTGATTTATGTTTAAAAGAGTTTATTATAAAAATTTACAACTATTCCAAAATTCGCTATAGATTTTATCCCTTGATAATGAATGGAAATCATTCGAAAGCTCGGGAATAAATATCTGAAAGAATTTACTCTGGAGTCTTATTGCCACATCCCCACAAAAATATCCATTATATATATATATATATATATATATATATATATATATATATATATATATATATATATGTATATATATATATAATAACAAAGAACAGATTAGTGGGTATTGCACGCAAATAGAAGAAGGGGCTACTGAAAAGAGTGGTAACCGCACACATGCATGTTTCGTAAGCACGATAGAGGGCGTATTTTTTGACGGATCGAAATCAAACTCGCTACAAAAATCGGTTAGGACAAAATATTGGACGAGTTCGTTAATGAGCCAAATTGGCCCAGTAAAAACAAAATGGCGGCATGTCAAAGATGAAAAAAATCGTATTTTCTATATTTTTCATTTGACGCAAAAAAGTTAACACGTTCTACAACTTTTATATTTAACATTATTCTCTAAATCGTACATTAAAACATTTATTCAAGAAAATTTACGAATTTACCAAATTTTTTTTTATTTTTGACTTGATGCCAAAATGTCATTTTAGTTTTTTGTACATCTCAAAACATTCTATTACTTTTGTATCTAATTTTTTAGTTTTGGTTTTATGAAAAAATGTTACTGAAATAAGCTTGTCCAATTGGTCCTGTGCCATTGGGGATTTTTTATTTTAATTTCAAAATGATTGTTATTCTCGTGCAAAAAGCTCGTTGTGAAGATCACTTTTTCATCAAATTTATTAAAGCATGCTTTTTTAATAGCAGAAATTTTAGTCTTTATTGTGGACTCGGTTGGGAGTGACTTAAAATCCATAAAGTCATCAAACTTCTTCTCCTCGACAATGTAAGGAGCAGGAATTTTTCTTGGTATTTTTTATAAATTTTTCTATAATCCTGTGCATTGAGTCCCGTGATCAAATAAGTCATTTTAATCTTAATGATGTTGACCGATGTGTTTAAAAAATATCTAACCATGGAAAAAATTGCTTTGTTTTTATTTTGTCCACTGCAATTGTCGCAGTATAGCGAAATCACTTTAAATTTTTTCTCACTGTCAACTTTTTGCAAATACGAATATATATTAGACGCTATTTCATTCGAACCTAGTCTTCCATTTCTTTCTCCTCAGAGGTAACATAAACCACGTCTTGCTTTGGTCTCGTACACTGTAAAATTATAGACGGCGTACTTTCTACTGAAACCAAGCACCATAATATCGCCATGTGGAGTGGCCAACACTTTTTCTAAATGAAAACTAGCCACCCACATTTCTTCTGTTGTAGAAATACTTTTTTGGCTGCATTTTTTTCTGCAATGTGGTTCTCGTAATCATCCCGATATTGTGTATAAATTCTTAATTTTCTCGCATTTTCCACACTTACCCTTCCGTGGGACGTGAATGCCGATGTTATACTTCGATTTGAACAAGCGAAGAAAAAGGCCTATTTTTCAAAATTGGAATTAGATTATGCCTTTTAATTGATTATTTTAACAACCAACTATCTGTGAAACAGATGCAACAGAGAGCTAGCTATAGGCAAAATAATATTATTTAAATTACCCACTTTTATAATGGAATTCCGCATGTAATCGAGACCAAAAGACACCCGTGTTAACCTTATGGACAAACTGGCGTTTACGTCAGGCGAGAGCCGTGGCGATTTTATTAAGCAACATTTTGGCGCTTGCGCAAATTTAAAATCAGAATTTGTCAACAGAGATAATGTTTGTGATAATGTAAATGGTTCCAAAGTATCGAGGAAAAAGAGGCGCTTACGCCGGTATCCGTATCTCCATTTCGGAAATTTTAGCGCTTACGTCGTTTTGCCTTGAAAGCGTCGATATCTAATTTCTGCGGTACAGAAATGAATATTATTAACATTAATGACAACATTAAACATATCTTACTGGGCCATAATTGCGTAGAAGACCTAAATATAATATTATAATAGTACACATCACCCGTCTTACAAGTTAGGCACGTTATTTTTTACATCATTTATTCACCATTAGTTGACTGACGTCAGTCTCTGCTGCACCGACATGTTACCAGTGGCACATTATAAAACGCAGTTGCTGTTATTTACATCATCATATCTGATAACTGACAATCTATTTCTAAGCTTATTGTTATTAGCAGAAATTGACGAAATTAATGAAAATACTTTGAAAAGTGCGGTAGTTATTGTAGCCTCCAGATCTCGCAGTAGCAGTTCATCTGATAGTTCCGAGGATAAAATAATAGCCATGTTTTATTGAGGTTAAGCTGTCATTTTGTAAGCCACCAAATTTATCCACCACCTCGAAACAGCGGTGAAATGATTTGTGATTCTGGTTAATGCAACAGTAATAAATGATCGCGTCATTTCTTCAATCTGAAATCCACCAATGAATATAAAAACGCAGTTGGTGAATGGGTGGGTCTACCGGCAAATAAAAAACGTGCCTTTTCCTACTACAAAGCCACAAATAATATATATTCCCTTAGATACAAAACACGTTTCACTAGTGACACTCGCGACATGAGGATGTACTAGTGAAAAAGGCGCCAATTTTGAAATTAGTATAAGCTCACTTATAAATGATGCCACGAGCGCAAAATAGTGTAACTCTCAGTTTTAATCATCCAAAGCGCCAACATACTATGTTGTTTATACTTCGACGCTTTGGTAAATTAAAACCATTATACAAAAAACGATTTACACTATTTTTACACTTATTGCGTCAAATATATGCAGCAATAAAGTTAATTTTCGCAAGCAGTTGAAAGTATGAAATAGACGCTCGAAAAAATTACATTAGTTCAATATAATGCCAATAATAATATTTGAAGATCCAAATCTTCGGACATTATATCTGATATTGAAATAAATATTTTACATGTTTCACTGTTGCATTGGGGCAATTATTAATGGGACTAAAAAGTAAAGGAAGAAACCACTGATGCTGACATAAAAAATGTTTATTTTTCCGAACTAGTAGAAGGTACCAATGTTGTGACCTTCTCACAACCTAAACTTTTAGATGCAACAGGAGTTATGACCTCCATATTTGCTAAAAATAATGAATATTTTAAATAACAAAAATAATATTTAAGTTGAAGTTGGTTTAAATAGTTGAAATTGTAACAGATATACTCAAGGGCGAATTTAAGGGGTAGCACGGGGGCATGTGCCCCCCTCCCAACAGTATTTTTGTCAACTGGAGATTCCATCACAGTACATACTCGTACTTAGAAGCAATTCAAATTATCAGAGTTGTTAAAATATATGAATAAAATTACAGAAAGAATATAAGTGAAACTCTTGTCTATTTCTGGCTGAAATTGCGAATTTTGTTCGTGGCATCCCTTTCATGCACTTGCAAATGAAAGATGATAATCGACGTTTGCGACATCTTTACCACAGATAACCCACAGATAGATGAGACACTGATTGTGGCGCCATCCAAAGAGCCTGTCAAGTAAACAATTGGGTGATGTTGAACAGATTTCTGTAATTTTTGGTTTTGGCGGTATATTCAAATTTACTGTATTTTAATTATTTTATTTCAAAATAATCAGTTATAGTCCATCATTTAACATTTCATTCAATTCAACTCAATAATGATTAGATGTTGAGTTAAATTAAATGAAATATCAAATGATGGACCATAAATGGTTAATTAAATTGAAAAAATGAAACAGTTATCATATAAACAGTATATTTATTTTGGTATAAAAATACACAACAAATAATTTCTTTCACAAAGTACTTTTCTTAACAAAGAGAATGATAATAAATAAACTATAATGTAAAAACAATGCAATAATTAAAAAATAATTTGAGTAACATACATTCTAGATTGGAGTATCATTAGATTTTTAAATTATGTTAAATCAAGATAAAAGTAGAAAATTATTTATGATACGTTTATATTAATTTATTCATTTATTATTACACTTGTACAAACACAAAGAACCGGACAAACTGCTGGAGTAAACTGCTACTTACTTAATCAAAAAAAGTGTTAGCAATGAGTTGTTAATTATTATTTTTGGCAAATTTCTGTGAAAGAAAACATTTGAGTATAATTACTGTGAATGTTAGAACAAAAGTAGTTAAAATATTTTTATAGGGAAAGTTGTTAAATACTGCCCAGCTCTGTAAATACAAGGTATCAAGTAATTACATATAAGAGTGCTAAACAGCACTTGTGACTGTACAACATTTAAAATAATATATCTAACATTTCATTTCCACTTAAAACACATCTTTATTTCTTCACTGGAAGTATTAAATATGTTTATATCACAAGCTTAAACCTAGTATATTGCATATTTGTATATTTCTACATTTAAAAGCATTCCGTTCTTATGAAACCATCGCAGAAGGCAGTTTAAGTTACTCTGCAGCTCCTGGCACTCTATGATTGTTAAAATGTTTCTTAAGGGCCCTTGAAAATCCCACCTTCTCGTGGAAGTCCATTCTCGTCTTTGGTTGAGGTTCTACAAGTAAACACACAAAATAACAACAATAAATAAGTAAACACACAAATATGTTTGAAAATTTATGTCAACAAAATGCGCTTACTATCGAAATAATAAGTTTACACATGTTTTTGTACTAAGCCAAAAAAATATCAAAAAATGTTTGAATGTATACATTTGTTTGGTTTTTTTGAATTTCTTTTTTGGAGTATTCGATTTTTTTAGGTATTCTTGATTTTTAACTATTTTTTTTATTTTTTGTCTTTATTGGATATTTTGGAATTTTGGTTACCGCTAGACCAAATACTTAGACGTAATGCCTCAAAAAAAGTTAATACTCACTTTCATTTCCCATAAATTGTCACACCATGGGATATATATGAAAATCTGCAAGGGGTCAATACCTTCCATCCCATAGCTGGTAGAGGGAATATAGCTATAACATAAAATAAAACTCAGATTATTATTTTTTCAATGGATACATTTTAAAATGGAATTGTCTGAGTATGGTGTACACACTAGATATAAATTGAGTGAATGAAAAGACGAGTACTGAGTGTGTCATTTGATTAAAATTCCAGCTAAGTACTTTCAGCCATTAGGCCATTCTCAAAGCTGTCGACGAGAGGAAAACATACAACAGGTACAATGTACATACATTGAAATAAAATGTTCGATGTTACATCGTTATTCAAGTAAAATTTGTTAAAATTACCCTATAAAGAGGGTGTAAACACATATCATTTAGTTGGTAATTTCAAATTAGACGTTTCGTTATGTGAATTACAATTGTACACGCACTTTATAGAGTAATTTTAACAAATTTTAGTTAAATAATGATGTAGCATCAAACATTTTATTTCATTGTATGTAGCAGTTACAGGGTTTGATGTTTTTTGACACCTTCTGTATATTTTTCTATCGACCAGAGCTTTCAGAATGGTCTAATGGCTGAAAGCGCTTACCTGGAATTTTAATAAAATTACACACAAAGTACTCGTCTTTTTGTTCACTCAATTTACTTTTTAAAATGTCCAAAATTATAGAATGCTATATTGAATACAATAAAACTTACCATAAATTTTTGTTAATTTCCAGTCATATGGGAAGGCAAATCAAACTCTCTTCGTCATCGTCTTCCTCAAATCTAAAGAAACACTGTTTTTGAAAATGAAGGAAACATATCCTCCATCGTTTCCTGGTCGACAAATTTACTGATTTATGCACTGCTTTTCAGCAATATTAATTTTATCTTCCTGAGTTGGAGGAACAAAACTGTAGAAAGAAATATTCACTTTATTAATGCAGCAATTTTCAGTTTAGCTAATGTAAAGAATAACCATGATCTCTAAAGTTGTCGATTAAATTAGTAAAAATTCTGTGTTTTATAAAAATAAAGATAATGGTTATTAATTGTGAAAGAAAAAATGTTCAAATTTTTTTAATAAAACTTAACGAGTACACCACTTATTAAACTCCTTCAGAATACACTTTGACATTGTCTTTTCAATTAATAATAATAAAGCAACGAAACAACAGATAAATATTACACTATAACAATTGAAAAATACACCAAAATACAGTAACCTTAAAATAACCTCTACACTTGAATTAAGAAATGAAAACAGTATAACATATAACATGTGGGGATGGGGACGGGCAATATGATATCGCGCATACGCAGTTATAAAAATCAATAAAATTTGATTACTAACGACGTTACAGTTTTCGTTAATTTTTTGGAATTATCTACCTATTTTAGTTACTCGACAGGCTCTATAGATGCTACGGTCTGCAGTATCCCTAGCCTGATCTTTACGGTCGGTGGAAAGCGCGGGGCGGAGCGCAAGCTTGGGAGTCTCAGCGCATTATGAGTCAGGTCCAGGTCACGACAGGTTATAGCCGGCCGAGTTTTTCACGCGCTTGTGATTATTACGTAAACTAAAATGAACTTCTATATTTAGCCTACTTAGTTCAGTGTTGTTTTAGCGAGTAACAAATAATTCCTGTACATAATATAATGAGTAATAAAGACAAAAAAGCATAAGTACGTTTTTCTTTACCAAAAACAAAAAATCGACTATACAGTTGCAGATACAGTGAAATGGATTGAATGTGGTGGTGTCCATGTGCATCAACGTATGCGGCAAATACATCAATTCCAACAATTTCCACAGCAGCATTAGCCTCTAATAGTTACAAGTTGCAGGAACAAGATAAAGGTGGATAGCGAATACTCCTCTCGACTGAATTCACGCACGAGTGCGGTAGACCCATGGTTGTGCTGTGTTTAGATTCGACGTTGTGTAGGGCAGTGCGCGTCCCTGAAGCGGCATAAGCATACTCATGCCATGCTATCTTTTGTAGAATATAGAGCTGCATTCGCAGTCACCCCGACAGTGCGTGCTTTGCATAAACAGATTCGGCTTATATTTTTCTTGGATATAGGCAAAACTATTAAGTGGCAATAAAAGAGACCGATATTCATGTGTAGCGAGGACAGGAGAGAGAACGTAGACGAAGGAGGTGATATCCTTACTATTCATTGCGACAGCGACCGATCTCATCAGTGTTGCCAACCTTGAAGTAAGCTTTTTCCCTCCACTTACCTTAAAAATCCCCCCTTTTTTGGAAAAAATCTCTCCCGTTAACAAAATAGGTTTTATACCAGAAATACAAACATGTGCATATTTTCGAAAAAATATTTTTTATAAGAAAAACGAATGTAGTTACATAACAAAGTATAAAAAGTGTAAAAAACATGAATCTTTTAACAAAACGTTAAAAATATGTCAAAGAATTAACAATACTATTTCATACATATTTTTATTATGTAACTTCAAGTGCTTATCATTATACCTAACTGCATACTTAGTACAGTTTAAAATTTAACCTAAGGAAATGACATAAACAGTAAACCATTTATTAGTTTTCATTCATTCGAATTCATTTCTAATAATCTTTTGAATATTTTTTGAAATTTTTTTACAATTTGGACTAGAGTAAAAATTTCCCGTTTTCTCTTTTGTGTTGAAAATTCCCGCAAAACGGAAAATTTCCCGTCGACTTCCAAGATACACGCAGTACACACACATTCAGATTAATTTTTAGACAGACAGTCAGCCATTTTTATTTTTCATGTCTGTTATGGCAGAAAAGAAATTAGGTAAATAAGTTTGGAAATAAGATATTATTTTATTCAAAACCTAAAAATAATATCATTCATTCGAAATAAAATATCGTAAAATACTCCGGCGATTGCTGCAATTCGATGTACACCATACCGATTATTGCACATTACTAAACTTAAAATCTTTACATAAAGCAGAAAATCATAATTCACACTAGTGTGGGAGGAGCGCATCCCCACTAATTAGTTCATCACAGAGTGGTGTTTATCGCGTGCTCGCTTTTTATTAAGCTGTCTCTTTTCCTCCCGTTAAACGGTAATATACAAGAAAAATATAAGCCGAATGTGTATAAAACCACCATTAACTAAACACTTATTATCGGGCTACGGCTATACTATTTCAGATGTAGGTATCTAACTTTTTGAATTTGGTTTTTAAAAAGAATTTAAAAAAAAAAACAAACTTAATACACAAATATACTTCTTAACAGTTGTAAGTCTAATATCATTCTGAATAAAATTTGTACAAAATCTGAAAAGGAAAACATTTGCTGACATATTGAATTAAATATTTATATTACACATTATTGTTATTGAAATTATTATTGAATCATCAAATGCACGTTCCATAACTCCTCCATCCCCAGAAGGAACTCAAGGGTGTAACCTGGGTGGAGCAACTTGAGCTTCATCATGTTCTGTTGTAGTTTCTTTTGGACTTCCATTTTTCTTGAATATATGAACAAGCTTCTTTCTGTTTACGACAGGCAATAAATAACAATTAATGATATTAACATGGAGTTTGCACCAATGGACCAATCGAATCGTTTTCTTAAGTGAACGTCTGGTAATGTTTCTTCTAATTCTTGCTGTTGAATCTTATGGATTTAATCGAGGTGGATTTTTTCTAATTCTAGTCTTCTTACAGGTGTTGTGTGAATTGTAATTTCTTCAATTTCTTTTAAAACTATAGGGTGACCAATAAGTAGTCCCTTTTCATTACTGTAGGTGAACCTGGTAGTACTTATAGCGCACTGGGGTGGTACCTTGATTAAGTAAGTACCTTTTAGTGCGACAACGTCGTTTTCGTTACAAGTAAGCTGGTTTTTCTGAGTTTCAGGAAAAACTCCAATATAGTGACCACTGTTGATTTCTTCTACGATTTGGCTGCTTATTTTGACAGGTACTTGTTGGCACTTTACTGTTGTGGGTTGGACTGATAGTAATGACGTTATACAGTCGACATCTTTTCCTATAGGAAGTAATTGCTTATGGAGGCACAGGAAATTGGGCTGTAAATCGACATAGACAGGATAAATACAATAAAAGGAAATGAGCAACTTACAGTATTGTAGCTGTCTTCACCATAACTTGACTTCAGTTCTTCTTCTGGATTCTGGAGCACTTTTTTCAAGATTTCGTACGGAGCGACGAAATTCGTTACTGAACAAACGATTGGAACCGAAGGAATATTCACTGTGAAATTCCTTTCAGTATCCTACTGACTGCGCCACTTTTTGAATTTGGTTTTCAAAAAGAATTTTTTAAAAAAACAAACTACTTTATTAATACACAAATAAACTTCTTAACAGTTGTAAGTCTAATATCATTCTGAATAAAATATGTACAAAATCTGAAAAGGAAAACATTTGCTGACATATTGAATTAAATATTTATATTACACATTATTGTTATTGAAATTATTATTGAATCATCAAATGCACGTTCCATAACTCTAAACAGTTAATTATTTATTTTAAATTTCGAAAAAAAGTACCAGTGGTTGAAATATACTAGGCAACCTACAACAGACTTTCAGTGTCCACTGGTTCGTGAGGGAAAAAAGAACCGGTCTTTTCAAATAAGCTGATTAAAGGGATATGAATTGTTGGCATACAGTAAAATTACTGGTAGCGGAGTTTGAAAATGTGCAAAGCGAACGTGGTATCATCTCAAAAATCAATAGATGTTATTTCCCAATTGAAATCCTGGGAAATGAAAACTGTTGAAGAGAATCGTAAAAAAATTATACCCATTATAAAAACAAGGATTTCGTCAGTTATGTACATTTTATTTATATCAAACATGTTTAGCCTCACTTTCGTAAGTAATAATATTCAATTCTTGTTATTGGTATTTTGACATTTGATAATTTATTGTAGAGTTCCTGATGAAGAACCAATAAAGTCTCGAAAGCTTGAACAGACCCATATAACACGAAAATAACATTCATATTCCAAGCATATGCTTCAGAAGTGCGTTTCCTAACGTTCTGAGAAGTATATGCTTAACACCATCGTTTCATATTCTTTTAGTTATGGAATGGCATGTTCTTCAAGGTTCATACTTATCTGGTGATAAGTATATAAGAATGCACATTACGCAATGTCCTGTGAAAATACTAAACGCACATTCTATGAAGAACATTATAAGTATATTCTCTAGTTATTACCTTATTATAATGTTTCGAAAACATTCTATACAAATGCTTATAAGAATATTCTTATGAGGACGTTATTCGTATGTGCGCTAGTTATCATCCACTCCATGTGCATATATTCATATACATATATTCTTCCTTTAAATTTCATAACGAAACTTTCAATCGGGCAAGGTGTATGCATTCTTCCAACAAATATAAAAAACATAGAACCAGATCAGAATTAGGTAGGTATAGTGAGAAAAAGAAGAAGCGAAGTTTGTAGGTTAAATCAAATCATAGTTAGGTTAAGTTACTATTTGCCGCGTGCAGCTATTTTAACCCAGCTTTATATCAGATTTGATTGATTTGAACGTGGAAGTGCAACTTGTGAGGTGAGTTGTGAATGCTTCTGGGCATCAAATATCCTGTCAAAATAATATAAAGTTAAGTATATATTGATCCTCTTTATTAGGCTTAAGTATGAAGTGTTCAAGGACATTACCAAAGAAGGGGCATTATTATAGTTCTAGACATCTTAAACGAATTGCTAGACAAAGGTTATTATCTAAAACAAGAGTCATTTCTCTTTCTCCTAAGAATAGACATGAAAATGAAGACAATTATAGATCTAATATTACAGTACAATCGTTGAATTCTGAATTTCTTTGTCATACAGTTTCCCAGCAACATACATCATCAAATTCAAACAGTTTTTCTAGTGCATTAAACGTACATTTAACAACTAACACAAGCCTGCATGAAAAACTTGCAAGCTGGGCGATTAATGAAAACATTACACACACTTCACTAAATAAGCTACTTTCTTTATTAAAGTCAAATGTTTCAATTGGAGATTTACAAAATTTGCCCAAAGACGCAAGGACTCTGTTAAAAACACCCAAAAAATCATGTGTTAAACCTCTTGGTGGTGGAAATTATTATTACTTTGGTATATTTAACATAATTGATAATCTTTTCAAAAAAAATATCATAGAACTTGATTTAAATACTGTCTTTCATATATCGGTTAATATAGATGGACTTCCCTTATACAAGAGTACTGGTGATTCTTTCTGGCCCATTTTGTGTCTGATTGAGTCAATAGCTGTCTTAAATAAACATGTTTTCTGTGTTGCTCTTTATCAAGTTATTACCAAGCCAAGTATCAATGACTGTTTGCAAGATTTTGGAATGAGAGTATATATCTTATTAATAATGGTATAACAGTAAAGGGACAAAACTTTGAGTTTAGAATTGCCTCAATAATTTGTGATGCTCCAGCAAAATCTTATGTGCTGGGTACAAAAGGGCACAATGGGTTTTTTAGTTGTACAAAATGTAATTTAGAAGGTGACTTTTTAAATAATGTTTTATGTTTTTTAGAAACTGATTTTGTAAAACGTACAGACATGTCATTCAGAAATAAAACGCAACCAGAACATCATGTTGACAATACCATAATTGAAAATTTACCACATTTTGATATTATTAATAATATACCAATTGACTACATGCAATGTCATTTGTTAGGGGTGATGAAGAGATTACTATGTCACAAAAAATTTGGATGGGTTTTTGGTAAACCTCCACATAAATTACAAGCTAGAAGTGTTCATTTAATGAACAATAAAATTTTACAGTATGCAACATTTATTCCTTGTGAGTTTGTTAGAAAGGGCAGAAGCTTAGTTGAAAGCAAAATATTTGAAGCAACAGAGTTCAGAACTTTATTATTCTATACAGGGGTGGTTGCATTTAAAGGTATAATTGAAAATAAATATAATAGAAATTTTTTATGCTTAAGCATTGCTACTTCAATATTAGCAAGCTCTGAATATTCATCAGAAGAATCTTATATTGATTATAGTCACCAATTATATTGTCATTTTATTACATCTAGCATTAAGTTATATGGACCTGATTTTATTTCATATAATGTTCATAATCTTTTGCATGTAGTTGATTGTGTAAAATTATTTGGGTCCCTAGATAATTTCAGTGCATTTCCATTTGAAAATTACATGTCCCAAATAAAACGGAAAATTCGAAAAACATCAATGCCATTGCAACAAGTTATTAACCGTACTAAAGAAATCACTGAATTTCAAAAATGCTCATTTTTACATAGTGATGGTGATAACCAGCAGGGTATGCAATTTTGTATACCACATTCTTCAGGGCCCCTAATACTGGACTGTACAAATCCACAGTTTAAAGTAATGAAAACATTGAATTATCAAATCAACTCGGCTAAATTCTGTGACAGTTTTATTCAACTTCAAAATGATATTATAGTGCAAGTTAAGAATTTTGCAACACTTGGTCAACAAATCCAGATTTTAGGAATAGAATATAGAACGTGTGGTCCTTTTTTTTCAAACCAATCAACTCGTCCATTATTGGAATATTCCTAATTGAAAAAATTGATGATATTATTCAAATGTATTCTGTGAGTTCAATAAAAAAAAAGTAATGACTTTACCTTATCAAAATAAATTTGTATGTTTTCCCATTTTACACATTTAGTTTCATATTGTTAATTATTGTTTAGTGAAAGTTATTCAATTTAGTATTTAGTTGTTTAGTTAGTACCTACACTTAACCACAGTATTCACTGGGTAGTCATTTAAATTCAAAGGAAAAGGCTTTGCTTTCTTTTACGTAAGATAAGGCATTATAAATGACTATATATATATATATATATATATATATATATATATATATATATATATATATAAAAAGATGAAATAATAACGCGTGGAATATAAAACAAAGGCAGAATTAGCGGGCATAGCACGCAAAAGAGGTTACAGAGAATGAGTGGTAACCATAACCATATATATATATATATATATATATATATATATATATATATATATATATATATATACTTTGTCAAAGTATGTTTGATGTGATGGTATTGTGTTGAAGTATACATCTAAAATATTTTAAGTTATATTATAACCACAAAATTGAGTGACCTCAATGCCTCATGTTAGCATGTAAAATGAGCACTACTATGTTGTGTATTATTAAATTTTTTTGACTTTGTTTCATCATAGATGACTTGGGCCGTTATAATTTTTCCTACTGAAAATGCTGTAGAAGTTGTAGCAATCAGCTGGTATATAAACCAATCCAAAGAATGTTTTTGGCCTCCAAAAAATGTGAAAAAATCAGTACTTGTCAAGCAAATTCAAAACTGTGAGGAACCTGATGTTGACTGGGTTGCTCATTCAGCAAAATTGCTAGGTCAATATGGTAAATATCTGTTTCCTTATATATTTAAACAAAATCTATCATATCAATAAGTTCTAATTCCATAGTAGTCTAACCAGTGATTATTATTATATTGCCACTTCAACCTACATCCCAACCTAATTAGAAATTATATGCTATAGGGCAAGTCCACTTGACGTCATGTGACAGTCCCCTATTGAATGTGATGATAAACATGTATTGTTTGCTCAACAGGTGGTTCCTAATAATTATTTTGATTGTGTTTGAGTTCATTTTATGTTGATTTGGTGCTTTCTCTAAATTGTTTCAATTGCTTAATATTTTGAAAGCTATATCTGACTGTTTATAATAAAAAGGATCATTAAATCAATACAAAAAAACACAATTACTAATCTGAAATATAGCCAAATAATTGTTTATTCTTAGTATCCATTTGTCAGCTGGTGGACATGTCCTATTTTTAAATGAACTTTGAATATATGAAACCATATTTCCTAACTGGAGGTACCTGTAGTTTGTTTGATTGTTGGGTACCTACATTTTTTTAGATTGTTTGGACATCGCACAAAAAAAAGCCCGGCGTGCCGAAGAAGAAACGGATGTTAGCTCGTCAGATGTGGGAAGGGGGGTGAGGAAACCTAAACCAAACTCGAGGTATGCTAACACATCTTCAGAAGATGATAATGAAAGCTCGGAAGAAGATGAATTTCCAAAGTTTACCCCTCAAAAGGCATTTAGATGTAAAAATGGTTAACCTTCATTATTACTTGGAAAATGATATACTACTTTGTTTTAGCTGTCTGCACAATACCGAAATCTTCATCCATTAAAAATAAAAATAAATTGCAGCCTGAAAGAGTTTTAGGTAATTTACTTTATAATTGCATACACTTTAAAAACATTAGGAATAATGAGAATTTCTCAATTTTTTACTGGTAGACTATAGAACTTATATTATCTTCTGGTTTTAAAGCAATGAAAACCTTTCTTGTATATTCAAATTACATTAGGTATGAGTAAGCATTTCAAAGACTAAAAATCCAGAGATTCAAAACTTTTATTTATATCAATCAAAAAGTTATGTCCAGCTGAAACTGCTGTTAATTTGAAAATATTTTTAGCCCCTGCTTCAAATAGTTATGGGAAGAGTCAATGTGTCCCCGAAGCTGCTTCTGAAACAGGTATTCACATTTTCTACCTCTTCTTGTTTTAAGTTGTGAAGCAAACAGATGATAAAATATTGAATATTTTCAGTGTCGGCTGCTCACACTTCATGCCAACCAAATAAAAATGATGTCGTAGAAACAGGTAATTTAATGTTTAATTTGAAATTCAAGTGTATTAAAACATAAGTTGCAGCCTTGTTCACTACAAGTAAACCTCAACTCGCCATAGAAAAAGGTAATTGTCTTTTAAGCAACACTATTCTATCTGGTTAATCTATTTCTTAACATTTTTTGCTTTACAATGCATGAATAACTGAAAATACCATGATAAAGATTGTTTTACTACTATATGATTGTGAAAGAAAATTATTAATATTCATAATTCTAGATGTGCAAAAAATACTTCAAGAAGAACTATCCCTGATAAATATGAAGCTAGATTTAATCATAGATAGATTGAAAGTTAATGAAAGAAACATTTATTTCCCCACTGAATTAAATAAAAAAGGAATAGAAGAGTTTTTTAACAAGATTCCAGTACAAACAAATGAATGTTTGACCAATTTGGAGGATTCGCTAACCGTAAAAGAGAATTACAACATTGCTGTAAGTATGGGCATAAAAAATTTTTTGTAATAAGATTCAAACGAAACTAAAGTTTGGAAAAATTAATTGTACATATATACAACGAAGTGAATTTTATTTCAGGTTTTACAGTTAAGCCGCATAGGCGGGTCGACGATGCCACAAGCGACTAGAAAATCACTTTACCGAATGTTGGGCAATGAAGCTACTGAGCTATTCTCATGGGATGGAGCAAAAAAGAAGAGGCCATTTAAAAATCTTTCCATGGCCAAAGTTTTATTGGGTAATTATTTCTTTACATATTGACATATCTATTTAATTTTGTCAAACAGTACTAGTTTTCTGCATCAGCCAATATCTACAACTTAAAGTTTAATAAACCTGTAATTATTTCAACTCCGTTTGCAGATTCCATAAAAATGACATTTCTGGATGCCAAGGAAGACGAAATAATTGGAATTATAAAAATTTGGCTGGTGAAGGCAAAAGAAAGAATGAAGGAAAGACCACAGGTAAAATTTAGTAATCTCTTCATTTGGTAAAGGAATAATATTTTAATTGTAGAATGAAGATCAGAACCATGAAGAGTTGGGCGAGTGAATAAACTACTAATAGTACAATAAAATGTTAAACTCATAGTATGTTTTATTTTTCATAATTCAACTTCAGCTTGACGAATATGTAAATTGGTTCAAGAAGTACATTAGTTTTCAGTTTTTGAAAGTAGCAGGGTAAAAATAAATTTTTATTATCTTAGCCAGGGTTTGATAATATGCCGATGATTTAATGTATTACAGAATATAACTCGTTAATGATGAAAATTTGCTATCAACATATTACAGAATATTCTTTGAATATAGGGTGACAACCAGGATATTTTACAGTGAATATCACGTTCTTATCATACGCACGTTCTTGGAACGTTCTGGTTCTAATTATTATGTATGCCCAGTCAATGCTTTTAACATACTTCAGAACATTCTTAATACCTGAATATCGGGTGACAAAAAGGATCTTTTACAATGACTGTCACATTCTTATCATATGCTAAGTGGCATATGCGCACGTTCTTGGAATGTTCTTGTTTGAACTATTATGTATTATTACCAGTTAATGCTGAAAAGATGATATTTACGTACTGCAGAACGTACTTAGCACCAGAATATCAGGCGATAAAGCACGGCGTTTTGATGTGACTGTCACATTCTGAATGGTATTCACACACGTTCTTAGGATGTTCTTGTTCTAAAAGTAACATTCTTGACACATGCAAAGAATGTACAATTGTTATCTGGGGAATAAAGAGTACACTTCTTATTTCTCCTTTGACTGAAGACCTGATTAAGAGTTTTAATTTCATTAACTTTGTCAGCCGACTAATACTCAACTTCTTATAGATATGGGTTTTTATCAAAACATCAGAATCCGTTTTGGTTACGCAACCATGAACAAACTCAAGAAAATGTCTAACATTAATAACAGACTCGCTTCTTTGCGAAATAGGTGCACTTTTCTTATGAAATGCAAAAAAACCAACATTATTCCACAACACATTACACATGGTGTCAAGAATATCGCAGATCTCACTGCTGCTGATATAGGAAGAACACTACATTTTGCAACACAGTTAAATCACAGGTTAAGGAATGATCTTCTTAATTTGGAAATTAAAATCACACATGACAGTATTCAAAGTTTGGAGAAAGCGTTGACAATTACTAAATCAGAAATTAATAACCTTTTACCATATGACATTGTTAAAATTTTTTATAAAAGACAATCGACAATTTCTCACAATCGACGCTCCTTCCAGATTAAGAATCGTAACATACTAAAATTTAATAGACTTAAGCATAATTCTCTTTCTAAAATTATCACACCAAGCAATTGGCTAAAAAACTTAACAGACACAGACATTCCGTCTGACATTTCAAATTTCTTAGCTTTTGGACCTAAATTCAGTATAGAACCAAAGGTTAGTGACATCAATACTCCTAGTTTTTTTGCTGATGGTGATCTTATAACACAGCGAATTTCAGACAATGAAAGTAGTATTAACACAAACAATTATTTTTACAATAGCTACTTAAATTGCATAAAAATTTTAAAAGATAACCCTCACTTGAGAGTTATCCAATCAGACACAATGAAGGTTATGACACAAGAACAATATACATAATATACATTATTAGCTAATAACATTTTAAGTATTACCACCTACTACCAACCTTTACATAGAGATCCTTCAAATACCATCCAACAAAAATCGAATAAATTAGTATCAGAATTAGAGAGAAAGAAAGTGATTTCGAAGGAGGAGGGAATGAAGTATAGGTTTTACAATGGCACTTGCAACAAATTTTATGGCCTTCCAAAGATTCACAAACCCACTTTACAACTTACACCTATCATTTCTGGCGTCAATAGTCCTAACAGAGGTGTTGCTCAACTTGTGACTGATCTTTTGACAGTATCATACAGCTCCAACAATGATTATTTTATCACAGACTCTTTCGAATTCAGTACTTTCATTGATGAATTTCAACTCTCTCAAAATTACATAATTATCAGCTTACATGTGGTTTCTTTGTTTAATAATGTCACTGTTTCATTAGCGAAAGATAGCATTGTCAGAGATTGGGGTGAGATATCATCGCATTGTAGAATTTTTCAAAGATTGTTACTCGAATTGATTGATTTCTTATACTGTAACGAGGTTCTCGTTACTGAAAGTAACCTTGTGTCACCGAGTGTATTTTCATTTTTGTATTTTGTCACTGAGTATATTTATTTTATATTATTATATCATCCGTTATGTATTTTGGCCTCTATAAAAGAATCACTTTGTAGTTTATGTCACCGAGTATATATTTATTTTATATTATATATCGCCCGTTATGTATTTTGGCCTCTGTATAAAAATTACTTTGTAGTTTAAGTCGCTGAGTATATGTTCAAAACATTTCAGCTATAAGATTTATAACTATTTTAAGTGTTAAAAGGACATTATCATTTACTCTCTAGTTTCTGGGTAGAAATAGTTTTGTACATAAGAGATATAGTTATTTTAAGTTCCAATAATATTTTTATTGTACTGTCTAGTTCCCGTGGGGAAATTATTTATTGCATGTAAAATGTTTATTCCGGCTGAGACCACCGAAATTTCAGATATTGGTTTCACCACCGCCAAACGATAAGCAGTGAGTAGCGCGCAGGTCGAACTAATCGAGGAGGTGGAAATCATATGCGAAGAGTCGAGTCGGGTGCATTATACAAAGAAAACAAGATATGATATTGCGCATGTTAGGGCGGAGCGTTATACGTCATGTGGTTAGTTATTTCGGAAGCGCATAACTTAAAACCTTATTATTTTGTATTGTGTTGTGTGTTTTTCAGTCGATTTTTCAATTAATTTTGCTTTTAAAATGCGTTGTGCGGTAGCTGGATACCACACAGATTATCAGTCTAAAAACTTTACCAGGGATATAATGTTTTTTCGATTTCCCAACGACGAAAATCTTAGCAAGGAATGGATTAATGTTTGCAAACGGAAAGACAAAATTAACATTAAAAACGCGCGTATCTGTTCAAAACATTTTGATACAGATTCTTTTGAGAGAAACTTAAAATTTGAGCTTTTGGGATATTCAGCTAGAATTCGTCGGCTTCTTAAACCTGATGCATTACCTACTTTAAATTTGCCTAACAAAAACTGTGACAAAAGTTTGATTAAAAATAGAGAAGATCGTTTTAATAAAAGAAAACGGACGAAATTTGTGAACAGTATTCTGGAGGCAAGGTAAGATATTAATATTTATGAAGTGTGATGCCAGACTAATCCAAAGAAATTGGTGTTTGGTAGTTCAGGATAGTTTTAGAGTGATAATAAATATTTTATTTGTTTAAGTGAATGTAGTAACGAGCAAGATAGCGGAAATGCAAGAAACAATGATGTCGGGAACCCTAACATAATTATTAATGAAGTAGATAACAGTATCCAGCTTAAAAAAATATTGGGTATGTGTTTATTAGTTGAGCTAAAATTGTGAAAATATTGTACTAGATAATACCTTAATACGATATACTTGGCAATAAGTACCTAATCAGATCGACATTGTTAAAGTGTAATTTTACTTGTTTAAAATATTCTATTTTCCATCTTGCTCTTGGCTATTCTCTGCTTATACTAATTTATTATAATTTTAGTACAACACTGATAGTGATGAAAGGGATGGCATTATCAGTAAACTGAAAAATGAAAATACAGAACTGAAAAATGAAATTAATATATTTAGATCTTTTTTCTCACTATCTCAAGTAAATAAGTTAAAAGATCCAAAGAAACGAGTAACTTGGAGTGTTGAAGATATTTCTAAGGTTAGTTTAGGAAAATATATTTAAATACTTCATTTATTTATAATGAAAAAATGCTAATAAACGATACTTCTTTCTAGGCAATTGTCATCCACTCTGCAGGGGCTCGAGCATATAGGCTTTTGTTGAAAAAAGGCTATCCATTACCTTGCGTGTCAACTCTTAGGAGATGGTCCAAAAAATAAAGGTGGAACCTGGCATTTTGAAACAGGTAATCCAATAAAATCAGAACGCCTAATTGTTTCTGTAAAAATTAGTCATTTAATTATGTTAATTGATGTGCAATTTTTTAAGGTGTTTATGATTGTTAAACAAACTGATTAAACAGAGCTACAAAAAGTTTGTGTTTTATCATTTGATGAAATTAAAACCAGAAGTGTTTATTTGTATGATAAAGCACAGGACCGAACATTGAAACCCTATAATTATATTCAAGTAGCTATATTAAGAGGTTTGTTGGGTAACTGGAAGCAACCAATTTTTTATGACTATGACTGTCGAATGACCAAAGAAAAACTTTTTGAAATATTGAAATATGAAGAGAACAGTGGATTCCATGTTGTTGCAGTTGTGAGTGATTTAGGAGGTGGGAATCGAGGTTTACACAAAGAATTGGGCATAACTACATCACAAACTTGGTTTGAAAGTCCAACAACTAATCGAAAAATTTATGTATTTGCGGATGTGCCACACTTGATGAAATTATTGAGAAATCATTTTGTTGATCAGAGCTTCATTTTGAATGGGAAGGAAATAAATAAAACCCTCATAGAGAGGCTGATACAAATCACTAGCTCTAGTGATCTAAATATAGCTTATAAAATTTCTTAAGACACTTTAAATGTTAAGGGTGCTCAAAGACAGAAAGTGAAATTAACAACAAAACTTTTCTCTCATACAACTTCAAGGGCTATAACAAGATGTGGGATGCTTGGAAAATTTAAAGATGAAAATTGGATTGAGTGTGCTGAATTTTTTAAAGATGTAAGCCTGAAACAAGAAGTACTTTAATATATACAGTATATAATGTTATTTTATTTTAAAGTAAATTATTGTTTTGACGTTCTCAACGTAAAGGTTCCTGAAGAGGATAGCAGAGAGAGAAAAAAAGGTTTTGGTTTATTGCTTGATGTTCAAACTGCAATTTTAGATAAAATGAGCAATATTATTTTAACTCTTAAGGTCAAAGGTAAAAATTGTTTATTGCCTTTTCAAAAGGGTATTCTGATTACCAACTCATCTTTAAAATTGCTATATGAAGACCTTAAAGTCAGATATGGTATTAAATACATCCTTACTTACCGTTTAAATCAGGATGTGTTGGAAAATTTTTTTGGGGTAATAAGTTCAAAAGGAGGCTTACACGACCATCCAAATCCCCTGTAATTTAAATATCGTCTAAGAGCCTACATTTTAGGAAGAAATGAAGGAGCCCTCTCCCGTGAAGGTAATACAGAGACAGATGATACTCCAGATATACAAACAGAAAATGTTTTAAGTAAAGAACACTTTCGACACCTCATTGCAGCGGACACTCCGGTTTGTGAACCTTTAAATGAAGAGCTGGATTCCATCCCTTATGATGGTTTACAAAATTTGGCAGGATTTATTTGTCACAAGCTGAAAGAGACTGAACCAACGGCGTCAACCTCCACAAATGCTCTTGATTTATATTCTTTCACATGGGTTGATCATTTGTCTGAGGGTGGCTTGGATAAACCATCTGAAATGATGATGCAGCACATGGAAAAACTAGAAACCATTTTTAACAATGTAAATTCTGATAATTTGCTTATTTCTAAAGGATATATCAGTCATTTAATTAATTGTAGTTCAAACATTGATTGTAGCCTGAAAGTTAAAGAATTATTTTTTAAATCCCGAATGTTTTTCCGCATACGCAATTTAAACAAAACTTTACAAGATAAGTATTTGTCAAGAAAAAGGAAAATGTCAAAAATTATTAAATAATACGACCCCTATTTTGTTTTAGTTTGCGATTTTACTTTTTGTTAATTCTTTTATTTAACTAGAAAATATCTATTGTCTTTATCTATGTGCTATGTGTTTTATTTATCCCTAACAAAAAAATACAAAATTAGATTTTATTGCATTACGTATGCAAAACTATTTGTCTACGTACATCACCACAATACCAAAAACTTTGATAGCGAAACGCGTATCAAGTCTAGAGTTTAAAAAATGCGTTTTAAGTGGTAATAATCTGACTAGTTTTGTGTTTGTCATCAGAGAAAGCTGTCAAAAATGGTCTCATATAAAAACACGATGTAAATCACATCTAACCGCATTCGATTCGTCAGTATAATTTTATACTAAAAGTTTCTATCTAACGTAATAACTAGAAATCGTTGAAAATGCCATATATTCCATTAGTTTAAATTCAAATTTTACTAACCGCATGACGTCATGCGCCGACTAGACGAATTTGGGACGGCGATTTAGCATATATCTTGTTTTCTTGTATCATGAGTCGGGTGTAGGTTGTAGGTAGTCAGTTGTGTAGATTCCTAGACGACAGTAACCGTAAATACCGTTCCGCCGAACCGTATTTTTGGCTATTTTTTTTCTTTTTCTTGTTTCTTTTGAAAATTTAATAATTTCTTTTGAGTTTTCTTTTGGTTTATGAGTACCACGAGAATTTGGTTGTTTGAGAAGGTAAGAAGTTTTTAATTATAACGGTTCGAAATTAAGTGGTCTTTTCAATCACAAATCTAGTGTATTCATTGTGTTTATTTTTCGTATTTTAATAATTAACACTCTCGCTTATGTCCTGCCTGCTTCGTCGCTACTAACCGCTTATAAATTGTATATATAATCTTTTGATATATCTGTTTCGTGGAGACTAGGATATTACCTCCCATTACCTGTATTAATTTCTTTTACTTAGTTACCTTTATTGTATATAACGGCGTAGTTGACTATATAAAAAAATAATATAGAATTAAAATATAACGTAACCGAACCTTGGTGTTTTATTGACCGACTATAGATTAGCACCTACCCATAGTAGAGTAGTTATTTGGCTGCACGAATTTTAGCTTCCCGTGGACTAGGAGCATAACTTTTATTTTAAGACTAGCGAGAACGTTTGTTTTATTTAGCAATAACCACCGGATTTTGACAATAATAGACCTCTGGAATTTACCGTACCTTCATCTGAGACTACCTGGAACTCTCGACGAGTGGAGTCGAGGGGCCGTGGAGACAACCACGTTAAAAATCTGGCACCCGAGAAAGTGTAAGGATGTGAAGGTGTCAGAAGTGACGTTCCGAGGCGTTAAGAGGTAGGGCAAGGGGCCGCTACCGATACCGCATCGCAACGTGCCTCCGGAGAATATATATATTTATAAAATATATTTTAAACGCGTCACAATACGATACTACCGTCTTTGCGTTTGATAACACTATATACAAACAGATTTTAGGTATGCCGATGGGCAGTCCAGTTTCAACTATCATTGCTCAATTTGTTATGGATGATCTTATCAGTTCTTGTTTAAGCCAGCTTCCATTCAATGTTCCGTTCTTGAAAAAGTATGTGGATGATATAATATTAAGTGTCCCACAAAATAGTTTAGAACAGGTGGTACTTGTGTTCAACTCTTATCATGAAGCCTCACAGTTCACGATCGAGAAAGAAGATGAACATTGCAGTGTCCCTTTTCTAGATACTAAAGTGATCAGGAAAGTGGATAACACCATTATTACTAGTTGGTATACCAAACCTGGAGCCTCAGGTAGATTCTTACATTATGAATCGTATCACCAACATAAACAAAAAATCAACCTCGTTCTAGGCATGAAAAACAGAGTTATTAAGACTAGTCACACTTCGTTACGTGTTCAGAATTTAAGAAAACTTTTAATATTTTTTTCAACAGTGTTTATCCTAGAAGACTGGTTCATTACTTCAGGAAGGCTATGATTACTTCAGGAAGGTTATGGAACCAAATATCTAACCTAAAAATGCCTGTGTCAATAATTTTTTATACCTTCGGAAGCCAGTACAGCCTCCAAAATAGATTTTAACCCGAGGTTAATGCTGCTAAATATGTAAAGTCTGAGCGAAAACAAAATATGTGACTTAATATTAGACATTAATAAATACAAGAGCATCGACGTAGTTTGTTTGACGGAGTTGTGGGAAATTAGTGACTCTGTGGGGCAAATTCATGTTGAGGGTTTTAATTTAGCTAGTAGTTATTGTCATGATGCCACTCTTAAGGGTGGTAGTGTTGTAATTTGGGTAAGAAAGGGTATAACTTTTAAAAATAATTTTAATTTAAATGAGTTTTGTACCGCTAAAGATGCTGAGTTTTGGTGCTTTTCTTTTAAGGACAAAAATAAAACTGAATTTTTTGTAATAAATTGTTACCGATCACCATCAGGTAATGTTGACATTTTTTTGGAAAATCTGGAGAATATTTTAAATCATTATTTTAAACCTAATGTTTCTTTTATTATTTGCGGTGACTTTAATATTGATACTAGAACAAAAAATAGTAATCACAGTAAACTTTTAAATGTGTTATCACCTTTTAATATACACAATAATATTGTCAAGTGGCCGACTAAGGTGTCGGATACCAGCAGTACAACTATTGATAATGTATTTGTCAACTTTCTGAATATTCCCTTGGCCTGTGTCTTTGACAACACTGTATCGGATCACCGTACAGTATTTGTGGAACTCGTTTATGAATCGGTTGCCTTACCAAGTTTTTGCTATAGGAGAGTTTTTGCTGAGAGTGCGACGAGTCATTTTGTTGATAGTCTTATTCTTGAGAACTGGAATACTGTATATGGAATTTTGGATACCAATCTAGCTTTTGATAATTTTATTAGTATTTCTATGCATTATTTTAATATTCATTTTCCACTGTTGAAAAGGAAACTAATTAAGAATAATAAAAGGTGGATAGACAAAGATGTACAATGTTCTAGTAATAATTTAAAAAATCTGCATGCATTGTCTAGACAATTTCCGCAACTACGGCCATACTATAATTTACGGATAATCCGACAAAAAGTGCATGGAAACTAATAAATGATTTTACTGCAAATAATGAGCGTAAAAAAGTTATTTCATTGTATAATAACGATAATGTATTAATAAATAATCCTACTAACGTAGCTGATATGTTTAACACATTTTTTAACAATGCGCCACAGGAAATGGTGTCGAAAATTTCACGTACCGGAGCGATTGGAGAACAACTCAATTTTAATTTTAATGAATCAAAAATACCCAATGTTACCTTTCGTTTGTGTCCTTTTAATCAGGAAGAATTATATGAACTCTCACATGCCAAACTTAAAAATAAAACATCTTGTGGTTTCGATGAAGTACCAGCATTCTTAATTAAAAAAATATTGCAATTTATAATATCCCCACTGACATATCTTGTCAATCTTCCCTTTTCGAATGGAACTTTTCCGGATTTGATCAAAACTGGAAAAATAATTCCAATATTTAAGAAAGGTGATTCTAAACAGGTTAGAAATTACCGTCCTATAACTATTCCTTCTAGATTTTCAAAAAATTTTGAGTATAGCTATCTGAAAAGGCTTACTGCATACCTACAGCTAAATAATACGATTGTGCAAAACCAACACAGTTTTCAAACTGCAAAATCAATTAACACCGCAATACATTCTTTTTATCAAGAACAAATATGATGGAGTCGGGTGAGTGTCCTGTTGGGATCTTGTGTGATCTCTGCAGTGCATTTGACTGTGTCGATCATAACATCTTAACTATGAAATTATATAATATAGGAATCCAAAACCACTCACTAAATTGGATCACATCTTACTTAAATGCACGTCAACAATACGTGAGCTTACCAAAAATAGCAAAGAACAGTATCGAAACCTGTACATCACATTATCTATCATCTACAGTAGGAGTGCCCCAAGGATCAATTATGGGTCCAATTCTGTTTTTAATTTATGTAAATGACATTGTGTTAGTTAACTTATCAACTCACTTTACATTATATGTTGATGAGACCTCGTTGTTGGTTTCTGATAAGTGTCAATCAGTAGTTGAAGATAATTGTAATAGTCTCTTGGCGGGTCTTTATAATTGGTTTTGCATGAATTCACTCTATCTTAATGCAGAAAAAACGCAAGCGATACAATTTCATCATAGACAAAAACAACTGCAGTTTGTAGATCTAAAAATTGATAATCAATCGATAAAGTGTGTCTCTTGTGTCAAATGTCTGGGCTTGCTGATCGACGAATGTCTTAATTGGAGTAAGCAATGTGAGGCAATTATTTCGAAGTAAAATTCCAGTAAGTACTTATTTAAAAATCTGAGATCTGTTCTTACACAAAAACAAATGATTATGCTGTATCACGCACAAGTGGAATCCCGTCTGACGTATGGCATATCTTTCTGGGGAATGTCTACCAATTCTAAAGACGTATTTGTGTCACAGAAAAGAATAATTCGTTGTATTGCTGGTGTCTCTCGTCTAACTGGTTGTAGAGAACACTTTAAAAAATTGAAAATATTAACGTTGCCCTGTTTGTATATTTTAGATGTTTGTGTTTTCATATATAACAACATATTTGATTCCAAAACTAACTACCAGAAGCATAATATCAATACAAGACGCTGTAATAATCTGTCTTTGACTTTTCCTAAAAGTAATATTACTTTCAAATCCCCTCCTATAATGGGACTACTACTTTTTAATAAATTACCTCTTCTTCTTTTAGTGCCGTGCAGATTCCTGCGTAGGCGTTCATCTTCTCTATTCCTATCATATGTTTCTATTAATTGCAGCATACTGCAGTGTTTGGAAGTCCTTTATCCCTGTCCATTGACGAATATTTCTAAGCCATGATAATTTTTTCCTGCCTATTCCTCTTCCCCCTCCCTCTATTTTACCTTGAAGAATGAGGCGTTGAAAATGGTAGCGTTCTCCGCGCAGTATGTGTCCGAGATTTTTCTTTTCTCGATATTTTCGAAAAGTTCTCGATCCGTTAGACCGGCTCTTCGGAGAATGTCCTCATTTCTCACATGGTCGACCCACGACACCTTCAACATTCGGCGCAGGGTCCACATCTCGAAGGCTTCTATTTTGTTGATGATTGCTACTTTCAACGTCCATGCCTCAACCCCGTATAGGAGAACGGACCAAATATAACACTTTATCATCCTATACCTGAGGTTGAAGTCCAAGTTCTTGTCTGTAAGGAACTTACGAAGTCTTAGGAATGTTGTTCTAGCCTGCTCGATCCTGCACCTTATCTCTTGATCCGGATCCCATTCTTTATTGATCATTCATCCCAAGTATTTAAACTGTGTGACCTGTTCGATATTTTCTTCATTAATATGAATTCGAGTCTGTGGAGTATCGTTTCTACTGACAATCATAAACTTGGTTTTGCTGATGTTAATTTTCAAACCTAGTCTTTGGCTTTCTTCGTTAACCCGATCCAACAGACTTTGCAGATCTTGTGCGTTTTCTGCTATTATTACGGTATCGTCCGCATATCTGATATTGTTAATGGGGATTCCGTTTACTTTAATACCAAAGGGGCTGTCCGAAATTGCCTCTGAGAATGCCCTTTCCACGTACAAATTGAATAACATTGGGGACAGAACACATCCCTGGCGAACCCCTTTCCTAATTTCAAAATCTTCAGTTGTCTCAGTGTTGCCTACTCGAATTTCTGCTTTTTGGTGCCAATACAGATTACCAATCAGTCTTACGTCCTTTCCATCTAGTCCCAAATCTCTGAGGTACGTTATCAAAAGATTGCGTTTAACGTTGTCAAATGCCTTTTCGTAGTCAATGAAGCACATGAAGACATCTTTTCTTTGATCTTGGCAGTTTTGGACCAATGTCTGGAGACTGAATATGGCTTCTCTAGTTCCGAATCCGCTCTTAAATCCGAACTGGCTGACACCGCTTACTTCCTCGCATTTTTGATAGAGTCTTGTGTGTAGAATAGAATAGTTTTAGAAAATGGCTCATTAGACTGATGAGACGATAGTCTTTACATGAGGTTGCGTTGTTTGATTTTGGTATTGTGATGAACGTGGAGCGTTACCATTATATATTAAATCAAGTAAAATAATAAAATCATTCAAAATTTTACTCAAATCGTTTTTAGTAGATATGTGTTTTTATTCAGTCGACGAGTTTTCAAATTTGTAACAACTTTGTGTATATTATCCTATATTTTTCACTATGCGTCATTTTCACTTTACTTTTAGGCTGTACTAGTTAGTTAGTTAGTTAGTTAGTTAGTTAGTTAGATTAGTTTTTAAGAAAACTGTTTACGAATTTTTTTACAAACTTTGTTTGTCATTCAAAAAATAAAGAATTTTATTTATTTTATTTATTTATTATTTGTTGTTCAGTAGGTCTTCCATTGTTTAAATCAAAATTTACCTACACAGTATCTGTCTTTACCAAACATTCACACTATCAATTATAAATTGAAAAAGATTTTTTCAAAACCTCCTTCAATCACTTTAGGTAGTAAAAAAATACTCATAATTCAGAACATTTTTTCAAAAATCAAAAACAAAGATCCCGTGTTGGATCAATCCAATGTGATTTATTGCATTCCATGTTCGCAATGTGATAATAAATACATAGGTCAAACTAAACGCAGGCTTAAGGACCGTATCCGCTTACATAAGAGTGAAATTTCAGAGAAAATTGCACGTTGGCAAGTCACACTTTGTCTATGGATCACATACCTGATTACGATGGTGTCACTGTGTTAGATCGGGAGTCTAATCTCACTAAGAGATCATTTTGGAGATGTCTTACGTTTTTAAAGAACCTAATGCTTTGAATGCATGAACTGATATTGATAACCTTAGCATTATTTACTCGTACCTTCTTAGTCTTCCGTCTTATTTTGCGAGAACTAACCATCAACTTTCACAATACATTTCAGTTGTTGGACCTTTCCTCCTTCTTTCACGTATTACTTATTGGCATCACTGAATTTTGATGACAGAGTTTTGATTCTGTGTTTGTGGCAGTTGTCAATTGTCAAATCATAAATAAAACAAATTCCTTGTGTTCCTGAACATGTGATTGAATTATTTATATCTTTTCCTTTTAATATTAATTTTGGTCATTGTATTCATTTATCAATGTAATATATTTATCACGCGTTGTGGTGATTTCGTAAGGATTTCGTCAGATATGTACATTTTATTTATATCAAACATATTTAACCTCACTTTCGTAAGTAATAATATTCAATTCTTATTATTGGTATTTTGACATTTAATAATTTATTGTAGAGTTCCTGACGAAGAGCCAATAAAGTCTCGAAAGCTTGAACGGAATAAAGAGTACACTTTTTATTTCTCCTTTGACTGGATACTCGATTAAGAATTTTAATTTCCTTAACTTAGTCAGCCGACTGTTAGTCTATTCTGATATATGGAATCGGCAAATGAAACTTTTAGTTGTTCTGAAAAAATCAATGGTTTATTTTAGCATTTTACACTATTACCTATATTATTATAAGTTACATCAAAGATACTACTTTACCTGAAAAAATCGAGGAAACGACATTTAAAGTTGATTGTCAATTTATTCATAAAATAAAATAATCTTTTTCTACATTCATGCAAAAAGCAACACTTTTGTGAAACACATTTAATGCAAAAAGTGGTTCTTTTTTGCACTAGTGCAACAAAATGTTTGTTGCACTCATCTGTCATTCTTGTCAGTTTTGTGATGATTCATGACAAACATAAACATTTAAATTAAATAAAAATCCAGAGCAAGTGTCTGATCCTGCTCTAATACAGCAATAATATATGTATATCTTACTACTTAGTCTCAACGAGTTACAATTATTGCAATAATCTTTGATTATTTAAAATTTAAATGGTCAAACCGAAAACCAGCTATGATTAAGTACTGACAAGGTGGAGGCCATTAAGATACAAAAAAAAGGACGGTTAAAATACATTCTGAGTAACATATTATATACTAATTTTCCAGTTCTTGCATGAATGTAGAAAAAATATTGTATGCAGCTCGTGCAAAACGTGTTTCTTGCACTCGACGTGTTGTCTAACTCGGCGTAAAGGCCTCGCTGGACAATTTCACATCGCGTGCAAAAAACACTCACTTTTTGCACTTGTTGCATAAATAACTATTTCTAAAATATAAACTTCACTCAAATGTCACTCAGTTATAAAAACAACATAAACTTATATAACATAGTTTCGGTAATCGGAATTATAGAATTTTTTATGGAAACATGTTAAAAAATTTCAAAAATTTTGCGGTCCTGTCCAAAAAATTGGAAATTTTGGTTTACAATGGAAAAACTATGCAGTACCACGTACTTCAACATGAAGAACTCATTTTTTTTGTTCTTTTTTATGAAATTTTTGTTATTAGAGAAATAAAAAAATATTTACTGAAATGTGAGAAGCTGAACGTAAAAACTGTATGTAGTATACGTCTATTGTTATAAACATTTGGAATATAGCAAATAGTCCAGATGAGAAGACAAAGGTTTATGCAGGAGATTGTAGTTTTCCATAAAAAACTATTCCTAAAATCATATAATTATTCTATTCCAAAAATATGGAGTGTATATAAAATTTGCGAGTTAAATATCCATAAAAACCTTATTTTGCAAGTTATCTGCTACGTATATCGAATGATTCATCGTTGGAGTGTTCATTACTTCTCTTTGAAGTGGTGATTTTCGATATTGGAATTCTTTGGAGGGGTGTTTTTACCGTGTCGTATATTTCAAAGATAGGTAATTGTATTACGGAATGCGGTTCGTACACGATTTTTCAATTGAGGCTTATTTCATAACCATATATGGTGAATAATTCGTTTTTATGAATATTGATAAATATTCTTTTATGTCTTTGTCAAGAGGGAGCTAAGTTTGTGGAGAAATTACGGGGTCGTTTCGAACTTGGAAGAAGCTCGAGGGGTAATGAGAAATTAAAACATAATGTTTCCATTATTATGTATAAGCAAAGAAAATTTAAAGGGATTCCGATAAACTCCTTAGCATAAACGAATGAGGAAAAATGTGGGAGACCCTAGTACATATGAACTAATGTTCTAATAGTTTTATATAAATAGGAATATTATAAAACTTTTTATGTAACGCGTTATCTCGTAACCTATATTTTCTGATGATATTGCATTTAATTCACAAACAAATCTCATCTGTGAAATTATTAAATTATATCTGATAAACATCGTATGAAATTATTAATTATCTCAGTCTATAATTTGGGGTTTAGAAGATTTGGCGGTGTGCCATGCTAACCGCAACGTAGAACTCGGGCTTAGATGTTTGTTCGCACACATTAACAGTTTGAGGTTGTTGTACTTATTTGCGTTACTCCAGCACGCACCTCCATGTACTTACATACGACATATGAAATGTGGTCTTTTTGTTGTGGGTTTGTTTAGACGAGGAGATGCTGCTAAAATGAAACGGAGGGGCTTCAGAGAATAGCGCATAAAATATTAATGATAAAATTTTTATTACAAATAAAATGAGGTTTATACTTGGAGTAAGCTTGATTATGATAGTTAGACATGTGAACTAGAAGATTAATAAATGGCTGTAAGATACAAATCAAATTTATGCGTGAAATTTGAAAATATTTTGGAGATAAAACGTCATATGTATGTAGAGCCTGCGCCAGAGGCAATTAAGGACATTTTGAGACACCAGGAAAGAAGCATGATCTTTATATCTATCAAAACTGGCGACTATCACGAGAAAAAGAATGCAGATCGCTTCGAACTGTGGTTTGAGTCCGTCCTGCTACGTGTCGAAGATCAGTCTATTATTGTATTGGATAACGCTTTCCATCATTCATAGTCGCCGGAGGGAACGTATTCCCACTTCATATAGTCGAGAAGCTTAAATGCAATAATAGATATGTGAAGAGAGGATTAGATCACAGATAACCCACAGATAGATGAGATACTGATTGTGGCGCCATCTAAAGAGCCTGTCGACTAAACAATTGATTGATGTTATAAAGATTTCTGTAAGTTTAGCTTTTGGCGGTATATTCAAATTTACTGTATTTTAATTATATTATTTCAAAATAACCATTTATAGTCCATCATTTAACATTTCATTCAATTTAACTCCATTAACTCAATAATGATCAGATGTTGAGTTCAATTAAATGAAATATCGAATGTTGGGCCATAAATGGTTAATTAAATTGGAAAAAATAAAACAGTCATCGTATAAACAGTTTATTTATTTTGGTATAAAAATACAAAACAAATAATTTCTTCCACGAAGTACTTTTCTTAACAAACAGAATGACAATAAATAAACTATAATGAAAAAACAATGCAATAATTAAAAAATAATGTGTGTAACATACATTATAGATTGGAGTATCATTTGGAGTATCATTAGATTTTTGAATGATATTAAATCAAGATAAATGTAGAAAATTATTTATGATAAGAGCTGGACAAACTGCTGGAGTATAACTGCTACTTACCTAATCAAAAAAAGTGTTAGCAATGAGTAGTTAACTACTATTTTTGGCAACTTTCTGTGACAGAAAACATTTGAGTATAATTACTGTGAATGTTACAACAAAAGTAATTAAAATACTTTTAAAGGAAAATTTGTTAAATACTGGACAGCTCTGTAAATGCAAGGTGCCAAGTAATTACATATAAGAGTGCTAAACAGCACTTGTGACTGTACAATATTTAAAATAATATATCTAACATTTCATTTCCACTTAAAATACATCTTTATTTCTTTAATGAAAGTATTAAATAGGTTTATATCTCAAGGTTAAACCTAGTATATTGCATATTTGTATATTTCTACATTTCGTAACTGGTTGAGGTTCTACAAGTAAACACACAACAAAATAACAACAATAAATAAGTAAACACATAAATATGTCTGAAAATTTATGTCAACAAAAGAAAACAAAATGCGCTTACTATCGAGATAATAAGTTTACACATGTTTTTGTACTAAGCCAAAAAAAATATCAAAAAATTTTTGAATGTATACATTTGTTTGGTTCACTCAATTTACATTCTAAAATGTCCAAAATTATAGCATGCTATATTGAATACAATAAAACTTACCATCAATTTTTGTTAATTTCCAGTCATATGGAAAGGCAAATCAATCTGTCTTAATAACCTCTCTTCGTCTTTCTCAAATCTAAAGAAACACTGTTTTTGAAAATGAAGGGATCACCCAAATAGCACTGTACGTATTAAATACGTACATTTTAGGTCTTATATACGTCCTGTACGTACAGTACCTAAAATGTACGTATTTAATACGTACATTATGATTCCTAAACGGTACGTACTTTTAGGCACGTACCATGTACGTACTCAATACGTATCGGCTGTACGTATTTTCTGATACGTATAATGTACGTATTTTCTGGTACGTATTATGTACGTACTTAATACGTATCAGCTGTACGTAATTTGTTATACGAAAAAATTGTGTAGGTAGACACATTTTTATATATTCATTTCAAAAATAACTTATCAATTTGTTAGCGATGGTTTGTTCATCAATAATAATATTTTTAAACAGGTATACATTTTGTTGCAAAATTAGCACAAAATTCGTGAGACACGTATTTTTTACTTTATACCTACATCTATAGAAAAACATTCCAAATTTCTTCTCAGGTTAAGTTCAATTTGTTGGGCCAATTAATTAGTAGTAAGTTTAGACTGTGACTGAACGTGTGCACTTGTAATATGATTAATCACAGTCTAAACAACAATAATAATAATTTGACTTAAATTTATTGCATTACACAATAATTGATTGGTAATAACTAATTGTATCACCTTATCACCTGTGCATATGGAGTTTTTCACAAAATTTCATTCGTTAAAATGAAAACGAAGGTAAACAATTTTGTTTCTCATCCTGTCCTTTCAAATAACCGATAATCGAATAATTCTGTCTTCTTCTGGATGTACACAAATATTTTGAAAGTGGTAAATATATTGTGGTAAGTGGTAAGGGCGATATTGCGTTCATCTACCATACTTGCAGAAGGAAGATTGACATATTAGGTGGGAATTGTAAATTTTCAATATTCTAAGACATATTCTGTAAGAAGATTGTTTTCCTGTTACTAATTTTAATTTTTTGTCAATGTTTAGATTTCTTATGAAATATTTTTGGCATCTCGCATCGGACATAATCGATCGAGATTCGAGAATATACAGCCGCCGGATAAATAAAATTTAAAATTCGCGCCTATAAGTGTTACTCAACTTCGTGAATTCTCAGAAATGTCTTTTGTATTTGTGTGTAAAGGAACAAACAAATCAACCATCTCTTTATAATTTGTAAACATGCGTTTTCATGTTATGTTAACCAGATGTCTAGGGTATCTACGTGGAAATTATATATACATTCTAAGGGTATCTATGGCATTTATGTTTTTATTTAGTTTAGAGAGTGCAATAGAGAAATATTTGGTGGTTTTTATTTGAATATTCCACACAGACCGATTGTGCTTGCTACTGTTGTTTTGTGTATATCCATGATTAATTGGTAAGCTATTAACTAATTTCTATAACATCAACTTTTAATTTTATTTAGTCTCTAGTGTTTATTCAATTTATATTTTTTAAAGTAACAGTTAAACTGATATAAAGTAATATAAGGTACTTAACATAGTTGTTTTATCATAGTTTGTAGTGTTGGGACCTTTTGTGAGCAGTATTTTATTTACAACCTGTCTATTTGCAGTTTATAAAGACAAGTATACCCACCTATTATTTATTATTGCATTAATCTACTGGTAAGACGTCTTATAAAGTTAGTAAATATTACAAAAAAGCAACACTATATTCATTTTGAATTAGATGTTTGCAAAATGTACTTTCACATCATCCTAAATTAAGAGACAATAGTGTTATTGAAATTTTAAACAACATTGATGGACTTCCACTAACAAAAAGCTCTACAAGTCAATTCTATCCAGTTTTATGAAGTATATATCAAAACCGGGGATTTGTTGAGATTGTGGGTGTATATTATGGCTGTGCAAAACCCAATGAACCTAAATTGTTTTTGTAAGATTTTGTTGAAGATGCCACTAATATTATAAATAATCGGATTCAGTGCAAAGGCACCAATTTTATACTGTTAAAATAGAAAGATTTGTGTGTGATACTCCAGCAAAAGCTTATATTACATATACTAAAGGTTATTTAGGTTATATATCACGCTCTAAGTGTCATGCAGAGGGATCTTATGATAATTGAGTTTATTTCCCTAATACGTCAAACCTTCATTTACGTACTGATGTTGATTTCAGAGCAGACTCCAAAACAACACCATACAGATACTTACTTCAAGTCTAGAAAACATTCCAGGTGTAGATATGGTCAAACCTTTCCCTCTTGATTACATGCATCTTGGTTGTTTTGGGTTGTAAAAAAGTTACTAGTATGTTTATGGTTAACTGGAAAGCCTTCAGCAAAAATTCCATATAGTAAAATAGAAACATTATGAAAATGTTTAATTGAACAGTCTTATAACATTCCAACAGAATTCAATCGAATACCCCCCTAGTGTCAGTGAAAGTAAAAAAGGTGGAAAGCAGCATAACTCAGGCAATTTCTGCTCTATACAGGGCCAGTTGTTTTAGTTAATTATTATCAAAGAAAAAATTTGAACATGTCATTGTTTTATAATATGCAATAACAATATTATCGTACCCACTGTTTTTAAAATACACTTATTATGCTAAGAAACTTTTAACATATTTTGTAGAAATGTTTATTTTATTTCATGGTGAAAATTATGCCTCAGATATTATACATAATCTACTACATTTAGCTGAAGATGTTAGAATAGTTGGACATCTTAATAATTTTATTGCTTTTGATTTTGAAATGTATATGCAAACAATAGAGAAGTTGCTTAGAAAACAAGACAATCCTCTACAACAATGTTTAATAGAAAAACAACTAGATAATGCTAAACAAAGTGAACATATTGAACAAAGTGAATATTCTCAAAATTTTTCGATACTCCACAAACCTCATTACAATGGACCTGTGCTAGAAAATTATCCAATAACAGATCAATTTAATCAAGTGAATTTCAAGAACTCTGATTTCTTTCCTAAAGAACCTGACAGTTGTTGTTGTTTATCCGGTCGAGAAATAATAGCATTCAGTAATTTTATAGTGGAAGATAATAGGCAAATCCTAATTTTAGGATAGAATATAGCAAAAAAAGAATTTTTTTACCTTAGGCCATGCGAGTCATCAATATTAAATATATTTTTAGTAGGAAAAATGACTAGTGAATTAAAATCATGGAAAATACAAAATGTTTCATTTAAATGTCATGTCATGTAGTGTAGCTATAAGAGTTCAGACTCACTACTTCGAAAAAGGTCCGCTAGGCGACGGTGGCGCTGCGTTGGCGCTGTCGGCGATGTCGTCCATTTTTTAGTCGGCCATTTTTTTTATCCAGTAGATTTCGCTAGATGGCGCATTTTGCAGATTTCTTTTTTAGATGTGTGTCGTCCATTTTTTATCCGGTAAGTTTGTGCATGACGTAACCGAAAAAAAATTTTGCCCCGAGTGAGATTCGAGCCCACGACCTCATCGTTCCCAGCCTACACCGTTACATGTCTACCATGAGGGTTCCAATATATTTTAGTTTTGAAAGTGATAAGTATTTTGAAATCTCACGAGGCGTGATTTCACGATGCGATGTAATTTTCTTCAATGCGCCGATTTTAATGCATGAATATGTTCCACATTTTAAAAAAAAAATGTATTAAAATCGAAAAATTTACGACGAGTGAATTTCGAACCCACGACCTCATCGTTCCCAGCCTAGACCGCTACATCCATTGCCATGGTGGATTCATACAAATTATGTTTTGAAATGAATTATATTCGTACTATTTTGAAATGACGCACTAAAAGCTGTACACCGAGGTGTCTCATATATTATCGGATTTCACGATTGCTTCAATGTAAATTTCTTCAATACTCCCTTGTACTAATATCGTTTTAGTTGTTAGAACATGTCAAATGCAGTTGAATCAGAATCCTTCGTAATCGTTGATTGTATGTATCAACAAAAATATGCACGCGTACGCGATCTTAAAGTATGAACTTTTTCATTATCATGTATAATATTAGCATCCATATTTGTTTTAATAATTAAAATTCTATTGAAAATTGTTGAACGTAAATTTAAATCGTTATGTATATAGATTGATGAGTAGGGGGCAGTTTTAATAAAAAATCCATTCAATGCTATTTATTTTATTTAAACATTACAAAGGTAGAAAAAAAACCATCATTGTCGAAGGAGACGCTGTACATTTGAGTGCAGTGGCAGGAATCCCAGTTGACCATGATGCAACAATTCTTTGGGTCCACGATGAATCCTTGGGATGCTCGCGCTACTGGCAACAGCAGAACATTCTAGTTTAAATTCTTGACAATTTCGGTGAGGGGGAAATACTCCATTACACAATCGTATATTATGATGCAATATACTTTGGTATTTTCGAAGAAACCAATGTTTGCTTCAATGTCAAGTTTTACATCAACTGTAGATGCCTTCATGCTTTCTTCTTGCTTTGAGCAATCCATAACAAACAATGCACGCTTCTTGAATGAGGAATAATCCAACAGAGGACGCTTCTGTGTCGAATTCATATAGCTAGGATAAAATTCAGTATAGTTGAAATATGCACCATTGTAATCATTCTTGGTAAAATCCAACTGCATTCTTTCATTGGGATACAGGTAGGGAACGCATTAAAATATTTGAATGACAATATTCTGTATAGTGGTTGATTTGAGAAGCCGACAAGACGTTGAGCTTAGATCATAAAGATTATTAATGTTTCTATATTAAATAGTCCGCTGTATGATACATAAATTAGGTTCATTACAGTATACGAATATTTTTTCAATACAGGGTGTTAAACGATATTTGCATCCCTATTATTATTCTGCGGGGAATATCTACGTAAAATATACGAGGCATGTTATGATTAAAATTGATATATACATGGGGTGTTTGTAATTATTAAGACTGTAGAAATATGTAGATATAAAAGTTAATGACACACACAGTTTAGTAGTATTTTGAGCGGGATATCTACGTAAATTATAACAAATATATGTCTGAATATGATACTGAGAAACCATCAACGTACATACAGATACCACATTTTTTATACAGGGTGTGGTCATAAAACATACCATTTTTCTTTATATACAGGTGTAGTCAAAAAGATGTGATGTTCATATATACAGAGTGTAGTCATAAAAGATGCGATTTCATACAGGGTGTAGTCATAAAGATACCGTATTTTTTGTATATACAGGTCGTAGTCATAAAAATACCGAATTTTTTCATAAAAGATGCCACAGGGTATATAAAGATAAGGACGTTACAATGAATCTCTGCTATTATTGCTCAAATTTTCATCGAACAAACCGCATTGGTAGATTATATCCACATACAGGATGTTACTAGAACGACAACGACAATGACGGCGAATCCACTTTATTCGACAACAGAGGACACTCAAAGTGTTTGCATGCTTGAGATTTGTTGCTCGTACGACTACACTATAGTAAAATATGATGTGACTCATTATATTATTAAACGGATAACACACATCAGAAGTCTATCAGATAAATAGCAGAGGGGTAACAGAAGGGATAACAAACACACCCCAGACTCACATCAGAAGTCTGTTTGACAGTGCTAGTACTAACAAGTTTACTGCGACACTCGGTTTATATGAATTATTTTCCAAGAAAACAACAAAATGAAGCAATGATTTCACAACTTTGTCATACACTGAATGTCATTTTTATTATAGTTGCGGTGAAACAAGAGCAAACTTTACAACTCAAGCAGAGGGACAGCAGACACACATCACAGAAGCACCAGACATGCACCACCGTTATACGTTTGACATTTTTGGTATCAAACAGTACTCTTTGAAACAAAATATCAGGAATCTTGTATTTCCGAATTTCATTATGAATCACCCAAAATATTTAGAGGGGCGTATGATACTGATGGCGACATTGGTAACCAACAAAAGAGCAACATATTTACAGATACTGGCATTAACGGATATCCATCGTGATAGAAGAGGACATCTAAGACATCAGGCTTGCACCCAACTAAATTAATATAATTAAGCTAATAGAAAAATCTTGAAGCAATGATTTCACAACTTTTTCATACACTGAATGTCATTTTTATCATAGATGTGGTGAAAGAAGAACCAACTTTACAACTCAAGCAGAGGGACAGCAGACACACATCACAGGGTTAGCACACATACACCACAGAGGCACCAGACATGCATCACCGTTATACGTTTGACATTTTTGGTATCAAACAGTACTCTCTGAAACAAAATATCAGGAATCTTGTATTTCCGAATTTCATTATGAATCACCCCAAATATTTAGAGGGACGTATGATACTGATGGCGATATTGATAATTTTCATAGACATTATAGCTATTTATAATTTAATCACGTTATTTGTATATTCATTTAATATAGTTATATGATTTTCTGTATTTGTAAATTCTTAAAATTAAACTGTTATATGCTTTATCCAAGTCCCAGTAAGACTACGCTCTTCAGGCACGGATTATTATACCGAAATGTGACAACACTTTCGACAACATGATTATAAAACTAACAATTTTAGTAATGGAACTCACAAAATGTTATTCAAATATTGTGATTTGTCTGTATAGGAGAGAGAAATTACGGTCGACGGGCAGGTAAGATTTTATATGAAAAATAACAATGACATTCTCGGAGGGTCAAAAAGATTTCACCCGCTGTGTGTTACATAAAATGTAAGGAATGTATATGCAATCATAGAATTTGTATCTTCCCATGATGGTCGTTATGGTGCTAAAAATCTCATTTCTAGTCCGCGTTATCACAAAAGAACAATTTTCAATGATGATCCGACTCTAAGGAAAATCAAAAAATCTCCATTTTCAATAAACCAATGTATATGAATATGGCAATTCTGGATATTTCCAAAACTGGAATGTACGACTTTCTTTATAATTTTATGCTTCCAACAATGGGAGTAGTCAATTGTGAGCTATTGTACACAGACACTAACAGTTTTGCTCACCAACTTACTTGTAACGATGCATATAAATATTTAATTGACACAAAAATTGACAAATTTGATACATAAGACTACTACACTAATAATCCATACAATATACCTAGAGTTAATAAAAAGTATTATGCGTAATGAAAGATGAGTCTGATGAACAAATCATCACACATTTCGTTGGTCCAAAATGTACGGTTACAAAGTTCAGTGTGGGAGTAAAGTCGTTAAAGAGTATTAAAAAATGTGTAGTAAAAAATAACTTTTGATGATTATGTCGATTGTATGAAAAATTGGAAACAGATGACAATTACTCAAAATACGATACGTTCCTTTGTCCATAATGTGTATAGTGTTGAACAAACCAAAATCGCGTTGAGTCCTCACAATGATAAAAGAAAATTACTTCATAATTCTTTAGATACACTTCCGTGGGGAATAGAATAATTTTTAGGAATGACTAAACTAACTTTTATAACTGAAGTTCATTTACCACATAATTTATTATTAAAATATCGCTCATCATTGAAAGAAGCAGATGATGATTATAAATTTTGTGATTGGTTTCACCAGCATCATATTAGAAATCTGATTCTAAGTCAATGCTGATGTCATATCGTTAATGAGATACAGGGCATTGAATTGTTATTTCAACTTTAATGTTTCATAACTCGGCTTGCAGTGCAGGAGGAGGAAAAAGTTTCATATTTTGGCTTTCAGTACTTACAATAATTTTAACATGGACGAAATGTTTTATAACCAGATGATGACATTTTTATATACAAGATATGGCCATAAAGATGTTACTTGTTTATGTAGAAAATCAATTTTAATATGTATGACATCAGAGCAGGTACATTCTCCATTAATATTTCAAAATGTGTAACTTCACAGTGATAGAACTTTGCAACAAATTGATGAAATCATAAATTCCTTGAACAAAATTCAAACATTTTCAAACAAAATATAAAGCTTTTCATGATAATATGCATATTGGAAATTTTTCAAATTTTCGGTAGGACAAAAGCATAAAATTCATTCAAAATAACAACACACTTGAAGCGCATGAGATGTTTGATAAAAGTAGGGAATGGGGAGAAACAACATGTCATTGATGTTAGTAAAGAACATAAAAAGTCTAGTATTAATAGAGTCAACTGGGGGAAAAACATGAATGCCGCCTTTGATAGTAGATTAAAAACGGGAATTATCATAAACTTGAATCATAAAGATATTAATTCATTCTTCACAGACGCTTCTAAATTTTTAAAAAGAAAATGTCTGTGGCTTTCAATTGGATGTCATACAGAATTTTTTGGTAGAATCTCCCCTACCTTGGAGTGTTACCAAGCAAGTCACAAAAAATTCCTAAATATAAATGAGGTTTTTTAAATAGAATAGTTCAAAAGATCCATCACGCTTTGACAAAGATCTTATTAACTTTATTACTTGCTCACAAGTCATTCCATACAATCTTAGAAATGCAGTACTTACTACATATTATTGGAGGAGAGAGGTATTTGGAAATAAACTTGAATATCGCGTAGGATCTAACTATTATAGAGTTGATGGATATAACATATGTGTTTGATTGCATTAAAACATGTTATAAAATAATTAAAAAATATTTTTTAGCAATCAATGACCATCTTCAGTTTACGAATCAGAATCATGATCTTTATCACAATAGACATTTTTCTGGTGTCAAAGATGCAATCAAACAGTACTTTTGAAACAAAATATCGGGAATCTTGTATTTCCGAATTTCATTATGAATCACCTAGAACTAAAAGATTTAGAGGAACGTATGATGTTGATATCGATATTGATAATTTTGATTAACATTATACAGATTTTCAATTTAATCTCGTTATTTGTATATTTATTTAATATAGTTATATGCTTTTCGTATTTGTGTATTCTTTAAATTTAACCGTTATATGCTTTTCTTCGTCTTCTCTATTCTATTTTTCCGTATTTTATTTGTAAATTAAATGAATAAAACAATATGTATGTTGTAATAAGTTTGTTTATTAAAAAATCATCCTTACAACCCGCATGACTATAGGGAGAAGAGAGAGAAAAATGAAACGCAAACATTTCAATCAAATCAATTTATTACATTGTTTTCATCCAAACCGTTCACAACTTTTGACTTATAATAATTCTCTAAGTACAACACTACTACTACAATAACTCAAATTTCAATTTTTTTGAACAAAATTCCTGGTTAAATCTACAATTTTTTAAAATATTCACAAAAACTTTGAGATTCTAAATAGGTGAGTCGGTGTGAAATGAGACAATGATTGACTTGTAGAATTTGATGAATATCTTCTCCACATAAAAGGAAGCTGATTTCATGTTTTATCACTTCCAACTATTTAACATAATCAAATATTACTTGTAGAATGGTGTAGTAGTCCCCACATGGCATCGTCTCGGGATCACATTCTTCGTAACATGCTGGAAGTGATGCACTTATAAATGAATTTTCATTCAAAATATTGGTTAGCGTAGCCCATTCGTATGTGCTGAAGAAGATTTTCGCTGGTTTATCAATGTATGATTTACAGAGAAAATTTTTTAGGTAAGTACATCTGTATTATAAAACTACCTAAATATATTGTTGAGCAAATCCTGATGCCAAAGAGATTCCAAGAAAATTTTTTTGTTTCTACGTATTGATTCACTTTATTACGAAACTTTAGTTATACAATAGTCATTCATCAAAGTGTTAGAGATCTTCTTCTTTATGTTTTTTCTATTCAATAATGTTTGCTAGAATGAGCTCTTCAATTATTTTACGAAATTCATCATCATTCGGGTGTAGTTGTTTTAATCTGTCTACCAATAAGTTCGGATCTGACCAATTAGAAAGAATATCATAGCTTTTTGGTGTGTGAAACCCTCTTGTAATTGGTTCATTGAGTTGTTTTATGCTATTATTCAACTTATTGTTAATGCAAAATTTATGAGAGTAATCGAACTGTTTTGTAATATTACCCGAATTTCCGGAGTATTTACGCTTTTTGAAGAGCGGTTTAATTATTTCACTGAATTTAGTGGGACAAGCCTGATGTCTTAGATGTCCTCTTCTATCACGATGGATATCCGTTAATTCCAGTATCTGTTTGTATAATTGTAAATCAATTGGGGTGAAATGTTTGGGATTCTTATAGAATATTAACTGTTTCAAACCGGGTGTACTTTTAAATACTCTGCCACCTACAATTAGTTGTTCATCATTAAATTGTAGTTGTTTGTTTCCAAACATCCATTGTTCACCCTTTAATTGCGGTCCGTAAGCATGATCGAGAATCCATTGTTCAATTCCTAATTCTGGAGTGTAAGCGCAGTCAAATTCTTTTGATACATTCTGATTATTGTCATTAAGTACTTGTTTGAGCGAAGAGTCTTCCCGCTCTACCACATCTTCACTTATTACGGGCAGGATTGGTGTGTCTTTCGGTGAATCTCCACCTTGATTTGGACAGCCCAGTGATTCTGCTATTTGTTTGAGAGGATATGTTGCAGACTTGACATATTCCACATGACATTTCTTATTAATTGTATCAAGCGACTTATATTTTTTACGTAAAGCTTTTGCATGCTTTGAGACTTGTTGTTTGTATGACAACATTATAGTAAATTAAAATGTGTGGGTGCGCGATTCAATATATTATTAGACGGTTAGCAGACATACACCACCGATATACGTTCTAATGTGTCTCTGGGGTGTCTCTGGGGAAACAAGTACTTAATGACAATAATCAGAATGTATCAAAAGAATTTGACTGCGCTTACACTCCAGAATTAGGAATTGAACAATGGATTCTCGATCATGCTTACGGACCGCAATTAAAGGGTGAACAATGCATGTTTGGAAACAAACAACTACAATTTAATGATGAACAACTAATTGTAGGTGGCAGAGTATTTAAAAGTACACCCGGTTTGAAACAGTTAATATTCTATAAGAATCCCAAACATTTCACCCCAATTGATTTACAATTATACAAACAGATACTGGAATTAACGGATATCCATCGTGATAGAAGAGGACATCTAAGACATCAGGCTTGTCCCACTAAATTCAGTGAAATAATTAAACCGCTCTTCAAAAAGCGTAAATACTCCGGAAATTCGGGTAATATTACAAAACAGTTCGATTACTCTCATAAATTTTGCATTAACAATAAGTTGAATAATAGCATAAAACAACTCAATGAACCAATTACAAGAGGGTTTCACACACCAAAAAGCTATGATATTCTTTCTAATTGGTCAGATCCGAACTTATTGGTAGACAGATTAAAACAACTACACCCGAATGATGATGAATTTCGTAAAATAATTGAAGAGCTCATTCTAGCAAACATTATTGAATAGAAAAAACATAAAGAAGAAGATCTCTAACACTTTGATGAATGACTATTGTATAACTAAAGTTTCGTAATAAAGTGAATCAATACGTAGAAACAAAAAAATTTTGTTGGAATCTCTTTGGCATCAGGATTTGCTCAACAATATATTTAGGTAGTTTTATAATACAGATGTACTTACCTAAAAAATTTTCTCTGTAAATCAAACATTGATAAACCCGTTTTTAATCTACTATCAAAGGCGGCATTCATGTTTTTCCCAGTTGACTCTATTAATACTAGACTTTTTATGTTCTTTACTAACATCAATGACATGTTGTTTCTCCCCATTCCCTACTTTTATTAAACATCTCATGCGCTTCTAGCGTGTTGTTATTTTTGAATGAATTTTATGCTTTTGTCCTACCGAAAATTTGAAAAATTTCTAAGATGCATATTATCAAGAAAAGCTTTATATTTTGTTTGAAAATGTTTGAATTTTGTTTAAGGAATTTATGATTTCATCAATTTGTTGCAAAGTTCTATCACTGTGAAGTTACACATTTTGACATATTAATGCAAAATGTACCTGCTCTTATGTCACACACATTAAAATTGATTATCTACATAAACAAGCAACATCTTTATGACTACATCTTGTACATAAAAATGCTAGAAATCTCTTATATCCTAAACACAAACCTAAATCATTAGCAATATGTTCATTTCACATTAGGTCATCCTCTGGTTATAAAACATTTCGTCCATGTTAAAAGTATTGTAAGTACTGAAAGCCAAAATATGAAACTTTTCCTCCTCCTCTTGCACTGCAAACCGAGTTATGAAACATTAAAGTTCAAATAAATATTCGACGCCCTGTATCTCATTAACGATATGACATCAGCATTGACTTAGAATCAGATTTCTAATATGATGCTGGTGAAACCAATCACAAAATTTATAATCATCATCTGCTTCTTTCAATGATGAGCGATATTTTAATAATAAATTATGTGGTAAATGAACTTCAGTTATAAAAGTTAGTTTAGTCATTCCTAAAAATTATTCTATTCCCCACGGAAGTGTATCTAAAGAATTATGAAGTAATTTTCTTTTATCATTGTGAGGACTCAACGCGATTTTGGTTTGTTCAACACTATACACATTATGGACAAAGGAACGTATCGTATTTTGAGTAATTGTCATCTGTTTCCAATTTTTCATACAATCGACATAATAATCAAAAGTTATTTTTTACTACACATTTTTTAATACTCTTTAACGACTTTACTCCCACACTGAACTTTGTAACCGTACATTTTGGACCAACGAAATGTGTGATGATTTGTTCATTAGACTCATCTTTCATTACGCATAATACTTTTTATTAACTCTAGGTATATTGTATGGATTATTAGTGTAGTAGTCTTATGTATCAAATTTGTTAATTTTTGTGTCAATTAAATATTTATATGCATCGTTACAAGTAAGTTGGTGAGCAAAACTGTTAGTGTCTGTGTACAATAGCTCACAATTGACTACTCCCATTGTTGGAAGCATAAAATTATAGTGAAAGTCGTACATTCCAATTTTGGAAATATCTAGAATTGCCATATTCATATACATTGGTTTATTGAAAAGGGAGATTTTTTAATTTTCCTTAGAGTCGGATCATCATTGAAAATTGTTCTATTGTGATAATGCGGACTAGAAATGAGATTTTTAGCACCATAACGACCATCATGGGAAGATACAAATTCTATGATTGCATATACATTCCTTACATTTTATGTAACACACAGCGGGTGAAATCTTTTTGACCCTCCGAGAATGTCATTGTTATTTTTCATATAAAATCTTACCTGCCCGTCGACCGTAAATTCTCTCTCCTATACAGACAAATCACAATATTTGAATAACATTTTGTGAGTTCCATTACTAAAATTGTTAGTTTTATAATCATGTTGTCGAAAGTGTTGTCACATTTCGGTATAATAATCCGTGCCTGAAGAGCGTAGTCTTACTGGGACTTGGGTAAAGCATATAACAGTTTAATTTTAAGAATTTACAAATACAGAAAATCATATAACTATATTAAATTAATATACAAATAACGTGATTAAATTATAAATAGCTATAATGTCTATGAAAATTATCAATATCGCCATCAGTATCATACGTCCCTCTAAATATTTGGGGTGATTCATAATGAAATTCGGAAATACAAGATTCCTGATATTTTGTTTCAAAGAGTACTGTTTGATACCAAAAATGTCAAACGTATAACGGTGATGCATGTCTGGTGCCTCTGTGGTGTATGTGTGCTAACCCTGTGATGTGTGTCTGCTGTCCCTCTGCTTGAGTTGTAAAGTTGGTTCTTCTTTCACCACATCTATGATAAAAATGACATTCAGTGTATGACCAAGTTGTGAAATCATTGCTTTAAGATTTTTCTATTAGCGTAGCATTCTTTTTGAAGAACAGCTTAATTATATTAATTTAGTTGGGTGCAAGCCTGATGTCTTAGATGTCCTCTTCTATCACGATGGATATCCGTTAATGCCAGTATCTGTAAATATGTTGCTCTTTTGTTGGTTACCAATATCGCCATCAGTATCATACGCCCCTCTAAATATTTTGGGTGATTCATAATGAAATTCGGAAATACAAGATTCCTGATATTTTGTTTCAAAGAGTACTGTTTGATACCAAAAATGTCAAACGTATAACGGTGATGCATGTCTGGTGCCTCTGTGGTGTATGTGTGCTAACCCTGTGATGTGTGTCTGCTGTCCCTCTGCTTGACTTGTAAAGTTGGTTCTTCTTTCACCACATCTATGATAAAAATGACATTCAGTGTATGACCAAGTTGTGAAATCATTGCTTCAAGATTTTTCTATTAGCGTAGCATTCTTTTTGAAGAACAGCTTAATTATATTAATTTAGTTGGGTGCAAGCCTGATGTCTTAGATGTCCTCTTCTATCACGATGGATATCCGTTAATGCCAGTATCTGTAAATATGTTGCTCTTTTGTTGGTTACCAATATCGCCATCAGTATCATACGCCCCTCTAAATATTTTGGGTGATTCATAATGAAATTCGGAAATACAAGATTCCTGATATTTTGTTTCAAAGAGTACTGTTTGATACCAAAAATGTCAAACGTATAACGGTGATGCATGTCTGGTGCCTCTGTGGTGTATGTGTGCTAACCCTGTGATGTGTGTCTGCTGTCCCTCTGCTTGAGTTGTAAAGTTGGTTGTTCTTTCACCACATCTATGATAAAAATGACATTCAGTGTATGACAAAGTTGTGAAATCATTGCTTCAAGATTTTTCTATTAGCGTAGCATTCTTTTTTGAAGAACAGCTTAATAATATTAATTTAGTTGGGTGCAAGCCTGATGTCTTAGATGTCCTCTTCTATCACGATGGATATCCGTTAATGCCAGTATCTGTAAATATGTTGCTCTTTTGTTGGTTACCAATATCGCCATCAGTATCATACGCCCCTCTAAATATTTTGGGTGATTCATAATGAAATTCGGAAATACAAGATTCCTGATATTTTGTTTCAAAGAGTACTGTTTGATACCAAAAATGTCAAACGTATAACGGTGGTGCATGTCTGGTGCCTCTGTGATGTGTGTCTGCTGTCCCTCTGCTTGAGTTGTAAAGTTGGCTCTTGTTTCACCGCAACTATAATAAAAATGACATTCAGTGCATGACAAAGTTGTGAAATCATTGCTTCATTTTGTTGTTTTCTTGGAAAATAATTCATATAAACCGAGTGTCGCAGTAAATTTGTTAGTACTAGCACTGTCAAACAGACTTCTGATGTGGGTCTGGGGTGTGTTTGTTATCCCTTCTGTTACCCTCTGCTATCTATCTGATAGACTTCTGATGTGTGTTATCCGTTTAATAATATAATGAGTCACATCATATTTTACTATAGTGTAGTCGTACGAGCAACAAATCTCAAGCATGCAAACGCTTTGAGTGTCCTCTGTTGTCGAATAAAGTGGATTTGCTGTCATTGTCGTTGTCGTTCTAGTAACATCCTGTATGTGGAAATAATCTACCAATGTGGTTTGTTCGATGAAAATTTGAGCAATAATAGCAGAGATTCATTGTAACGTCCTTATCTTTATATACCCTGTGGCATCTTCTATGAAAAAATTCGGTATTTTTATGACTACGACCTGTATATATAAATAATACGGTATCTTTATGACTACACCCTGTATAAAATCGCATCTTTTTATGACTACACTCTGTATATATGAACATCACATCTTTTTGACTACACCTGTAGATAAAGAAAAATGGTATGGTTTATGACCACACCCTGTATAAAAAATGTGGTATCTGTATGTACGTTGATGGTTTCTCAGTATCATATTCAGACATATATTTGTTATAATTTACGTAGACATCCCGCTCAAAATACTACTAAACTGTGTGTGTCATTAACTTTTATATCTACATATTTCTACAGTCTTAATAATTACAAACACCCCATGTATATATCAATTTTAATCATAACATGCCTCGTATATTTTACGTAGATATTCCCCGCAGAATAATAATAGGGATGCAAATATCTTTTAACACCCTGTATTGAAAAAATATTCGTATACTGTAATGAACCTAATTTATGTATCATACAGCGGACTATTTAATATAGAAACATTAATAATCTTTATGATCTAAGCTCAACGTCTTGTCGGCTTCTCAAATCAACCACTATACAGAATATTGTCATTGAAATCTTTTAATGCGTTCCCTACCTGAACAAGTCCTCTCACCGAAATTGTCAAGAATTTAAACTAGAATGTTCTGCTGTTGCCAGTAGCGCGAGCATTCCAAGGATTCATGGATTTTTTATTAAAACTGCCCCTTACTCATCAATCGATATACATAACGATTTAAATTTACGTTCAACAATTTTCAATAGAATTTTAATTATTAAAACAAATATGGATGCTAATATTATACATGATAATGAAAAAATATTATTAAGTTCATACGTTAAGATCGCGTACGCGTGCGTATTTTTTGTTGATAAATACAATCAACGATTACGAAGGATTCTGATTCAACTGCATTTGACATGTTCTAACAACTAAAACGATATTAGTACAAGGGAGTATTGAAGAAATTTACATTGAAGCAATCGTGAAATCCGATAATATATGATCGGGGTAAATTTTTTGATTTTAATACATTTTTTTTTAAATTTAAACTAGAAGTGGAACATATTCATGCATTAAAATCGGCGCATTGAAGAAAATTACATCGCATCGTGAAATCACGCCTCGTGAGATTTCAAAATACTTATCACTTTCAAAACTAAAATATATTGGAACCCTTATGGCAGAGATGTAACGGTGTAGGCTGGGAACGATGAGGTCGTGGGCTCGAATCTCACTCGGGGCAAAAATTTTTACGTCATGCACAAACCGGATAAAAAATGGACGACACACATCTAAAAAAGAAATCTGCAAAATGCGCCATCTAGCGAAATCTACTAAATAAAAAATGGCCGACTAAAAAATGGCCGACTGGATAAAAAATGGACGACACCGCCGACAGCGCCAACGCAGCGCCACCGCAGCGCCACCGTCGCCTAGCGGACCTTTTTCGAAGTAGTGGCTCAGAACTCTTATAGCTACACTACTTGTGTTAAATACTGTTTTAACTCTACTAAAAAAGGATTTGAGATGCATCGTTTCCCGAATAATCAGGAAGTAAGTTAACCTTAAAAATTTCCCTAATGGTAATTGTTATATTTTGAATATAAAAATACACATATTACAAAGTAAATTTGTATATCTCTAGCTAAAAATGTTGGTTTTATAGAAAAGGTTTACATTGTGTACTGTTTTTGAGTATATTTTGTTACAATATTCCAATAAAAGTTATTGAATAAGCTTGAGCAAACGGCATTTATTTTATAATTTTAGATGTGCAATATTTGGTTGTCTGCAATTGGACGTTTGGATATGAAGGAAAAACCTCTTGAAAGAATTCGTGCATCCTATAGAGCTTGTGGCATACATTTTGGACCAGAAGCTGTTTATGTTGGTAGCAGATATGGATCAACAATAAAAGCTGATGCTGTGTCCACTCTATTGGGCAATTCCATTGAAATATGTAAGTTTTTTTAATGAAATACCAAAAATGAATGATTAACTAATTTTTGTATTATTTTGTGGAAATGAAGGAAAAGTAATTATACATTTATTTTTTAGTTCAAGAACACAATTTAAACCAAGTTGATGAGCAACATAATATAAATGCTGTTCCTCTTTTTCTGTTATTTGAAGAAGACAGTACCAACATAGTGTGTGTTGAATAATATCGTCAACTAAGTCACCTGATGGAAAAGCTTCACTGTTTCTACAGTATTTCTTTGCGTTAGTTGTTTTTTTTAATTGTATATGTAATATTTTTAAATGGATTTTTAATTTTTTTAATTTTATAATATGTAATATTATACTTGTTATTATGTTCAAATTGTGTTTTATTGAAGAAGTTGATTGAAATTGTCGAGTGAACTCAAATATGGGTAAATTTGATTCGACAATATTCGAGGTCACTCGATAATTTCATTCGATTTTCACCCAATCTAGATTCAAGAATCGGGGCTTTTATTAAATAATTCAAATCAAAAAATTATACATTCAAAAAAACCACCGCGCCAAATTTAATTGATCCTCCAGCCGTAAGGGGCGCTACCAGTTCTCTTGGATCTCGAGTTTTAACGTAAGATTCCGATCTATCCATGTATATAATATTCTCTTATCTATGACTGGAACCGGTGTGAGGCTGGCAGCCTTAATCTAGCGGCCGATTTAGCGGAAACACCCGAACGATCAGTGGCAGATTCAAATAAAAATTATTTTGGTGAGTTTAAATTTTACAAATCAAGGGATTATATATTAAAAAATAATGAATCACAATAACTTACTTAAGAGGGGCCTCCTCACAGGTATATAAACCTAAAAACCTACACAATACTAGTTACTAATTTAGTAATTATTTGGTTCAAAATATTTACGGTAGATGTCGATAGTAGTACTGAATCGGCTTTTACTTATTCAACATATTTTCTCTCTCTGTCTTTCCACTCTTGACGGTTCAAAGGAACGCATCTCTGTTCGAATGTTTTGATTTCAAATATTTCCACTTATATTGTAAGCACAGAAACCTTATCTCTGTTTTTTATGTTGCATCCAAACCACAGCACACCTGTGCATAAATAAGAGAATATTATATACACGGATACAAACCAAATTTGTTGAAATAATTCATAATTTCCATAAGAGTGTAGATTTTTGATTATTTAAGAGTTTCATAAATGTTTTTGAAAGGAATAAATTGTTAAAAAGTACGTAATCGTATTGACCCCATATCAAAAATTATAGTTATGATAATGTAAATTATCCTGCAATCCGTATTTTTTAATTTTAAAAGCTATGTTTGAGGTTATGTTTACTGGATTATTTGATTAATGTGAAAATATGAGATAAATAATACTGATGGTTTGTTCTAGTATCATCAAACCATCTTTCAACATTCTCTTGAATCCTTGTTTTAATGATAATATGGGTTTGTTAGCGAAAAGCGAAAAATGCTTAATTGAAGTGAAGTGACCTTTGAAGTATCTGAATGAAGAAAAATTAAAACCGCTCTCAAAAGACAAGAATTGCACAATTCATTTTGATGAATATATAATAGTGATAATTGAGAAATATAACTATTATCACCTGATACAAGGTGCATTTTACATATTGCATGAAAGGACAAGTGCTATTTAATAATATGGATACCAAGAAATTAAGAATGGAAGAAAAATATACATACTTTAAAAACATTCTACCTTTCAAAATTTGTACCATTTATATTAACATAATAAAACACAGAATGTCGTGTCACAACTTTGCCTCAATCTAATCATATTTGTATCAGTTTCAGAGTTTCTGTTGGTTGCTTTCAAATTTTATTTGACTTGTATGCTCTTTTTTTAACTACATGTGTAAATATATTCAATTTTATCTAGAAACAAATAATATAAACAAAGATTTTGCAAATTTATTATACAAAGAAATATTTACTTGTAATACAATGCTTTATATTTAATAGAAAGGTACAGTGAGGAATTTTAATTTAAAATGGCAAACGTTTAAAAAACTTACAAAACTACCATAATAACTAATAAAAAATTTAAAGCGAAAGATCTATAATGACAAATAATAATGTATATATTGTGGGGAGATCGATATATACAGTACAAAATCAAACATACAATCAACATGTACAAGTTTGCTTCTACCTTGTTTGCAAAGATTGATCATATGTGTTGTGGAGATTGGAACTGAAACATTTTTACTTCATTATACAAAAAAATAGTAGGTTTATTCTCTTTTTTCCATAACAGATACACATATGTGTGATCACCTGAATGATAAATATTTTTTTTGTTTTTGTATAATACTTTATTGGTTTTATTACTTTTCCATCCAACCCATTTAATATGCGAGAAAAGTATAGGTTTACCCAAAAAAAGTTGGAATTTTGGATTTTTTTGAGTTGTTTCTGCGTTTTTCAGCAAGAACACAAAAAAATGGTTTTTAGAAAAGAAAACCTATCTGTATAACTTGATACAGCCCCCGAAGTGCAACAAGTAGACAAAATTAACTTTTTAGTCGTCCTTTGTTTTACAATTTTTTTTAATATCAACAACTAAGACTATGACTAAGTCATCCTTTAATAATAATTTGGTGTCTTATTTTCTTTGATTTTTTGAAATGCTTATATAATCAAACAATTTGCAAGGAAATTTTGACTATTGGCTAGACAAAGTTTTAAAATATTTATGGTTCAAATATTTTTAAAATATAATGTTACCAACTTCATTCATTAATTTTATTCAACAATTACTATTACCTATGGTGCATAAGCTAAGGCAAGCTAAAAAGTGGATAACCATCCTAATTTCTTATAAAATCTTTGGACAGGTTGTTAAGAGAAAAGCAAATACACCTTGTCATTCTCTTGTTAAAACTGTTCTTAAAAAGACTTATTGTATGAGGGAGGTAATGGAGTATGGAACTCTTAAGGAAAAAGTGGCTAAGAGTATTTTTGAACAGGTACAAAATGTTGTGGTGGTTGATACAAGATTGTGGGTAGATGTTCAACACGGTTTTCTAGGTGCTTCTCCTGATGGTAAGTATATTCAACATAACAAATAATTACAATGTGTTATAAATTCTTTTTGCATATTAAATGACATACATTTATTGATAAAATATTTTAGGGCTTGTAGGTGATAATGCACTACTTGAAATAAAATGCCTCCACTCTGCATCAAAACTGAATTTACAAACAAATACAATAAGCGAAATAATTGACCTCATGAAGAACAAAATTTGTCTAGAAAAACACAACAATAAAATTCAACTTAAGCCGAATCACAATTACACTATTAACAGGTATAAACATGATATATTGATATTTATTCCAAAGTACAAAAACTCAAAATCATTCTCACATAATATATTTAATCACTTTGATGTATTTACCAACAATAAATAAGAATAACATTAAAAAGTAGTTATTTGTGTAATAAGTGCATTTTTGTTGCAAGGAAGCATGAAGCACTAAACACAATCTTGTGGAGTAAATATAAATAGCATTTACGAAGCATAAATTTACTTATTTAGCATGAAAATTACTTAATTATAATCACTTACAAATACAATACACACTAAACTATAAATTTGGGATATTTTTATGAACACAAAACATATGACAACAGCATTTGACCCATAGAGAAAGTTGTAATCATTGACATATTATACTAGTGGACTGGCCTACGGTAATAAACGCTGTAGGATAAAATGCGGAAGAGACTAGAAAGAGATGGAACTAGGTGTGGCAGAAAACACGAAGAAAGCATATAAAGGGTGCTTATAAAATTATTTTCTTATTAGTAAAAGTTGTTGTAACTCCATTAGATGCTTCAAAGAATATTTTAATTTTATAAGCAAATAACAGACTATGTTTTATTAATATCTTTAATATTATTTTAAACCCAAATAACACAAAAAATAATGAAACAACCATTAAAAAATCATTTCATTACGTATAAATAGAATATACAATTATTATTGTTATACATGACGAAAAAGACAATGCATTTTCATAAAAATATATTGTTACGTGTCTATTTATACAGTGTGGTCATATAAGTGTGCAACGTGAAATTCTTTTTATTGCTCAGTAAAAATTCAAATATTGCTAAAAGTTGGTGTATGTTCGATAATTAAATTAGATGCATTCAGAATGGTTGCAAGTCAAACAGGGTAGGTCAAAAAATAGTCCAAAATAAAATAAATCGATTTTTGTGTAATATTTATTAATTTTTTTATATTTACAAACAGTTTGATTGGTTATTTTCAAAAGAAATAGAAAAAATGCATAATTGAAGGTATTTTTTTAAGTGGTCAACTACTTAAGAATCAGTAGGTCTTCTTACCCTGCAACTTTTTTTTCCACACTCAAACATGTTTTTATTTCATTGAATAATATGTTATTGTTTACTGGATCTTCTGGCTTATTAACTTCTGTTACATATAAATCGACTTCCATAGATTCCACTTCAGTAATTATATCAGTACTGCATCCTGCAACAGCATGTACACTTAAGTATATTAAAATTGTAATATAAAAAGTATTCGAATATTTATATTAAAAATATTATATTAAATTCAAATATTTTTAAGAAAAGCACCTTCATCTTGTCTTACATTAAGTATTCTTGTTACGGGTTTTCCTCTTTTTGATAACTTTGATCAAATGAGCAGGAAAATCAAACTGTGATGGAATTGCTGTCTTTTTTAATACTCTATTTCCGTGAACATTTAATACGTAGTCATCAACTCTAAAATGCTTTTTACAAATAACAGCTGTATCACTTGGCTTATAAATAGCTCTCCTAACAGCGTGTAACCATTACTAAAATTGCGATCTTTTGGAAATCTATAAAACATGAAAAATATTTTTAATCATCTTAATAAACCTAACTTATATAAAATTTATTGTTTATTTACCTACCCGTGAAATTTTATTTTCTCGCCTTTTTTCAACCTTGTAGTACAAGTATAAGATGAACACGATCTCATTTTCAAATATTTCTCAAAATTATTTAAAATATATAACAAACGTTCACGCAGTAACACATAAAACCATACCGTAACCATACATTTAAAAATATTTTTGCCACTCCTAGCGCTATCCTTCTCGATCTTTCTCTCTCGCACTGCGATGGCATCAATTGTGCGGTAGGCGGGCCAGTCCATCAGTATAGTATGTCAATGGTTACAATATTATGTGTCTATGAATTGACCGTCGTCTTCTGTCATTGTTCTATACAGCGCCATGCATCAAGACGGTGGAGCGGTTGAACGAAAGTAAAAAGATGTTCGTTTGCAAAAATTTGCGCACAACAAATCTCAAAAAATACAATGATTTGAGATTTCATATTTTCAGAATCGAATTCTCTAGGCTTCCTTTTGGGGATCAGGTTTTGGTGTCCAGATTGGTGACCACAAATTGTCAAAACTGTCAAAATCACACCATCACTTAATGGCTTATATCTTTTTTATAACAATATAAAACACAACCAAAATACCTGATCCCCAAGACAAAGGTCCAAGTTATATTGTGTTAAAATTGCAACACCTAATTTCCCTGCGTTCTTTAGATTTGTTGTGTACAAAATGACGTAAATTTTATTGCAAATCACGGGTGTCAACTGTTTTCAGGTTCCTAAAACGTGAGGCCCCTCTTAACCAGGAAAAAAAGGATTTTTATTGCAATAATACAGAATTGTTTTAGAAAACGAGATATCTTATAATAGGGTAAGTGCACCAGTATTGGACACGTCACTGGTAATGGTCACCTTAAGCCAATTAACCTTATTATCTTTACTTCCATCACATTTTACTGCATGTTTTTACGTTTTCCTGTTCTTCTACCATCCAAAATACACGGACGACCTCAGCACCATGTAACGATATTTCTTGCCTGATTGTAATACTTACATCAAACTTTGGCGCGCCAAAAATCAGTTTGTTTTAATTTATGAGACGACTTGTTAAATCTTTCGGTCACAATTAGTGCCGTGAACTTATTATTTATATTTATATATTTATTTTGTGTTGTTACACATTTAAAAGGTAAGTACTTTGTGTTTTTTAGTCGCATTTGCCAAAAACATTATTATAGAAGTTTTTGGCCAGGGGTGACCATTACTGGGTGAAGGTTTTGTTAGAAATTCATAAATGGTCATCACAGGTGTCCATTACTAAAATACAATAATTTATTAAGGGTCACCGATATATTCGATCTATTTAGGGATTTATATATTTTATTTTCCTAAACATCATTGTGGAAATTTTCGATTATGGGTGTCCATTATTAAAATACAATAATGTATTAATGGCCACTCGAATGGTCACCCTTATAATTTATCCATATGCGCTTTAAAGAATATAAAGTACCTGTTATTTATTATTATTATAAACATGGATACCCAGAAAAGAAAGAAAAGACCTTTTTTAAATGGACGGAAGATAAAATGACGCAGTAAAAAATGAAGGCATGTCCAAAAAATGTACAGCTAAAAAATTTTGTGTTCCTAGAACAACCTTAAAGCGTAGACTTGAAAAAAATTCGCTTAAAAGGAAAATGGGTCCAGAAACTATTCTGTCGGAAGGCGAAGAGAAATTATTAGCGGATTGGATCTTGTCTATGGGCAGAAAGGGCTTTCTTGTTCATGCAACAAATTAACTCTCTACGGTGCATAAAATTATGAGATAAACGGGGAGGCATACTGTTTTTAAAGATGGGATGCCCGGGAAAACTTGGCTTGCTGCTTTTCTTCGAAGATATCCTGAGATAAAAAAACGAAGAGCAGAGTCTGTTTCAAAATCAACAGCGGTCGTCTCTAAAGCTGATATAGAAAAATGATTCAATGAAATTGAAAAGTATTTAATAGAAGAAGGTATCATTGACATACTAAAGTACCCAAATAGAATATACAATGCAGACGAAACAAGGTTTTGCCTTGATCCTAAATCTGGTAATGTTCTTGGGCCGGCGAAATTGGAAGAAGAGTTTTATGAGAGAAAATCAAATGCTGAAAAAGAACAAATCACTGTTATGGTCTGTTTTTCAGCAGATGGTGCCACAGTTCCACCAATGATCATATAACCGTACACAAAAATACTAGAGGATATAGTTAATTCTGCACCACCAGAATGGGCAGTCGGACGATCAGACTCCGGATGGATGAATTCCGAAGTCTTTTATGAGAATATCGGTAACCATTTTTTGCCCTATCTCAAAGAAAAAAGTATACCAAAACCTGTTCTGTTTTCCGTAGATGGACATAGGTCCCATTTAACTTAACAAGTCAGCGAATTATGTGAAGTAAGTGGTATCATTCTGGTTGCTCTTTTCCCCAACGCAACTCATATTCTCCAAACAGCTGATGTTTCAATTTTTCAACCTTTAAAAACCGGTTGGTAGGCAATAGTAAGAACATGGATATTTGAAAAATTTCCACAGGAGGTAACAAAGTATACATTTGCAACCATTCTAAGTACGGTTTTAAAAAAATATGCAACGGAAAATAAAATGCGCACATGGTTTTAGAAAATATCGACAATTTCCTTTTGAAAAAAACAATGTTGATTACACAAAATGTGTCTACACTCGGCAAGTTGTAGATCCTACAAAGCTATCCGATATTCAAAGTATAACGTTTACAAAAGAAAATATATTATCCGAACTTGAGAAGAAAATACCACCACTTGAATTGAATCATTTCAGAACAAATTTTGACAATAAAGATGACTAGAAGGGAGACTTAGAAGTTAAGAAACTTTACGAGGTTTGGGCAGAATTTAAAAATGATGTTTTATTAGTAAAATATAAACATGAACATGTCACTGGGGAGGTTGACTCTAATTTAATTCAAGAAAATGAAGAAATGTCGATATCATCGTTTTCAGATCTAACAGCGTCCACTTCAACTCCTAATGGTGAGAAGAGATGAGAGAGGGTAATTCTTGCAAATGAAGAACAGTCACAGAACTGTGACGGCATTATTTTACAAGATAAAAGTACTTCTTCACTAAATGTTTCCGAGTTATTTCCTTCACCGGATAAATTAGAAAACGTTGTGCTGTATAAAGAAAAAAAAGACGAAGGATATGTGGTTAGCACTCCATTCAAAAAATGTCTAATTTTTCCAAAGACTCCTGAAAAAGAACCACCCAAAAGAAAACGAAAAGTATTTCCAGCAGTTGTATTCATTACACTGTACAGGACCCATTATGATAATATAACATCTAAAAGCGGTCCTTCAAAACAATCACAAATTAAAAAGCCTACAGGGAAGAGAAAAGTAAAAAAGCGATTCTGAATATCCTGGCGATGATGTACCTTACTGTGATGAAGATCTAGATGTGAGTGAGGTTGAAAATGATTTAATCAAGAATATGATGGAGATTTTATTGTTATCAGATACAATGTACATCTTTATCCAGGTAAGATTTTATATAGGCATTTAGGTAATATAACTTACATTTTCTAAGGTTTAAACTGAATTATGTTTTAATGATCAATTTTTTCCTTTGTTCTAGGAAAAGTGATAAAAGCTAACCAGGAGGAGCAGAAGTGTCATCAATGGAGAAAGCAGGATATGACTGGAAATGGCCAAATAAACAAGATATGTTATTTTATTTTCATGAGGACACTAAAAAGATTATAAAGGAACCATTCGTAAAAAACAAACGGGGTCATTACTCAGTACCAGAATTATCTAATTTTCTTCAAAATACGTTATTTATTTGGGTAGAACATAAGTTACTTTCTTCGCTATGTTTATTCTTAATGGTTATTACAAATTTCTGCGATATAAACCAGTAAAAAGCTTAAATAAAAATATATTTGATAAAGTGTCCATTACTAAAAAATTGAGTGTCCATCACTAGAGTTTTTGTGACCATTACTGGCGATTTTGATATTTGTCTAACAAAAAACATTTTTTTAAAACAATTTTTATTTAGTTTTGTATTATTACTTAGTATACTAGCATAAGAAAAAAAATTGTTTTTTCTGTGACAGGAAAAAAATTTGACATTTTATCTCTGTTGACAGGTAACAAAATAGTATATTAAAGTATAAGTGGATAAAGAGGTCTTTCAAACACGCGCGATTTTTCGAGCACGACGGCGCAGCCGGAGTTCTCGAAATAAAGCAAGTGTTTGAAAGACCAGTTATCCACGAATACTTTACGCTATTTTTTTTATTGGTGCACTTTGAAATCATAAAATAGTATTATTATATTATTACTACAAAAAAATGGAAGTCCGTCCTCGATGCCCAGCCAAGTTTCGTGAACGTCAAATAGTATTTATTTTTATTTGACGTTACGGGGTACTGCTGTCAGATCAATAATCAGAAAGTTTCTTTATTTATATTTAAAAGGATACAATGTATATATGAATATATAAATACATTTTGCAGAAAAAACCAAATAAGACATTGGTTCCCAATGAAAATATACAGTTTAAAAACTAATAAAAAAAGTTGTCATTGATACTTACGTTTCTCAAGTTGTTGTTGTTACCATAGGGACTTTAAAAAACGCGCGTGTTTGAAAGTTCGATTTAAACACGCTGACGCGTGCTTTAAAAAGGTAATATGAGGCATCAATAAAAAAATACAACTTTTCACGAAATTATTTTTTTTCCCACGGGAAAAAAGTGAGTACTTTTTGCCCGGATATATATACATATAGATAAAGGAAGATATTTGATTTTAGAATATTTTATTGAACATAAGTTACATTTCCTTTATATCAAGAGTCAGAGAAAACTCGGAATCAGACATTTTTTAACTTTATATTTTCCAAAATAACTACTAAACAATCACTGAGTTCGCCATTTTTGAATCAAATCACAGAATTAAATAGACATATATTTGATTACTTTGAAGTTTTCCTTAGCAACGCAGGTCTAATTGTCGCTATAACTACAACAGCTTATTAGTTTAAAAATTCAAATTTCATATCGATAAAATTCTGACTTTAATAGATTGTAATAATATGTTCTTTCACTATTGAATCGTCGTTTTTCCTGTCACAGAAAAAAATAGTGTATTGTACACGGGAAAAATATTAGATTTTAGCTCTCGGTTTGTTGTCTCCCTCCGCTTTGCGTCGGGAGACAACATAACCTCGAGCTAAAATCTAATACTTTTTTCCCTTGTATAATAAATAACTAAAGTTAAATATGTCATTAGAACGGATTAAAATGAATGAAAATTTTCTCTTGGGTGTGCATTACTAGTGCACTTACCCTAGATAATATATTAGAGAAACAAAATAACACTGGTTTTATTTACGTAGTGTAAGTGGGTCTAAAGTGGGTAACAGCCATTAATACCAGAAACAATTAACCGGTGTGAAGATAGCAGCCAATTTTAGCTGCAAAAATGTTGGGAACTGCTCAATTCGCGGTTTCAATGGCGTGCAAAATATTTATTGAATCGAATTCATATTTCGGAGAGCCACCTTTATATTCAATGAGTAGGGGTGGATTCGTGTAGAGGACACACTGTTTATTTTGCTTACCATGGGGAACAAGGGTTGCAACGTCATCCTTAAAACTGAAGTAAATTGTAACTTCCAAAAGAAAAGAGAAGCCAAATAAATATTTGAAGGGTAGACGCACTATAATGTTGAAAACACTCTGTTCAAAGGAAATTTGCTTACGAAGGGGAACAAGGCTTGAAAAGTCACCCTAAAAACTAAAATAAATTATAACTTCCAAAGGAAACGAGAAACCAACTTAATATTTGAAGGGTAGACGCACTATAATGTTGAAAACACTCTGTTCAAAGGAAATTTGCTTACGAAGGGGAACAAGGCTTGAAAAGTCACCCTAAAAATTAAAATAAATTATAACTTCCAAAGGAAACGAGAAACCAACTTAATATTTGAAGGGTAGACGCACTATAATGTTGAAAACACTCTGTTCAAAGGAAATTTGCTTACGAAGGGGAACAAGGGTTGAAAAGTCACCCTCAAAACTTAAATAAATTATAACTTCCAAAGGAAACGAGAAGCCAAGTAAATATTTGGAGGGTAGAAGCATTGTAATGTTGAAAACACAAAGGAAATTTGCTTACGAAGGGGAACAAGGGTTAAAAAGTCACCCCAGAACTAAAATAAATTATAACTTCCAAAGGAAACGAGAAGCTAAGTCAATATTTGGAGGGTAGAAGCATAATAATGTTACAAAACACTGTTTAAAGGAAATTTGCTTACGATGGGGAACATGGGTTGAAACGTCACCCCCAAAATTAAAATAAAATGTAACTTCCAAAGGAAACGAGAAGCCAAGTTGATATTTGTAGGGTAGAAGCATTATAATTTTTTAAAAACACTGTTTAAAGGAAATTCGCTTACGATGGGGAACAAGGGTTGAAACGTCACCCCCAAAATTAAAATAAATTGTAACTTCCAAAGGAAACATGAAGCCAAGTTAATATTAGGAAGGTAGAAGCAATATAATGTTGAAAATACACTGATTTAAGAATATTTGCTTACTATGGGGAAGTTACAATTTATTTCAATTGTAAGGGGGAGGGGGGGTTTCAATCCTTGTTTCCGATCGAAAGCAAATTTCCTTTAAATAGTGTGTTTTCAACATTATTATGCTTCTACCCTCCAAATATTAAATTGGCTTCTCGTTTCCTTTGGAAGTTATAATTTATTTTAGTTTTGTGGGTGACTTTTCAACCCTTGTTCCCCTTCGTAAGCAAATTTCCTTTGAACAGAGTGTTTTCAACATTATAATGCGTCTACCCTTCAAATATTAAGTTGGCTTCTCGTTTCCTTTGGAAGTTATAATTTATTTTAGTTATGGGGGTGACTTTTCAACCCTTGTTCCCCTTCGTAAGCAAATTTCGTTTGAACAGAGTGTTTTCAACATTATTGTGCGTCTACCCTTCAAATATTAAGTTGTCTTCTCGTTTCCTTTGGAAGTTATAATTTATTTTAGTTTTGGGGGTGACTTTTCAACCCTTGTTCCCCTTCGTAAGCAAATTTCGTTTGAACAGAGTGTTTTCAACATTATTGTGCGTCTACCCTTCAAATATTAAGTTGGCTTCTCGTTTCGTTTGGAAGTTATAATTTATTTTAGTTTTGGGGGTGACTTTTCAACCCTTGTTCCCCTTCGTAAGCAAATTTCCGTTAAACAGAGTGTTTTCAACATTATAGTGCGTCTACCCTTCAGATATTACCTTGGCTTCTCGTTTCCTTTGGAAGTTATAATTTATTTTAGTTTTGGGGGTGACTTTTCAACCCTTGTTCCCTTTCGTAAGCAAATTTAGTTTGAACAGAGTGTTTTCAACATTATACTGCTTCTACCCTCCAAATATTAACTTGGCTTCTCCTTTCCTTTGGAAGTTATAATTTATTTTAGTTTTGGGGGTGATTTTTCAACCCTTGTTCCCCTTCGTAAGCAAATTTCGTTAGAACAGAGTGTTTTCAACATTATATTGCTTCTTCCCTCCAAATATTGACTTGGCTTCTCGTTTCCTTTGGAAGTTATAATTTATTTTAATTTTGGGGGTGACTTTTCAACCCTTGTTCCCCTTCGTAAGCAAATTTTCTTTGAACAGAGTGTTTTTAACATTATAGTGCGTCTACCCTTCAAATATTAACTTTGCTTCTCGTTTCCTTTGGAAGTTATAATTTATTTTAGTTTTGGGGGTGATTTTTCAACCCTTGTTCCCCTTCGTAAGCAAATTTCGTTAGAACAGAGTGTTTTCAACATTATATTGCTTCTACCCTCCAAATATTGACTTGGCTTCTCGTTTCCTTTGGAAGTTATAATTTATTTTAGTTTTGGGGGTGACTTTTCAACCCTTGTTCCCCTTAGTAAGCAAATCTCCTTCGAACAGAGTGTTTTCGACATTATATTGCTTCTACCCTCCAAATATTAACTTGGCTTCTCGTTTCCTTTGGAAGTTATAATTTATTTTAGTTTTGGGGGTGACTTTTCAACCCTTGTTCCCCTTCGTAAGCAAATTTCCTTTGAACAAAGTGTTTTGAACATTATAATGCGTCTACCCTCCAAATATTAACTTGGCTTCTCGTTTCCTTTGGAAGTTATAATTTATTTTAGTTTTGGGGGTGACTTTTCAACCCTTGTTCCCCTTCGTCAGCAAATTTCCTTTGAACAGAGTGTTTTCAACATTATAATGCGTCTACCCTCCAAATATTAACTTGGCTTCTCGTTTCCTTTGGAAATTAAAATTTATTTTAGTTTTGAGGGTGACTTTTCAACCCTTGTTCCCCTTCGTAAGCAAATTTCTTTTGAACAGAGTGTTTTCAACATTATATTGCTTCTACGCTCCAAATATTGATTTGGCTTTACGCTCCAAATATTCATTTGGCTTCTCGTTTCCTTTGGAAGTTATAATTTATTTTAGTTTTGGGGGTGACTTTTCAAGCCTTGTTCCCCTTCGTAAGCAAATTTCCTTTGAACAGTGTGTTTTCAACATTATAGTGCGTCTACCCTTCAAATATTAACTTGGCCTCTCGTTTCCTTTGGAAGTTATAATTTATTTTAGTTTTGGGGGTGATTTTTCAACCCTTGTTCCCCTTCGTCAGCAAATTTCCTTTGAACAGAGTGTTTTCAACATTATAATGCGTCTACCCTCCAAATATTAACTTGGCCTCTCGTTTCCTTTGGAAGTTATAATTTATGTTAGTTTTGGGGGTGACTTTTCAACCCTTGTTCCCCTAAGTAAGCAAATCTCCTTTGAACAGAGTGTTTTCGACATTATATTGCTTCTACCCTACAAATATGAACTTGGCTCCTCGTTTCCTTTGGAAGTTACAATTTATTTTATTTTTGGGGGTGACGTTCCAACCCTTGTTCCCCATCGTAAGCAAATTTCCTATGAACAGTGTGTCCTCTACACGAATACACCCCTAATCCATGAATATAAATTTTTATAAAAATTACTTCGATTCAATAAATATTTTGCACGCCACTGAAACCGCGAATTGAACAGTTCCCAATATTTTTGCAGCTAAAATTGGCTGCTATCTTCACACCGGTAAACAATTAAATGGTACAAAATAGAAAAAGTTATCACCTTAAAAATCAATATTCAACTAGCTAGTTACAGTAGAATCAAAACGAGACTAGTTTGATATACTTACGAGGGGACTAAATGGGTCAAAGGTGGTAGCAGCCATTTCCAATATATTAAAAAGGGTACAAGGGAAAAAGTTATCACCCTGAAAATCAATATACAACTAGGTAGTCATAATAGAAACAAAATGAGACTAGTCTGATTTACATGCGTGGGGTCTAAATGGGTGAAAGCGAGTAGCTGCTATTTGCAAAATATTAAAAAGGGCAGAAGGGAAAAAGTTATTACTCTGAAAATCAATATACAACTAGCGAAGAAACAAAACGAGACTAGTTTAATTTAGTTGCGAGGGGTCTAAATGGGTGAAAGAGGGTAGCTTCCATTTCCAAAATATTAAAAAGGTAGAAGGGAAAAGTTATCACTCTGAAAATCTTCATAAGACTAGCTAGTTACAATAGAAATCAAACGAGACTAGTCTGATTTACTTACGAGGAGTTTAAATGGGTGAAACGGGGTAGCTGCCATTTCCAAAATATTTAATAGGGTAGAAAGAAAAAATTGAAAAAGTTCTCACCCTGAAAATCAATATCCAACTACTATTTACAGTAGAAATAAAACGAGACTAGTTTAATTTACTCGCGAGGGGTCTAAATGGGTGAAAGAAGGTAGCTGCCATTCACAAAATATTAAAAAGGGTAGAAGGAAAAAAGTTATCGCCCTGAAAATCAATATGCAACTAAGTAGTTATAGTAGAAACAAAACGAGGCTAGTCTGATTTACTTGCGAGGGGTCTAAATGGGTGAAAGCGGGTAGCTGCCATTTGCAAAATATTAAAAAGGGTAAAAGGTTAAAGTTATTACTCTGAAAATCAATATAGAGCAGCTAGTTACAGTAAAAATAAAACGAGATTGGTCTGATTTACTTACGACGGATGGGTGAAAGCAGGAAGCTGCCATTCCCAAAATATTAAAAAGGGTCGAAGGAAAAAAGTTATCGCCCTGAAAATCAATATGCAACTAGGTAGTTATAGTAGGAACAAAACGAGATTAGTCTGATTTACTTGCGAGGGGTTTAAATGGGTGATAGCGGGTAGCTGCCATTTGCAAAATAATAAAAAGGGTAAAAGGTTACAGTTATTACTCTGAAAAGTTTTTGCTCTAGTAAAAATCCAATTAAATCAGTTAATTTGAGGTCATTTGATTGAACACAAAACACAACCAATCAGAACAACATTATACTGAAAACAGATCCCATGGGCTGTTTTCACTCTATCACGTTGCTATGGATACAATTTGATTATTTATTTCGATTTTGACGTTTCAAATATTTAATATTTCAAAATGTCACTATTTGATCATAATACTGACGAGAATATTAATGAAATTATAGAAGCTCTGTACTTCTTTTCTATAATTAGCAAAAAACTTTCTATCGGAATAACCCTCGAACATTGACAAATGCTCAAAAATTTTATAACAACTTTCTCAAGCTTGTTGCTTATCGGCAACAGACCTCCGCCTTCGAAATCTGTTATAAAATTGTTTCGAACAATTATCAATGTCCTTGGCTTATTCCTACTAAAAATCAATATAGAACTAGCTAGTTACAGTAAAAATGAAACGAGACTGGTCTGATTTACTTACGACGGGTCTAAATGGGTGAAAGCAGGAACCTGTCATTCCCAAAATATTAAAAAGGGTCGAAGGAAAAAAGTAATCACCCCGAAAATCAATATACAACTAGGTAGTTATAGTAAAAACAAAACGAGACTAGTCTGATTTACTTGCGATGGGTCTAAATGGGTGAAAGCGGGTAGCTGAGATTTTCAAAATATTGAAAAGGGTAGAAGGGAAAAAGTTAACACCCTGAAAATCAATATGCAACTAGGTAGTTATAGTAGAAACAAAACGAGACTAGTCTGATTTACTTGCGAGGGGTCTAAATGGGTGAAAGCGGGTAGCTGCCATATGAAAAATATTAAAAAGGGTAAAAGGTTAAAGTTATTACTCTGAAAATCAATATAGAACTAGCTAGTTACAGTAAAAATAAAACGAGACTGGTTTGATTTACTTACGACGGGTCTAAATGGGTGAAAGCAGAAAGCTGCCATTCCCAAAATATTAAAAAGGGTCGAAGGAAAAAAGTTATCACCGTGAAAATCAATATACAACTAGCTAGTTATAGTTGAAACAAAACGAGGCTGGTTTAATTTACTTGCGAGGGATCTAAATGGGCGAAAGAGGGTAGTTGCCATTTCCCAAATATTAAAAAAGTTAGAAGGGAAAAGTTATCACTCTGAAAATCAATAGAAAACTAGCTAGTTACACTAGAAATAAAACTAGACTAGTCTGATTTACTTACGAGGGGTTTAAATGGGTGAAGGGGGGTAGTTGCCATTTCCAAAATATTAAAAAGGGTAGAAGGGAAAAAATTATCACCATGAAAATCAATATACAACTAGCTTGTTAATAAAACCAGTGTCCTCTTGTTATTCTTAATATAATATCCATAATAAAATATCTCGTTTTCTAAAACAGTTCTGTATCATTACAATAAAAATAGTAAAATTGATCTAATTTTTTCTGGTTAAGTAAGTTATTGTGGTTTATTACTTTATATATATTGAATCCGTCACTGATCGTTCGGGCGTCTTCGGTAAATCAGCCGCTAGATTTTGGCTGCCAAGTTCACACCGTGTTGTTGGAAAGTTGTAATTGCGTTGGTTTTGATATTTCAGATTAAAGTTTCAAGGTCGCATTTTTGTTTTTCATTTGTTGTCTTTAGGGAGACAGATAGATACTTAAAGTTCTTCCATTCACAATTGAAGAACAAATTTGGCAGTCTCGAGGCGGCATCGATTGAGCAGCATGGTCGGAGATTATTAAGTTTTACTTAAGTATTTAAATATTTTTTAAGAACTGAAAAAATATACACAATTTTTAAAAATCTTCTGGCGGTTTCCTGTCATAACTTTTTACATTTTCTACAACTTCTCTACTCAGTTTTAGAGTTTGATTACATTTTGGTCCGCCTCAATTTAGGTTGGAAGGTACAGTTACACACTCGCCCGAGGAACTACAATAGCAATAACATATATTTTGGCTTTATTATTAATATTTTTTTTTCGCATTTTGACTATTCAAATAACTTTTTTTTCTTGCAAATTTTGTATACCCATATACAGTGAATTTCAAAATGTCTGCACTATATGGAAAATTTATTTAACAATTTTTGTCAGAAACTTTAATTCTTGATAAAATTGGTGCATTGCGGCAAGCTTCGCAAACAAAACTGAATAAATACAACTCTTCGTCCGAACTATCCATCGCTTTGTATTGTCAACGATTATTATTACATATTATTATTTAATTCAAGCTTCGAAGCAATGACTGTCAACGATTAACTGATTCCATTATTGCGATGCAGCGTAGTGTGCGCGAACCTTTAGACCTGAACGTTGAGTGCGTCTCTCATGGAAAGCAAATGACGTAAAAAAGATAGACCCATTTATTTATTATTAAGCAGGAAAATGAATGTATTGTTGTCCTATAAAACAATCCCGATATTATGAATGAGATGCTAGGTGTATTCTTTTTCTACGTCATTGTGGACAGCTATACGTAGCCCTTGTGTAACAAAAAGTAAGCCGTGAACATTGTTTATAAAGAAATTCCTTAGTAAAAGATAGTAACTGTACATTATCACTCTTTCTTTCATAAATTACACCCGTGCGGAATCAGTGGGTCGCTAGTTTTAAATATTCATGAGCAGGTCCTTACATATAATAACATTAGTTCCAATAGCCTCATTTCTATGCCCATCTTTGTTTTTAATGACAGCTTGACAACGCTGACTCAATAATTTTTTAATAATTTAGTCAGCAGTCACGGATATAGAAAAATTAACTGGATTGCTAGCCCTTGTGGAAAATATTTACTAAAATTACTACAGCATTCGAATCGTCATCGCGTAACAATTTAAGTTGGCTACATTGAAGTTACCACTAACTGAATACACTGAATAAGTCAAAACATTGACACTATTGACAGATTTAAAGAAGCGCATGAGTGCGTTAATAATCTATGGGCGTTAATAATCTATGAGCTAACTCTGACAGGGTAACGTGTCAGTCAGACGCCGGGGTAAATGCCTAGAGAGACAACTTGATCTATTAGGGCGCTCCCTGCACATTTGTATGTCGACACTGTCAAAAGTTGATGTTTATTTTACATTGATTGCATAAAAACATGGATAGTGGCATGTTTTTACCTTTAACATTATTACCAATGGAATTTGCAAATCTTCTGTTGATGGAAACCGGTAGCTAACCTTAATCCACAGAATACCGATTACCGGTTCCTTAACCTTTATAAATGAGAGAATGTGTATAATACGAATTGCGCATGCCAGGATAATACTTTCTGCGATCGGCGATTCTCATGGTGCGTTTGTGAACGCTGAGGTGTAGAGTGTGAGGTATATATTAAATGCTTTATGAACGCTCTCTTTGTACACAAGTATAACACAAAGTATTGTTTTGTTTTGTGAACGCAACTGATCAGTAATGTACATTGTAAACAGTGCATAGCTTTCTAAAGAAGTTTTTCTAAGAATACTACAATATTAAAATAATGTTCTGAACTACGATTAAACTGGGATTACCTATAATGCTATGAAAAGTGTTACTTATATTGGAACTATAAACTAATTTGGAATAAAAAAATAATAAACAACAGGTAAATAAAATTATAACCGACTTCTCTCTAATATGTTATGACTATAAAATAATTTCATTGAATAATATTTCAATACGTACTTCTTATTAACAATATACGCACTGAAAATAAGCCACAAAATACCCACAAATAATTGGGGAAAGTTATTTAACGAAACTAAAAATAACATGATCTTTAAAGGCCGATTGATGTGATATTCAGTGTCCCCACATCATTGGAAGCAACAAAATTAGTGTCGCCAACAGAAATTGTCACGCTATGGCGGACCCCATGCTGCAGTCATTTTCTGAACAGGGGGCTAGAAATCCATTTTGTTTTTCTATATCCATGTCAACAATTTGTTGCAGTCTTCAAATATCCCAACTCCTTGTACCAGATTTATGAAGGCCATTAATATACCTATCTGGTGAATATTCCATGGCTTTACTCAATGAATTCAAATTTTTATTGGTTAAAATACAAAAAAAAACATGCAGGTGGTCAACTACTTTTGGACAGCTGAGTATGTCAAAAATTGACTACTTTCTTGGTTATATACTCTATTCAAACAACGTGACTTATATTGGCTTGCAGTAAAAAGGATAAATATGCTGACGTTGATGGTCGGCCACCTCTGTAAAATTCACTGAACTAAAAACATTTTTAGTACAGTGGTAAAATTCAAGAAAGGTCACACTTGAGGTGAACCAATAAAATCAATCAGTGAAAACAGAATAAATAACAAATGACGCAGAGTATATAGGACAGTTATGCCAGCTTAGCGGTCCATTTAAGCGGTCTTTTTAAATTATGTATAACGTGCGTCGGGACACGCTGTATAATTATTGTAACGTCAATAACAGTCTAAAGCAGCTTTTTGCCTTGATCGTGAAATACAATTAGGAGAAATATGCTTTCAAGACTGTTTGTCATTATCAGTCATTTGAGCTGTCACAATAGGCAAAATTTGAAACGCAAGCAAACAGTCATAATCAAACTGACAAACAAAAAGAAGTTTTTGAATATTGAACATCCACATAACTAAAAGAAAGGGAGCTTGAATGTACGTGATTCTGCAATACGTCGACACAAAGGTAAATTTTCTTATGCAATAATTTATAAACGTTAAATGTAGATAACAGATCTTATATTTATGTATATATCCAAATATGAGTTATTTGGGCATGTGTGACAGAAGAAAAAATCTTTTGTTGTTTTGAATAATTTTAGTGTCATAAACATTATAATTTTCATATCAATGTTAATCAACTGAATTTTGATAGTTTCCTGTAGATCTAGTCTTCTCTTTCTACAACATACGGTGTGGAAACCACTTATGGAATAAGATTGGTTGTGTCCATATTTTAGAAAATTATAAAAAACGCTCTAGGACACGTCAACGTTTAAATTCAAATGTGGGCTTTTTAAACATAAACTTAAATGTACAGGGTGATTCACGCAAGTCTAGCATAGTCTATACTCTTTATTTTTAATGAAACACCTTGTATATTTTTATACACTTACAAGCAAAAGCATCGCATAATTCTTATAGTTCTTGTAATTCGTCTAAAAACAGATTTAATCAAATAATTATGATATTGCCCTGTATAATGCGAAATAAAACAAACTGATTATTTTTTGTCCAATTTTTTTGTACAAAATAAAAAGTCAGTGATTTCCAAGATCTGTAGAAAGGATAGGTTGCCTGAATAACGTATGACGGAAGCGACGAAGGAGGGGGGGGGGTTATTACGTCACTCAGACGACAGAACCGAGTTTCATGCATGCATGTGTTGTTCGTAGATAATAAATTTATATATATATATGGTGTTGTTTTCCCATTCCAACCAATTTATTAGTGATTTGTGTATTTGATATTCTATAAACTACTCATTTATTATTATTTAGTGTAAAAAGTATTAAGAAAAGAGAGAGTTGATTAACATCCTGTGGAATTTAAGGTTTGCTATAACTTTCAACCCTTATTTAATTTTTCAACTAAAACATTTTTTCTAATTCATTTAGATAAGCGGTGGTAATATTTGTGCCATTGCTGCATGTAAAAGAAATTCAAAAAAACCAGATCCAGGTTGCGAAAAGGTCATGTTTTTCACATTACCTAAAGACCCCAAAATATTAAAAGAGTGGGTCCGAAAGTGTTGCCAGAAAGATGATTGGACTCCGAAGAACAAAAGAATATACAGTAAACATTTTCTTTTAATTGATTATGAAGATGAAGTAAGCTCGTTTAATGAATTTTCAACCGAAAAAATTGAAAAAAACAGGTATGCTTGAAAAAAAAAATAATTTTACATGTAAAAATTTAAATACTATATAGATATTAATATTAATTTATATATGAATGAAAACTTTATACAGATGCATTGTATTATGTTTGCTTTACTTTGTAATTTTCTTATAGCCATTCCCACATTATTCTTACCTTTGGGTGTTAACAGTAAACCATCTGAAAGAACTCATCGAAGGATTAGAAAAGAAAACATAGAACTAGTAGCAGAAAAACCAGGAGCAGGTGATAACATTTCTATGGATATTTCAGACCTTCCATCCACAAGTTACGAAAGTGAACATGATATTTGGGAAAGAAAATTTGCTTTATTGAAACAAGAAAATGAGCAGCTAAAGAAAACAATTTTGAATCACGAAAACAATCTCCAATTTAGAACAGGAAATAGAGAAATACAATTTTGAAAAAAACAGTAGTCTTGAAGGAAAAATTAAGTTGGCTTTGCAACATGTGTTAATACCAAATCAAGTTGAAATTACCTTTAAAAAGAAAACCAAGGCTCGATGGACACAGGATGAACTATCCAAAGTTTTAACACTGAGATATTTTAGAAAGAGGTCATATATTTATCTACGACAAACTCTGCATTATCCACTACCAGGATTGTCTACTTTGCAACAGTGGGCTTCCAATATTGATTTAACATATGGAGTTTTAGAAGATTTCTTACGCATTATGGGAATTGCAGGTCAGACCAAAAATTCTCGTTTTAAGGCAATTGTATTATGCTTTGATAAAATGAAGGTGTACTCTTTATATGAATATCATCAGAAAGAAGACGAAATTCTGGGACCACATCAATATGTCCAGGTTATTATGGCACGGCAAGGAATAATAATTTCTACCAAATCACTTCGAGCCCTGTTCTCGGAAGTGAGAGAAGAATTTCAGATAAAGTACATCTTAACTCATAGACTAAATCAAGACTGCTTGGAAAACTTTTTTTCTCAGGTAAATATATTGATTTTAAGTTCTAAATGTAGTACAATATACGCGACTTACTTTTTGTAAATTAAAAAACCTTATTTTATTTTAGTTAAGAACTCGGGGAGGATTACACGATTATTCTTCTCCTCTTAATGCTCTATATCGGATCAGAATGATTTTACTTGGAAAAAATCCTAGATTAATTTCAAAACATTCTAATACAGGAACTTCCCCAGGTTTGCAGGATGAGGAATATTTATTGGCAAGTATTTTTAAACAATCAAGTCTTGGGCATATTGACATTCCTGAAGAACGTATGGAAATGGAAGTGACTGAAAAGCCCATATTAGATAATGATACCACCACATCATCTAGCAGTACCCATTCCAGATCAAAAGGAGAGTCTGAAAAAGATGGTTTGGCTTATATTGCTGGATATTTGGCCAAAAAACATAAGTTAAAATATCCGCATTTAGGTCAGTATACATACCAAGCTGAAGAAGCTACACCCTACATAGTTATAGCATGCCTTCGTGGATACAAAGCTTATCATTTGGAGGTTTAACCCAACCGTCTGACGAATGGACGCGACAGGTTACGTTGAGGTATAAATATTTCCACAAGTTTTATAAACAAGAATTTTGTGATAGAAAAAGTGTTATAAAGAAAACCACAGAATTTAATGTTACCAAAGTAACTGATGTGCCAAAGGAACTTATCAATTCATTCTCCAGACAAAGGATATTTGTGCGTATCAAGTTTTTAAATTCAAAAAAAGACAAAAATAAATCATTAAAAAGGAAAGTTCTTATTAATCATTCACAAAAAAAGACATTCAAAAAAATTTAAGAGAATTGTTAATTGACTTTCTTTATCTGTTTAATTTCTTTTTAAATCTACCACATTTGTTAAAAATATCTTTACCATAATAAATATATGTTTTAAATTACATAGCATTTACTTTTCCCTTTATTTAATAGCCTTTGAATTTCAAACAAGATTACAGTCATTCAATTGAAGTTTTAAAAAGAATTAGGTAACTGTTTTTTATTACTTTGGTAACATTAAACGTTATATTGCAATGCATCAGACATTATCACAGCATTATTCAATTTTTATAAAGTACTTATCAAAATTAATTTACCTTAATTTTATTCTATAACATGCATTCAATTAAATGGGAAATTCAAACACAGTCGTCTGGATGACGTATTACCTCGCTTGAAATTCGAGCATCTGATTGGTCTAAAGTTACCAGGCAACCTATCCTTTCTACTAATCTTGAGTGATTTCGGTATTATTTCTTCAGTATAGTAAAATATGGGCTAGTTGCTTTTCTACAATAAATTAGTTTCTTTAGTGTCGGTACATTTAAAATGAATCCACACCGAATACAAAATCGAAATTAAACAGAGCAGGAATCCGTGGTGGCCTTCACCCTGAGCGGTGAAGGGAGAAATGAGAGTTACATTGCTCAGCAACTCAATGTGAATCAGTCTACCATTAGTAGGACTTTAAGTCGATTCAGGGAAACAGGGCAGCATACGAGAAGACCAGAACTCCGAGGACGTTCAAGGGATATCACCCCTGTACAGGACCGTTTCCTTCGATTAGTCACACTTAGAACCAGGACTGTAACCGCAGCATATTTACAAACTAGGATTCTAGATGCCCCTCAAGTTCATGTAAGTCCTGATACTGTAAGAAGAAGGCTTCCTGAAAGTAATCTGACTTCCCATCAAACCGCAACAGCTCCGCAAATCATACGATTTGCTTAAGATCATGTAAATTTGGCAGAAGAGGATTGGACCAGAGTTCTCTTTTCTGATGAATCTAGGCTTTCTCTGCTCAATAATGATCAACGAGTAAGAGTATATAGACGCGAAGGAGAGCGATATGCCCAGTGTAACATTCTTCCTAGAGTGAACCATGGATACGGATCAGTAATGGTGTGGGGAGGAATTTCTTTGGGTGCACGTACGGAGTTGGCACTTTTTCAAACTAGAGCTCTCACTGCTCGAAGGTATATAGAGTCAGTTTTAGAGCCTCATGTTATGTCATATGCCCCTTCTATTGGAAAAAATGTTCTGTTTATGCAGGATTGTTCTGAAGTATTTGGATGAGGTAGGAATTGATACCATGGCATGGCCAGCTAGAAGCACTGATCTCAAACCCATAGAACACATATGGGATAATATGGGCAGAAGAATTTCAAACCATTAAAACTCTGAATAACCTGGATGACCAGTAGTAATACCCCTAGGGTCTTGATAATACCGAGATAATATTGTCATAGAGAAGGCTGAAAGCGTGTTGCTTGATAAGAGCCCAAGGCCTGCGGCCTTGGGCTATTATCCTTGAGCAACACGCTTGAAGGATCCTCTATGACAAAATTTTGAGTATTTATCAAGGCCCGAGAAGTATTCGATAGATAATTTTTTACTTTGTAGATATCAAAAAATTGATTGTCAGTCTGACGTTTAATAATGTTCAATACAAAATTTATTAGTTTTAATCAAACAAATATTATTCATTTTTATTTAAAACTACAGTTGTGAAAAGTACAATTGGTAAATGTTAAATTGGAAGAAGAGTTTGCTGAAGTTGAGGGATTGTTAATTTCCACTGTTGAAGAAATTCCTCGCATGGTGTTGATTATTTCACCATGGCGATCTTGGTTAATATTCCAGTACGGTTTAATTGAATTAGAGCTGCTATGTCCGGTTATTTTTATTAATTGCTGTTCAGGAATTCCTTTATTTTCCAAATGGCTAACTGCAGTTGATCTGTCCGAATGATTGGATATCTTTTTACACTTAGTGTCCAAACCAATAGCTTGCGCGGATGATTTGGTCCACATATTAATTGTGCTCTTGCCTACCGGTATACTGTCAAACCATGTGTCACTTTCGAATTTCCGGAAACGATTTGGTCTCAAGAATAGGCGACTGGAAGTAATATTTTTCCTCCTTTTGGATAATAGTTTATGGAATAAAACACAACATTTTTAAACTGAAATACTTTATTTTCAAAAAATCAGTCAACAAAACAAGTAATTAGAAAAAAGGAAAAATATCAACCAGTCATCACAGTTCATCTAAGGAATTTATTTACTATTTAATTTTATACCCGATCTGATATACAAAGGAAATATAAATATAAATTCGGTTAGTTGAAACAACTAACTGACCTTCATACATTTGTAGAGTACATACAGTTGAAACAATACATTATTTTTGAAATAATCTTGTAACGCAACTATTCTGATTGAATATTTCATTAATTATCTTGAGAATTTGAAGCAGGTCAATTCTTGGGAGACATATTAACAAACCATTTATCAATTCATTCTCCAGATAATTACTTTCTGATTTTCGAAATATTGATAATAACATTTCCAAGAAACATTACAATAGGGTCCTACTAGGGATTGTCCCAATGATTAGTTAGAAATTTTGCAGGTATATACGGTGAAACTTGGACTCGCCCAAATTTGTATAATTTGTTTTGCTTGGAGTCGCTTATATTCCATAAGTGTTAACTGTGTTGTGAAAAATGACTTCAAGTTTTACCCCAGTAAAGTGTAAAAGCGTGATTAGCTTAGAAACGAAGACTGTAGTGTTAAATGTGCATGATGCTGTTGTACATCAAATGCCGGCTGCTACTGTTAGAAATATAGTTTCGACATGTTCCAATATGACAGGAGTTAGTGAATCTACTATTTACAGGCTTCTAAGAGAGAGGAAAAATAAAAATATATCTCCACCTAAAAAGTAAACTGGAAGAAAACCATTTGACCTTGATGAACATATGCAAAATACAATAAGACGAAAAGTACATGAATTATATTTTAAAAAAGAAATCGCAACCCTTGACAGAATTCTAAGAATGGTGAAGGGGGGCGAGAATTTGCCTGACATAGGGCGAAAAACTTTGTGGAAAATATTACACAAATTAAATTTTATTTGGGAGAAGCAAAGTCGCAAATCAGTGCTAATCGACAACGAAGAAATAATACGTTGGAGACGCCAGTATTTACGAGATATCCGAAAATGCAGACAGGAGGGAAGACAAATCTATGATCTAGATGAGACATGGCTCAATGAGTATTCAAACCAGTCGTCAAGCTTTCATAGAAGGTTTATCTACTGTACTGAAAACTCCTATCGGTAAAGGTCGCCACCTAATAATAACGCATATTGGATGCAATCAAGGGTTCGTTGAAGGTGGTTTACTGGAGTTTCAGTCAACATCAACCAAAGACTATCATGAAGAAATGACTGCAGATGTATTTTACACGAATGGTCGAATTAATTCCAAATAATGCTGTAATCGTTATGGACAATGCCACTTATCATTCGCGATTAACAGAAAATCTTCCATCTACCTCTTGGAGAAAAGCTGATATTAGAAACAGGTTAAACCATTTGAAGATGATATGTTGAAAAAAGAACTTTTAAAGGTTGCTTCACAAGCTACAATTTAAAAAGTTTGTTATTGGTGAAATAGCCAAGAATCGTGGGATAACAGTGCTTCGTTTGCCGCCATACCATTGTGAATTGAATGCGATAGAGTTAATACGGGCCCAAAAGGAAGGTTATGTAGCTAGACATAATAAAACATTTAAAATGAAAGATGTTCGTGAACTCATGAAGTACTCATTGACAACAATAACTGAAGAGAACTGGAGAGATGCTGCGAATCTTGTAATTAAAGAGGAAGATAAAATGTGGGTTTTAGGTAACCTCATAGAACAAACTATAGAACCGATAGTGATCTCTCTCGACGAGTCTTCGGATGATTCTTGTATGGCCAGCGAAGAGGATGATACTATAGATTGAATTTTATATTTCCTATAAATGGTATGTTTACTTTACTTAATATACATTAATTCATTGTCAATAAATTTGAATTATGAGAATTAAACTATATTTTCATTAATTAATGTAATTTAATAAAAATGAAAATGTAACTTGTTAATAGGCCTAAACGAATGAATTTTATTTCAACTGTAATGTTGACCGAATCTAATTAAATAAGCAAAATGAACTAATATCGTAATCTCCGCCACTGCCGCACTGTTTATCCTTTTGCTGGCATTGTTCAGTTTTATTACCATATTGTATTTTGAGCTGAAACAGGGATGTACAGATAACCAATACAGACACCTACTTGTTTTGCATTAGAATTTTAGTATTTACTTGTAAAATTCTTAGGATCACTCTGTAAGAGATATTTTTCTATTTGAATATTTAACGAGGCTACTGTGCTGTCAGGCATTAAGAAATAGACTATAATGAATTAAAATCAGTTACATACGGTAGGTACTTGATTTTAATTTCTTTAAGGAAAATTATGAATAATTTCAAAATTTCACTCGGTATTATTCATAATAGACCATACATGATATAATGCCTCCTTGAATTATTGACATTAATCTAATTTATATATTTCTTTAAATATCCCTTGCGGTTTTTCTGAGATAACTGAATACCACTGGAATTTTTTTTTCTATATACTTTCTCTAAATTTTTCCATTCTAGTCTCTAATAGATTTGTAAGTATAGATGAGTAAATAAATTCATTTAATTTTACATCAAACTGGCCAGGTACTGAAGCATTCAGTGTACGAAAGGTGCGAAAAACTATATTACAACTAATTTAATTCATATACTCTATATTATGACTTCTTGGGAAAATCTCATGAAAAGTGAAAAAAACTATAAATATTTTTTGTTTTACAAACATAAAATTTGTACAAAATCTTTATTAATATAAATTATTTTTGAACCGCCTTAAGGAATGTTATAAATAAGTTTCATGAACAAGGGAATAAATCCGTTGTTAGGATATTTTTTGTAAAAAATATTCAAATTATCGATTTTTCAAAATAATTAGTGGAGAACCCTGTATATGCACCTGTGTAATAGTGCTCGAACAGTCTTGCAGTGAAAGTATGTAACCCATAAAGGAATGTCATAACCGACGGTGTTGCTGGTGCCCACAAATTATGTCATCATTACAATCAAGTGCATGAACAGTATACCCAATATCAATATCCAAAATATTTTGATGGTATTTTCTTGGTACACCGAACAAGAATTTGGCTAGTGGTTATTCGTTATCAATGGATATTTGTCAACAATATGATAATGAAAATAACAATGTGAGTTTATTTATCAATAATATTTGTCAAGAATATCTTTCAATTCGATTTATATAATATTGCTTATTTAAAGACATTTTGTGTTTGTGATTGCGTGTAGTGACAATATAGTTAGTGATTTGTATGGTTTTATTTATTTATACATTTTTTATGTACATAAACTTTCGAAAATAACTAGTGAATAAAATTAATTTGGTATAGGTAAACATATAATATATTATGTACATATACACTAGAATCAATTTGGAGAGAATTAAAAAAATACTGCAAGCGATAAAGTCAAGGTCGAAATATTATTTTGAAATACGATGTGTTTATGCAATTGTTTTCCAATTGATGGAAAAAATTGTAGTGTAACTGAAGTCGGTTTAAAATACTTAAAAATGTTATGCCTATGAATTCTTTTGATAATAACCACAACACGCTAGCGATATTTTTAATAAATTTGAAAATATCTGACATTTCCGTGAAAAAGGTTTATATGTGTGTGTTGATTTTTGCTTATATTTTTTGGATACGTATTTTTGAAATTAAATATATTAATTAATATAAAATATAATAACATATTTTCTATGATTCATATAAAATTCTTATTTTATTTCTCAAATGGACGCCTTTTATACAAATATTACTACTAAATTAGTACAGTCAATAGAGGATTTTTTCTTGCACCAAATTGCAGGAGTTATTTTCTTTTTTAAATAGGTTCAGTATCACTGAATGAATGTAAATACATAAAATCCTTACAAATTTGGAAGGCGGAAGTGCCACCATATTGAGAAAAACCGTTTCGGCCTATATCTCCACAACCGTGTACTTGAGGCTAATAACGATAATTACCTTTATTGTGGATAATTCAATTTCCTATCTTTAGTGTTGAATATTTTTTTTGTATGACTCACCGTTAACAGCTTTACGACTAATAGGATTTATTCTGACTTTTTGACCCACATCTCTTCTAATAATTTTACTGTTTTAAATGAAGCTTACTGTTTCTAGTTAATTCCACAATATATTGAAAAGATTTTAAAAATTCTAAGATAATTGACAATTGTTTCGATATTAAATATCATCGTCAGAATAATATCGAAGCAATTGTCAATTATCTTTGAATTTTTAAAATCTTTTCAATATACAGGGTGCGGCATTAGTGCGAGGAAGTCCAATTACTCACTTGTCGTGAGAGATAAGAAAAAATTCATTTAGGTAAAAGTTAAGCCATATATAGGACCATATTTTGAAAATATTTTCAAATATACAGGGCCGCCCATATTGGCAGGATTAACCTAACTTATCTTTTTTTAAATGGAACACACTGTATATTTCCACATTTTTTCATTCTCCTCGATTTTCTTGTTTCCTAGTAACATCAACACCCTGTACCATTGTATAGATTTGATATCAAGAAATCCATTTATGATCAAACGATTTTTTATATAGTTTACTATTCTCCAAAATTATTAACATATCGAGATATTCGTTCTTTATATACAGGATTGGTCATAAATCGGAATGCTCATTTACTAGGTTTTCTTAAATGGAACACCCTGTATTTTAGTATTGGAATGAAATGGTATTATATGGCACTTTATTATTTCTTAAGCATTCCCTATACCTAATTGCCCTATTTTGTAAGTTATTGATGATACTTTCAGCCAAACATTATTTGAAACTAATATTAGGTGAAATTTTATTAGTTTGACGGTGGAAATATTCAACCAAAAATAATTTTCAGGAAAAAAAACACAAATTAATCTAGTCTTGCGCATAATTGATTAATATTAGGTGAATTACTAAAATACATGAGTACTTAAGATTGTTGGTGTATAAAACATTACTAAAATCACACAATATTCTAGATGACTATGAAAATAATAGGTTATGGGTTATTGCTTCACAAACATAAGCATCATTATACAAATTACTAATATTCCCAAACTTGATACCCATTATCAAATAAACAGAAAAAGGGAATTAACGTTTAATATAGTTACCTAACAAAAATAACAAGAAAATCGTTGAATTTACAATAGATGTTCAAAATGACCTCCATCGACGTCGATACATAATTGTAAGCGATCTTCAAAGGAGGGACATTTGTTAAGACATTTCTGTTTAAGTTCATAAATTCATTTCTAATTCTTACCTTCATATTTTCTTTAGTTGTAGGAGGAGTTTTATACTCCTCATCTTTTATATAGCTTCAGGAAAAAAATTCTAGCTTGTTCAACTCTGGAGATAATGGTGACCACCTTATAGGTCCTCCCCTTCCAATCTATCTTCCAGGAAAATTATAACTTAGAGGCTCATTCACTAAAAAATTGTGGTATACTGGAGCGCCATCATATAATATCCACATTCTCTGGCGTATGTTTAACGGTACTATTTCCAATAATTCCACCCCAAACATTTAATGACCATCTTATATGACTGTGTGTGAAAATGTGGTGCGGATTTGAAGTTGAGTAGTAGTGGAAATTATGTCTGATTACAGTACCATTCCTATGGAAAGTAGCTTAATCTCCAAATAAAACATATTCAAAAAAAGATGCATCATTCTGAATTTGTTCCTTGCACACCGACAAAATTCCACTCTTTTATTATAATCATCCTCTTAAAGCTCTTGACGAAATTCTCCCTACACTGCGACCACTAATTTTAAATGCATTTGCAATCTCCCTCGTACTAATATGTGGATTCTCAGTGACACTAAGAATGACATTTAATTCGTTTACAACAGTTTTTATTCGTTCAGATCTCTGGTAATTTACGTGCCCGGTCCGTTGAAGTCGTTCTAATACACTTTGAAATGCTTCTGTTCTTGGTTGTCGCCTATCAGGGAATTGCTGATGATAAATTCTTCTTGCCAGTAATACATTTTTGTTACATTCTCCTAGCACAAAAACCATATCAGACAGGTTTTCCTGAGAAAAATTTATGTTGATAATAGTAAGCAGGAACTAATAAAAGTAATCTAATGTCAAATTTTTAAACCAGTTTATTGTCAAAGTCATAGCCAACTAGAATAATGTGTGATTTTCGTAATGTTTTGTACACCAACAATCTTAAGTACCCATATATTTTGGTAATTCACCTAATATTAATCAATTATTCGTCAGACTAGATTAATTGGTGTTTTTTTTTCTTGAAAATTATTTTTGATTGAATATTTCCACCGTCAAACTAATAAAATTTCACCTAATATTTGTTTCAAATAATGTTTGGCTGAAAGTATCATCAATAACTTACAAATTAGGGCAATTAGGTATAGGGAATGCTTAAGAAATAATAAAGTGCCCTACAATACCATTTCATTCCGATACTAAAATACAGGGTGTTCCATTTAAAAAAAAACAGTAAATGATCATTCCGATTTATGACCAAACCTGTATATAAAGTACGAATATCTCGATATGTTAATAATTTTTTAGAATAGTAAACTATATCAAAAATCGTTTGATCGTAAATGGTTTTCTTGATATCAAAGCTATACATGGTACAGGGTGTTGATGTTACTAGGAAATTACTAAAAAAGTGCTTATATCTTTCAAATTACCTCGTATAACAATGCAATACCTCATATCGCACAAACAAGAAAATTGAGGGGAACAAAAAAATGTAGAAATATACAGGGTGTTCCATTTAAAAAAAGATGTTAGGTTCATCCTGCCAATATGCGTGGCCCTGTATATTTGAAAATATTTTCAAAATATGGTTCTATATATGGCTTAACTTTTATCTAAATAAAGTTTTTTCGTATCTCTCACCACAAGGGAGTAATTGGACTTCCTCGCACTAATGCCGCACCCTGTATTGTGGAATTAACTAGAAACAGTAAGTTTCATTTAAAACAGTAAAATGAGTAGATTCCACGAAGTGAGGGTCGAGACAGCTAATTTCTTCTAATAATTGTTTAAACAATAAAATTCTAATGACCTAATTTGTACATCTACAAATTTTCTACTTTTACCTGAAATTTTTTTTAAATTAATGTTTTTGAAGTTAGACCGCGTTCATTGTTGCACTACCGGGTGCAAGGTTAATAAAAACGTGGTATGTATAGTGTAATGATGAAAATTGAATAAATATGTAACAAAATATTAATCATAGTGACATTAGAAATAAATAATTTCCCTTCTTACCTGCAAAAAACAGCGACTACCCGTTGAAATTTTTTTAAAATATATTCTATATTTTATATAATTAAATGGTGCTTTAACGCGAATCGCCCCTCGATTAGTATCAAATAAATAATTATACAGTGATGGCATAATGAAAAAAAGGAATATGCCGGGAAATTTATGTAAAAAGACAGAAAATTTATTTTGAAAAACGTACAACCCAAAATGAATTAGAAATATTCTTCGACTCTCGCCCGTTTAGCGGCCGGTGAAGATTCAATTATATCCTCCTCTTCCTCTTCGTCACCTTTTTCGGTGGCATATAAAGATTTCAACGCCCAATCAATTTTTTGTCGGCGATATCTACAATATCTTCTTCGACGTCCTACAATTCAGTATCATTGACGCTTCTTTTTGGCTGATTCGAGAGTTCCGTCAAGCTGCCCCCCCCCCGGTTAGATTTTTGTTACCAAAATGCTAGCACACATAAAGGGCACCTAGCACAACCTATCACAACAATTTTTATAGCTAGCACACCGCTCACAATAAAAATGCTTTTGAATTCGGGTGGGGCCAGGTTAACGCTAGCCCCCCCCCCCCCAACGGTTGGAATTTTTTCGCCAAAATGCTAGCACAGATAAAGGACACCTAGCACACCAACAGCTTACAATAAAAATGCTTTTGAAATCGGGTGGGGCCAGGTTAACACTAGACCCCCCCCCGGTTGGAATTTTTTCGCCAAAATGCTAGCACAGATAAAGGACACCTAGCACAACCTAGCACACCATTTTTTATAGCTAGCACACCAACAGCTTACAATAAAAATGCTTTGGAATTCGGGTAGGGCCAGGTTAACGCTAGCCCCCCTCCGGTTGGAATTTTTTCGCCAAAATGCTAGCACAAAGAAAAGACACCTAGCACAACCTAGCATAAAATTTTAATAGCTAGTACATCAACAATGCTTTTGAATTCAGGGGGCGGGGGGCGTCGGCAAAATAATGCTATGGTTACACGAATGAATGAAAATGTTGGATGTATTTGTCTCTAAACATCATTGTCCTATAAAAAATGGCCCCTAAACAGATGTTGCCAGATTGTGCGTGATATCTATATTTTCCCATCTAGCAGGGTATTTGATTAATTAATAATTAACTATTATTTAATTGATAATTATCTCTTTATTTTCAATTAATGCTAAAAAAAACGAAAGAATACAAAAAACCTTCACTTTTAAAAATAATTTTGTTAAAATAATAGTAATTTTGATACAACAAAATAATGAAATTCAACCATTTAGTCACGGAATCAGAAACAATCCGTGCACGAATAAGCTGCAAATTACGTCACACTATAAAAAAGGCAACGACAAACGTTTGCGTACAGATATGTTGGATAAATAAATGTTCAAAAAAGCGAAGCCGTGTTGGATATGCCCTTTAGACAAACTTGTGCAATCTGGAAAGGGGCGGCTGAGATCCCTAAAAATGTTCCAATATATTGAGAATACATGTTTTAGACTGATGCTGGTTCACTGTAGTCCTCATTTAAAAGAAGCACTCAAACTTTATATTTAAATTTGCCAGAATATTTATTTCCGAAGTTGATGGTTAATTAACCATTGTAATGATAACATACATTTTGCATTTCACTATCAGATTTTTTTAAATTCCCAAGTTAACTTAGAACGTGCAGCTTTTAATTCTTAGAGCCGGTTAATCAGAGCTTCAAATATTTCTGTGGCATATCATAAGACACTAACACTACTATGTATTTTTCAAAGTTTTTAGTATGTAACTGGCAATGTATGTTTGTTCGGTTGCAATCTTGCAACTCAGTTTTGAAGCAGGTATCTTCAACCGATTGATTTGAAATTCTGTATATACGTCTAGTTTGCATGCCAATCCCTGATTAGGTATGTGACGTCATTCTAAATTCAAGATGGCGGATCACCAAAGTTGGCGGACTAAAGAAAGTGGACTATTTTTTTTGCTTTCTTACAATATGGGTATTAAATGGAAGGCAGCAAAATTGATGACATAGGTATTTTTATTTTTCTAAAAACTAGGTATAATCCATCTGAAGTTCTCATCAGACTTTTGAAAAGGGTCGTTAAACCAAGTCTATCGTTAAATCATCATTTTTATAATGCCGTTTTTATGGGTCTTAAGAGTAAATAAAATTCTTGTAGGTACATCCAAACTGGCCGAATCAGATGTTTGGGTTTAGAAAGGGTTTCCCCGAAGGGCTGATGGTTGTAATAATATGTATTCTTTCTAATAATATTACAAGCAACATGGACTATATAAGTAAAACGAATGATCTAACTATTTTCATGAGTGTAATTCGATAGAATATTTCTCGATTAGACGACATAAAACTGTATTAATGCGAAATTTATATTATTTAAACAACATTACATGGTATTTAATTACCCTTTTTTGTTCATTTTGAATCACTTATTTTTGGACTAAACTTGAAGAATCGTTTTCAAACCGTGACATTTTTATGATATTTCAAATTAAAATTATGATAATAACAACAATTGTTACTTAGACGTTACTTAGATACCGACTTAAAGGGAAATTATCGGCACTGCCGGAGAGTTATCTCCGAAAAGATCCTGCTTCATTTGGAATTTTTACCATATGAGTGAAATATTCCGAAAATTTTTCGTAACTACAGTAAGAAACAATTAAAACAGCCGTTTTACATATATATTCAACCTATTCATTTATCCATTTATTTATTCATCGAGTAAGTATAGCGTTATTTCACTGACCTCTGTCCCACTCCCCAGAATTAAAAGTGTAGTTGCTGTGCTAGCTATAAAAAATGGTGTGCTAGATTGTGATAGGTGTCCTTCGTTTGTGCTAGCATTTTGGCGAAAAAATTCCGACCGGAGGTAGCTAGCGTTACCCTGGCCCCACCCGAATTCAAAAGCATTTTTATTGTAAGCTGTTGGTGTGCTAGCTATAAAAAATGGTGTGCTAGGTTGTGCTAGGTGTCCTTTATCTGTGCTAGCATTTTGGCGACAAAATTCCAACCGGGGGGGGGGGCTAGCGTTAACCTGGCCCCACCCGAATTCAAAAGCATTTTTATTGTGAGCAGTTGGTGTGCTAGCTATAAAAATTGTTGTGCTAGGTGCCCTTTATGTGTGCTAGCATTTTGGTAGAAAAAATCTAACCGGGGGGGGGGCAACTTGACGGACCTTGATTTGAGCACGTTTCCTCTGTGCTATCTATATATCTCGAATACGGCCAGATATTGCATGACTGTGTTTTCAGGCCCAGGCTGACGTCAACCAGCCAGACTCAGAACTTAACGCGTAATAACTTCAAAAATATTAATTTTAGAAAAAAAAAGTTTAAAGTAAAAGTTTTACAAATTTGTAGATGTACAAAATAGGTCATTAGGATTTTACTGTTTAAACAATTATTGGAAGAGATATAGGTCCAAGTCAATAAATAAATCGTAATGGTCGTATAAGTCGTTAACGGAGAGCCATACAAAAAAAATATTTAACAAACAAGATAGTAAATTTAATTATGTACAATAAAGGTTATTATCATTTTTGGCCTCAAATGGTGGCACTTTCGCCCTCCAAATTTTAAGGATTTTGTGGAGCATTTACATTCAGTTCGTGATACTAAACCTATTTAAAAAAGAAAATAACTCCTGCAATTTAGTGCATTATGGACAAGAGTAAGTGGCTCCTCTATTGACTGTACTAAATCTAGCCCGTTTTGTTTTATAATACACACAACGTCAAAAGTCTTTGACCCCCTGTATATAGAAAGTTTCGATTAAACCTACAGTAGAAACGCTGAGGGTTTTCCACCACGTGACTGATAAAACATCAACCATATGCATCTTAATCAAAACAATACGACAAGCGCATGTATTGAGTTTCGCTCTTTTTCTGTTATTAGAAGAAGACAGTACCAACATAGTATGTGTTGAATAATATCGTCAACTAAGTCACGTGATGGAAAAGCTTCTTCGTTTCTACTGTAGTTATTTTACTTATTGTTGTAAAATGTACGTACGAGATCCGGCTGCAGGATTAGTGCGCTCATCGTTTTTTGCTAAAACCCAAATTTTTATGTATATTTATAATTAGGAGAATATATATCTACTAGGTTGCCTATCAAAATTTGGCCGCTAGTATTTTTAATTAAATTGTCAACAATTTATTTTTGGGAAAAAATTTCGTTCACTTGTTTTTTAAATAAAATCTCGTCTACATCACGGCAGTTTATATAAAGATTCTACAAAATCATGGTTGCCGTTGCGCACCTGGCCGTACCTCTTCGCAGCCAGGTGTGAACAGGTATGATTTCGATACATTTATACGTTCATAACGTACATCTATTAATTATATATCAAATTAAAGCTCATTTTTTTCTTTTTATTATCATATATGGTTGCCTAATTGGGTCCGGCGGCAAATAACGGTTGCTGACTGTTAAATATGATACATATTTAAGGTAGAGTGAAAGAGAGTTAGCACCTTACATCATTTGTCAGACGAAGACAGCGATGGCCCACTGTGCGACGCTTTTAAGCCATTACGCATTGTTAGTAGTCTCAATTGAACAGCTGCGGCATTTTTTTTCTAACATAAAAACCTAACCACGTTGTTTTGGAATTCGTAAGAACAAAAGTTGAAATTTTTTTCGAAATGCTTTCAAGATTCGTGAGATCAATAACTCGTAATAAAATAAATAACTTCGCTTTAGATTGTATTAAAAACAGTATCAAGTTCAGCCCGGAAAATAACGGCTGGCTGCTATTAGATGGTTTTTTAAAACCAACATGATTCCTGGGAAGCTCAACTCCAACGGAAGTTATGAGAGTGCTGTGCGATTCCATGAACAAATTTTGATGAATTTTGATCTTTATATAAACTGCCGTGATGTAGACAAGATTTTATTTAAAAAACAAGTGAACGAAAGTTTTTCCCAAAAATAAATTATTGATAATTTAATTAAAAATACTAGCGGCCAAATTTTGATGGGCAACCTGGTAGATATATATTCTCCTAATTACAAATATGCATAAAAATCTAGGTTTTAGGAAAAAACCGATGAGCGCACTATTCCTGCAGCCGGATCTTAGACTATAAGAAACAAAAAAGACAATAAATTGATGTTGATAAAGAGTCCTTATCTTAGTATCAAAGTTTCTACAAATATTGATATTTACAATATTTTCAGTGAAGTCACAATTGTACTCTTTCTTTTAAATTTACCGCTTTACATGATACAGGGCATTTCAACTATCAGATATCGGAAATATTGGGCATTCTTAGATCATCTGTTGAACGAATAATTCACAGAAATCAAGAACTTGGTTCAGTAGAAAACAGACTACGTAGTGGACGTCCTCGAGTGTCCAGCACAAGTGAGGATCGTTATTTGGTGCAATATGCCCGCAGAAACCGAACGGAATCAGCTTCATCTCGAAGCGCTCACTTTCAGAGTACGTTTCGCCGTGTTATATCGACACCTACAGTTCGAAGACGACTCCATCATGCAAATTAACGTGAGTAGAGAATGGGACACTAGACCCACGTTGTAGGAGGGGGGGGGGGTGACGTCACAGCGGCCATTTTTTATCCAGTCGGCCATTTTTTATCCAGTCAGCCATTTTTTATCCAGTCGGCCATTTTTTATCCTTGTAGATTTCTGTAGTGGTGTACGCCATTTTTTATCCTTGTAGATTTCTATAGGGGTGTTAGCCATTAGTGCTTATGATTTTTTTATTATCAACGTTCTTATCTCTTTTGATGTCCCCCAAGAGATAATAGGATGAGTAAATGTCAGCTGAAGGTCGACGGGGGTGACAGCGTTCCTACAATCAATATACAGGGCTTCATAAGGGCACTCTGCTTGGATTTTCATCGAACAAAACAGGATGTACCAAATTGCCATTAGGTCACTACGACGACGGTCAATATATAGGATGTCATTGGACTCAGACACGTTCGATCGTTATACAGGCTGTACAAAGATGGCATAAGGGCGCTACAATGTATCTCTGCTATTATTGGACGGATTGAAGTCGAACAAACGCCATTGTGATAGGTAGAGCATTTTATAGGATGTACAAAGATGCCATAAGGGCACTTACATTATCTCTGTTATTATTGGTCGGATTGAAGTCGAACAAGCGCCCTTGTGATAGGTAGAACATTTTTATATACAGGATGTACAGAAAAAGATGCCATAAGGGCACTTGCATATATCTCTGTTATTATTGGTTGGATTGAAGTCGAACAAACGCCATTGTGATAGGTAGAGCATTTTACGTAAATAAACTAGATTAGGTTGAATCTATCGTCGCTTAATGTTACTAGTTCTCGGTAAACAGTGCTAAATATCAAGAGAAATGACAAAACCGCTAAACATAGCTTATATGGCATATGTCGACGAAAGATGGGAGAAAACGAAAACTGGACTTTATTATGCCCAAAATCGATGCATTTGTCTGAATCGTTCTAGAAACTTGCAATATAGGCCGCCCATATATTTCTTATTATTTGTAGATATCGTGGACATCTACATACATAATGCTGGGTTAAATCTATACAAACGTCGGTTTATGTTACTAGTTCTCCGTAAATAGTGCTTAATATCGGGGGAATTACGCAATCGCTAAACATAGCTAGTTATATTGTATATAACGAGAATAGTTGGGATGGGATATCAAAAGCTAGACTTAGTTTTGCTCAAAACCGATGCATTTGTCTGAATGGTACTAGAAACTTCCAATATTAGCCATTTATTTGTTATTATTGGTAGATCTTGTGAACATCTACATATATAATGCTAGATTGAATCTATATAAATAATGGTTGTTACTGATTCTCGGTGAATAGTGCTAAATATCGAGAGAAATGACTAAATCGTTCAACATATCTAGTTATACGGCATATAAAGATGGTTTATTGTAAAAGCTGGACAAAGTTTTGTTCAAATATTGGCCTTATAGTTGTTATAATTGGCAGATATCGTGGACAGCTACATATATAATTCTATGTTGAATCTATCTAAATGTCGGTAAATGTTACTATTTCTCTGAAAATAGTGCTATATATCGGGCGCAATGACAAAATCGCTTAACATAGCTATTTATATGTCATATGAAGACAAAAGATGATTATTGTAAAAGATGGACTTAGTTTTGCTCAAAATCGATGAATTGTCAAAAAACTTGCAATATTGGCCATATATTTGTTATTATTGGCAGATATCGTGGACATCTACATATATAATGCTAGATTGAATATATATAAATGTAGGTGTTTGCGCCAATACTAAAATTTTGATTCCTTAGTAATAGGCAACACACCTTACTTGTAAAGACCGGTCCGATATACATAATTAATATTATTAGAAAAAGTAGTTCAGATAGTGAGTTGGAATAAAACACTTGAATAAGCCATCATCATCAAAAAATATTGTTAATAATTCAATATAGTAGCATTTTTCAATCAGAAATCATAGTAAATTTAGGTGAAACATTGTGTAAACTACGAGTTTGTCAATTTCCTCGATTTACCCTATTTACCCGTACCTTAATCCCTAGTTTTATTTGGCAATACTTGGACAGGACAGCCGGTGTTGGGGTTCCTTTGTTTCACCCAGATATTTGGTAAGTGTTCCATTTAGAATATAAATTAGAATCTACAGTCCGCCATTAGTTTATAGAATCATATCATAAATTTTTTGGCCCTTCGAGCCGGATTTAGTATTATTTGTAAAATATAGTTCATTTTGCCGGAATCACTTACAATAAAAACTTGAAGTTCGTAGTTTTAATTAGTTGAAAGTAAAAACGATATTTTGGATATTGTTCGTGTGTTAGATTTTGGGCTTATTCAAACAATAATATAGAAAGTTTCAATTATTAATAGGTAATTTTTATAGTCGATTTGATTTAAATATAGAATATAATAGATTCCTCCTAAATAGCTCGTTTCATAGTAGAGTCAAATCGTCAAATAAAACATATTTTATAGTTCAGTGATTTAATCCAACATTATTATATTCATTAGTAATTCAGTTGTTGTTTTCGTTACTCTGATAGTAGAGATACAAAATGGCACAAAAAAAGAACAACAATTAAGAATTTTAGTTGCAAAAAAGGAACAGTATTTTGCCAGAATTCAACGTTTGTTCGATAATAGTAGAGATGTTTCAACGCCAGAAAAGGCAAATCAATTTCTCATTAGATATGCGACTTTGGAAACAACTAAAACCAACTTTTTAGATATTTTAGATCAAATTAACACACTAGAGTATGAGATAAATGACAAATTTGTTCCAAATTATCAAATTTTAGAAACATTTGACGAATTGATTTGTTATATTGAGTGTGTAGCTAAAAAGGTAAATGTTGACATTGCTAGGGAATCACAACCATTACGTCAAAATAGTAGTAAATCTAGTCGTAAATCACCGGAATTACCGCTTCCGAAATTTAACGGTGATATTAAAGGTTGGCATTTGTTTATCGAATGTTATAATAATATGATACATAACAATTGTGAGTTGATTGATATAGATCGAGATCACTATCTGATAGGTTGTTTAACTGGTAGCGCTCTGTCTGTTTGCCCAGGTATTGCTCCCACAGGCGATAATTATAGAATTATTTTCCAAACCCTTAAAGATAAATTTGAAGACAAACGTGTTATAGCTAATACGTTTTTAGACCAATTATTCAATTTTAAGCAAGCTAAACATGAAAATGCTACCACTTTAAATTTATTTTTAGAAAAATTTCATCCTGCAGTTACGGCATTACGTCAATTAAATATTCCTGACTTATCAGCCTATATTTTAGCCTATTTAGCATTTCAAAAAATCAATCCCGAGACTCAAAGATTATTTGAAAATACTAGAAGAAGTTCTGAAATGCCTTCTTACAATGATATATTAACTTTTCTAAAAGAGCAAGCTCAAATTTGTACTAGGACAAGTAGTGGTCTTAAATCCAATAGTAGTAATAATATAAATAATTCAAGTATTCATAGTAACAGTCAGTTAAACAATAGCAAAGCAAGGGTAACTCACTCCTTTGTCGTTCAAGGAAATTCTAGTAGTTATAATTGCGTGATATGCAAAGAAAATTCGCATTCAATACTTATTTGTCCCAAATTCTTAGAATTGTCCCCCGAAAAACGCTACCATGTTGTTAGAGAGAATAATTTATTTTTAAATTGTTTATCTAAGCACAAAGTTATTCACTGCAAAAGCAACTATACTTGTAGAATTTGCCAACGTAAACATTATAGCTTGTTACATTTCAAATCCTCGATGCAAAGTATAGCCAATAGTGTAGGTAAGTCTGACCAACCAATCAGTAGTAATTTGGAGACAAATGATCCTAATGTCTCTGAAATTTGTAAAAATTCCACCGCAGGCCCTTCTTCTTCTACTTTAAATAAAAAAGGCGGTACTTCCATGGAATATCCACTACCTCCAGTAGTGAATTGTTGTTCGGTTACCCATAGTCACAAAAACTCTTCTTCTAGCAATACTGTCTTATTGTCAACAGCAAAAGTGCATGTTCTAGATAGTTTCGGTAATTTTCACGATGCCCGATTTCTAATTGATAGCGGTAGTCAGGCAAATTTTCTTTCCCTAGAATTTAGTCGTCGTTTGAAATGTCCTCTAACGAAATGTCATTCTCATGTTTATGGAATTGGGTCCGCTAGTAGTTCCGTATATAGATGTTCAACTATAGTAGTAATTTCGCGGGTGGATACCACCAAACGTTATCCGTTGAAGGTACTGATTGTTGACAAAATTGCAGATCAGTTACCCGCTTCTCGCGTCGATTTAAGTGCTTTATCACATTTGAAATCACTTCCTTTAGCCGATGGTAGTTTTCATTTTCCGCAAAAAATTGATGGAATTCTTGGAGCTAATGTGTTTGCTCATTTGATAGGTAACAAACGAGTTGTAGGTCCACCAAACACCCCAGTGGCAGTAGAAACCACTTTAGGTTTTATAGTAATGGGCTCATCTCCCATTGTATCCTCATCTATTGATACTCACAGTTTTTGTACCATTTTAGAGCCCTCTCTCGAAAAATTAGTTAAGAAATTCTGGGAGGTTGAAGATTTTCCAACTTCTTCAGTGATAGTAGACCCAGTTGATTTGGAATGTGAGAAAATCTTTAAATCCACCTATAGTCGAGATCACTCCGGAAGGTATACAGTGTCGTTACCTTTCAAATTAGATAGTTCTTTATTAAGAAATTCATACACCACAGCTCTCCGACGATATTTATCATTAGAAAGGAAACTGAATAATAGTCCCAACCTTAAATCAAAATATACAGAAATAATTCAAGATTACATAGTTCAAGGTCACATGTCCAAAGTAGTAGAAAATGATAGTTCAATGGTACAATTTTCCATTCCTCATCACGCAGTCTTTAAAAATTATTCCCAAACAACTCCAGTCCGTATTGTTTTTGATGGCTCGTATAAGACGGACACCCTGTATTCATTAAATGATTTACTCTATACTGGTCCTAAATTACAGTCTGACGTCTGTACAATGTTCTTAAACTTTAGATTATTTGAAGTAGCTCTCACCGCCGATATTCGGCAGATGTATAGGCAAATAAATTTACACCCAGATCAACGAAGATTTCAAAGAATTTTGTGGAGATTCTCTCCAAATGAGCCCATAGAGATTTATCAATTGAACACTGTTTCGTTCGGAGTTAAAGCTTCGCCTTTTCTAGCTCTCCGAACTGTACGCCAATTAGCTGACGATGAAGGAACGTCGTTTCCTTTAGCATCTGAAGTTATTAAAAGAGACATGTACGTAGATGATCTTGTTTATAGTGTATCTTCAATTAGTTTAGCGCTTGATTTGTATGATCAATTGATTGAATTATTTAGTAGAGGTGGTTTTCAATTAGTAAAATGGGCCACCAATTCACAAAGATTATTAGAAAAAATTCCTCTTGACAATAGAACCACTAATGTGGTGAACTTTGATACAGATTCTCTGAACATACTTGGTTTACAATGGCATCCGAGTTCGGATTCTTTGTCATTTTCTTTTGACCTGGTTGATAAACCTTGTACTAAACGTAACATTTTCTCCACTGTGGCTCGTTGTTACGATCCTCTAGGCTTTTTAGCTCCTGTCACATTGTTAGCCAAACTTTTGATAAAAGATTGTTGGATTGGCCATCTGAATTGGGATGATCCCTGGCCTCCTGATATAGTCCACCGTTGGAATCAATTTTCTACAGGATTACATCATCTTTTAAACTTTAAAGTCCCTCGTTATATAGGTGTTGTGTTACATCAGCCAATCATTTTAGAAGGTTTCGCAGATGCATGCTTAACATCCTATGGGGCGGTCGTTTATCTTCGTAGTATAAATTCCAATGGAGAATCGCGAAATCCAAGGTTTCTCCAATGAAAGTAGTCACAATTCCTAGATTGGAACTTTGTGCGGCTCATTTACTCGCCAAACTTCTGAGATTTATAATAGATTGTTATGAATCTCGACTAAATATTACTCATATTTTCGCCCTGTCGGATTCTACTGTCACTCTCAATTGGATCGCAACCCATCCGTCCAAACTACAAACATTCGTATCGAATAGGGTGGCTCAGATTCAATCATTAGTTGATTATAATTCGTGGTTTCATGTCAATGGAAAAAACAATGTTAGCGATTGTTTGTCTAGAGGCTTAACTCCTTCCCAATTTATAGCTAATAATTCCTGGAAAAGTGGTCCTGAATGGCTGAAGTTAGATTCCGCTGAATGGCCGATTAGTACAATTTGCATAGAAGAGGATCTACCAGAATCCAAAATAGTTTCTTTAGTATTAGCTGCAGATGTCGAAAATTCTGTCTATTCTCTAATATTGCGTCATTCGAAATGGATCAAACTGTTGAGATCGGTTGTTTATATCCTTAGATTCGTAAAATTGTTGCCAATGGCGGTTTCTATTTCAGTATCCGATTTGGAAATTGCTGAACTTTCCTTAATAAAAGTAGTTCAACGTCGACATTTTCGATCTGAATTAGCACTACTAGCAAAAGATGTTATTCCAGCATCTTTAAGACATCTACGCCCTTTCTTGAAGGACGGCGTCATTCGAATTGGAGGTAGGTTGATGCATGCCGATTTAAATTTTGATGGGCATCATCCTATATTATTTCCCAAAAAAGATCATCTAGTAGAACTCCTTATTGATCATTTTCACAGAACTAACCTTTATACCGGTCCACACTTAGTCCTTTCCTTACTTAGATTACGTTATTGGATTCTCTCAGCTCGCAGTGTTGTTAGATTTATAATCCAGAAATGTAATATTTGTTTTAGATTGAGGCCAAAGCCTCAAATTCCCATAATGGGAAATCTCCCTAGTGTCAGAGTACAACAGGCCAAGGCCTTCTTGCGCACTGGCTGCGACTACGCTGGTCCTGTGCAGCTTATCCCATATCGAAAACTCGGAATTCGTCCTGTCAAAGCATATATTTGTTTATTTGTTTGTATGGCAACCAAAGCTGTGCATTTGGAACTTGTCACAGATTTGTCCACGCCCAATTTTCTTCAAGCACTTAAACGGTTTATAGCTAGACGTGGAGCAGTTTCCGAAATTTATTCAGACAACGGTACGAATTTCATTGGTGCAAAGACAGTCTTGAACGAATTGTACCAATTCGTTGTATCTCCGAAATACAATGATACCATATTGAACGATTTAGCTATTCGGGGAATTCAATGGAAATTGATACCTCCAGGTGCTCCACATATGGGGGGTCATTGGGAAGCTAATGTGCGCTCCGTGAAAACACATTTATACAAGGTAATTCAAAATCAGCTATTAACTTATGAAGAGTTCAATACTTTGCTAGTTCAAATTGAAAGTTTGTTAAATTCACGCCCGTTGTGTGTACCTTCTTCTGTCCCTGCGGACCCGGTAGCTTTGACTCCTCATTTTTTGACCCTTACTTCCCTAACTAGTATTCCTGCTTCTGACCTCACTGATCAACATATTAATAGATTGGATAGATTCCAAATGATTGATCGAATGGTCCACGATTTTTGGAAAAGATGGCATTTGGAATACCTCACTAGTTTGCAAACTCGACAACGTTGGAATACCGATAGTCTTCCTGTAAAAATAGGCACCGTTGTTGTTTTAGAACAACCAACTACACCACCCCTCCACTGGCCTTTGGGCATTATAGATCAAGTCTACCCTGGTCGCGATGGTATTATTAGAGTGGTCGATATACGCACGAAACATGGGACATATAAAAGACCCGTCATTAAGGTCTGTCCCTTGCCATTGCAATGAAATACAATAATCTTTACATCATGTAGTTTGTATGTATATATGTATATGTGTGTATATATATATATATATATATATATATATATATATATATATATATATATATAACAAAGAGATTCATGGGTAATTCACGCAAAATAAGGGCTACTGAAATAGAGTGGTAACCGGTTACCACTCTATTTCAGTAGCCCTTATTTTGCGTGAATTACCCATGAATCTCTTTGTTGTTGTTGTTAACATATCACGCGATATTCCTACATCTTCTTTTATATATATATATATATATATATATATATATATATATATATATATATATATATATATATATATATATATATATATATATATATATATGTATAGATAGATTTTTTGTTAATAGATTAAGTTATAGTTTGAATACTTTCAATTTATCGGTAAAAATTTAAGTTCAATGTTTAGTTACATCCTTTCCAATGTTCTGAATTATAGTTCAGCCCGGGGGGAATGTTTGCGCCAATACTAAAATTTTGATTCCTTGGTAATAGGCAACACACCTTACTTGTAAAGACCGGTCCGATATACATAATTAATATTATTAGAAAAAGTAGTTCAGATAGTGAGTTGGAATAAAACACTTGAATAAGCCATCATCATAAAAAAATATTGTTAATAATTCAATATAGTAGCATTTTTCAATCAGAAATCATAGTAAATTTAGGTGAAACATTGTGTAAACTACGAGTTTGTCAATTTCCTCGATTTACCCTATTTACCCGTACCTTAATCCCTAGTTTTATTTGGCAAAACTTGGACAGGACAGCCGGTGTTGGGGTTCCTTTGTTTCACCCAGATATTTGGTAAGTGTTCCATTTAGAATATAAATTAGAATCTACAGTCCGCTATTAGTTTATAGAATCATATCATACAGTAGGTTAATGTTACTAGTTCTCGGTGAATAGTGCTAAATATCGGAAGAAATGACAAAATCGCTCAGCAGACCTAGTTATATGTCATTTAAAGATCCAAGATGGGATAACAAAAGCTGGATGCTCAACATAGCTTATATGGCATATATAGACAAAAGAAAACTGGACATTGTTATGCCCAAAATCGATGCATTTGTCTGAATCGTTCTAGAAACTTCCAATATTAGCCATATATCTGTTATAATAGGCACATATCGCGCAAATTTACGTAAATAAGCTACATTAGGTTGAATCTATCGTCGCTTAATGTTACTAGTTCTCGGTAAACTGCTAAATATCAAGAGAAATTACAAAATCGCTCAACATAGCTTATATGGCATATATCGACCAAAGAAAACTCGACTTTGTTATGCCCAAAATCGAGGCATTTGTCTGAATCATTCTAGAAACTTGCAATATTGGCCATATATTTCTTATTATTGGTAGATATCGTGGACATCTACATATATAATGCTGGGTTAAATCTATCCAAATGTCGGTTGATGTTACTAGTTCTCGGTAAATAGTGCTAAATATCGGGAGAAATTACGAAATCGCTAAATATAGCTAGGTATGTGGCATATAACGACCAAAGATGGGATAACAAGAGCGGTACTTAGTTTTGCTCAAAATCGATGCATTTGTCTGAATCGTTCTAGAAACTTCCAATATTGGCCATATATCTGTTATAATAGGCATATATCGCGGAAATTTACGTGAATAAGCTAGATTAGGTCGAATCTATCGTCACTTATTGTTACTAGTTCTCGGTAAACTGTGCTAAATATCAAGAGAATTGACAAAATCGCTCAACATAGCTTATATGGCATATATCGACAAAAGAATACTGAACTTTGTTATGCCCAAAATCGATGCATTTGTCTGAATCGTTCTAGAAACTTGCAATAGTGGTCATATATTTCTTATTATTGTAGATATGGTGGACATCTACATATTTAATGCTGGGTTAAATCTATCTAAATTTCGGTTGATGTTACTAGTTCTTGATAAATAGTGCTAAATATCGTGAGAAATGACAAAATCGCTCAGTAGACCTAGTTATATGTCATATAAAGACAAAAGATGGGATAACCAAAGGTGGACTTAGTTTAACTCAAAATCGAGGCATTTGCCTGAATCGTTCTAGAAACTTCCAATATTAGCCATATATCTGTTATAATAGGCAAATATAGCGGAAATTTACGTAAATAAACTAGATTAGGTTGAATCTGTCGTCGCTTAATGTTACTAGTTCTCGGTAAACAGTGCTAAATATCAAGAGAAATAACAAAATCGATCAACATAGCTTATATGGCATATATCGACAAAAGAAAACTGGACTTTGTTATGCATAAAATCGATGCATTTGTCTGTATCGTTCTAGAAACTTGTAATATTGGCCATATATTTCTTATTATTGGTAGATATCGTAGACATCTACATATATAATGCTAGGCTGAATCTATCTAAATGTCGGTTAATGTTACTAATTCTCGGTAAATAGCGCTAAATATCGAGAGAAATGACAAAATCGCTCAGTAGTTATATGTCATATAAAGATCCAAGATGGGATAACAAAAGCTGGATGCTCAACATAGCTTATATGGCATATATAGACAAAAGAAAACTGGACATTGTTATGCCCAAAATCGATGCATTTGTCTGAATCGATGTCTTTTGTCGAGTACAGTCATCGAATTGAGGAATTATTACAATGAGAGAGATCTATTTCAATAATATTTTTATTAATAGACACTTTTGATTTCACTCGTATATCGGTAATTTAGTTCCTATGGTATCGCTTGAATGACGAAAACGGAAAAACTCGTTGATAAGCTTGGGTGTTTATTGGCTAACATAATTTGGAATCTTATGTTAATATACACCTTGATTTCGTTCGTCGTGAATTTCTAAGAATATTATTTAAATTTCATCACTATTCTCTCTCATTATAAAAAGTAACGTTATTGATTTCATTCCTCAATTCGAGATTTTTACAATGTATGGAATTTCATTGGCACCTAATACAAAACTAGAAGTACTACATATTTGAGGTAAGAAACAAGAATTGGATTTAGAGTTAGAAATTTGAAGCCACTTAGGAGACCCACAATATGAAGTCTGCAAAGAACAGATAAATCTAGGAAGTTCTCCACTTTCAAACTGTCTTCTTAAGTAGTAATTATAATGATCAGCAGATATAGTTTCCTTGGTTTTATATATCATTGCACAGTTATACCGATCTTTACTTTTTTAGTAAATTCCTTCAATGTGCGTCTATACTCTTCTGATAACAAAAATCATAAGCACTTCTGTAACCATTGCGCATGTCCAAAATAATGCTATTTTTCTCTCTGCCCCTCCAACTGATGCGTCGCTTGCCCAAAATAATACCATAACGACGGTGCATTAAACATATTTTATGACTACACCCCGTATATAAGAAATATATACCTATTCCACAAATTTATAACACCCTTATTGCATATTTTTTGATATATTCCGTATATAAAAAAGCTCTATCACAATGACGATTGATCTATGTTGGCCAATAATAACAGAGATGAATTTCTAATGTCCTTATGGCGTTATAAAAAATATACTATGCCTTTTCCATAATTATTAAAATGTAACGAACGCGCGTCTTATAGCAACTTCATGTACACACTGTATATCGAAATAATCTATAACGTCGTTTGTCCCATGAAAATCTAGCCAATAATAACGAAGATACATCGTAGCGCATTATAACATCTTCTTGTACACACTGCATATCGAAATAATATATAACGCCGTTTATTCGATGAAAATCGGACCAATAACAGCAGAGCGCCTTTTTTGAAATCCTATATATAAAAAATAATCTATAACGCCGTTTGTGCCTTGAAATCTGACCAATAACAATGGAGATACATCGTAGCGTCTTATGCCTTTTTTGAACATCCTGTAAAATGCTCTACCTATCACAATAGCGTTTGTTCGACTTCAATCCGCCCTATAATAACAGAGATATATGCAAGTGCCCTTATGGCATCTTTTTTGTACATCCTGTATATAAAAATGTTCTACCTATCACAAGGGCGTTTGTTCGACTTCAATCCGACCAATAATAACAGAGATATATGCAAGTGCCCTTATGGCATCTTTTTTGTACATCCTGTAAAATGCTCTTCCTATCACAATGGCGTTTGTTCGACTTCAATCCAACCAATAAAAACAGAGATATATGCAAGTGCCCTTATGGCATCTTTTTTTGTACATCCTGTATATAAAAATGTTCTACCTATCACAAGGGCGCTTGTTCGACTTCAATCCGACCAATAATAACAGAGATATATGTAAGTGCACTTATGGCATCTTTGTACATCCTATAAAATGCTCTACCTATCACAATGGCGTTTGTTCGACTTCAATCCGTCCAATTATAGCAGAGATACATTGTAGCGCCCTTATGGCATCTTTGTACAGCCTGTATAACGATCGAACGTGTCTGAGTCCAATGACATCCTATATATTGACCGTCGTCGTAGTGACCTAATGGCAATTTGGTACATCCTGTTTTGTTCGATGAAAATCCAAGCAGAGTGCCCTTATGAAGCCCTGTATATTGATTGTAGTAACGTTATCACCCCCGTCGACCTTCAGCTGACATTTACTCATACTATTATCTCTTGGGGGACATCAAAAGAGATAAGAACGTTGATAATAAAAAAATCATAAGCACTAATGGCTGACACCCCTATAGAAATCTACAAGGATAAAAAATGGCGTACACCACTACAGAAATCTACAAGGATAAAAAATGGCCGACTGGATAAAAAAATTTCTGACTGGATAAAAAATGACCGACTGGATAAAAAATGACCGACTGGATAAAAAATAGCCGACTGGATAAAAATGGCCGCTGTGACGTCACACCCCCCTCCTAAAACGTGGGTCTAGTGTCATATTCACTACTAACGTGCTAGAAGGCCATTATGGGTCTCCACTCTACTTCCTAGACATCGGGATGTCCGTTTCCAATGGGCGCGAGTGCATAGAGGTTGGCTTTTGCCCCAATGAAGATGGGTGTTATTTACAGATGAAATCAGAATTGTACTGATTAGTGATTACTATCGACAAAGGATTTGGAGAGAGCCGGGTCGTCCACAGACACTTAATTTTCCCCGCGAAGCTGCTTACTGTCAAGAGGGTACCGTAGTGTTCTGGGGAGGAATAATGTTCAACCGCCGCATCACTTTAATTCGCATTCCACAAAATATGACAAGTCAAATGTACATCGAACAAGTTATTACACCGATTATCTATCCCATAAGTAACGATTTAGTTGAACATTTTGTGTTTATGGGCGATAATGTCCGACTACATCGCGCAAAAATGGTTCAGGATGAACTGGAAGAAGGATATATCAGTAGACTGAATTGGCCAGCCAACTATCCTGATATGACTCCAATTGAAAACATGTAGGATTTCATTACTAGAGCCATTCACAATCGTGTCAATCCACATCAGACTGCAGATGAGGTAGTCGCTGAGGCGTTAGAGGAATGGAACAATATTTCATAAGTAACTAGCAATCGCTTGATTAATTTCAATGCACAGGCATGTCAACATGTTATTGGGACGTGGAGGAGGTCATGCCGACTATTAGAGCCCTTTCAGACTAGGATACTGTATCCGAGATACTCGTATCCCAGATACAGAAAATACATGCGTTTAAATGTACGTTGTCACACTGCATTCAGCACGGCATACTGTATCGCGATACTAAATTTCTGAATCTCGCTCTTTCAGCCACCGGCGACAGTATCCGAATTAACATTGTGGCTTATGAACCTTTTCAGACTTGCATACTTTTGCGGTTCAAAAAACAGCATCGCATATCTGTACAATATTTTTATTATTCATTAGTAGAAGTGAATTCGAATAAAACTATTTTTCGATTGCACCAAGGAGCGAGTTAAGATACGACGATGGCTGACCCATGTAAAATATTAGCTTACGTTGTATTTCTTTTAAAAGTTATATAAATGAATAATGATGTAATAAAGAGAGAGATTGTTTGTAACTTTCATAGAATAAATGTCTTAAATAGTAATTTTTTTGTTTTTATAAAGTATTTTTCGAAGTGACGAAATATAATTGGCGCAGTCAGTAGGATATTTTCTCATGTAACAATCCTCAAAATGCAACTCAGGATTTTACTCACATCCCATATCGACACAACCAGACGTAATATTAGTAAACGCTTTAAAAGCAAATTTACCTTATATCAAATTTCAAGAAATAAATGCAAACTTCCTAGTCGACACCGGCAGTTCTAAGTCTCTGATAAATCCCGATTTAGGTTACAAATTTTATAAACACTGCATTTTTTAAGAGCCATTTAATATACAAACAGCACACGGAATTTCGTATCATAATGAAATAGCTCATATTCCATTATTTAAAACTTTTAACTTAAATGAATCTCATAAATTTTATTTATTCAAATTTAGCGACAAATTTGATGGTATCATTGGCGTCGATTTATTAAAACAAATGAACGCAAATATAAATGTTCATCAAAAACAAATTGAAACACCCACAGCAATTATTCCTTTAATTTTTGATTCAAATGTAAATAATGATAGTAAGGTCCAAAAAAATAATTATTCGATTATCATTCCTGGCCGTTGCCAACAAGTTGTTAAAATCCCTGTAACTGAAACAAATGGCATAGGTATACTCGAATACGAAAACTTAGGAAAAGGTTTAGAAATGCCTAAGGCATTAGTCAATATTCATAATAATTTTGCAATTACAACCATCATAAATAGTAACGAAAATCCAGTAAAATTAGATATAAAAGAACCTTTCGAAATTGAAATTTTAAATTTACTAGAAGTAAATTTTCTTGAAAACATGGAATGTGAATCTGATTCAGAATTAACAACTATTCAACAAAATAAGCTTAAAGAAAACTTAAAAAATCTCAGACTTGATCACTGCAATAAAGAAGAAAAACAAGCCATTAGAAATTTGTGTTTTAATTATAGAGACATATTTTATTGTGACGGAATACCATTAAGTTTTACCAATCAAATAAAACATAAAATCACTTTGACTGATGATAGCCCTATTTATACAAAATCTTACAGGCTTCCCGAAATACATAGGGAAGAAGTTAATAGACAAATTACAAAAATGTTAGACGAAGGTATTATTGAACCATCTACATCTGCATTTTCCTCGCCAATCTGGATTGTTCCCAAGAAATTAGATGCATCGGGCAAAAAGAAATGGCGTTTAGTTATTGATTATAGAAAATTAAATGAGAAAACAGTTCAAAATCGATACCCAATTCCTAGAATACACGAAATACTAGACAGGCTAGGTAGAGCAAATTACTTCACAACACTTGATCTCGCAAGTGGTTTTCACCAAATTGAAATAGATCCTCAAGACATTGACAAGACAGCTTTCAGTACTCCCCAGGGACATTTTCATTTCAAACGTATGAGTTTCGGACTTAAAAATGGTCCATCAACGTAATGGACAATATATTGCGTGGTTTGACTGACGAAACGTGCATAGTTTATTTAGACGATATCTTAATATATAGTACATCCCTTCAGGAACACTTAGAAAAATGAAAATCTGTTTTTGAAAGACTTAAACAACACAATATAAAAGTTCAACTTGATAAATCTGAATTTTTAAAGAAAACAATTATGTATTTAGGACATATAATCACACCCAATGGCGTAAAGCCTAACCCAGACAAAATTTCAATCATTAAAAATTATCCAGTCCCCAAAAGTCAAACAGAAATTAAAAGCTTCTTAGGTCTCTTAGGTTACTACCGACGTTTCATTGCAGACTTTGCTAAAATAACAAAACCCATGACCAAATGTTTGAAAAAAGGTTCAAAAATTATTCATAACGAAGAATTTCTTAATTCATTCCAAACTTGTAAGGAGATATTAACCAATGACCCCATTTTGCAATATCCTGATTTTTCAAAAACTTTTATTCTCACAACCGATGCTAGTAAATATGCAATAGGTGCAGTTTTATCCCAAGGAAACGTACTCAATGACAAACCCATAGCATATGCTTCAAGAACTCTAAATCAATCTGAAATTAACTATTCGGTTATAGAAAAAGAATTGCTTGCCATTGTGTGGGCATGTAAACATTTCAGGCCTTATTTATACGGCAGACAATTTCATATTTACACAGATCACAAACCTCTTTCTTGGTTATTTAGTCTTAAAGAACCAAATTCCAAATTAGTCCGATGGCGTTTAAAGTTGGAAGAATATGATTATAAAATCTTCTATAAATAGGGAAAATTAAATTCCAATGCCGAATGCTTATCTCGAATTCCTATCAATGCATTAGAAACAGAATCAATAGTCAATAACCCCGGAGATTCCCAAGACGATATTCTAGATTTCTTACAGCAGTTTGCTGAAAATATTCCCATAGATCCACAACCTTCTACAAGTAACACTAATCAATCAAAAGTTAACATTATATCTGACGTACAAATACAACCCCCAACACTACAAGAAAATAATGATCGTAATGATTTAAACACTCCTGAACCCTTCTGGACAAAACCTGACTCAGACGACTCTGACAATATAACAAACCATTCAGCAAAAGATAACAACAGTAACGGTATACCCATTTTAGACGAAATGATAAATAATAAAGTACAACAAGTTCTTGTTTATCCAAATATATATTCAAAAACAGATGTTTCTCATGAAACATATGAAAATCAAAAAATAATGAAAATTAAAATTCCCGAGATAGATAACGAAAAATTCATTTTCTGTTTTATAGCTGATAATGATAATTTATACCGTGATTTTAATAATGTTTATCTAAAACATTTTTCTGCGAACGGACCGAAATTAATTAAATGTACTAAATTACTTAATACTGTAAAATATCAGGAAGAACAAATTCTTTTGTTATAAAACTACCATGAAGGTAAAAACAACCATCGAGAAATCCATGAAACTTTAGAACAACTACGTAAACTTTATTATTGGAAAAATATGAAAAATACAGTCACAGACTACATTAATAATTGTACCATTTGTCAAAAAAATAAATATTCAAGACATAATCCTTATGTTCCTCTCATGTTGACAGAAACAGCTTCTAGACCATTCCAAATTGTTCACATAGATGTTTTCGTTTTTGACGGAAAAAGTTATTTAACATTAATTGACGCATTCACAAAATTTGCACAAGCAATATTCATTCCAGGCAAATCTGCAGTTGTTATAAGCAAAGCACTTATAAAATATTTTGTTTCTTTTGGAATTCCCCAATCAATAACAGTCGATAAAGGTACAGAATTTAACAATGAAACAGTTAAAAATCTCCTGGCATTACATAAAATAAAAGTTCACTTCACAACTCCTGGTCATCACGAGTCAAATTCAATAGTTGAAAGATTACATTCCACCTTAATAGCACATTTAAGAAGTTTAAGAGAAATTTATCCCAATGAAAATGACTTAATGGACTATGCTATTATTGCCTACAATAATTCAATACACAGTGCCACGAATTTCACACCTTTTGAACTTACCTTTGGACATACACATTCTAGAAACCCTAACGAAATTTTTATGACTCATTCATTTTATACAGATTACGTTAATAACCATAAAGAAAAATTAGAACATATTTATGAAGATGTTCGAGAAAATATGAATAAAAATAAACAAAAAATTATAGAGAAAACAAATATACAAGGTGACACAAACATACAATTTAAAATAGGTCAAACTGTATTCAAACGAAACCCCAAAAATCGAAATAAAAAAAGTAAAAGATTTTTAGGACCTTATAATACAACAAAAATGTTAGATAGAAATAGAGTAGAAATTTCCAGAAAATCATTAAAACATAAGAAACAAATAATAGACAAACAAATAGTACATATTAAAGAATTAAGGAAACCTCCTATTACAGATTCTTCCTCTGGATCGCCAACGCAGAACCAGACACACCCCAGTACCATAACCTAAATGATAATCCCGGTCTTTTTCCTCTTCATTTAGGAACAGCACAAATAATTAAAATAAACTATTGGACGTTTATACATATATTTGATATTACAAACATTAACAAAGAATTTCTTGCTTTAAAGGAACAATATAATAATCTCTATAACTCTTTATTGAAATCACCTGAAATTTATAATTTTAATAAACATTTTCAAAATTCTTATCACCTGATCAAGTTAATTGAACAAAAGATTACCCTTCAATTGAACCAGTTAAATCCATTTTGGAACACAAAATCAAAGAGATCATTATTTGACGGATTAGGATCTGCAATAAAATTTATAACCGGAAATTTAGATCAAAATGATGCAAAGCGTTATGACGAAGCCATTACATATTTATCTAACAGTCAAAACAAGTTGAAATCTCTTATTCACGATCAAATAACTTTACTCCAATCGTCTATCAACAACTTTGAGAATAATACCAAAATATTAGCTCATAACCAATTAATATTAAATTCACGTATCAATGATTTACAAAAAATAATTACACACTTGAATATAGATAAAGTAGAAACTTATCACTATTTTGCAATAGAACAACTTGTTTCACAATTTTCTATAAGTTTTCAAATAACATATGATATACTTGAAAAAATTGAAACGGCAATCAGTTTTGCCAAACTTAATACTTTTCACAATTCAATAGTTGATCCTAACGATCTGTTTTCTGAAATATTAGAAGTCAGTAAAACATAGACAAAAATAACAAATTTCCAATCAATTTGTCTTTGCACAACATTTTATTGCTTGAGAAAATAATTGAAATCAAAAGCTATAGTAAAGGTAACAATATAATTTTCATACTAGAAATACCAATTGTCGAAAATTCAGAATATAATTACTATCATCTCTATTCTTTACCTACACCATCAAAACAATCCTTTAAAACGATTATACCACAATCCAAATTTATCCTTTTAAACGATCAACATTACACCTTCTCAGAAGAAAGCTGCAAAGAAATATCTCAAGAAGATTTCCTGTGTAGTGATCTCCAAAAGTTACCAATTACTCAACACACTCCTTGCGAAGTACAACTACTTAAGTACTCTCAGTCAAGAGATTTATTATGTAAACAAATTCCAGTGATTATCAATAATGTAAAAATTCAGAAGATAGAAGACAACCAGTGGATCGTAATATCTCCATTTAACACAGTGGCCATCCAAAAATGTGGTAAAAACATGAATAACATTCCACTAAACGGTAGTTTTATAATTGAATTAAATAACCAGTGCGTAGTCTCAATAAACAATTTCACATTAAAAACTTTTTCAAGTAATATACCAAAATATAAAAGTGTAGAACTTCCTAAATTGCAATTTTCGAACGAAGACTTTAAAACAGACTCTTTTCATTTAAATAAAGTGCAAATAGACTCAGTGAATTTAGATGAATTAAGTAACATTCAGAACATACTCCAAGAAGACAAATCGAAATTAGCAAGATTGGACTTGGCTCCTGTTCATTTCAAAAAGATTAGCTTTTACACAATATTATTATACATTATTGTCTTTTTAAGCATAATCCTAGTAGCCTTCAAAATTTACAAAAGAAAACAGAAGAAGATTAAGAAGAAAAATGAGAAGAAACAAGGAAAAAGGGATTTCAAAAACTTTCCTGGCATCTCAAACTCTGGAGAAACCCCATAGTTTTCTCTTTGGCCGGAGGAGTTAAGATACGACAATGGCTGACCCATGTAAAATATTAGCTTACGTTGTATTTCTTTTAAAACTTATATAAATGAATAATGATGTAATAAAGAGAGAGATTGTTTGTAACTTTCATAGAATAAATGTCATAAATAGTAATTTTTTTGTTTTTAAAAAGTATTTTTCGAAGTGACGAAATATAATTAGCGTGAAGTTTTTGATATCGACAAATTTATAAGTGTGGTAGAACCGAATTCTTGTATATGGGATATACATATAGAAACTAAATTAGAAATGTATAGAGCCAATTAATTACTGTTGTTTTAACAAGTGAGACTATGAAATTTGTAGATTTTTATGATTATTTTTTCAATACACAATAAAATAAAATATGTAGATTTTTTATGATTATTCTTCTAAATACACAATTAAACACTTCAACTTTTTAGGGTTTGAATATCACAATTATTTATGTGTAATAACAATAAAAAAAGTTTTATATAATACATATATTCATTATATAAGTATGCATAAAAAAGTAGGCCGCATAGACTTCTTGATTAAATTAACTTTTCAAACTATTATGAAGTTCTTCATAACGCACTCTTCAACGCCCATTTTATAATAAGCACGGTACAGCACTGATATTGTGTTTGTAATGAGAAAATTAATTTACAAAACTATATTCTGACAAAAGTATCTTGACGTTATCCTGCCTAAATTCTGTATCTCACATACAGTATCTCGGATACAGTATCCTAGTCTGAAAGGGCTCTTAATCAGAGTTCAACATGTTTTATTACTTTTTTTTCATTTAATAAATTTTGTCAACAAACTTACATATTGGTTAGTTCTTAATTTTCGAAGTATCCTAGTTTGATGAAAACATTTTTCCATAAATAACATATTCAGTAAACAAAATACTTTTACTGTATTTTTTTGTTTCTTAAGAAATTACTTATTTAACAAGACTGAGGGGGGTTCCAAGGTCAAAGACTGTTGACGTGGTATGTAGTAAAGCTCGCGTTTTAGTATTGTAAATATACATATAAACTTTGTCCACGTGTTATTTATCTTAGTTTTTCAGATGACTTTAGAAATACTATATAATATGCTCTATTATTGTTCTTTTGTCTTTTATTTGTTCAAATATTTCCACGCCCGTGCATAGCTTAATTTCTTATTATTTCTTTTGTTGTTATATATATACAGTGTGTACAAAAAATAACGTTATTTGCTAATATTTCGATTTTTGATATGCTTACAAAAATGTTTCAAATAAAGGTTATACGAAATAAATCAAACTATCAGAATGTCAGTTAGATATATACAAGGTGTACCATTCCTCCAGAAAATCGTAATGATATATTTTTTAAAAGGTACAGACATATTTAACATTTTTTGAAAATATTATTAGATGTTCAAAGTATCTTCTTCTATTTGGAAATATCTATTGTAAAAAGGTGATGTAGTATCAGTATTATATATTTAAAAACGTCCAGATTATCAGGTTCTGTTTTGTACAAAACATTTTTGACATATTTCCGAAATAAATAATCTATCTGTAATAATTCGGGACATCTTGCTGGTCACTCTATGGCGGCCCTTTTTCCTATCCACCAGTCTCGGAAAACTTCGATCAAGTAATTTTGTACATCAACGCTAAAGCGTGGTGTTGCACCATTCTTCCGTAATCAAATTTCATATACATTTTAAAAGTAACTACATATAAACATGAAATTGCAACATAAAAAATATTTTTACCAATCATAATAAAAAATAACCAATAAGAGTAAAAGAATTATACTTTTACTTGTCATTAATTATATGTAGAAATAAGTTGATAAAAACGTGCGGTTTTTACGGTTGCATCTCTAATTTAATAGACTGTCAAAAATGTTAAACTACAGGGTGTTTCTAAATTCATACGACAAAATTCAGGAGGTGATTAATCGTATGAAATTAGGATGGGTCTTGCCTATAACAAAATTTCCTCAGCCCACCCCTTTCCGAGATATCTCCCTTAAAAGGTGATGACTAAAATTGGGTTTTTATTTTTTTTTCTAAAATTTCAGTAAAGCTATAAACTTGAAATTCTGTATTTTTCGTGCACTCGCAAAGTACGAACCACGGGTATTTGTTCAATATTCCTGTTACATTATACGGGGGTGAAATTAGCAACCCTTACTTTATTTCATATCAAAACTTTTTTTCGAGATGACGTTTTATGAAATAAAATTATAACTGAAAATCCTTGTTTGATTTAAAAAAAAATTATCCTTAAATTTTTTTCCCAAAACCAATAGCTGTAGAGAAAAAAAATAAACAATACAGAAATAACGTAAATATAACAACCTACAAACTTACAAGTAACCTTCGATTGATAACTATCAACAAGAGTGTTTGACATCAGCCTACTACAATTTGAATAAACATTAAGTAAGCACGGTAAATGAATTGTCGAAATGACAGCAGCCTACTATTCTAAAACTATGCAATTATAAACAAGGTAGAGGTGGCAATTTTCAGCATTTATTATGAATCGTATTACATTTTACATCTTTACTGTTTTCCACTCAATTTATTAAGAAAATTATAAAGCATGGTGTTTATTCTTTTTTCTCTGCAGCTATTGGTTTTGGCGAAAAAGTTAAGAAACTTTTTTTTTAAATAAAACAAGGATTTTAAGTTATACTTTTATTTCATAAAACTTCATCTCGAAAAAAACTTTTGATAGGAAAAAGTAAGGGCTGCTAATTTCACCCCCTTATAATTTAACAGGAATATTGAAAAAATATCCGTGGTTAGTCCTTTGCGAGTGCATGAAAATTACAGAATTTCAAGTTTCTAGCTTCACTGAAATTTTAGAAAAAAAAATAAAAACTCAATTTTAGTCACCACCTTTTAAGGGTGATATCTCGGAAAGGTGTGGGCTGAGGAAATTTTATTATAGGAAAGACCCATCTTAATTTCATACTAGCAATCTCTCCTGAATTTTGTAGCATGAATTTAGAAACACCCTGAATAAAGGGTGTACCATTTAAAAATAAACGGTTTTAAAGGTTAAAACTAACTTTTACGCATCTGTGAGATGCCCTGATTAATATTCTATCATAAAATTGTCATTTGTATACACTTAGGGGGATGTATCGTGTTAACAAACCGAAATTTCTCCAAAAGTAACCAAAAATGCAGTATATCTGGATTTATAGGAACCGCTGTACTTACTATAGTCAGCTGAAAATATCCAATTATAAAATTGGCCACTTGTGTACACTCCGGAGGCTGTATCGTACTAAACCCGAAATTTCTCCAAAAAGGACAAAAATGTGGCACTTCAGGTACCATAGCACCCGTTGTACTAGCTCTGGTGAGCTAAAAATCAACAAGGTTCATCTATAAGACGCCCTGAACAATATTTAATCATAAAATGGGTCACTTGTATACACGCAGGAGGCTGTATCGTGCTAACAAACTGAAAATCTCCAAAAATGACCTCAAGTACCATAGCACTCGTTGTACTGGCTGTGGTGAACTGAAAATCAATAGGGTTCATCTGTGAGATGTTCTGAATAATATTCAATCATAAAATTGGTGACTTTTTGCACTTCGCAGGCTGTATCGTGCTCACAAACTGAAACTTCTCAAAAAATTACAAAAATGTCGTACTTCAAGTACCATAGCATCCGTTGTACTGGTTATTGTGAGCTGAAAATCAATAGGGTTCATCTGTGAGATGTTCTGAACAATATTCAATCATAAAATTGATTATTTGTTGTACTCCGGAGGCTGTATCGTGCTAACAAGACATGTAACGGAAAGTGGCCGATGACAACGACGACGACATACACACAGGATTTTTTTTCTAAAAACCATTTTTTCGTGTTGTTCTTGATGAAAAAAATAAAAAAAATGTTTTTCAAATTTTCAACTTTTTTGTGGGTAAACCAATACTTTTCTCGCATATTAGATAGGTTGGGCGGAAAAGTAATAAAAATAAGCGGTTTTAATGATTAAAACTAACTTTTCCGCACATTTATAGGACCCAATGATATAGGTAGGAGGGAGGCGCCTTACGTGGTTAGAAAGCGGTCCTCGGTCCGCCATAGTGGTACTGGGTTTACGTCAAATCAGCTGATTGTGCTTAGTGTGTAGTTGTAATCTACTTTTTGGTTATTTTAAAGACTATTATTATGATTTTTTTTCGACTATTATAAACACGTCTTCATGTGCAGTGCGTAGTTGTTCTAGTCGACAACGTGGTGATAGAAATCCTCCGGAATTACATTCCATATCTGATTGTAAACATAATACAGAGCCTTACTAATTTTTTTTGTAAATAAAATTCGCACTAATAATGGCTCTTATGAATAAGTTTTTGAGTGACACCGCAATGTATATGTTACCAGGATAAAGTTCCTCCTTGCCATACCAATGTCCAATGTTTTAAAAATGCAATAGAATAAAGTAGTTTAACAATAATAATATCATTTGGAATTATTTATAAAACTTAGGGGCATTTAATCCCTATTTGAATTATTTATTACGTGACAAAGTACAATTAAGCTGAAGAATACTTTTTGACAAAAATTATTGTTGGCAATAATGCTATCCCAGAAATTATCTCTATAAAAATAAAGCAAACAAGACCAAGACACTTTAGCAACAAAACTGTTTTGTTTAGCAGACAATAAATTGTATGGGATAGGATGATATTTTTTGAGAAACCACATTATTTGGTAGAGGATCAGTTATGGTCTGGGGAGGAATTTCTCTCCAAGAGCGCACCGACTTAGTGGTAATAAATAATGGCAATATAAATGCTCACGAGTATATAGTGGATATTCTGGAATAACATGTGGTGCCAGTTGACCTTTTTATTCGCCCAAAATTCTGCTAATGCAAGACAGTTCACGTCCACATACAGCTCGAGTGGTACAAAATTACCTAGAAGATGTTGAAATCAATACTATGGAGTGCCCAGCACGAAGCCCTATTGAGCATATTTGGGACATGCTTAGTAGACGCCTAAGGAATCTCCCACACCAACATAATAACCTAGAGAACATGGGACAACTCTATTGATTTTCAACTCACCAGAGCGAGTACAACAGGTCCTACAAATCCAGATGCACCACATTTTAGCAGAAATTTCGATTTGTTAGCACGATACAGCTTCCGAAGTATATACAAGTTGTGATGATCTCAAAAAGACATTATCCGAAAAGACATTATTAAATTCGTGTAAATAATAATTTCATGTGGTTAGCGGGCAGCCATCTATTAAGGTCAGGTAAACATAGCAAAAGCACGTCCGCTGTCAACATATCACATTCACATGCTCAGGAAAGTCAAGTGTACGGGCCACTGACTTATTAGTTCGAAGACTTCCTATAAATAGAAATGTTCGACAATTTCATGATGATTCATTATTATTATTATTTTAAATAGTACAAATGTATATATTGTGTATCTGTGTTAGTAATTCTTAATTATATTTTATCCCAGTGAGTTTTAAACGATGTTATTTATTCAACCCTAAAAGAATGGTTACGAGGTAAGTGTTTCTCAAAGATAAATGGTTTTATGGTTAAAGAAGTCTATACGAGGGGCACTTACTAAGTAACCACCACAAAGTGACCAATTTTATTATTAGATATTGATCAGGGCGTCTCACAAATGAATTATCCTATTGATTTTCACTTCATCGCAGTCAGTACAACGGGTCCTATAAATCCATATACACCATATTTTTGCAGAAATTTCGATTTGTTAGCACTATACAGCTTCCGGAGTATATACAAGTGATCAATTTTATGATTAGATATTATTCAGGGCGTCTCACAAATGAACCCTATTGATTTTCATCTCACCAGAGCCAGTACAACGGGCCCTATAAATCCAGATATACTACATTTTTGGAGAACTTTCAGTTTGTTAGCACGATACATCCTCCGAAGTATTTACAAGTGACCAATTTTATGATTGAATATAAATCCAGATATACCTACTACATTTTTGGAGAAATTTCGGTTTGGTAGCACAATACAGCCTCCGGAGTGTATAAGTGCGGAAAAGTTAGGTTTAATTTTTAAAACCGTTTATTTTTTCTACAAACCCGTTATTCGTGTTTTTTCCCAGAAAAACGAAAAAATAACTCAAACAAAAATATTCCAACTTGTTTTGGTGTAACGCAATACTTTTCGTGCATCTTAGATAGGGTTGGGCGGAAAAGTAAAATATTTCATCATTTCTGGAGTTATGGTTACCCTGTATATTTCTAACTGACTTATTCTGATAGATTGATTAATTTCGTATAACTTTTATTAGAAACTTTTTTCGTAAACTTATCAGAAATCAAAGTATTAGCAAGTTACATTACTTTTTGTACACACTATATACAGAGTCTCCAGAATGCCAAAAATTTGGGAGCGAGTAGTGGAGGTAAAAATAATGTTAGAAGTTGAAATAAATGTTTGTCATACGAGCCTTCGTTTCGAAGTTATAGGTCTTTAAAGTATCGAAATAAAAACTTATGTTTAGACACCGTTCATAGATTCCAATTGGAATCTATGGACGGTGGATATACTATGAAATTTCAGAGATTGATTACATACTACAATGTGCTGTGTTTATGAATATACATTACGCATATAAATCCAGACGCGGCTTGAGCTCAGTGGCTAACAATCTGAAATTGTAACAAGGACAACCTGTATAATATCTAAATTCCAAAAATTAATTTGTTCATCTATTTACAAATTAAAAAGTACTGTTGTTTGAAGTCGATAAAATAAACGGTTTAGGAGAAATTTGAATTTTGATATCGGAGTGTGTGTAGAGTAGCACCTTGGAGAAAACTGGAGCATAATCAGACTTTGAACGCTTGAACTAAAACTAAAATTACAATGTAATTGTTGTATTACATTTTAATACTATCTCAATTATTGATAGTTTTCTCCAGACTGTCTGTTTTGACAGACTATGACGAAGGGGTTCTTCTACATACATTCCGATCTAAAAATTTAAATGTATCCTAAACCGTTCATTTTATCGAACTCAAACAAGAGGATATTTTGATCAGTAAATATATTGTAAAATTGATTTTTGTAATTTAGATATTATACAGGATGTCCCTGTTAAAATTACAGAGTGTTAACCACTGGGCAGTGGATTTCTGTATGTAACATTATTTTGACCTATTTTACTCGCTCCCGAGTTTTTGGCAATAAGGTCCTTCACACCCCGTATATATATATTGGTACTTCCAACCTCTTGACAATGTTGTTTTTATAGTTTACCATTTTTCCCAAGAAAATAGCAAATAAGCACAATCGCGTATTAAGGTTAACCATTATCAATAAACGATGTTAATAATATTTCCCACACTTGCTAGAGAATTTACAAAGATAATATTACATGTTGTCAATATGGAAGTACAACATTTTAAGAACGTTAGGTGTAATGTATTAAAGAAGACTAATATTTATCTGTAGTATTTGGTACAAAATATATAATGTTATGAAAGTGAGTATTTCTTATAAGTTGTGTGGAATCACTGAATATATAATTATAAAAAAATATTATAGTGTTGGAACTTGACAATAACATGAAGAGATGACAATTTTAATTGTATTAACTTTTCTACTCGCAGGTCAAGAGATAATAATTCTAATCTCACTATTAACACAAACAGTCTTTATTTGTATGTTGTTAAAGCAATGTGAAAAAGTATGGAACCTTAACAAATTTTAGTTGATAATTGAACCATTATTAAACTTTCCAACATTATTTACTCTAGCCAATGTTTACTTACGTAAGTAGATGATAACCAAATAATAATTATAAATAGAAATAGTTTCATTATCGAATAGTTATTATTTCTTTCACTATCTATTCAGATAAATAATTCATATATTTTCTATTCATTATTTTCTTATTTTGATAAAAATTTATACAAAATACAATCTTGAGACTATGAGATTACCAGATTCGTTTCCCTTGGACTATTTTCACTAGGTGTATAAGAGCCTTGTTTAGGTACAACAGTGATTTTATTGTCAGTATTGTAATACTGATTGTTTTCAGTCGTGTCCATATGTCCTCGTTTATTACTTGTCGATCGTAATCTTGTTTTATGTAGCTTTGGTGATTATCGGTAGTTTTAGCTTCATGCGTATGTTTAAAATATTTCTTTGTTACAGAGCTGTGATACTTAGATATTTTTACATTTCCGTCTATTTCGGAATGTGTAGTTGTACCATTAGCGGTGTCGTATTTAATTATTGTCATTAAAGAACCATTTGGTAAGGTCTTCGTCTCTTTAATTACTTACGTAACACTTTGCAGATTATTAGGAAAATCGGGATTTTAAATATTTGACACCTTAGTACTGGTAATTCGACGGGATGACGATGTATGTTAAGTTAACAGAATCGTATTTAGTTGTTGTATGTCTTGAACCGTCTGGTAATGTTTTAGCGACTTTTGTGACACTTTGAAGATTATTCGGTTCTTTTTTAGTTGAAATGTCAACTGTAGATTCCTTTTCGTTGATGACACGATTTGATGAAGTAGATGCGTAGTTTTTAGGTTATTTTTAGCAACGCTACTTACGGTGTCATATGTTGTTGATGATACCTTAGAACCATATGGTAAAGTTTTGGTTTCTTTAACAACCTTAGTGATTTCCTGAATTGCTTCTGGTAATTGAACTATTTGGTTACCGCAAGAAATGTTTTCATTAGTGTGTCGGCTAGATGTAGAAGATTGACTTGTGAAGTTCCACCAGAAGTGTCATATCTGGTTGTTGTAACTCTAGAACCATCTGGTAATGTTTTGGTTTCACGTATTACTTTTGTAGTTCCATGTAAATTACTTGGTAGTTCTTTGTTCGGGTTGCGAACTGCTCGAAGTTATCATGCATCTCACTAGACATATTTTCAGATTTACCTCTAAAATTGCATAACGTTATTTATAAAGAAGGATAGGAGATATGTCAATATATTATTATGTTCATATAATGTGTATGAATCATTTTTCTTTTTATCCTGTTTATAATAATAATTTGTATTATTTTGTTACAGATGGCTGCTAGGGAAAAAGGAGCACGAGATAAAGGAACAGAACTGAAAAAAATTACAATAGACGGAGCTCAAACCTCTGGAGCATTGACTTGCACTCCCGAAGTCTGTCGAAATGCGAGACAACGTTATACACCCCCAGATTTGTCTGGTGACGCTCCGTGGAATCAAAAAAAGACTTACTTGTTCATCGGAACAATATGCGTGTTTTTCCTATGGATGATCATTTATAGTATTGTCAGTACATTCCATTTAGTGTGATTTTAATATTCTCTCAGGATTTATATTTTTGTTTGAACATTTTAAATTTTAGTTTTATTATTATGTGCTGTGTGTATGTTTTGTTTTACAAAAATTTATTAAAAATATTGCAATACTGAGGACAAATGATCTATTAATATGATGACACGATCTTCAGTATTTTTTCCAACCAGACATCAAACTGAAACGACTTGAACAAAATAGTCTAGGCTAAAATAAAAAGTAAGCGACTATGATGCATTTAAATTGTATTACACAAAAAAGTCAACGGACATCAATATTTTATTTTAGTTTAACGTGCCTCGACAGCGCTGGTCATTGGCGGAGAGAATAATTACAAATATATACAAATATTTACATGACACATTAACAACTATTACTATTCTGAAATTATATTTTATGGTAGAGATTTTAGCTTTGAGAAACTGTAAAACTGTCTTGAGGTCAGTGGGGCAACCTTTAGGTTACGCTGTAGGTCAAATCGTTTATACGTAGCGGTAAATTGTTTGCAGTCAGTGAGTATGTGCTTAACGGTCAATATAGCAATAGCTACGGCAAACAGGACGACTTCCTGAAGACATCGGATAACTGTGTGTGAGTTTAATGTGGCTAATTTTAAGTTTTCTGATTATAGTAGCTTCTCTCCTTGTTAAACAGTTCAGAGAGAAAGGATAATTAGATGAATGGATATCGTGATGTGCTGTCATACTGCTGCGCCCTAGATATTGCCAAGATTCTTGCATAAAGTTTTTGAAATGGAACTTGAGGTCGGTTGCAAGCTGGACTATGGGTTTTGGATTGTTGCTAGAGGAAGCTTCCTTAGCGTGGTGATCCGCAGTTTCGTTACCAGCGATTCCAATGTGAGATGGAAGCCAGATGAAAGAGACAGTTACATCACGAGCAAAAAGAGTTTGATAGATGTCATGTATGTTGTGGACAATTGGGTGGTCCGTAAAGATGGATTTAATTGACTGAATCGAAGAAAGGTAATCAGTACATATGGCAATAGTTTTATGGGGTAGGGAGAGATATTTGAAAGCCTGAAGAATACTGTAAAGCTCACTCCTGTTAACAGTACACGTCGAAAGTAAAGAGAAGGAGATTCTGAGTTTATGTTTCGAGATAACTACACAACCAATACCGGAATCAATCTTGGAGGCATCTGTATAGATTATTTATTAAATCGTAAGATTTTTTTGTAGTATTTCCAGGAATGATTTCTTTACAAGTTGACTTGGAGATTCATGCTTTTTATAAATGGTAAGTGAAGTATCGATTATAGGAATATTTTTGGTCCAAAGAGGAGAAGAAGGTAGATGCAGTGGGGAGGTCAGAGAGAGGTCAGTATCTTTGACTAAAGGTGTGAGCAATTGGGGAATATATTTTATAGTTGTTCGAGGGTTAGTAGGGAGATTGGTCCTTGAAGTGAAAAGATTGAAGGATACTGAAGCAGCACATTTCAGGAGAAGTCGTCTTAATGAGAGGGGTTGTTCATTAGCTTCAATATAGAGTGTTTTTAAATGAAACTCAAGGTCTCTAGTTAATTCCACAATATAATACAAGTTATTGAAAATTCTAAAAAATTGACAATTGTTTCGATAAATCAATATCATCGTCAGAATGACAGAAGTTACATTTCATTTTATGCCTACCTGATGTTTAGTAGTTATATTTTTGGCTAGACCAAGAAGTAACCTAACTTGTGATTGGCTTAATTTATGTTTATAGAAAAAAGAAGAAGATGTGATATTACAAATATTGAAGCTTAGATATTATTGGCCCTATGGTGATATCCTGGATATCATTATTCCAATTAAGATCAGTATAACTGTGCAATGATATAGAAAACCAGGAAAACTATATCTGCTGATCTTTACAATTATCACTTAAGAAGACAGTTTATTAGTGGAGAATTCCCTAGATTTAACTGTTCATTGACAACTTCATATTGTGGGTTTCTTAAATGTCTTCTAATTTCCAGTTCTTCAAGGAAATCCAGTTCTTGTTTCTTTTCACAAATATGCAGCACTTCTAGTTCTGTGTTAGGTGTCAATGAATGATTGGTGTCAAGTAGATGTTTTGCGTAGTGAGATTTATCTGGTTGTTTTAATCTGTAAGCTCGTAAGTGCTCACTGTATCGTATTTCAAAATTCCTAAGGGTCTGACCCAAATAGACAGCATTACATTCTGGACATTTGAGTTTATATATACCTGACTTCTTTAATAGTGGTATTTTTGTTTTTACATTTAACAATTTTGTACTAACGTTACTTTCTGTTTTAAAAGAAATTGTTGCATTCGTTGCTGAAGATATTATCTTTGAAATATTATTAGAAATATTTCCTGCATATGTGATGGTTTTATAAGTTTTAATTTCATCAGCTTGTTTAGGATATATTAGTTGTAATGCCACTTTTTTCTCTTTTTTACTAATTAGTTTATTTATCATATCTAATGGATAACCGTTAGATGTTGCTATTTGTCTAATTGTATTAATCTCTCTATCAAAATTACATTTGTTCATAGGAACTGAAAAAGCTCTATGTATCATTGAATTATATGCTGCTAGTCTGTGTGAGACAGGGTGGTTAGAATTGAATGGAATTGTCACATCAGTCTGTGTTGGTTTTCGGTAAATTGAATAATCAAGTACATCATTAACTCTTTGAATTTTTAAATCAAGAAAATTGATTGAGCTATTTTCTTCAATTTCTATTGTAAATTTAATTTTCGGGTGTAAATTATTGATGTGGTTGAAAAACACATCTAATTGTCGCTCACTACCCATAAAACAAGCTAATATGTCATCCACATATCTATACCAAAATAAAATATTTTTCGAAATATTACTTTCAAAGATCTTTCTTTCTAAATTGTCCATAAAAATGTTTGCTAAAATAGGTGATATAGGGCTTCCCATTGGTAAACCTTCATTTTGAATATATATCTTATTGTCAAATTATTGTCAGACCCTTAGGAATTTTGAAATACGATACAGTGAGCACTTACGAGCTTACAGATTAAAACAACCAGATAAATCTCACTACGCAAAACATCTACTTGACACCAATCATTCATTGACACCTAACACAGAACTAGAAGTGCTGCATATTTGTGAAAAGAAACAAGAACTGGATTTCCTTGAAGAACTGGAAATTAGAAGACATTTAAGAAACCCACAATATGAAGTTGTCAATGAACAGTTAAATCTAGGGAATTCTCCACTAATAAACTGTCTTCTTAAGTGATAATTGTAAAGATCAGCAGATATAGTTTTCCTGGTTTTCTATATCATTGCACAGTTATACTGATCTTAATTGGAATAATGATATCCAGGATATCACCATAGGGCTAATAATATCTAAGCTTCAATATTTGTAATATCACATCTTCTTCTTTTTTCTATAAACATAAATTAAGCCAATCACAAGTTAGGTTACTTCTTGGTCTAGCCAAAAATATAACTACTAAACATCAGGTAGGCATAAAATGAAATGTAACTTCTGTCATTCTGACGATGATATTGATTTATCGAAACAATTGTCAATTTTTTAGAATTTTCAATAACTTGTATTATATTGTGGAATTAACTAGAGACCTTGAGTTTCATTTAAAAACACTAATATGAGCATATTCCACGAAATAAGGGTCGAGACAGTCAATTTCATTCAATATAGAGACTATCAGCAGAGCTAGAGCGGAAGGCACCAAGGCAGAGGCGATATTGTGAACAGAGTTCAATATATCTGTAACGTATTTGAGGGCAGACGTTTAGATAAAGCAACCATAGTCAAGTTTCGAACGGATGAGAGCTCTGTAAACTCTTAATTATACAATTTCGTACCCAATGAAGATGACTGAGGGTTTTAATTATGTTTAATCTCTTTGGACAGATGCCTTTGGGTTCATGGATATGGTGTTTCCAATTAAGTCGAGAGTTGAGGGTTATTCCGAGAATTTTACATTGGTTTACAACGGGGAAAGGAAAGTTATTAATGAAAATGTCAGATAAAGGAGAAGATGTTCTTCTTGAGAATTTAATTAGTTTGGATTTACTGTGAGATAAGGATAATCCCAAGTGAAAAGATCTATCCTGCAGAAGGTTTACAGCGTTTTGAAGGAGTTTGCATCTGGCTGGGATCGATACCGTGGCAATAAGCAATTAGATCATCAGCATATTTTGTGGGAGCAGGAAAGATGTAGCATAGCTCGTTTATTTTGAGGATGAGGGGGGTAGAAGTTAATTCTGATTCTTGAGGGACACTAGCATTTTGTGTATGAGGCAATGAGAGTTTACTATTAGCGGAAACCCTAAAGGTTCTACTAGTTAAGAAATTATGGATGAAAGAGTTTATGTTTAATAGAACGTGATTCGAGGCTTATATTGTGACAATCAGGTTCAGCCAGTTTAGATCTTTTGTTTTGTTTTAATTGAATATTGAGAATTCTGGAGGAGGCGTTGGATTAGGATTTGCGAGAGGAGTAATGGATGGTGATATGGTTTGTGGAGAGTCAAGATTGCTGTCATTTGAGAGGGATCGTTTTTCGCCAGTTACAGTAGAGGAGGAAGCGAGTGGCACTTCTGAGGGTTATTAGGGAATGTCTGAAACGGTATCAGTGGTGACTTGGTCGGCAGAAGAAGAGAGTTCAAGACTGACGGGTGTATTTAATAGGGGGGGGGGGGGAAGGTAGTGGGAAGTGGAAGTGTTGGGACATGATTCAGCGCGGTATGTCCAACCTGATTGCAAAGAAAGCATTCAAGTTTATTGATAGTAATGAATATTCTGTGTGATGTATTTTTATGAATAATAAGAATCGAAGTTTGTGGTGAAAAATCATAACTTGTGGGTAGAACGTAGGGACGGCGGAAGCTCAAGACATCTGCGTATTCATCATCGGGCGGACCACATTTAACGTATGAAACGGGGAAGTAAGTGTCAAAGTGCTTTTTCAATAACGGGATGTGGAATGGATGGACATTGGAAATATTCTTTTGGTGGGGAGATAAGCCGACAAATAGGAATAACATTGGGAATAACCAGCATATTTTGATTAGATTTCAGAATGTCGTCGAGTGGTAGATAATAAATAGATACTTATGCGGCCATGATATTCTGGAAGCAAAATGTACGTTTTTGGGAGAGACAATGTTACCTATTGCTTTGATATAATCGAATAGTACAGTGTTGGGGATAGACGGCATAATGATGGCTTGATCTCGAGATGGTTCCTTGGAAGTAGGTGGTCTTGTTGAGATAGCCGCAGCATAAGATATAGGTGTTGAAGAGGTATTGGTGGTCTTGTTGAGATAGCCGCAGCATAAGATATAGGTGTTGAAGAGGTATTTGCGTTTATCAAGATAGATTGTTTATTGGAGGTTGAAGAAGTGGTGGTTGTGAGGGGAGGTTTGACATATTGATGTGATCCTGGATACCAACATTAGTTAGGCATAGAAAGGAAAGAACAAAAAAATATATATAAGTAAATCTCAACTCAGAAGTCTTAGTGGGTGGCATACCAATTTTGAATAAAAACATCACTTTTACAAATTTTTGTTGTCACATTTTAATGATGACGAAAACACCTTTTTATTTGATAGGATATTAGCGACTTAACGATCCGAACCAAATGAGTTCAATCGATCAATAAATTAAATGAGGTGTATTATATTATATTAAAGCGGATACAGGGTGTCCAAAATATTGAAATTATATTCGTAAAACTCAACTTGTTCAAATGAAAAACCCTGTATATTTTTACATTTACGGATTTTACGCTTGATTTTGAGCCAATTTTTATTAATAAGTCATATATCAACACTTTATCGTTTTCGAAATATTTTGATTTTTGTGATATTTTTCTAAATTTACGATGGTCTTACGCTTAATTTTGAGCCAATTTCCACTATTATGTTTTTTGAGCTAGATTTTAGTAGAATACACTGTAATATTTTAAAAAATTAGAAGTTACAAATAATGTTCTGCTATTTTTTGTACTTTAAATGATTTTTACAAAATAATTTAAAAAAGCTCGTCCTCTTGTTTTCTAATAACGGCTTCCCTAGAAACATTCTCAAGATGTTAATTTACAATTCTAATTTCTTTGACGGGCCGGTTGACAATATTGTGATTGATCCTTACCGGTGTGAACTTGGCAGCCAAAATCTAGCGGCCGATTTACCGAAGACGCCCGAACGATCAGTGGTGCATTATTTAGGTGCGTTTAAATGTAGGTGCTTTTAAATTTTACAAATCATGACATTATATATTAATAAGTAATAAACTACAATAACTTAACCAGAAAAAATGAGATTTAAGTATTTATTGTACTATTTTTATTGTAATAATAGAGAACTGTTCTAGAAAACAAGATATTATTCTATTAAACATATTATATTGAGATTGAGAGAAACAAAATAGAGCACTGGTTTTACAGTTACAGTAGAAGTAAAACGAGACTAGTCTGATTCTCTGACGAGGGGTATAACAGGGTGAAAGGGGGTAGCAACCAATTCCAAAATGAAAAAGGGCAGAAGGGATAATGTTATCACTCTGAAAATCGATATACGCACCACAGAATCCGCAATCGTCAGTTTCTGCTAGACCTATTTAGCTGCTTCCTAAGGCGATAAGGAGATGCAGCTTATTTTTACTGAGATCCAAATGCCTTTTGGATCTAGCGGTGTCAAAACTCCGCAGGAACTTTTTGGAGTGATCCAGCTCGGAAAGGCATCGCCAGAATGCTTCTATTTCGGTTTCCTCCTTTTTCCGAAACTATTTCCTATATGAGCATTTTTCTACACCACAGCAAGGATCCGGGCCAGTAAAGGACGTTCGTGCTCCTTTCCTGAAAATTTTATTGGCCTCTTCATTTTCTATGATTCCGGAGTGGTCAGGAACCTAGACTAAAGAGACTCTGTTATTCTGGCTTATTTCATCAAGTTTTCTTCGGCATTCCCATACCAACTTTGAGTGAATACCATAGGAGATCAATGCTTTGATAGCTGCTTGACTATCAGAATGTATCGCTATGTCACATTTCTGATAGTTTCTTTCTAGATTCATTTCCACGCATCTTTCGATTGCAAGTATTTATACCCGAAAGACGCTCGGACAGGAGCCTAACGATAATGAGTATATGGTGCCAGGCCCGAATACTCCAGCGCCAGCTCCTGTGGTGGTTTTTGAACCATCTATCTGTGTACGATTTGGTGGTGTTTCCTTTGAGAATTTGGGTGGTGTATTCCCTTTCTCAGTTTTCCCTCGTACTTAGCATCATATTGAAGCTCTTTTCGATGCTTACTTTCTTGATCATTTCGACACTCGGACGATTCGCTGATGAGATGTACTTTGTTAGAGAGGACCAGGCTCCCTGATTTTCAATACTCTCATTTTCTGAACCTTCCCTAGATATTCTAAGAATTTCCTCTTGGGCTGTTCTTTCTATCACCAGGTGTAGAGGTGTGAGATCTGTAATGATCTCAAGTGCCCTAGTTGGGCATTTTCTCATAGCTCCAGATATGCACACACAGGCAAGCCTTTGAACTTTGTTGAGTCTTCCTCGTACTATTCTGACCTGCTTTGGTATGCCAGACTATTGGCCCATACGTAATTGCTGATTTCACAATCATGGCGTAGTCGAGGGATGGCATAGTAGCTATTTTTCCCAAAACTATTTTGGTGTACTCCAAGGTGTTCCGCAAGTGGCAAATCTGTTTAAACGATGCGACTCTGATTCGTTTTCATGGTAAGTTCTCGAACATTTAACAGGTGTTAAAAAAACATCTGCGGCTCTCAATATCACGCTTATTATTCCGAACATTGGATACTTATGGTAAGTTTCACATTTCTATCATGTTTGTTCATCTTTTGGCTTCCTAAGGCAATATAAATTAAACTGGTAGAAGTTTCGTTTATATAATTTTAGGTTATGAAAATATTTGACCATAATTTTGGCTGAGATGCCATAGTATCTCAACCGCTGCTAATTAAGTTCTTTCTTTTTAGAATAATGGGTCGATATAAAAGAATATCGACCAGACAAAGCTGGACAGAGCAAAATATTGATGCTGTATTAAATAGGAGAATGGTTTGGCTTCTGGCCTCAAAAACAAATGACGTTCCCTTCATAACATTGAGACGTCGTGATGGATTTAAGAAAGGCTACTTGGGCGGTCACAAAATTATTTTTCCTGAGAGACTGAAATGATACAGCATATTAAAGCGTTAAAAAATTGTTTTTTTTTCTGTTTAACCACAACAGATTTGCGCAGACTTGCCAATCAAGCGACAGAAACCAAACATATAGAACATATGTTTTCAAAGGAAAAACAACTTGCTGGTTGGGATTGTCTAAAAGAATTCACACAACGCAACCCCTCAGTCTTAGAACTCCAGAATCCACTTAAGCCAGGGCTCGAGCATTCAATAAACAACAAATTAAAAATTATTTTCACCGTTTGTTAGAAGTTTTCAATTAATATGCATTTGAACCAGCAAATATTTGGAATGTTGGTGAATCGGGCTTGTCTACAGTTGCCTCCAAAAATGTTAAAATATTCGCAACTAAAGGACAGAAACAAGTCGGGGTGCTAAGTAGTGCTGAAAAAGGCCAGCATTTGACAGTATAGTATGTTGCATGATGCTGTTGGAACATTCCTGCCACCCGCATTAATATTTCCACGTAAGGATATTAAAAACGAGTTAACGGACCATGCACAACCGGATCAGTTGGACTGACTCAGGAGAAAGGTTGGATGAACAATGAAGTATTCTTAAAATGGCTCCAATATTTCGTAAAGTTTGTAAAACCAACCATGGACCAAAAAGTATTATTCTGTTGGTAGATGGTCACAAATGTTTAGAAGTTCTAACTTTTGCGAAAGAAAATGGCATAGTGTTTTTTGTTTTTCACTCCAATGCAGTGCAGTGTGCAGCCACTGGATAGAAGCTTTTACTCACCCCTCCGTTCATTCTATAATTAAGAGTCGACCACTTGGCTAAAGAACCATCCAGGCCGCACAGTGATGACCCATTTTCAAGTAGCTGAAATTTTTAACGCTGCTTATATGAAGGCACCTACAATAAAAAATGCAACGAGCGTCTGCGCCTTAACAGGCATTTCTCCGGTCAATCCTAATATTTTTCCAGAATGGATGTTCGCTCCAAATGTTACTAATATTACAGAAGGCGATGTTCACCCAAAAAGAACCATCTACGGAAGCAGGTCCGTCTCTTACCAACAACGAATGCAATAAACCTAATATTCACCAAACTGCCGATGTTAGTAATATTTTTCTAGCCGATATATCTCCAATTCCCTCTACTGCAGAAGTCAATCGCAGTGATAGACAAAAAGGAAAATTTCGAGTTATTAATACCACACCAGAAATATCCTTGCTGAAACAGTTGGTCGCTGAAAAGTAAGCACAAAGGCTGCCCGCGTTGTGAAAAATCTTTTGGTAATACCTGAAGATGAATCAGAAGAGGAAGCTTTGCAGATTGAGACTGATGATGAAGATGATGCCGCCTGTTTGTATTGTAATAAATTGTTTTCATGTTCCCGAGAAAAGTGGATGAGGTGCCAAAGTTGTCACAAATGGTCCCACAAGGAATGTGCTGGCTTATCTGATCATTTGTGAAATTTGCTGATAAAATCTGTATATACCACCTTACTTATACATATGTGGGTGAGATGGCACATATTTGAAAAAAAATCATATTTAAAAAATCTGTTTGTTAAACGTTTTAATGAATACTATAGTACATTTATAAATTTGATATTAATAACCGTTTTTATTACCTCTGCAACTCTACTAATTATCTATTGAAAGTTCACAAAAGAGTATGCCATCTCAAATACATCTCCCCAACATTCATCGTAGTATTTTAGGGTTGCAGCCCCAAATCTTACCAGCTAGACTTGTTCACGCCATCAATGCTTTTATTGCTTTACTAGCAGTTATTTCAACATGCTTATTCCACAGAACTTTACTATCTAGGGTTATTCATAGATATTTAACTTCAGATTTCCATTCTATGATTTCCCCGCTAAAAGCTAGGGATTTCATAGCTAGATGTGTTCTTTTCTGGATAAATGGAATTACCGTGGTCTTGTTTAGGTTAATATTGAGCCCCATTGTCAAACACCATTGCTCAATAGTTCTGATAGCCTTTTGCAATAAATCACACAAAGTGCTATCAAGCTTGCCTCTGACTATTAGAACTATACCATGAGCATAGCCCATATATTCGAAGCCAAGCTCCGTTAGCCTGTAGAGCAACTCATCTACTACTAGGCTCCATAGAAGGGGATATATTACTCCCTCTTGAGGTGTCACGTGAGTATCTTTAATAGAGGTGGTTTGATTTCCACCTGTGCCTCAGCTAACCTCGTCCTCAACAACTCATACATCCATTTTATGATGGTTTCATTCACTCCTGGCCTTTTTAGTGCTTGTTTGACAGACACATGAGTAGTGTTGTCAAAGGCTCCATACATATCTAGGAATGTGCACATTGCGATTTCTTTATTATTCAGAGTTTTCTGGATGACTTAGGTCAACTGATACAGAGTAGACTTCGTTGATCGGCCCGCTCTGTAAGCATACTAACATTTATTAAGTTGTGTATTCTCCAGATTATCCGTTCTTATGTAGTAATCCACTTCTTTTGCATCGTTTTAAGTAGAATAGAAACGATGTTAGACAGATGGGTCTAAAAAATCGGGGATCAGTCCAGTCTTCTTTTTTCCCTAGTTTTGGTATGAAAGTTACCCTTGCCTTTCTCCTTTTTCTAGGTATTAGACCCACTGCTTACCAAATCTATTGCTTCTTTAAAATTAAGAAATGTTTGTAAATAAACAGGGATTTTAAGTAATATTTTCATTTTACAAAACTGAATCTCGAAAAAAATATTTGATATTAAATAGTGTAAGGGATGATAATTTCACTCCCTTATAATCTAACAGGAATGTTGAAAAGATACCGGTGGTTGGTTTTTTGCGAATATATCTTTACTTAAATTTGAGAAAAAAAATTAAATCTCAATTTTACTACCTTTTAAGGATGATATATCGGAAAAGGGTGGGCTGAGGAAACTTTGTTATTGGAAAAATCCATTATAATTTCATTCGGGCAATCACCTCCTGAATTTTTTCGCATAAATTTAGAAGCACCAATCAACTTCGTAGCTTTTTCAGATGTCGGTGTGTGCACGAGCGCATGCATGGTAATATTCCCAAACACGCCAAAGAAGTATAACTTCAATAAGCCCACATGATCTCCGTTTATCAGATCAGACCAATCATTAGGCCTTTTGTCAAAATAGGATAATTTGTCTCATAAATACGGCTATGAACTCCTTAGTTAAGGTTTCCCCAGTGTAGTAAACATTAGAACTCTTAGAGCTTAGAGGTGTTATCAATGTTTTTCAATGATAATTTGTCGTTTCCTAACGTTTTAAAATTTGTAATGAATTTAAGGTTGATGATGATGATAAAGTTGAAAGATGAATATGTCGATAAAAAAATTATTTCAATCCATTCAGTTCAGCGAGAAATTCTTCCATAGTTATACGATATTTGAAAGAACAAAAGCTTATGGTGTGAAGTTGGGTTTATAGAGCAAATAAAATAATAATAATAATTAAGTTTATTGTAATTTCTTAAAAAGGGCTATCGACCGTGTCCTTCTGCCCATTAAATTTACATACTTTATAATACATAAGGACATATTAATATTGTTAACTTAAGTAATACATTTAATGATGTGAAATAAAAGTAATACATACGTTCACTGTTAAAGTACTTGTATACTTTCCCATAGTGTATTCTCTGGAAATTTGCATCTTGATATTCTGTTTTCCCTGGTGATACAGTAGTTGGTCATAAGGAGTCTGCTGTATTCGTTTTGCGCAAATTTTTCTGCATGTTTTTGTACGTTCATTTAGGGGTGCGATTTTTGTTATTTCACTTGTCATCGGATATCATTTAGTTTACACTTCTGAATGGGACTTTCCATGATGTAAAATATACTTGTACACCCTCTTAAAGGGGTATTTTAATGTTTTTTGAATGATTTTATTGTAACAATGGCTTAACATCATACATTGTTTCATTTTTATTCGCTGGCTGTTTTTTGACACCTGTTATAGGATCTTTTTTTATGACGGTAGCTCTGAGAATGGCCTAATGGCCGAAAGCGCTTAGCTGCATTTTAATACATAAATACACACTGAGTACTCGTCGTTTCATTCACTCAATTTCATATAATAGCTGATTTGGAGGATTATGTAGCGTATTCCTTTGATGGCGGGTTTTCGTGATTTTTCTAATTGAGGATGTTTCTGCGACCCGTAGCATATGTTTGGTATAAGACCGTGTGTTCAGGAGAATGATACTTGCATATGCATATTCCAACGTATCATAGGTCTGCATATCAGTTGGTAAATTCTGCTGCCACTTTCAATGTCGATTCCTCGGTTTTTGTATGATAGGGAACGGAAATGACAGGAACGGGTAATGGTACTTTTCATTATGTTCGAGCAGTGAGCTTTGAATTTTAATTTGCTGTCGAGTAGTATGCCTAGGTATTTTACATTGGGGTTGTGGACGAATCTGTTGATTTTTGAGGGTGATGGGAGAGGGAAAGCATTTTTCAGTCGGTGATGAAACAGGATTAAATGTGATTTCGAAGGATTAGGAAGTACTCTCCATTTATTAAACCAGATCATTGTATTATTGGTAAATCCCTGAAGATGTTCTGCTGCTTGTTTGTATTTTTAGCATGACAAACCAACACTGTGTCGTCTGCATATTGTAACATGTAGTTGTCTTTCTTGAAGTGTTCTGGATCTTTATTATAAATATCTGCACATAATATAATATATAATATTGGCGACAGAGGAGAACCCTGTGGCAATCCTTGCTCATTAGTAAATTCCTTTGAATATTTGTCATTTATTTTAAACCTGATTTTTCTCTTATTTATTATGTTTGTTATAATTCTGATTAGGTACTCCGATACCTTCATTTCATGAAGCTTTTGTATATCAACCCATAATGCCAGACACTATCGAACGCTTTTTGTAAGTCTAGGAATAATACCGCCGTTTTTTCTCCCTTTAGCGCCGTTGTTTGTATATTATTAGTAAGGATGACTAGTGGATGTACTGTAGAGTTTTTTTGTTTGAAGCTGAACTGGTATACAGGTATTTTATTTTTGACATCTTTTAGGAGCTTTGCTATTATAATTTTTTCTAGATTCTTGCCTAGATTGCTAAGTAAGGTTATTGGTCGATAAATTTGTACTCTTGTATTGTCTGTATTACGCTTTGGAATATTTATTATAATTCCTATTTTACAGCACTCGGGGTAATACCTAGTGAGTGATTTGTTAAGCAGTACTCATACATCTTAATGATGTGTTGATGTAAGTTGTGGTTAAGTTTTCTGAGAATACCTTTTGTGACAGAGTCACAACCTAGAGTAGTATCTTTAGCAAATGAAATAAAATATCATGAAATAAAATAGAAAACAAAATAAAAGGAAATTTGTTCTGTTTACGCATACAAATAAAATAAGGAATATTGATTGACCAATAGAAATAGATCTTTGGCACAATAAAGAAGAACGTTTCAATAGGTTTAATTCATAGACAAATAATAATATAAGAGACAGTTTGATGCATAGGCGGTATGTGGCACAACGTTTCTGCGCAAGTTCCCCTCGCATGGAGTCTCTACTGTCGCGAACTACAAGACTGTTTTACATAAACAAAATAGAACAAAATATCATAAATTTCAATACATTTCAAAACATCGCCTTTAATGTGGATAAATATTATAAAATATCCTAGTATATTAACTTTTACGTCATTAAAAATGAAAATATACAAAACCAATCTTACATTGGTTGGTGTGAATCTGGTTTCTGTTTGTCAAATGCAAAGTGACAGTGTCAAAAATAACAATTCCGAAAAAGAAGACAATACAAGAGAACAAGAGTGAGTATTTTTTAATTTATTTAGGATTTAGTTTTAATAAAGTAAATAAGTGAACCTTTAAAATGTCACCACCAGGTAAAATTCGTCGTAGTTGTATAGCAAAAAATTGTAATAATACATATTTTTGGCCGCTTCGCAATTTGGAGTTTAAGAACAAAACATTTTTCAAATTTCCATCTGACATTAGTCAAAGGGAACAGTGGTACAACATTTTAGAAATTCCTTATACATCCAAAGATCAAAGGTTGTGTGAAGATTATTTTGATGATGAGGCATTTACAAATTCATTATGCAAAAGACTTAATAAATTTGCTTTACCTTTGCAACCCTTCCATCATACACCACCAAAAGTAGCTGAAGATAATAATAATAAAACTCGAGCTTTTGAAAATACAGTATTGCCCATAAAAAGAAAGCTTATTTTTTGTAACAATAATGATAGTCTTAAAGAAACTGAATTTGAACATTTGCCTAAAAAACAATGTTTGGAATCTAGTATTTTAAGTAAAATAAACGAAACTAGGGTCACTAATTTATCTCCCAAGAAGAAGAAAATGTATTACATTAATAAAGATCAGAGAAATAGAATTTGTAAATTAAAAAAGACACTTATCAGTATCAGTAGTAATAACAAAATTAAAAAAGCAGTTAAATTGTCAGAATCAAAGTTATTTCAAAATATTAATTCAAAATTAGATCCAGCAGGCATGGAGTTTTTAAAAAGTAGTACTGCTAACTCTAAGAAACATAAACCTTCATGGTCAATAACGGATAAGGCCCTTTCATTAGCCACCACGAGCATATAATTTTTTAAAACGTTTTATAGCTTTGCCCAGTAAATCTACTTTAAAGTCACTTCTAAGAGCAGTGCCATTTGAAACTGGAATTAATAAAGCAATTTTTGATAGGCTTAAAGAAAGGGTTGTCAAAATGAAGCAGATAGATAAAAATTGTGTCCTCTTATTTGATGAAATAGCTTTAAAAGAGCAATTGCCTTTGGATGTGGCTAATGACAAACGAACTCTTTGCAAAAAATCATATAAATTTTGATTGGTTCACTTGTCGAGAACATAAATCATACGTATTTTCTCAACTCATAAAAGTTTGTGTCCCCTTATTAATTAAAAAATATAATGATGGTAAGAGGACTAACAAACAAAAATAATTATTATTTTTTGGTACCAATGTACTGCGTTTAAGGTTTTTTTTGTTTCAGACCTGTTCCTGTCTTCATGTAAAGGGGAATCTACTTTTTAAATGATTTTTATTAAAATATTTGATGTAATATTGGATAAACTTTCTTAAGTATAATGCTGTAATTTGAGTAGAAATATGTAATTTTCTGATTAATAATAATATGTAACTGTATGGTAAATTAATGATATAGATAATAATAGTTTTTTCATGTTTTGTGTTACCAATTTAAAACATTATTTAATATTCAAGCTAGTGTGACATTTTTAGTTTTTGCTAAGTATATGTTTATGTTGTGTATTTATACAACTGTAGGTTTCCTCTGATTTACATGTTTTGTCTTTTTAATTAATTTAAAGAAAGTAAATGTGAAGTGAAAAAGTTAAAAAAAAGGTGAGAGCGGGGCAGCTATGGGGATGGCGGAGGCTGCATTAGAATTTTTTTGAAAAATGTACAGTCGTATAAATGCCTATTTATAGTGCGTGTGGTAGGAAAAATAACTTTGAAAATAAAATTGTGTGGAAACAGTGTTAAGTGATATTAGAATAATTGTTTTAATAATAGGAGATATTATTGAACATTTAAATTTTTTGATTATTGTAACTGATAATTTAATCAGATGTTTTTGTACTTTAATATTATCGTTAACTATTAGAATAAGGATTTTAAAGTTATCAATGTAATAACATGTATAAATAACAGACCTATGTATTTTATTAATTTGTTTTTATATTGTTACGAACTCGCACACCGAAGCAGATACTAAGTACGGCCCTGTAACCTTATGTTAACGGAGTTAAGAAAAAGGCGAGCGCGCCGAATTCTGAGAAGGTCTATTGGGATCTATTATGACCATCCTTTTTAAACATGTTCTCGAAAGGCATTTTAAGAAATATCGCGAAAGGCATGTCCCATCCCGAATGTTCTAGTAAAGTTTTTGATATAAATACAGGACCGATCAGCGGATGAGTTCAGTTTATAATTTGCCATAGTGAGTTAAACAGTAATTAAGTGAATATAAAAGTGTTATAAATTAATAAGTTAGTATGCATATAAATTAAATTTAAGTGACTAGTTAAGTACATATAAATTAGAGTTAGTGAGTTAGTGTTTAAATAAATTAGTAAGTAGCCATACCGAGTGTTTAAATTTTATCCCACCCGTTTATTGTTTAAATAAATAACAAAAACATTACATTGGTGTCAGAAGTGGGATAATATAAATAAATAGCTACATCAAAATGGCCAAGAGACTGATTGATCTCAAAGTGACGGAAGTAAGAGCAGAATAGGAAGATCGTGAGTTGGAAACGTCCGGTAAGAAAAGTGAATTAGTAGAAAGACTTAAAGTGGCTCTGGAAAATGACGGCTTTGATCCAGAATTATTTTTATTCAATGACGAGGCTTCCACCGTAATCTCGTCAATTTCTACTAATATGGACGAGAAGATTTCAACCATGAAGAACGATATTTCTGCTAACCTGGACAAGATTTCTACTAATATGGACGAGAAGATTTCCACTATGAAGAATGATATTTCTACTAATATGGACGAGAAGATTTCAACCATGAAGAACGATATTTCTGCTAACCTGGACAAGATTTCTACTAATATGGACGAGAAGATTTCCACTATGAAGAATGATATTTCTACTAATATGGACGAGAAGATTTCCACTATGAAAAATGACATTTCTGCCGATATCTTATCGTTAAAAAATGACATTGCTGCTGACGTCGAGAATAAAATTACGTCTCTAAAATCAGACATTGAAAATAAGATGACAACGATGGAAAATCAGATGGACGAGAAAATCAAGGATTTGGAGACAAAGATTGCTGATTTAAGAACACAGGACACTTCAGCAGAAGAAAAGAAGATCGAGATCTGCAAGCCAGAAACACAACCCAAGACAGATGATATTGGCAGTTTTACCCGAGTCAAGGCCCCAACGATCGATGGAAAGATGTCGTGGACCAATTACGTAAAACAGTTCGAAGCAGCCGCTAGAGTGAATAATTGGTCCGATAAGGAGAAAGCAGTGAACCTAACTATCGCGCTTCGGGGAGATGCCTTAGATATACTTCAGACGATACCTCTGGAAGACACGGATGATTTCGAGCTACTGAAGAAGAGGTTGGACATGCGGTACGGTCACGAACATCTAGAACATTTGTACCAGTCCCAACTGAAGAACCGAAGGCAGAAACGCGATGAAGCCCTTCAAGAGTATGAAGTGGATATTGCCCTACTCGTTCGATTTGCTTATCCGTCAGCACCAGAGAACATGATGGAATGTCTGGGCATCCAGGCCTTTATTGATGGCTTACGTGACCCCGATAAGCAGAGGACGCTTCGTTTAGACCATCCCAAAACATTAGTTGACGCATTGACAGCTGCTCTTGAATATGAAGCAGCAACGAAGGCTTCAGGATATAACAAAATTAGGACCATCCAAGAAGAAGGTGACGAAGACAGATTTGACCAGTTCGTCAGTTTAATAAAAAGTATGATTGACAAGAAGCCGAGAAAGATCAGATGCTGGAATTGTGGCGAGCTAGGGCATGTACGTAGTTCGTGTAAGCGCCCCAAGACTCCTGCAAACCAAGAACCCCAGACACAGGAAAACTAGAACGGGTCGGCTAAGAGGGGGCAGCACCGACCCATGACCGTTCCAAAGACCCTCTCATACTGATAGCTTCTCTCAGATGTCGCAACGACAGTGTATATGTGGATGGCGAAGTAAATGGCAAGGGATATGCTCTGCTGGTTGACACTGGAGCAACTAGAACCATTATACGACCAGAGATAATAAACCCCAAGAAGAAACTTCTACCAACGAGATTGCGACTGCGGACCGCCACAGGCGAGAGTGCTAACGTTCACAGGAAAACACAAATCCAATTGGGAATTGGCGCAGAAAAGTTCACGCATACGGTAATCGTAGCTGACATTGAAGAAGACGTGATTCTGGGAATGGACGTAATGAACGTACATGGATTCCAATTAGACTTTAGAAACAGAACCATTAAAGTGGGTTCCGAGGAGGTATTCCTGCATCCATATGAAGGCAGCGCGGTGTTGGCAGCTGTACAGGAAGATACCGTTCTACCTGCACGAAGCGAAACCATGATAGTAGCACGGCTACAGGGAATCATGGAGGAAGGTACACCGGTTATAATGAAACCAAGGAACCACGACGAGGAGGTTGGCAAAGGAGTACTAATTGGGAAAGGATTGGTTACGTCGGCGAAGTAGATCCCTGTACGATTGATAAACGTGAACGATTACCCAATTACCATCAAGAAGGAAACCAAGATTGGATCGTGCGTACCAGTGACGTCTATAGTTCGTCAGACAACGACCACTGACAATTCCAATGCCAGATTCGAACAAATGTTATCAGTAGCTGGTCAATCTTTGGATCGAGCTGAAAAAAAGAGAATGAGAGAATTTCTCTTGCAGTATCGAGACTTATTCGTACCAAAAGGAGGAAAGACTGGCAGAACATCAGCCGTCAAACACAAAATCGATACTGGTAATGCTAAGCCAATTAGACAATCAGCTCGAAGACTCCCACGAGCGAAGAGAGAGGAAGCTGAAAGAATAATTCGAGAGATGGCAGAAGAAAAAGTGATAGAACCATCTACTAGTCCATGGGTGTCTCCAGTAGTGCTCGTCAAGAAAAAGGATGGAACTACGAGATTCTGCGTGGATTATCGCCAGCTTAACAACGTGACGAAGAAAGACAGCTATCCACTGCCCCAAATTGACGATACGCTAGACACGTTGGCCGGCAGCAAACTGTTTTCCACCTTGGACCTGAAGCCTGGTTATTGGCAAGTAGAAATGGACCCAGAAGATAAAGAGAAGACTGCTTTTACCACCGGATCTGGATTATGGCAATTCAACGTCATGCCATTCGGGCTCTGTAATGCGCCTGCGACATTTGTAAGACTCATGGAAAATGTCTTGAGAGGGTTGTCTTGGAAGACATGCCTGGTCTATTTGGACGACATCGTAGTACTGAGGAAGACATTTGACGAACATCTGAAGAATTTTGAAGACGTATTCAAACGACTCCAAGCTGCCCAGCTTATGTTAAACCCGAAGAAATGTCAGCTGTTCCAAAACCGAGTCAACTATCTAGGTCATATAGTGAGCAATGAAGGAGTGGCGCTGGATCCAGAGAAAGTTGCTTCCATTCAGCAATGGCCGCAACCAACCGACAAACATCAAATTAGGAGTTTCCTTGGACTTTGCACGTATTACAGAAGATTTATCAGGAAGTTTGGGGATATTGCCAAGCCTCTAACGCGACTTACAGAAGAAGCAAGAGCTTTCCAATGGGACGAAGACTGTCAAACGGCTTTCGAAACTTTGAAGAGGCATTTAACCTCGGCGCCGATATTAGGATATCCATTACCAGAGGGAGACTTTATTCTTGACACTGACGCAAGCAACGTAGGAATTGGTGGAGTGCTCTCACAGATCCAAGGAGGGCAAGAAAGAGTGCTGGGATATTTCAGTAAAGTCCTCTCCAAACCAGAACGAAACTACTGCGTCACAAGAAGAGAACTTTTGGCAGTAGTGAAGTCCGTGGAACACTTTTACCAGTATCTCTATGGCAGGAAGTTTTTAATCCGGACTGATCATGCAGCACTTAAGTGGTTGATGCAGTTCAAGAATCCCGAGGGCCAGATCGCTAGATGGATTGAACGACTTCAAGAATACGATTTCAACATCAAACATCGAGCAGGTGTGAGTCACCGAAATGCCGACTCCCTGTCCAGACGACCGTGCCCAACAGACTGCTCCCACTGCAACAAGGTGGAATCTAGGGAAGCTGCAGTTTCAAGAACTACTGTAGTCAACGAGGAATGGTCACCCACCAGGGTCAGAGAAGATCAGGAGAATGATCCTCACCTGAAGATGATCCGGCAATGGAAGGAAGAAAATCGGCGACCTACCTGGCAAGAAGTGTCAAGATTTTCACCGACACTCAAGGCGTATTGGGCTCAGTGGGACTCCCTTGTCCTGGAAGAAGGGCTGTTGAAAAGAGTCCTTGAAAACGATAATGGTTCTGAGATGAGGAGACAGCTAGTTATCCCGAGAACAAGAGTAGCTGAGGTACTGAAAAAGTTACACGACAGTCCATCGGGAGGTCATCTGGGAGTGAAGAAAACCCTTCAGCGAGTTCGTGAAAGGTTTTATTGGATGAACAGCTCCGACGATGTGAAGGACTGGTGTAAGAAATGTACGACTTGTGCTACGAGTAATGGACCACATCGCAAGAGAAAGGCACCCATGAAACAGTACAATGTTGGAAGCCCTTTCGAAAGGATTGCTTTAGATATCGCTGGACCATTTCCGACGACAGAAAATGGTAGCAAATACATACTGGTTGTAATGGATTATTTTACAAAGTGGGTGGAAATTTACGCTATCCCGAACCAAGAGGCCACAACTGTCGCGGATGTATTGGTGAAAGAATTCATCAGCCGATATGGAGTGCCCATGGAAGTCCACAGTGACCAGGGAAGAAATTTCGAAAGCCATCTATTCCAGGAGATTTGCGACAATCTGGGAATGAAGAAGACCAGAACAACAGCATTACATACACAGTGAGATGGAATGGTCGAGAGAATGAACAGGACTATTGGAAAATACCTGTCCAAAGTAGTATCCAGCCATCAGAGAGATTGGGACCAGTATATCTCCCTATTTGCATTGGCTTATCTATCTGCCGTCAATGAGTCCACGGGTAAAACACCTGCGAAAATCCTGTTTGGACGTGAAATGAGGCTTCTTTGTGACCTGGAATTTGGCTGTCGGCCTGGAGAAGATATAGCAGGCGAAGACTACGTGATCCAATTGAGAAGAAGGCTGGACGATATTCATGAACTAGTTCGAACAAATCTTCAAGTTGCCAGAGACAGAATGAAAAGGCGGTACGACACGCAGGCCACAGAGGGCGGTTTTAAAGAAGGGGACAAAGTATGGTTACACAACCCGGCGAGGAGAAGAGGATTTTCTCCAAAATTACAAAAATCCTGGCAAGGTCCATACTTGATCAAGAAAAGGATCAATTATGTTTTATATCGCATAAGCAAGATCCCAACGGAAAACCAAAAGTAGTTCACCGAAACCGACTAGCGCCATTCGAAGGAGACCATGACATAGAGGAAGGAGTAAACCTTATTCGAGATGTGTCTGACCCCACCTTCGATGAATTTATGGGCGCGTATGGAGGTACCGGGAAAGCTAGATATGGAGTCACTTCGGAACAACAACAAGATTTGTTTACTCTCCCAGAAGATTATTCACTGGCATACAACATCCCCGCCCGTATCAAGAACGCACGAGGGTTGGCAACCGTCTTTCGAAAGAAGTTCGGGCAATTAGAAAAACTTGAAGACCAGATTCCAGCCCCTGGCAAGACACTGAAACTGAAACATAATTCGCGGTACGTTTTCTACGTGGTAACTAAAAATGAATTCCAAGATCGATCTACCTACCGCGATGTGTGGGAAGCACTTCGAAACCTCCGAGACCACGTGTTGGAATCCAACGTGAAGAAACTGGCTATGCCTAAGATAGCGAGTAACCAGTTGGATTGGCGAATCATCAGGAACATGGTAGAGATTATCATTCAAGATACCGGTGTCCAGATATTGATTTGCAGCTACAACCCCCGTTATCAGTATCCGATGAAGACGGTGCCCTGCTATTTTCATAAGATCGGAAAGTGTAGAAATGGGGCTAGTTGCCGATTCAAACATCCAGTCTCGGCTACACAAAAGTTCCAGGAGGAACTTTCATTTAAGGAGGGGGTAATGTTACGAACTCGCACACCGAAGCAGATACTAAGTACGGCCCTGTAACCTTATGTTAACGGAGTTAAGAAAAAGGCGAGCGCGCCGAATTCTGAGAAGGTCTATTGGGATCTATTATGACCGTCCTTTTTAAACATGTTCTCGAAAGGAATTTTAAGAAATATCGCGAAAGGCATGTCCCATCCCGAATGTTCTAGTAAAGAAAGTTTTTGATATAAATACAGGACCGATCAGCGGATGAGTTCAGTTTATAATTTGCCATAGTGAGTTAAACAGTAATTAAGTGAATATAAAAGTGTTATAAATTAATAAGTTAGTGTGCATATAAATTAAATTTAAGTGACTAGTTAAGTACATATAAATTAGAGTAGTGAGTTTGTTTAAATAAATTAGTAAGTAGCCATACCGAGTGTTTAAATTTTATCCCACCCGTTTATTGTTTAAATAAATAACAAAAACATTACAATATTATGTGCAGGTTAATAAAAATTTTAAATGTGTGCTGTTTTATTATTTATTACCTAAATTATTTGTCTCAAAATTGTTTATTATTATTATTTCATTACAAAAATGAAATATAATTTTTTGGAATGAAATAATTATATAATGAACAATTTTAAGACAAACTGTAAAATTTACCTACCCATAATCCAAACTACCAAATTTAAATATCCCGCCTGTAAGAATTAGTTCTGTTCCCCGCAAGGGGTGCGCTGAGATCGACGCGATGCCAGCTGTTTATATGGGAACGAACACTCTATTAAATATGTTTATTTCTCTATGGTTTAATTATTTAACCAGCTTACTTTCCCAATAACAAAGTAAGAAGTAAGGGATCTAGGTGTTTACGCATACACCAGTTTTTGTTTTACGTAATTTTATTACTTACAAACAGCAAAAATACGTGTTAAAAGTAGGGTTATGTGTGCCAAACACGAAATAATCAATTGTGCAACTCCATTTTCATAAAATAAGATGGAAATGTTAAAGTTGATGGGTTTATACAGAAAATAAAATAACATAAAAGAAAATATACCAATAAAATATAAAATGTTAGAGAAAATAACAAATAAGAAATAAAATAAAGTTCGCTGTCAACTTTTCTATTTTGTTTTAACTGAAAATGGATGTGCGCAATCATGAGATTTTTGATTATGTCATGTTCGGTACACATAACTCTACTTTTATAGCTTATTTTTGTGGTTTGTAAGTAATAAAATCACGTAAAATAGAAACTGGCGTATTCTTAAGTACCTAGATCCATACTTTTTATTTTATTATCGGGAAAGAAGGCTGCTAAATGTTAGAAGCAGGAAGACCTACTTAAACCTACTGAAACGTTCCTTATGGTTAGGGTTACCATTCGTCTGGGTTTCCTCGGATTGGTCCTAGTTTAGTGGGCGTCCAGGCGGGGTTTCATTTGTAGTCCGGGTTTAAAAATTTCAAGTCTTGTTCAACGGAGACAGTAACTGCATTTAGCCAGTCTCGCAATTCTTGGCTGTCTGACGCTCGAGGCCCGAGTCGTGAACACGTACATACGCTGAAGTCAAGCTCGACGGCTCGCTTCGAGTAGGTGGGAAAGAAACGAGTCCGGCCCGTGTCGGGGGTGTAAGGAATGCACGGCCCCGGGCGGCATTCTACATGGGGCAGCAAATAATAAAAATTTATTTATAAACACATGCACAACGATGCCGATCGCTATAAAGATACTACATTATACACGGTACATATACCGACACACGTTTTGTCGATATAGGTCAGTACGACTGCAGCCAAAAAGTAGATTTTGCGAAATTAACTAAACTTAAAAACCAGACATGAGGTACTCTTTTGAGACAAAAATATTGTATTTTTTGTGCTTTTTTAGATAATCCTTTATATATGCCGCTTGCATTGCGAAATATATGCGACGACAATTATGAGACGGGTGTTAATTTAATTTAGTTCGTGATTGAATACAAGTAAGAAGTGAACTAAAACTGACATAATATTTAATGAGGTCCAGAGCTTTTTGTGAGTTTAAATTTTGTAATATTTGCGGAATTTATTTTTATAGTACAATAATTCAGATGGCTGATGGTAAAAACAGACTCTGCGGCTTCCAGTATCGAAAAAAAAGACCGAAAAAAACGGAATTAAAAAAGCCCTTGCTGGCTCATTATAAAATTTATTGTATCCACGGCGCCAATGGCTACAGACGCACAACCGACAAGTTGAGCTAGTGGACGTGGAGGAACAGTTTGATTCGGACATGGACACGCTTTTGGAAAATCTACAAATAGTGCAGCAGCAAGGAAAATATACATCCGACTCCGAAACGGATGCTCAGTACACTGACACATCGGATCCACTAACGGCACTATCACCAACTCCAAAGGTAATTGCCGCTGAAGATGCCGGGCTGTAAATATTGAAAGATCCAGCTCACTGGCCGTAAGTTCTAACAGATATCAAAATTAATATTCTTGAAATTGGACCATCCCAATTGAGAAACTTTGCATTTCCATTCAGTGGCGACGCGTGGCAGTCACTCTAGAGGGGGTAATAGAGAATTGGGCTAGGCCAGAAAAAAAATAAAGAGATTAAAACAAAAAAATATAATTTTTATTCAAAACACATAACATTTTCAAATAACGCATATTCTTTTAGCACATAAAAACAACCTACAACTAAATACTTATTGGTAGTTTGGAGCATTTTGAACAAAAATAAATCTTCTTACAAGACAAAGGGTAATCTTCTTTTTTTACCTTTTGAAAATCTATCAATTACTTTTTCGGGGTCGATTTTAATATGTCTATTTATATACATAAGCGCCAATCCAACTAATCTTTCTTGGTGAATAGTTGACCTAAGCCAGGTCTTTAGTCTATTTAGATAAGAAAAACTTCGCTCTGAGCTGGCAACGCTTACTGGCAGTACCACCAACAAAGACAGAGCTACGCTAATTGTAGGGTAAACAAGTTTATTGCACTGCTGCAAAGCGCTTATGGCTGAACTTGGAACACTTTCGACAGGAAAGCCTTTCCATTTTTCCATCCATGAATCAATTTCTGTATTCAGTCTTGTGGAAATTAATTCAGGGTTTTCACCTGTAATTTCTTGTAAATAATTTGAAATTGTCGTTTTTGCAGTTACCAATTCCGTTACAGTTTTTTTGATGCAGTTGTTTGGAACTAAAGAGTTTAATTCAAGAATGTTAAACAACTCAGAACTAAATCGAAAATCTAAGTCTAGCATAACATTTTCTAGCAAAGGTACGAATATACTTAGGCGAAAATACTTTTCAGGATCATTTGTTTCAAAATTCGACCGATATTTCTGATTGGGAACCCTACGTGGAATGGAAACTGGAAGTTGAAGATAGTCATGAATAGCTTTTATTTCTTCGAAAATTTTCCCAAATACTTTTTCAGCGTCTTCTCTCTACTGTCTAAATATTAATTTTTGAAAAACTTTACTCAAGCCAACAAACAGTGATTGACAAAACAAAAGATAGGCACTGCAGCGAAACTATAAAATTTGTAGTTGTTAAAGAATTTATGAGCATTCGAGCTTTTGATGCAGACTCATGCCTTTCTGTCCATCTGGTATCACACAATTTGGTTAATTGTTCGTTGTTGGTGTAAAGCAGAACTTTGTTTCGCTTTGGTGAGGCCGTGAAAAAGTTAATTATATATTTCAGTTTCTAATGTCCTGTACGTTGTTACTTTTAGATAAAGATACATTTAAAGCGTGGCTAACACAAGGACATTTTTTAAATTCTTTTGTAATTCAACAACGGCACATTTTTGTTCTGACATCATTACGCTGCATGCAGGGCCGTTCCAACCTGGTCGAGCGCCGTCGTGCAAATGTGATCACAGCGCCTTTTTTTTGGTGCATTGTAACGTTTTTAATTTTTTTATATTCGAATTTATTTCCCAGTGCGGCCCTGCGTAACAATATTTTCTTCGGACTGTGTAGAAGATTGTTTTATACTACTAATAAACATAGAATTACCGGAGTATAATACATCTTTGAACGCCGAAAAAGGTTTATTACGGCTCAATCGGGATTTTCAGTTGTACAAAGTGACAATTTATTGTACTTTCAATACCGCCCTTAAAAGGGGTACGATGAGTACACAATAGTTTTAGAATTACTTTCGGAGAAGGAAAGTACCTTTTTTGAAATTCTGGGTAGACAGCGTAATCTGTGAATTCACTGCCCGATTCGTTTTATATGGCTTTTTGGAACTAATTTTACAGTTATTTTTCGGTAAGAATTTCAAAAAGAAGGCTATCCATCCCCAAAAATCTCGTCACGAGAGTCAGTCAGCAACCGATTCTCAACGCGAGTAGTTGAAAAACTTCTTGTAGTGAATTATCGTATCATTATTTAGTGCCGCTATAGAGATTGAGTCTACGAAAATTACTTGAGCGAAGCAGTGGTGATTTTCTTAGCTATTAAGATTAAATTATCGTATCGCACCAAAGTATCGGCATTTCCTGTGTTCATAGTTGAATTAAAATTACCGGAGTATATGTTTATAGTGCTTATTACCGACATTAAATTACCGAAGGTTTCCGAGTGTCTGTGATCTGTTCCATCACGCGGTGAGGGCAAGTTACTTATTGCAAGTATTATCGTAAGTTTTTTTAATCTACCTAATCGAGGAACCACGCCTCCGGCGTTGATGCAGGTATCTTCACTTGGGGCGGATGTAATTTCGGCCGGAAAAAGGGCAGGTACTAAAAGCCGGTAGGTAAATTCGGCCGGAGGTTTTAAGTTGCTTCCTTATCTCATAGGTATTTTCGGCCGCAAATCAAATAAAATAACAGAATGCTTTATATTAAAATATTTCTTTATTTCAATAAAATTATTACATCAACTTATTTCTATAACTTAGGTAAACTATAAATTTTTAAAAAACGTTTTGATGTGATACAGATTTAACGAAATTAATTCTAGAAATATTGTCAGATCGAAGCATATTTACCATGTTTTCGATAAATTTTAGTTTGTTTTTTACTTGTTTGTCTTTAATTTTTGCTGGAATATTTAAATTTTTTATTTTTAAATATGCATCGATCTGACAATCTTTTAATTTTTCTATAAAAATAAATATAGAAGGGTGACTTGAATAAAAACTAGAATTAAAGTGCGAATGGAATGATTCGCAGGCATTTGTGGTTCTTTTAATTGATGGGTTTTCATATGCCCATATATTTGGTGGAAAATGAGATTCTGGCGCTATGTAGTTTTCTAATAAATAGTCTGCGTATTTATCTATAAGTTTATGGTCCGGTTTGTATGACATGAGATCAAATATGAAACAATCTTCAACTTCAGAGGGGTCTAAATAAGTTAGCCCAAAAGTATGAGTAAGCCATTTGCTTTCCTCGCAGTTTTTATCTTTATACATTTGGGTTAACCCTAATGATTGTATTTTCCTATACCACGCCTGGTGCAAGTGGAATCTACAACCATTTAGTTTGGTTTTGGGAAAGACAACTTTTAATGCGTTATGAATTGCGATTTCAAAATCCACAAATACCTCCTTCGGTTCAAAAACAATATTATAAAGTTCAAAAATTTTAGATTTTACCAACAGAAAAAGTCTCATATATGTGTCACTGGTCTTATTGGGCAACAGACAATACAAAAGAGGAACATAATGCCCATTTTCCAGTCCATGGATGGTAAATAACTGATAAAAATATTTTGTACAATAAGAAAATGTGCCATCCATGTAAAAATCTTTCATTTTACATAAACTTATTATATTTGTATGGCAAGAAAAAACAATGATATTATCAGCTGTGCTGTTAATAAACAAAAAATTTTCACCTGTTGTGGTTTTCGGTCCATAACTATCGAGTACAGAATGTACATCGTGAATATCCTTAGGCAGGGCTGGTAAGAGCTTACGGCGGCTGTTGTACAAATTTCTTCTTATTAGACTGACATCTATCGATGACAAATTCTCAGGCAAATGATTTGAAAGAACGCTTTTAATAATTTTTGAAGGTTTCTCCGATATGTCTTCCTCAGCTTTGCGCTTGCATGAAGTCGTCACTATTTTTCTCTCCAACGTAGTTTCATCGGACTCGTGGTTGTGGATTAATTCACTTCTAGTAACTGTGTATTCCGCACCAACAGTGTACAGTTTGGCTAAACATCTTAAATTTTTCTTTATACACCTCCAACGTACTTCACCACTTTTTAATACGTCCTGTTTACAAAACTGAAACTTTTCTACAACTAGTAAGTCACAACCGCGTGAACTCTTAATTACTGAAACTGATGCCATCGTATACAAATAATATACTTGTATTTTATGCTTTCTATCGACTAGTAGCTTAAAGATAAGTTATAATACTGACTAGCTATAATAATTTTATACCTGTTATTTGTGAATTTTATACATTTAAAGGAAACTATTAAGCGTAATTACCAATATTTTAATCTCATCGTAAACATCAACCCCTCGGCCGAAATTACCCCTGTCATAAATGGTACCCTTTGATTTATGCAGGTAGGCCAAGGGATTACCGGCCGAAATTACGCCCGCCGCTTCACTTGAGTAGTAAAATGGTGATTGGATGGAAACAATTGGACTCAGGTATCGTTAATGATTATTTAGTATCTCTCCTACCTGGAGTAATCGCACCCTTTCTTAGTCAATGGTGGAAAGATTAATTTAGTGTCACGCTATTTCTTTAGCGAAAGAACTATACGGTCAGAGCTATTGTATTACGATAACGAGTTTATTGATTACTAATATTGCTATTGTTTTAGAGAACATTTGTTTATGTTTTATAAAATAATCGTTAGGAAATTCGGCGTGCACGTCAAATCTAGACTAAGTTATTTTCCCGATATTGACATAACTTTCGCAAAGCCTATGTGTTTTTTGTTTTCAAGTAATTTAATAATATAATATCCTACAATTTCGTTTATAAACTAATTTTTTAGTTCGCAAACTCTGCGACATTAATCATTTGTGTATGTATATGATTTTGATTTGTATATTTGTTGTTTTTATGTATATATTAATTTTGTTTGTGGTACCAGGTTATGCATGTACCCATCTTGTAAATATTTTTGATGTTTTGTTCACCGACGCTGGTAAAACCTGTTAATAAACTGGTTAACCTAATAAACCGCGTTTTAGTGAGTACTTCCCAAACCTCCACAGATACACTACCAAAAATACCTTACTTTTTATAATTTCTCTCGCTTATCGCAGTTTTTGAAATTTATCCTGAAAATTAAAATTTCTGGCGCCCTTTAATTACACTTCCGGTTGATTAACGTTCCGCAAATAGACCCCGACTCTTAGCTCTCCAACCAAAACAAGAGTTCCGTTCGCATACGTCTTAATTGTTTATCGCCCAGTATCGTTCCAAATAAAATCGCTATCTTGGTCCCATCCAAGGACGCTTGGAAAAATTGGTACCGAACAATTAAGACGGTAACAGCATATATTTTTTAAATTTTATATTATGTACATTCAACATAATCGCTAGACGGTAATTAATAAATAATACAACTTTGAAGCAAAAATAAACATTTTATTACCAAACAAAAAATAAACATTTTTTGAACAAGAAATAGTTACCTAATCTAAATAACCTGAATAAAACTAAATAAAACAAAATAACCACTAAATGAAAGTAGCTTTACGCGCTTTCTTTCTGGAAAATTCAGAAATAAGTTCAGTCATATTTATATTGTCCAACAAATCACTTTCAATCGATATGATTGCCAAATTATCGAGCCGTTGTTGGCCCATTGACGATCTTAAGTAGTTTTTGATTAACTTTAACTTTGAGAAAGTTCTCTCCGCTGAAGCAACCGATACAGGCATTGTCAACAAAATTCGCAAAGCTACGCTTGCATTTGGAACAGAATGAGTTAAATTATTTTTTATAATGTAGTTTAACATTTGTGTCGGTGTTTGTAGATTAAGATTTTTTTAAAATTGCAACTGGTGGAACAATTCTGTTCCATTTATGTCACGCTCATTACGATTTTTGTCTGTTAAAACTCCTTCAAGCTGTAAACAACAATTTAGTTGTTCCTTTTCTGGTAAATCTGAAAATTTACAAATATCCCATAAAAATTGAAAATGGTCGGAATGGGACCACAATAAGTCGAACCTTTCACCAATTGATTTTATAACAATATCAAGTGTACTAAAAAAATGTTTATTTTAAAATCCCGTTCTCCATCTGTAATTGGTTCATCGTCATTCTCGTAATTAAATTGTTTTTTAACACGCCTTGGTCTAAACACATTATTAGTTTTGAGGGTTGGCTCTACATCTAGAGATTTTGCAAGTTCAGAAGCATCAACTAATACATCTCCAAATCCTTTATCACTTCGGTAACTATTGAAAAACCCAAATTATTCATTTGGGTACATGCTTCCGAGATATTAAAATCTTTGGTTTGTAATGTTATGCTAACAGTATTGACTCTAACAGAACATTGTACCACAATACTAATGTACGTATAAACCGGTAACTTTTTAATTTATTTGCTAAAGATTCAGCCATATGCTTTGTATTGTTATCGAAAGAAACTCCACTGAATATACTGTTACGAAACAGCACACTGGTATAGTCCCTAAAACCGACCCTGTCTAAGCCAGGTATAATAGTTAAAATTATGGCGGATACGCAGTTATAAAAAACTGTTTACGATTGAGACTATCTTATCTAGAACTGGTTTTTGTGACCAGAGTTATCTAGAAAAGGCCTGAAAAATTATTTGTGTGTATAAGCCGCAGCCCGGAATTCTCTAGTACAAAAGGCACTAGTATATAAGAGGACTGATCAGGAAGAGTTAGTTAGTTGATAATTTGACATCGTGAGATAAACAAATAAATTAGTGAATATAAATTAGTGAACTGTTTATATAAATTAGTCTAAGTGAATATACAGTATATATAAATTAAGTGTTAGTGATTAGTGAGTTAGTGTTTAAATAAATTAGTAAGTAGCCATACCGAGTGTTTGAAATTTATCCCACCCGTTTACTGTTTAAATAAATAACAAAAACATTACAATACTATATAAAGCATCATAGACTTCCCCAAGCTGATACCTCAATGGAGTAATGGCATCAATTCTGCTCGATAATCTAGTTTCAGAAAGTGGTTTTAAAGTTAAATTGGAAATATGTTATTTCAAAACGGTCCAACGATTAGTTGAAGCCGAAAAAAAATTGTAAAGTTCTTGAACCGTAGAAAAGAATTGCCAGCTAGAGTTGTTTCCCTTAACTGCATCATTTACAACCAAGTTTAAACTGTGATTACAACAAGGTACAAAAAATGATCTTGGATTCAAATCTAGAATTTTTTTTGTAAACCGGCATGCTTGCCTCGATTGTTGGCACCATTGTCGTATCCCTGGCCTCTCATATCATATAAATTTAAATTATGTTTTTCTAAAGCATTAAGTGGAAATTTTTGTAAGCCCTCAGCTGTTGTGTCTTCTATTGGAGCAAAATGTAAGAAACGTTCATCAACAACAATTTCCCCTGATGCTGTATCTAAATTTACGAACCTGACACAGACAGAAATTTGTTCTTGATGGCTCATGTCTGGAGTACAATCAAGAATAATAGAAAAATATTTTGAATTTTTAATCATATATAAAATATTTTCTCTTAAATTATTGCCTATTATTTCAATTATTTCATTTTGAATGTGGATGCCAAGGTAATGATTAATTCTGTTGCTTTGCATTTGTACCCTCTTAGTATGTTCAGCCATTATAGGATCCAATTTTCCACACATTTTAAGAAATTGCCATTATTATTTTGAAACAATTTCAAATTTTGACCGCGTGCTATTATTATAATGTCCGTATCGGAAGCTCTAACAACAACATTTTTTACCAATTCCGCTGTAATTTGGTTATATGGTATATTATTCTAGTATCAACTTCACAATGATTGCAGTATAGGGATTGGTCTATTTCAAAGCTTATGTTTCCATCCTGTTCATAAAACATGTAACAAATATTAAAACAATTTACTCGAAAAAATTTTTCGTTCAAAATACCTAATACGTATATTATTCGATTTCTAATAACTAACCAAAAATTTTACAAGTTCCGACTTCAAAGAGTCATTTCTTAAAGCCTTCAAGAACTCGTTTGGCCGTTTCTGATCTTCTCCTACAATACTAAAAACATTACTTCGACCTGATACTCCCGCACGCCTATCTCTTTCAAGGTCTTTTATAGATAGGATTTACACATTTATCAAAAATGAGGTCTATTCTGTTACTTAAGTTTTGCATAACTTTTTAAGTATGTGAATAGCTAACCTGCCGTAAGTAAGAGGAGTATCACCCAATATATACAAAAGACAGAATCCATCATATATTATGCAATCTATTTTGCTTAGAGCTGAAGAAGGAGGTACCCGATTTTCCAATGCCTTTAGTAGCTTGGCTTTATCCGTTTTATTCATACTTCCGTCGATGTGACTTATAGACAATGGAACTGTTGTCAACGGATAAGATAATATATTAGAAAGATCAATTTTATTTTCCAGAGCTAACACTAAAAGCCTTCCTATTAATTAAAGTTTCGTTCTACTCTAACCTAAGCCACTTTTTCAGCACCTTTCCTAGATTTTAATTTATTTTCAGATGCAAATGTATGAATGACTTGCTTTGGAATAGGGGTTTCAAATCTGCTTGCATCCCTATTACATTCAGCAATAAACCCATCTCTTAATGATTCTCCTTTAGAAATAACATTTATAAGAAAATTTCTAGTTTCTTTTCCAGTAGCAAGGTTGATAAGTTCATCGTTTTCTAAAATATCAGATGAAAAAGGGTTGAGAGTGCTGCAAATTTGAGCAGTAAGCTGCTGCAATGAAGTTGCATCCTTAATTTTACCACTTCGCAAATCATTTCCAATATCTTCACCAGAATTACGATTTAATGTGTCCAGTAAATAAGTTACTATCGAAGTGCGCAAAGAATAACTTGCGGTCCACCGTCTTCTAGCTGATATTGAATTAGTGAATGAGCTGATCCCTACAAAAAAAACAAAAATATTTATGTGTATTTAGCTAAATGTGTACCAATAATATTACCTGTTTACTTATTTGCCGCATTTGCGTTGATTGTTTGCTCCAAAGTCAGATCGATTGGTGAGCCGGAAAATAATTTATCTGTGCGTCTTATGGAAATGCCACCCTGCAGTAGAGTTTGTTTAAGGCCAGGGTGGGCCTTAAACAAAAAAAGGGGTTGTAGAATCTGACAATCCACCTAGCATAGTTTTGATGGTTCATCGAGAACATAAGTGTGACAATTTGGGGTAGACATGACACATGTACCTAAGTCAATATCTCCTGTCCATATGCTTCTTGAAAATTCTTGAAATAGTTTAATGAAATTTATGTAAATAATCCAATATTTTGCTGTCATGCCGTGTACTCCATTTTCTGTCTCTTGGTAATATCTGTCATAATCATCCAAAAGTTTTGCCAATCTATCCGATAGTTGGTGTTCACTAACTTTTTGCTTTTGGATTATTGTTAATTCATTTATTATATCATTAACACATACATCGCTTTTTTGAAGGAACGTTCGAAAATGCAACACATGTAATGCTGCAGCAAACATGGGATGAACGCGCTTGCATCGATTATAATGGGTGCCTGAAAGAAATCCTTTTAATGAACCAGCTGCTAATATTCCAGATTCTGTACGAATATAAGGACCCCCGGATTATTTAATATATTTTCCTACGGCTTTAAAATATGACATCTGGATATGGAAAGCTCCGAGTTGAATAAATACATTGTTATATTTCGGACGTTCTTCATTTTTGATTTGCATAGCTAGCTTTGCAATTGCTAGAGCATAGGTAACAGAGATATATGATTGTTTACAACCCAAAGCGACATTTTGAGCTACATTTAATGTGTGAGCCACTACTGATAAACTTGTAGGGGATTCATTGATAGGTGGTAAGTAACATATATTCTGTGCGTGTAAAGTTTTAACGCTTTTAAGATTGTTCCACCCCACCCACATAGGTATTTCTGATTCTAGTAATGCAAGCGACTTAACCCACAAATTATCTAGTAGATGAATACTGTTGTACTTGCTTCTGTTAAGTGTTACTAATGTAGGTATGTTAACTGTTGCATTTAATTTGGGTTTCTTGCGATATGGTTCAATTTCTTCGTCTAAAACGTCGAACATTCTTCGTCTCTTTCTTTGAAAAGCAGTAGTAGTAAATGTTGTTGTATCGTCACAAACAGCTTCGGGAATATTAGTTTCGTCTGTCTTATGTTGTAATGCCAACGGTGTCATGCAACGTATCCTTTCCGGACACCATTTCTACAAACCTGTCAAAATTATTAAATGCAAGTCCTGTTGCTAAGTTTTTGCTGAATGCCGTAGGGAGTGGCAAATTGTCTTTCAAAGGAAGAGTAAGTCAACTCGGTTTCTAATTCTTCCACTGCAGAATAGCTGATGCTGTGGCCTAATCTATTTAATATATTTGTGACTGTACGACTCCCTTAAGACTTTTCATGCACATATAATAAAATAAAATCTATATATAAATATGTAATAGACTCTACAACTTCCTAATCACAAGGCGAATGAATTTTACGTTAATTTAACAAATACCAAAACCTTAAAATTTAGTGCAACTATTTTAACCCCTAGAATATAACTGTCAGTTGAAGGTATCCCGTGCCAGCAGACTAGTACTCCAGTGGAGACGGGGGGATTCAATAATAAATTAAACTATTAAAAGTAGCAGTTATAGAAAAAAAAAGATGTTGGTGCGGGCGCCAAGTACATACTTCTGTCCAAAGAATTCAGTTTCAGTTCCTGACGGTCTACTAAGAAAAGACTGAAAAACAAAGACGAGTTGATTCCGTTACTAAAATTTATTGCTTACTATCGGGAAATTTACCTAATTTACAACTTAATAAACTAACAATAATTTATGGAAAAAGAATATAAAGAGAACAAAATCAGGTTCCTGCGCACATAAAAAAATCACTTCAATGCCTAAAATATATAGGTCAGGCGACTTTTTCGATTAATAGTACGAAATGTTCACAAAAATTTAACTTAATTTGCTACAAAAAATATAAATGAATAGCAAAGTTCCGCATACTATTACTTCAAACGTACAGAACGAAACCAGATAAAAACATAATACTGTCTAGCGACAGAAATATATATTATCTAGATTTAAAATAAGAAGTCTAGAAGGTATAAGAGAATTCGTATTAACTCAGAATTATCATGAGTACAGTGATGGTTACACTTATTACACAAGGTTCAAATGAGAACTGTAACTCTTAGGATCCTAAGCGCTATGCTTTAGTCAGTGTTATCAATAAAAAGTTAGAACATTACAATATTTAACCATCACTCAAATAAGTATTGTTAAACCAAAGTTCGAAAATATGTTACGGTTACAACAAAATAAATATGTAAATATGTAGTTAATTAAAAAAAACAAATTAATTTGTAGCAATAATAATAATATAACCCTTTTTCCTACGTCCTTCCATACCATCCCTTCGGTAGTCTTCTAGTGATCCCAGTGTCCCATTTCCATATATCCCCGGGGTAAACGCCACAGTAGGTGTAAGCCTCCATCCTAAAGGCCAAAAGCAAGTGGTACTCAAGACCAAAATTAAAAACCATAAAAAAAAGATATAAGTACCCAGACCGTACTTCTATAAAGCACCACCCCAAAACACTAACTTACTAATACAACTATCAATGTACATCAAGCCTGAACTAACCAAATGTTGACTATCTATACGAAAAGTATAAATGTAGAATTATATTTACTGTTGAAAAAACCCTATATGTTTGTTTACAACTATACAATTATAAACAATTGAGAGAAAACAAGCATGACCAATTATTCGATCATTATGTTAATTTTACCCATTTCATAATAGATATTATCACATCCAGTGGCGTAACTAAGGGGGGATGAGGGGTATAGAACCCCCCAGAACCCTAAAAATGAAAAAAATCTAATACATAATCACAGCAAACCTATACTTTATGAAATGTACTAAAAGCTATGAGCTGTAGGCTATAATTTTATAAGAAAAACAAAGCTAAAATGCAGTTTTAGGGGCTTAAAATTTGAAAAAATTTCCGATACCCGGATCTCCCGGGGGAAAAACATATGCATTAGGTATTTTATCACTTAATCTTAAGAATGAGCATAGATAAGATGCATTTTTTTCGCAATTTATTATTTTTGCCACATATTGCTCATTGTTACCAGCTTCAGTTTTCATGTCAACGTGAATGAAATCACCTTGTTTAAAATCTGTCGAGACAGAAGAATCTTGCCTAGGTAACATGTTATCATCAATTTTATTGGTGTTTGTGTCGGAAAACGGTTCTGGGTCCAAATCTTTGTCGCTGTCGACGGTTAAATCTTCTTCATCCACGTCACTTTCGGAAGAAGATGATAACCTTGGGCGTACTTTTTTATTCGTGTTTTTATTTTTATTTGGCTTGAATGGCATTGATGTTGATGGTAGCTATAGATGTATTCCTGTGAAATGCTTTTACCTGCATCAACAAACAATTTTTTCGAGAGCGATTATATCTGGCTCCGGTTGGTCCAAATTCCGTCCAAGTGCTCCATAAGTGTTCGGCCTTATAGAATATGTAGACCGGAAGCATAAATCCTGAAGCTGCACAAGCAAACATGACGGAAGTAGCTGTTTTAGATGTATCCATTAAACTTCTCCGCTCTTTTAGAAGTCCTACGAACGACGACTTTCACGCGGCTAGGATCGTCCGTAAAATTAGTCTCATCGTAATTTACTATTGCGTTGGGTGGAACATCTTTTAGACTTTCTGATAAGTGGTCGAAATATGTATTAACACTATCAGGGCAAACTTTGGCTCTACTTTCTTTTTTTGATTGAGACATTATTTTAGTCAGCTCCTCCTTATGTCGCTTTAGAAATTTTTGCAGCCAGGTTTCACCAGGTCTGTTGTCTCGGAATTGTGGCAATTTTTTTCCACTTCTCTCCAAGTAGGATTTTACTATATCTTTTATATCGTTTGAATCACAGGGATAACCCCAGTCCGCTGCGATAGATATAGACATAAACAGATAGTTTTCCTCTTCGATCGACATTGCAGTTTGACCTCCAATTGATTTTGTGTGTAGTCCTTTAGCCTTTCTATATAAAGTTATAAAAGGAATTTCATATTCTTCACTTAAATCTTTTAATTTTCTACCTTCTTTGTGTAGCTGTAGTACTTGCTGGAGCGTGTCTCCGCTATAATCCCGATATTTCCGAATTCCCGGTTTCCTTTTGTATATACGCTCCATTTTTCAAGTCGCCCCTGAAATTACATAAAAAAATAAAATGATACGCCACTGGCAAGTAAGAAGGAAAAGTAAGACTTTTAGGTTAGAGAACGATTGCTTGACATATAACTACTCTTGAAAAAAACACGGCGATATTCCAGTCTTTTTAGGGATCTCTGTACAATATGAAATTTGCATCCCAGACAGCACGAGTACGTACATAATACGTATTTAATACGTACTCATGAAACGTAAGGTGCGTATTATGTACGTACTTTTCTGTACGTAGTACGTACATGGTACGTACTAAATACGTACATTTTCCAATAAAATGTACGTACCAAATACGTACTGCTTGTACGTACTTGGTATGTACCATTTGTACGTATTGTTTGTACGTACTTGGTATGTACCGATAATACGTACTTTGTAAACAGACTACAGAGCTGAAAGCTCACAATTTAGTTTCAAGAGCTTTGTTATTAAAATTTTGAAGGTAATCTGAGTTTACCTGTCACAATGTTAATAACGTTGCTCGAATAAAGTTCCTTATCACTTAATTATGGGTTCAGCTGTATGGTCTTATATATTAAAGTACACATTAGAAAGAGTAGGTATATATTATTTATTTATAACGAGACTTCTCCTATTCACAATACCTACCTACTGTGCTCGTTTACATGTCAGATTTCCCTGTAGAACAATCTGTGCTCGCCATCGACTAGTTTCAAGTCGAAGAAGGGGTGGATTTTTCAATATTTGTTTAGAATTCAAAATAAAGCACCAGAGAAATTTAGGCAAGCACCCAAGACTCCTTTAAACCCAACTCCTCAGCGGGTTAATACACTTTTTCCACACCTAAAAAGGTTTTTTATGTAAGTTTTAAAATGAAAAACCTAAAATATCCCATGTCTGTGGTTTATTGTTGGACATTGAGTCTCTTTTCCAATAACTTCAAATTACAAATTTATAAGTTTCAACAAAAAAAACAACTAAATTTGACGCCTGGGCCTAGCTGAAGGCCCACATTCTTTAGTACCCAAAACTGCCTCTCGGCTTTGTTCCACGTGGCTCATTTCGGGCTGTGCAGTATCTAAAGAATTAACACAGTGATCAAGTACCACAATTTTTAAAGAAAACTACTTTTATTGTATGGTCTACAATTGTTTACACAAAGATACCTACTATTTTTCAATGGTGGACATTAAATAATAGTTTTATTTAAAAAAACTCACAAAACAAATAAGTATTACTGGGGAAGGTCAATATCATTATTTTGATATCAATTACCTATTATAGTTATGCGAGCTGCTTTTAGTGTTGATAGCAGTCTAGGCCCCTTCTTTTGCCTTACAAGTTCTTAACCTCACTGCCGGACTTTGAAGAAGAATGGAACCTCTTTTTGAATTCCCTTATTTTTGGATGTGATTCGTTCACATATATGGTATTGAGATATCCACCTCCGCCTTTCTGCACTTTAGACGAGCTGTTTCGTATAAATCTAGAAATGAATATATTAATATTTAGTTTGCAATTTATACAGAATTCGTAGATATTACCGTAAGTCCCATCCCTGAACAACTTCACCTTATGTGAAGGCTAACACGAATTTAATTGATGTGGCCTTATAGCAGCGATAAATTTCTCTGGTGGCCACAAACAATTGTCTACATCAATCCATCTTGTGGATGGGCATCACTGCTACCGATGTGTCATTGATAAACTGCATTTTTATCCAAGTTTTTTCAGAAAACTCACGAATATTAATTTTTTCCATTTTTTCTGAAAAGTTGAATCCAAAAAAATATATGATTTTTTTAATAGAGTAGTTAATTTTCAATATATTAACAGCGACTTAAAAACTTGTTTCAGAAAGTCTATCACTAAAAAAGGGGTAAATATATTGAACATCTCTCAAAGCAAGATGTCCGATAGCCAACTCTAATATATTGTTAGATTATGTATAATAAATACAAACAAGTTATCTCAAAAACTACGTAACAAATTTGTTAGTGAATGTTAGTTTTACAGATTTAAATGAAAATTTTTATATTTTCCATGCTTTTAATTCACTAAACATTTTTCCAACTAAAAATATATTTAATATTGATGACTCACATGGCCTAAGGTAAAAAACTTCTTTTTCTCTATAATCTATCCCAAAATTAGGATTTGCCCATTATCTTCTACCATAAAATTACTGATTGCTATTATTTCTCAACCGGAAAAACAACAACAATTATCAGGTTCTTTAGGCTTTAAATCAAAGTTCTTAAAATTCACTTGTTTAAATTGATCTGTTACTGATAATTTTTCAGCACAGCTCTATTGTAGTGAGGTTTGTGGAGTATCGGAAAATTTTGAGAATATAAATGTTCACTTTGTTTAGCATTATCTAGTTCTGTTTTTCTATTAATCATTGTTGTAGAGCGTTGTCTTGTTTTCTAAGCAACTTCTTTATTGTTTGCACATAACTTTCAAAATCAAAAGCACTAAAACTTTCAATAAGATGTCCAAATATTCTAGCATCTTCAGCTAAATGTAGTAGATTATGTATATTATTTGAGGCATAGTTTTCATCATGAATTAAATAAACATTTCTACAAAATATGTTGAGTTTTTTAGCATAATAAATGTATTTTAAAAACTGTGGGTACGATAATATTGTTATTGCATAGTATAAAACAATGACATGTTCATATTTTTTCTTTGATAATATATTAACTAAAACAACTGGCCCTGTATAGAGCAGAAATTGCCTGAATTATGTTGCTTTCTAACTTTTACTTTCACTGACACTACGGGGTTTTCGATTAAATTCTGTGGGAATGTTATAAGACTGTTCAATTAAACATTTTGATCATGTTTCTATTTTACTATATGGAATTTTTGCTGAAGGCTGAAGTTAACCACAAACATACTAGTAACTTTTTCACAACCCCTAAACAACCAAGATGCGTATAATCAAGACGGAAAGATTTGACCATATCTACTCCTGGAATGTTTTCTAGACTTGAAGTAAGTACTTGTATGGTGTTGTTTTGGAGTATTTGCTTTGAAATTAACATCAGTACGTAAATGAAGTTTTGACGTATCAGGAAAATAAACTCAATCATCATAAGATCCCTCTGCATGACACTTTGAGCGTGACCTACAACCTAAATAACCTTTAGTATACGTAATATAAGCTTTTGCTGGAGCATTACACACATTACACTATTTTAACAGCATAAAAGTCGAGCCTTTGCACTGAATCTGATTATTTATAATATAAGTGGCATCTTCAACAAAATGTGACTAAAACAATTTAGGTTCATTTGGTTTTGCACATCCATAATATACACCCACAATCTCAACAAATCCCCGGTTTTGATATATACTCCATAAAACTGGATAGAACTGACTTGTAGAGCTTTTTGTTAGTGGAAGTCCATCAATGTTAATTAAAATTTCAATAACACTATCGTCTCTTAATTTAGGATGTTGTGAAAGTACCTTTTGCAAACATTTATCTAATCCAAAATGAATATGGTGTTGCTTTTTTGTAATGTTTACTACTTTATAAGACATCTTTACTAATAGTTTAATGTAATAATAAATGATAGGTGGGTATACTTATCTTTATAAACTGCAAATAAACAGGTTGTAAAAAAATACTGCTCACAAAAGGTTCCAACACTACAAACTATAATAAAACTACTATGAAAAGTACCTAATATTACTTTATACTAGTTTAACTGTTACTTCAAAAAATATAAATTAAATAAATACTAGATACCTACTAAATAAAATTGGACGTTGATGTTATAGAAATTAGTCAATAGCTTACCAATTAATCCTGGGTATAGACAAAACAAAAGTACCAAGCACAAGTGGTCTGTGTGGAATATTGAGATAAAAACCACCAAATACTTCTCTATTGCACTCTCTAAACTAAAAAAAAAACGCCAATGCCACAGCTACCCATAGAATTTATATATAATTTCTTTGCAGATACCTAAGACATCTGGTTAACATAACATCAAAACACATGTTTAAAAATTATAAAAAAAATACGTACAGCTGATACGTATTAAGTACGTACATAATACGTATCAGAAAATACGTACATATGATAACGTATTAAGTACGTACATTATACGTATCAGAAAATACGTACAGCCGATACGTATTGAGTATGTACATGGTACGTGCCTAAAAGTAAGAACCGTTTATGAATCATAATGTACGTATTAAATAAGTACATTTTAGATACTGTACGTACAGGACGTATATAAGACCTAATATGTACGTATTTAATACGTACAGTGCTGTTTGGGATGTTAAAAAAAATCAAGCTTCTTACCTTTTTTTTGGAGATGCACAACACAATAACAGTGAGTAAATAACCAGTACCACAACATAAACTCAACTAAGAAGCATGGTAGGCATAGATGCACTCAATTTGAGATTAACATTTTGACCGCCAGAGCGCAGCATCGGTTTTAACTGGAAAAAGCAAAATTTTTCAAGTCACCCCGGTGTTTTCAAGTAGCCCCATTTTACGGTATGTATTTGTATAACAATTATTACAATTCAGAAACTGCCGACAAATGAAAAGATTATAATAAATTAATTACCTCTTAATTAACGGCGAGGGTTTCTTCTCTTATTTCAGTTCCTAATATATACTATCTCCAAATTATCGGGTATAAATTGAACGGTTCGGTTTCTGAATTGACTTCAGTTCCTCGGGAACATCCAATGCACACATGAATAAAAAACCTCAAAAGAGAACGCTAAACTCAAAAAAACTGCAATAATGGCGGTTCACTCGATCTCAAAATTTCCTATCCTCGATTAACGAGACACGAAAGGCACACACACACTAAATATTAACTTCATAGTCCTTATTTCGTGATATAAATGTATGGAACTGAATACGAATCCTAAGCTAGGCAGTACTAAAGACTTTTTCCACAATTTCAAACTCCACACAACCTGCACAAACTAGGTCGGTAACGCTTGCCGTTCTCTCCCAAAAAAGAAGCTCTCTGCCCCCTGCCTAGACGAACTCAAAATTCCCTCGTACCTCCTCGAGTTCTCTTCGGCCTTCCGTCGTAGAAACAATTCAACAACCGGTGTTCGACATCGAAAAATAAATTTGTCCTCTCCCTTCATCAGATTTAATAACTAATGATAAAGCGAGAAAAGGAGTGATTGAATATTCCTGCATTTTGATTGGAATCGTAAATAAATAATTATCTAGCGAATTTTTTAATTCTCTCAACATCAAAATAATCCGAAAACCTTGCCAGTATATATATATATATATATATATATATATATATATATATACATATATAGCATCCTGAGCAAGAGAGGCAGTCTTTATCTTTTTCATTTACCTCAAGACGACGATGAAAGGGTACACTTATCCAATTTTTAAAAAACTTGTGTACCAAGTTTGGTATTGCACATTCCTCTTTGTATATATCGCCTAACGTTATTTGATAGGGCAAACGATTCTTCTTAATTTGTAACATCTCTTTTTGCAAAGTAAAAGCGACATTTAGGATTTCATTTTCTATAGTTTTGGCTTTACTGATAGAAATATGTACTGCAGTCTGGGAATCTGTGTTTTTGTTATGAATTATATATTTTCCTTTATATTTTGTATATGCCATGTTATCACTATAAATATATCCGAGTTTTCTCAATAACTGGGCTATTGTAAAATTGGATTTACGGTTTACCGTGTTGTTTTCAGACGACTCAAACAAGTAGGTATTGCATATAAATGCGATAAATACATATTGCTTAAAAAGTACGCGTATTGATTTTCTAAAATATTAATTTTAATAAACTCTTTTAATTTGCCTAAAGCAATGTTATGGAATTCCCAGATCCCGTGCCAGTTTCCTGATTATTTTTTTTATTTTCATTGAGTAGTTTACACGGCATAACCTATGGTATTTTATTTCTTTAGCAATGAAATCCACGTCTCTAATTTTTGCTAACAGCAGCTGATGATCATTTAGGGCAAGTGCGTATTGTTTTATATTGTCTTCGAAGTTTTTTGTTTCACAACTGCTGAGCCGAATACGTTTCTTATTTTTGTATATAAATAACCTATTGCAAAATATGCAAGTTCTGCGATTTTTAAGAAAGGGCTTTGATGTTCTAGTGGACTTTGGTGTATTTTTTGCCCGAATATCCTGCATTGCTTTTTTTTCTGCTTGCTCTTCCACTGGACTTTCAGGTGAAAAAAAAGTTTCTATTTCGCAATTAGTAATCGTTTCAACTTTCTCTTTTTTAATTGCAGTGCATTTTCTGTAACAACTTGAATGGTATGCCAATTGTGAAAAATCTTGAGAATATGGAAATTGTATTTCAGCATATTTGATTCCATACTTTCTTCTACAAAGTAATGCTAATTTTGACATTTTTTAAAAGTAATTGCCGTAAATTGTTTTGTATCCTCCGATACATCTCCATCTGACAAATTAATACAGCAATTTCCTCTACTCCGTTTAGAAGTACTTGGTACGTTTAAATCCATTACCTGAAATAAACGCCAAACGCCAAGAATTTCTTGCAACAATATTTAATTTATATTATGTTTTTGAATTAAACATATGAAACGAATGAAATTTGCTGATTATTATGAAAACCATTAAAACACTACCTTCTTTAAGTTACGCAACGCTGCAATGTCATGGAGAAACTTTATTCTTCATAAACTGTTAATGCTTGCCGAACACCGAAGTAAAATTGTTTCAAATCTAACCTAAACTGCATTTCAAACTATTATAAAAACTGTTAGTTTGATCCATTTTTTGGTAAGACTATTTACTAACTACTTACCTTCTTATTATACAGGTACAAAACACAGTTTAAAGAGAGTAAAATAGTTCAAACACTAAATATTATGTAAAACACAAATGAAAACACTACCTACCTATTTAGACTGCGTTAACTACAGAGTAGAGCTTTTTTTAATTACGCAGTGAAGCCAGTCATATATCGATGGTTATATTAAGAATAGCTAAAAAATTGTACTATTACACAAAATATATTGGGATTAATTAAATATTTACTGTTTACAATCATTGATTCCAAAAAATGTAAAAAGTTATTTTATAAAACAAGATATTAATAATGTAATATAAGTACTTTTACGTGTGATGGTGATTGACGGATTTTAAATTTTTTGAAATCTTTAAAGCCGTCTGCTATGAAACTGCGACCACTTTTACGCAACAGACGAATTAATTCTTGAAGTTGTGACTAATAATTAATATCACTGAAGCAATTTCTTGGTAACTATAGGGCAGTGGCGTACTGCCAAACACAAAATACTTTTTTAAAAAAACTTTCAGCTTGTCTGCTCTTTTAAGGCGACCGTCTGCCAATGTTTTTTTTATGTGGTTTAATTAGTCACATACTAATATTCTGAGGAAAAATTGTGTTGGTAACTTATGAGGAGGTTGGCAGCGTTTTCTGAACTCTTTTAACGCCGTCTGTTTCGAAAATGCGACCACTTATAGCGGCAGACGCTTATATTATCGATTTAGATAACATTTTCCTTTCCATTGATCAAGATTTCAAACGTAATAATTGGCGATTTTTTTCACTTTTTGAAAATTTATAAAAAACTAGAGCGACCGCCTACGACCGGCCGACGGGTGGTTTTTGATTCATATAGATCAATATTAGCGACCTGTCACATCAAATCTTTGGCAACTTATGGGGCAGTTGTTTTAACCCCCTGCTCTTGGTCTAATAACTTTTGTAATATTTTGAGGAACTACACTATTAATATAATGAATCATGCAGGACCAAAGTTCATGTGAGGCTCGGGAAGCGATTGTTTTTTCCCAAACGTACATGTTGGACTTTCCTGTTACGAGGTAATGTACACAAAAGTTGTAGGTCCAGAGCTGTCATAGGTAAAAAAAATTGACATGGTTATAAGCGAAGTTGTTAAACCTTGTTGGAGGTCGAAACAAATAACATAAGTATTTATTGATTCTTTATATATATTTGAATCATGTTGCTCTGAAGCTAGTGCCTCTTCAGCGTTTTCTGATGAACTGGATACATTACATTTGCATCATTAACTTTACATGTAAAAAAAACATGAAAATTGAGCAATTTTAATAATTTACTCGATACTTTCACTGTGGACAACTAAATGAATAATAGCTAAATTCTGAATTTAATTTGGAATAAAATGGGCACAAGCGACACTTATATACCTTTGTTGCACTGACAAAATTGCAGGAACATTTCACATGGTATACAACTCTGCAAAAGATGACAGTTAAAGTAAATTTTTCATCTGCATCTGTTTTATACCAAATAAATATCAACTTTAATTTTTCATATATGCAGTTATCTCATATTAAAAAAAATCACTTATACTCCTTTTATTATAAGGCCTTCAATTGCAAAATTTGATAATATAATGGCGGAGCACATTGGCAGAATTCAAAAAGATGGTACTCACATGCTTCATTATTTAGACCATAATATCCAAAACGAAATAATTTGTCTAAGTGAAAAAGTAAAACAAAATATAATTGCAACATTAAAATTATGTAAGTACTATTCAATCATATTAGATTATACACCGGATGTAAGCCACAAAGAACTGTGGTTGTTAGGTTTGTTTTAATTAATGACATATCAAAGAATGTAGAAATTAGGGAGCGTTTTCTAGGGTTTTGCCCAACTAAAGATACAATTAACAGCTTTTTTTATTAAATTATTTGGAAGAATTAAATATTGATATTGAAGATATAAGAGGGCAGGGATAAGATAATGGCAAACATCCTAGACCTTTCCTTGTCCAATGTGCAGATCATAGTCTTAATTTAGTTATGAATGATGCTGCGAAAATTTCTTTTGGAGTAACAAATTTATTTGCCATTGTTCACGAAATATATGTTTTCTTATCAGCTTCCCTAGCCTTGGCATATTCTTATGAAAGAAATTGTCTGGTCTACTTCGATTGTTATTTTTAAATAATGGACTGTATATATAGTTTTAATCTTTATTGTACAACTTTTTGGTACAGTTGTGGAAAGCACGAACCTTTTGCGTGCGTTCCACATGCGAGTTAAGCTTGAACTGCGCTTTACATGGTTCTCGAACTGGTTCTTGAACGAGAGCATAATTTATGTGGTGGGTCAAGATTCATTCGCGCGAACTTTGAAAGTTAGCGAATATGATGAATATTGTCTCCAACAGAAATTCCTACGACTACTGTCAAACCATTATCTAATACACGTTGGGAAAGTAGAATCGATGCCATTCAAATTCTTACATTCAATTTAGAAAAAAAAAATTATGATGCTCTCTTTTTCCTTTACAATGATACATCAAGAGACAATGAAACAGAAAACCTTGCAAAGTCATTAATTATTAAAATTAAATCATATAAATTTATGTGTTCCCTATTGATTTGGTATATTTTATCAAAAATAAAAAATATTGTAAATAAAATCATGCAGAAATATTATTTTACCTGAAGTTGAAAAAATGTTGACAGAAATTCAAATTTTTTTTCCATTAATTACGATCTGACAATAGTTTTACAGCTATGCTTAACGAAGCAAAAAGAATTGCTGAAGATATAGACTGCGTAACTGTTTTTCCCGGTATAAGTTTGGTCAGACCGAGGATTTTTTTTTCATTATGAATACAGAGATGAACCAGTCGAACCTCCAGAGCTGAAGTTTAAAGTTAATTTTTATTATTTTATTGTTGATGTAGTAGTATCAAATCTGAAAGACAGATCTGAACAGTTAAACGATTGTAATAGTTTTTTTAATAACTTAGGTTCTATATATTGTGATAAAGAGAAATTAATGAAATATTGTATGGATTTACAAATTAAATTAATCGATTTTTCTACCAAAGAAACGCATGTTGATGCAGTTTATTTCTGCAATGAAATTGAAATATCGACCACTTATTTTTATTATATTCTAATTTATCGTGAAGTAAAAGCCAAGCGTAAGATTCGCCCATCCAGCGTCACCTATATGAAGCAAGCGATCGGGACGTTGATTCGCAGAGGGCATGTAGATGTAGACGTGTATTGTATTCTATAACAGTTTATGGAAGTTTTCGGACAAAAAAATTTGCCTATAAACCCAACTTTGGAGGTAGGTGAACTTTTATATAATTTGTGACGCGCTTTCCTCGCCGCTTCGTCCTCCTTCACCTCGCACACAGGTTCTTAGCGACTGACGCGTCACTTTGGACACCCTCGATGCGAAGTTCTTTTGCAAACAAATGCTCAGGCGCCAGATTATTTTACGTGGTTTACTCCACGGCCCCTTGACCTTCGGCGTCAAGAGTTCCAGGTAGCCTCAGATGGGGGTTACGGAAAATTCCAGGGGTCTCGTTGAATTTAACACACCTACAAACCTTAGACGGTGATGCTACGGGATATTAAGAAAACACTGATCGTATTTATTGGTATATTACAAGACCTATTTAAAATATATACATATAAAATAACATTCAACAATTTCTGATTATTTTCAAGCGGTACCGAATCAGTTAAACATATACAGTGAGCAAATGTGTTCAAGCCTTATGTTATTATGCACCATGCGAAATTTGCCGGTATTAAGGAATGTGAGCAATGACACAATAAAACAGATGTAAGCAAGCAAATGCAATTTTTAATAACAGAGGAAGCGGTATAAGCAGTTTTGTAATTATGCGGTAAGCAGCAGTAAAACAATAATTACCTATCACGGTAGTCAATGGGATAAAACTATCTTCGCGGTAGGGATGGTCAATCGAGATAGGTGGAAAAATGTGACCAGACCAGTTTATAACAAAAAACTAAGAATTTAAACTAGATTATCAATCAATCAGTGGCAACAGCCTCATACTTGATTGAGAATTAATTTTTATAGGAGAATTTACACTTTAAATTTTCAAATTATCGGTTAAAATTATTCTAAAATATTGGTCGGAGGATTGGACAGCGGTTACCCAAATACAAGCAAAATAATACTGTGTCTTAGAATAGATAAATATGAAACGAAATTATTACCGGCTGAGAGTGGAACAGCTGGTGGCAACAGCCTCTGATCCGCCCCACACTCAGTTTTAACTTTTCCAAATTGCCGGTCAGACAAAACTATATACAATTTAGAACTAAAATGAATCAAGGTAATCTAGAGAAAATTATGCGAGTTCCGAAAGGGAAACGGCTGGTGGCAACAGCCAGTCGGTTTTCAATTTTTCAAATTTCCGGTGAGTTACAACTATATATAATTTTGAACTAAAATAAATCTAAGTAATCTGGAGAAAATTATTCACGTTCCGAAAGGGAAACGGCTGGTGGCAACAGACTCTGATCCGTTTCACAGACGGTTTTCAATTTTACAAACTTCCGGTCAGTTAAAAACCATATATAATTTTGAACTAAAATAAATCTAAGTAATCTGGAGAAAATTATTCGTGTTCCGAAAGGGAAACGGCTGGTGACAACAGCCTCTGATCCGTTTCACAGACGGTTTTCAATTTTACAAACTTCCGGTCAGTTAAAAACCATATATAATTTGGAACTAAAATAAATCTAAGTAATCTGGAGAAAATTATTCGCGTTCCGAAAGGGAAACGGCTGGTGGCAACAGCCTCTGATCCGTTTCACAGACGGTTTTCAATTTTACAAACTTCCGGTCAATTAAAATTATATATAATTCTGAACTAAAAACAATCTAAGTAATCTAGAGAAAATTATTCGCGTTCCGAAAGAGAAACGGCTGGTGGCAACAGCCTCTGATGCGTTTCACAGACGGTTTTCAATTTTACAAACTTCCGGTCAATTAAAACTATATATAATTCTGAACTAAAATAAATCTAAGTAATTTAGAGAAAATTATGCTTTCAAGTTTCCGGTCAGTTAAAATTGTATAACAGAGAGGTTAATTCCTGAATAAAAAAAATAAAAGATCACAGTCGAAATAGAATCCAGGTATCGAGGAGAAAAGCAAATAAAAATCTAATATTTATTTGGGTAATTTGAAACAGGACACTAGGTATAACAATCTGTATCGCAAAATTAAAATCAAAATGCTACTTCAATGTATTGAAGGCTCAGACCTGAATTCCAAAGAAACAATATACAGAACGCGGTGATAAAAAAACTGTAAATAACTTTGGTTTTTATCGTTTCAAAAAAAAATATACCGGCTTACCAGCCTTATCAAAATGCGGAATTATATTCTTAAATAACGGAACTATTAGAACTATTCGCAAAATTAAAATCAAAATGATATTTCATTCAGACCCTAATGCCAGAGAAACAATATACAGAACGCGATAATAAAAACTGTAAAAAAGGTTGTTTTTTTAGCGCCTCAGAAAAACTACCGGCTGCCGGCTTTATCAAAATACGGAATTATATTCTTAATAAGCAAACTACTAAATTGTTTGTTGAAATTAAATATAAAACTTTGAAACTCCGGTGAACTATTTTATCCGGTTTAAAAAATAAATTTCCACTTACTCGGAAAATACTGGACGGTCGGACACTTCACACTATCTGTTTACGGCCAAATTCTCACTCACTCTAACAATCAATTCAAAAACTTAATAAATTCAATAATTTAATGCCTTTTTAACGCTCGGTTTTCGAATTTATAATTTACTTCCTACCTAAATTTTGGCGATAACGGTGGTGAGGGAATTAACTTGAAACGATTTAATTACAACAAGAAATATTTCTACTTGTACTGAGCGTTTTAATTAAAATAGTTTATATACCGGGCGTCCTCGATAATTTAAATTTTGAAAAACGGAATTTAATACATTCTACATATTTCTTTAAATAGTAAATCACGGCTTTTGAGTTACTAATGAAATAAATACTTAAATTAATATTACGGGACTGAAACGGTACCAGAAATCAAAGCTGGAAAGTAGGTAACAAGTTATATCCACTTATTAAACTTAAAATACCATCGGAAAAATCAATCAAAATTGCTTCAAAAAAAATAACACGTTACAAATTTTATTTCTTATTTTCTGTATAAATACTACAGGAATTTTCCATAAGATCAACTCACCTTTTTGATTTATGTTTTTTATTTGCGGTATAAACCCAAGTTTAGTGCAAAAAGCGCGATTACTATTTTCGCCAGGCATAAAAAAACACATACATTTAAAAAACGTTTTAATAACTATATATGTCTTAAAAAAATATATCAATGATAATCAACTTTTTTAGAAATACCCATCATTCCTTTTTGTTTGAAATATAGGATCCTAAAGCATATCTAGGCATAAACAAATATCACATAATATAGGTTAAAAATATAAAATTAATAGTCTTCAAAAAACTCTCCATCACATTTAAGGCACTTGATAGGTTTTCGTTTAGGCGAATGTACGATTCTCTCACGAGTTTCCTCCTCGTCCATTTGATTTGTATAATAATTACTGAAAAGCCAAGATTCTACATATTCTATAATATCCATCATCTCGTATTTCGATATATTACCACCGTTGCAGGCAACTCTGACGATCTTTGAAAAAATCCAAACATACCTTTCGGTTTTGTTGCAGGGTATATCCACATACTCCTCCTCGTAGTAATGAGGATTACCAGTTTGACACCATAAATTGTACTTTTTGATATAGTCGGCAGCTTTACCTCCAAAATATTCCATAACTACTTCTACTAGTTGATTTGCGACACCGCAATTAGGAAATAATTCGTCCGAGAGATCCTTAAAGAACCTAATAACTTCGTCTATGACATATTTGATTACATGTACTAGCATACCCTGTATATCTGTTCCAAAAGCAGCAATAAGTTTCAAAGAGTATTTTGCGAATTCTTCAACGTTAGGCAAATGTAAATTGTTCAAAGAGAATTCGCTTATGAAATTTCCAGTTTGAATATTTGATACGGAATTTTCAGTTGGTAAGTTCGATAAAAAGGCATCGGCTTTTTGCTTATTTAAGGCACTAAAATTGTTCATATTAACTGATCGTCCATTGAAACTTATTTCTCCATTAGATGCGGAGAATTTTATACCTCTTTTGTTCATCAACTTATTGTTTCTTGTCAAAGCGGCAAATATTTCATCTTTGTTGGGAATATTACGAATAGTTTTTATGACGTCTGCTCTACCTCGCACTTGGTTTCCTTCATTTTGTCTAATAGTTTCTTTCATCATTTTATCAAAGATTTTTCTGAAAAATTAAATATTATAATTATTACCAAAACATTCACAAGAAATGTCAAATAAATCATGTAATAATTTAATTTCAACAATGCACATTAAGGAAAGTTTAAATGACATATTATTATGGTGAATTAAGCTGGGGTCATAACCCATTCTGCAACAAATAGTTATATTAAAAATATAGACTTATGCAGTGTAATATTTTCCTTGCTTTACCCCAAATGCCCTACAGACGTACATTTTCAAAAAACAAAATCTCGAGACAAGAGGGTATTATTTTTACGCCAATGTGTCAGTCCTAGGGACTCTATTAACACAAACAAAACAGGCAGTGGTTCGAAAGGAAGAATGAATAAGAATACAAAAGCTAATCCCTGTTAATCAATTTCAATCATCAACACAAGACATAAAAAACTTAATTTTAAATTTAAAAAAATTCCCAAATGATTTTTCGAATGATGGTATTTTGACAAAACAGAAATAAAACAGATTAGACATTGAAGGAGAGGAATGTTATTTTCAACCAAAGCTTATATCAGATAATTCGTTGTGGTTAATACAAGAATGGAGAGGTGATAAAGCAGCAGTGCAGTGTAAGATAACAATATTTGTCCACGACCAGTTAATAAATAATAAATCAATATTTTACCTCATAACAAAAAGTATATGGTATCCATATATCACTAGAGTAGCATATGATAATTCAAGCTTTTGCATTTACATAGCATATGTTGCTATGACAACACAACACTCACAACATTCCGGCACATCCCGATAAGTGCCTAGAGATGGGGGAGAATATACGATATTTTCAATAAGTAAGCCTTTCAGTCTGCGTATTTTGTTTCAGAAATATATCGTATCGACAAAATATCGAAATTTTTAGAAAACCCATAAACGCCTAGCGTGACCATATGGTTACGACGTAATGGCAACTGAATTTTATTGCCTATTGACATGTTTCTCTTGAATAGATGGTACGATCATTCGACAGTAGAAGGTTCCCTGTAACACCTGATGTACAGTTAGCGTGAAGAAGTGATGTTTACATATTTTGATAATTAAAAGTTTATAGTGTTTATTTTAAATCACAGAATAATGGTCGAGCCATGTTTTGCGTAAGTATAACTTTTTAAGTTTTTATTTGACAGTAACATTATTCAATAGATCTCTTTGTTAAAAGAGAAATAGCATGTAACACTAGATAATAATGCATTTGAGGTTATATAGCGTTCGTGGTAGAGGTGATTTAAGACCGTTACAATATGGTCACGCTAGGCGTTACCAATGTCAAATAGTAATCAGTCTTATTGTTTTCAGGCGAGGATTTTCGTTACAAGAAGCCCTTGAAATGGCTTATACCGATGATGTTACGGCAATATATATTGAACGACCTGATACAGATATGTTAAGTGAAGAAGACGGGGGTGGATTTATCGACAACTTATCTGGTCGACAGTTACGTGCTGGAGCAGAAGTTGTTTTAGGGAATAATGAACGGATAGGAGACTGCAATGTTGATGATAATGTTAATTCATATTCCTAATTATATTCCAGGGCCGTCTTCAGCACCTGAAAAAGCAATTTAAAAAAACAGAGGTAAAAGGGAAGAAAAATAAAGTAGAAAGAAAAATTGAATGGATTGAAGGTGACTTACAGGAAGGGCCACTCTTTAAAACTTTGCCCACGAATCCATATATTAAATACAAAGAGTCTTCTTCAGTTGATCTATTTAAGTTGTTTATGGATGCAGATATTATCGAACTAATTAAAGAGGAGACTAACAATTATGCTTTATTGCAAAATTGTCCTGAACCTAATGTATCCACTGAAGAAGTGGAAGTATACTTAGCAATTCTAATTCTTACTGGCTATAATGAGCTGCCAGGTAACAGATTCTATTGGGACGTGAATTCAGACATGAGGAATGACATGGTTTACAACTCTTTGCGCCGGGATAGATTTCTGTAAATATCTAGGTTTATTCACTTTCCCGACAACAATAACCCAGATTTAAAAGACAAAATATGGAAAATGCGTCCCTTGATGGAGGAAGTGAAAAATATTTTTTTTAAATTCTTTGAACCCGAAGAGCACCTTTGTTACGACGAGTCTATGGGACACACGTTTGCAAGCAGTTCATACATAACAAACCCGTACGTTTCGGCTATAATATATTAAAACATCTCAAGGAAATTGGTTGTCAAGGCACTGGTACACTAAATGAAGTACGAGCTCCTAAATGTCTGCCACTCATGAATAAAAAATCGATGGGGAAAGAAGCAAGAGGTACCTACCAATTGGTTCTTGACAAAGACGATGAGATAATAGTTGTTCGAAGGGTCGATAATGGAGTAGTAACTGTGGCTTCCAAGTGTTTTGGGGTTAAACCGATCGGATATGTTCGCCGTTATAGCCAGGCCCAGAAAAAAAATATCCAAGTAGAACGTCCACACCTCATATCCAAATATAATTCTAATATAAAATAACTATAGATTTGCATGGATAAGTCGTGGGAAAATTTATATGCGCAAAGATGAACATAGCCCAGTTCAGCCAATCAAAGAAACCAGTAATCTAAAAAACTAGAAAAATCCAATGAAATTAGCAAACAGCAGAAGCACAACTAAGAATGTTATATATAAATGCACAAAGTCTCGGAAACAAGTTGGAAGAACTACAGTGCATCATGAAAATGAAATATTATTATATATTAGTAATTGTGGAAACCTGGTTATATAAAAATAAAGTACACTAATTCGTAATTAATGGATATACAGCTGTGCATGCATGTAGAGATACTAGAGCCGGAGGAGTCGCAATATATATTAAAGAACACATCAAGTTTATTGAGATGAACAATGTTGGTGGGGACAGCCAATTCAACATGATTGGGATGAATCTACAGGTAAATGGTGTAAAAATTATAGCCTTATACAGACCGCCATCATTCAATGTGAAGGAATTCCTGGAAATATTGGAAGAAATACTACAGCCTGAGAAAAAACACTAATAATTGGTGATTTTAACATAAATTTATTAGATAATAATGAGACCACCAGTGACTATAGGAAATGTGTTATATTGAATGGTTTTGAAATCCGAAACAATATAGGCATAGAATATGCAACCAGAATTACACAACACTCTCATACTATTATCGATCATGTTTTAGCAACAAGTAACATAGACTGTAAGGTAAACATTTCGGATCACAATATATTAGAAATAGAATTATATACGAAAAATAAAAATCATAATTGTAAAGTTCATAAAACATTTGAGAAACTAGACAACTCAAAATATGAAGACAATTTGAAAGATCTACTGCAAACCTCTATACCAGTTGATACATTCGAAACCTTGATCAAACTAATACAAGAAGCTAAAAATAAGGCTACAAAAACAATTAAAATGAAAATTAGGGAAAATAATGATTGGATAACCCTCCAGTTTTTAGAATTATTGAAAAGAAGAGAAGAATTATACAAACTAACAAAAACATTCCCTCAAGATCAACAAATCTTAGGGGACTTCAGAAATGAAAAGAAGAAAGTTGAAAACGAAAAAAAAATCTAAAAACTAACTTTTTCAGAAAAAACTAGTGTAGATACAATAAAGGTAGATAAAACATTAATAACTTATAAATTAGAAATTTGAAACAAATTTAACGAATATTTCTGTGATATAGGTCAATCAATCGTCAATAAAATCAATGCAAAACTTTTAAGTAACCCACTTTCACACTGTTTCGAGGAAATCAATATAAAAAACTCCTTGTACCTATATGATACTAATATCAAAGAAGTAAGAGGAATTTTGAATGAAATGAATGAAAACTCTGCTCCAGGTAATGATAAAATTTCTGTAAAAGATTTATTAAGAGTACAGGAGGTAATAATACCAATTTTAGTCAACTTGGTTAATAAAATGTTTGAAATAGGGGAATTTCCGAAGGAGCTGAAAGTGGGTAAGGTTACCCCTATCCATAAAACAGGGCCAAAAAACAATTTAGAAAAGTATCGCCCAATTACTGTAGTTTGTGTATTGTCAAAATTTGTGGAAATTCTTTTCAAAAAACGTATCATGAACTTTCTTACTAGGTATGTTGAATTGGACAAGTATCAATATGGTTTTCAGAAACACTCGAACTCCCAAAGCGATATAACAGACTTCCTGAACCATGTTGTATCCAACTTGGATGACAAAAAATTTGTCCAAACAATATTTATTGATTTACAAAAAGCATTCGATGTAGTGGATCATGAAATACTACTCGAGAAATTGTACCTATTAGGTATAAGAGGAAAAAGTGCAAGTATATTAAAATCATATCTAGAGGATCGGCAACAGTATGTGTCTCTGCATAAAGTAAATAGTGAAATCGCAAATATAAACTGCGGAGTCCCACAAGGCTCAGTCCTTTGGCCACTATTATATTCACTAAACATCCTAAATCTGAAAAAGGCAAATCTTAAAGCTCGCTATTACATATTCGTAGATGATACCATCCTAGTGTATGAGGGATCTAACTTGGGAGAACTGGAAGCCTTGGTAAATAGTGATCTACAACTTTATGGTAAATGGCTCCCAGCTAACAAGCTGCAAGTAAATGTGAGTAAAACAGTATATATGCTCTTCAAAAATAAAAATAAAGAAAGCTGGGACCCAGATATAAAAATTGGGGATCAGGCCATTCAAAAGCACATGACAAAAAAAATTGTACCAATGATTGAAGCACTTTATAGATGTCAGAGCTACCTGAATCTACAGGATAAAATTATGATATATAATGCTTATTTTCTTTCTATATTCCGATATCTGATAACAAACTGGGAGGTATCTTCTCAGACATTATTTAAACAAATCAAAAGTCTGCAAAATAAAGTGGTAAAAACTTTATTTGGCTATGATTACAGGGCTAATACAGAAATGATTTACGATCAAACTAAAATATTACCGCTGGAAAAAATTCTACAGATAGAACAATGTAAATTTATCTACAAAATAACAAAAAAACAGCAGAAATGTAACACAAAAATGAATATAATTAATGAAATACATTCCTATGAAACTAGAAGTCAAAACCAAATTTATCTACTCCAGGTGAGAGCGAAAATTGCTCTAAATAATCTCTTTTCTAAATGTCTTCAGTCATTCAATCTTTTGCCAAACTATATAAAAAATAAAGAAAGTTATTTCTCGTTCAAAGCAGAAATGATGCAATTTGTAAATGGCCACGAATCTTAAAATATATAGGTTCCGATACCAGCATTTATTGCTGATTAGGAACAATGCTTCACAAAAATGATGATTATATACATATATTCTTTTATTTTGTTGTTGTATGTATATGTGTGTGCGTGTTATGTGTATGTATCTACGAGGTATGCATATGTATGTATGAACTTTTTTCGAGACTATTAATTGAGCTTGTCCTGAACATTGTAATTAGGTGTAATTAGTTTCAAGAATCGTTTATAGTCTGAACATGTGATGGGCTAAGAGATTATTTTTTCATACATTGTACTGTGACTTTGTACACTTGTTGAAATAAAAGCATATTTAATAAAAAAAAAATATGGGAGGAACGGACCTCATGGATGAGAATGTTTCGAGGTATCACATATCAGTGAGGGGTAAAAAATGGTGGTGGTGTCTTTTTACATGGACAGTTGATGTTAGTATACAAAACGCCTGGCGGACCCATAAGAAAAGTGGTGGAAATATGACGCAACTCGAGATTAGAAGAGAAATTGTCAAACAATACTTAACAAATGCTAGGGTTAAGCCCAAAGGAGCAGGAAGACCATCAACGTCTTTGACTTACGTTACGCTTAACAGAGTTTCAGACAACGTTAGGTATGAAGATAGAGGCCATTTATGTTTGCGCATTCCAGATAATAAGAGACGACGTTGTGGGGTTATGCATTGACTGTTTCTATATTTTCCACAAAAAATAATGAATTTAGAGTAAAATCATGAATTTTAATATTGTTTTATATTTCTGCTTCTCTAAGCGCCTAGTGTTACCATAGGGTCACATCATTTTTTTCTAATAAATCAAACTTGAAAAAAATATTTTTAAATTTTTTTACATTTAATTAATTGCAAATGACATAGTTTACACAACAAAAATTATAATACTGAAAAAAAATTAATTCAGGCGTTAATGGGTTAACACTTTTCATAACGATATTTTCTAATATTGATATTTTTAAAACAATACGTTTATAACGGTACGGTGTATCGATACTTTACACAGTATCGCCCATATCTATAGGTCACACGAATTTTTTAACGTACTCCAGAAAATTATTAATTTTGAAGTTTGAATTGTCAATAATACCGAATACCAAATTATTACGAGCTTGCCGATCTGCCGATATACATATTGTAACGATGAATTCGGGTAGTGATGAACTTTCTTGTACACGAACAGAAATAACAGAAACTATACATATAAATATAAGTAATAATTATGTTCTATAAAAATGTTCCCTTCTACACTCGCATTATTTACTAACTTTTATTTAATAAAGAAATCAAAGGTCGTGGACAAAGTATAGTATTCAACTCGCAATTTACGCCCATTATTCACTCGGGTGACCTGCGTGAATAATGGATATCATAAATTGCTCGTTTAATAATATACAGTAGACCCACTATAAACCGGCACTCCAGTAATCCGGCGCATTTTTACGGGCGTGGTGGGGAGTTCAAGGTGAGACACGCATACATTTTACTAGTTTTATTCGTGGTGTCTAGTGTGTATCGAGTACAGTGACAGTTTAACGTGTAAACGGAAGCACAAAACTTTAAACACCGATTGAGAAAAACGAGATTCTAAAAATACTAGATATGGAGTCGGCCGTGCTACAATACATGAGATACGCAAGAACCAAGACAAAATTAAGTCTCTTTGTGAAAGCAGAGACAATATTAAAAATGTCCAGAAAACGTTGAAAAAGGGCGAGATCCCTCAGGTTGAGGATAGCCTGTATGCTTGGTTCATTCTGGAAAGTAATAGGCACACACCAATATCAGGGTAAATTCTTAAAGAAAAAACAAAGATATTTTATGAAAAAATAATGGGGAAGGACGAATCAAAAAACGGTTTGGAATTCGTTTGCTAAAAAACTTTCTTGTGATGTTGTTGCAGTCGGCCCATACCAAGAAAAGTTCAAATAAATCATTAATGAACTAGCCCTAACTCCTGACAAAGTCTACAATGCCGATGAAAGTGGTTTGTTTTACCGGCTTATACAAAAAAAAAAGATTCGTTCACCGTGCTGAAGCAAGTGCTCCGGGACACAAACTAGCCGAGGACAGAATAACATTCATGCTGTGTTCAAATGCAAGCGGCGAACATAAATTAGATTTATTGGTGATCGGTACAGCAAAGAATCCCAGGGAATTTGGAATGGTTCCACGGAATATTTGTGCCGTCGGTAAAAAAGTATCTGAAAAGAAACAATCTGCCCCAAAACGCCTTGTTTATTTTTGCTTGTTTTGGACAACTGCCCTGGTCATCCAGGTGAAGATGAGCTGAAAAGTAAGGGCTTCCATGTCATGTTTTTGCACCTCTTCTACAACCCATGGACCAGAATGTCATTCAGACTGTTAAAATGCACTATAAAAAAGCTTTGTTTCACAAAGTTTTGTCAAAAGAAGGAAGTGTAATCCAATCATTGAAAGAAACGAACTTGAAAGACGTGGTTTTTGACCTTGCTAATGCTTGGGATCAGCTCACAGAAAAAAACAAGCAATACATTAAAAACAACGAAATGGATAATGATGATGAAATTGAAATGCCGCTCGGTGCTGTTCAGAATGTGGAAGATGACGAAAGTGTTGATCGAGAGCTAATTGAGCTGCAAGATACAATTTCTGAAAAACGTGTAGATGCCAACAAAAGCCTGATAATTGAGGACGGAAACATGTGGCTGATCGGTGAAGATGAGAAAAACGGCTAAATTACGATGGATGACGAAATAGTCGAAGACGTGACTAGCAGAGATGAAGAAGAAGGCGACGATAGAGAGAGGAAGGGGCCTGCCTTCACACTGTGAACAACGATGCTGCCATGGATGCATTTTTAACTACAGTGAAGTGGCCGGAAGAAAATAATGTGTCTGCTAGTGACATTCTTGTTTTAAAAAGACTTCAAGAGATGGTGTTGAAAGTGTCTTTTCAAGTTAAGAAACAAAAGAAAATTTACAGTTTTTTTACTCCAATGGAATAAGGCTACAGATATTGTGCTGTACCGTAAGTTGAAGGTTAAGTTTCCTTTAGTTTTCTAGTTATTAACATTTGATTTCTTAAAAATCACTTTTGATTAGTTGATCATTCTTTTATATATTAAACAATAGTTTGGAATTGTAAAAGTCGAATAAAACAAGTATTTTGTGCATTTGAATTATTGAGGATCTTCCAGTAATAATCCAGACGTTTTCACTAGTCCAGCAGTACCCTAGTCTGATATCGGCCGGATTAGTGAGAGTCTACTGTACTATTAAACAGTAACTTGTTCAAATATATTGTGTAAAACCAAAAAAAAACGAACAGTAAACGTAGAAAAAAAGAGGAATATATTGCTCAATATATAAATAATGAATGCTCATTAAGCTGACAAGCTCCCGACACAAACCACAAACTGCATGGTAGAGCAACGAACCAAGAGTAGTCACCGAAAGGAAGGAAAGCCATGGGACAGTCGGTCCCTAGACCACTAACATCGGGACACCTGGCGCACCCCGTTGTATGCAGCCTTGTACCTGCATAAAAAGCTCTGCAGGTATCGACCACTTTTCTCCTATACTCGTGGGAACAGATATGAACCAAGAGAAAAACAAAACTTCTAAGGAGCCTACAGAGACTTTTAGTAAAAGGAGTTTGGAGGCTACGGAGACAATAGGTGTTGTGTTTTAGTTTTTATTTAATAGACGCTTTTTACATTAACAGTCTTTTATTCCATATCAAATACCAATCATCACTTAACTTAAAAACAACAACGTGATCATACTATATTTTTTACTTAAAGAAAACCAATAATCAAACGTTTCTTCTTCTTTTTTAAACTCTTACAAACTAGCCAACTTAAGTACAATATGCTAAAGGCAGTTTTTCATGAACCTAAACAGGTCGCTGATTACTTTATTTCAACACTCCCTTCTAATCTGTGACCCATTTAGATATTAACATTTCGATACACTATAGTTTTGACATTATTTGATTTACAAATTATTCAAAATTATTTTTAGAGACCTTTTGTGAATTTGTCGGCAATTTAATTTTGAGTTGAACAATATTCAATGCAAATATCATTACTGTTTACCTTTTCACAAATAAATTTATATATAACATCAATATGTTTACTCCACTTATTAAAGGCACCATTTTTTATTATTTTAATCGCACTCTGGTTATCTATTTTTAAATTTGGACTAATTTTAATATCTAAGATTTCACACAATAATGATTTATAATAAAGCACTTCTTTCACGCACTCAGCTGCAGGTATCAATTCTGCCTCGGCGGTTGATAGAGCAATTATGGGTTGCCTTCTGGAACACCATGCAATAGGTCCCCCACAGTACATGAGTATATACCCTGTTGTACTTCGTCTAGTCTCATCATTTCCTGCAAAGTCCGAGTCACTATAAGCTTCGATAATATCTAGTATTTTTCGAATATTTTATTCCCCGGTTACTTGTTCCATTTAAGTAGCGTAGAGTCTTTTTCACATTTACTATATCTTTGTTTTTAGTTTTGTCTGCAAAACGACTTTTATAACTTACAGCATAAGCTATGCCTGGTCTAGTTTTGTTGGACGCATGAAGTAGATTTCCAACTGTCTCTTTATAAGGATATTCATGATTTAGTTCTTTACCTTGTGTTATCATTTGTTTTGTTTCAATAGGAGTGCTCATTGTTTTGCTGGTTATATTTTTCCAGGACATTTTCTATGTATTTTTCTTGTTTCAGTTCAATTCCCTCTTCTCTCCTATTTATTTCTATTCAAATAATGTTTTTTTAGTCATCTTGAATTGTTACTTCAAATTCTTCTTGTAGTTTTCTTAAAAATGTTTTAATTACCATTTCACTTTTGCCCATTATTATCCCATCATCTACATAGATTGCAAATATCATTGTATTATTTTTGTTTCTAAATATACATCTCTCTGTTTTTATTTCTTCAAAACCATTATTGTTCATAAAATTTGTAACTTTTTATTCCAGTTCATTGGTGATTGTTTTAATCCAAACAGTGATTTCTTTAGTTTGCAAATTTTATCAGTTTCTTCAAATCCCTTTGGCAGGCTCATAAATATATTTTCCCATAGATCACCATATAAGAAGGCAGTTTTCACATCAAAACCATAGATGTAATAATTCTTAGACGCTGCTATAGCTAATAATGCTCTTAGTTTACTACTGGGCTATATGTTTCTTCATAGTCTATGCCATTTTCTTGCTGGTTTCCACAAACTACTAGTCGTGCTTTGTAGATACCATTATTCTTCTGTTTAAAAATCCATTTGTTAGTTAATATTTTTGAATTTTTAGCATCTTTTATATCTACTATGTCCCACGTTTGGTTCTTTACTAGTGAGTATTTTTCATTTTCAATTGCTTTTATCCATTCTTCTTTATTTGGTCCTTCGACTGCTTTTTCATACGTCAATAAGACTGTTTCATCATATTCACATTCATAGTCATCTAGGTATCTTGGTCTATTTTTGTTTCTTTGGGTCCTTTCTGAGGTAGTCTGCTCATTTATTTCATTTTCTTTGTCACTTTCTTCATATATATGTTCAATCTCATTTTCCTGGTGGTCATTGTTATTGTTATATTTTGTTGAAGTTCTTCAGTTATTATGTTATTTTCCAGATTGTTTTCATGTTCCATATCACTTTCTACTTCTTTTTCAAGTTGTATAACTTGTTGTGAATTTTCAGTTTTTATAAGTATGTCTGTTCTAATTTTATTCTTGGGTTTTTTAAATACATCTCTCCTTATTATTACTTTTTGTTTCTTCTCATCCCATAGATGATAGCCTGTAGATGCATATCCTACAAATAAGTATTTTTCTCTGATGTACTATCTAGTTTCTTTAAATATCCTAAATTTTTAGAATAGACTTCTACTCCAAAAATTTGTAATCGTTTTAAATCTGGCTTTTTCCCTGTCCATAATTCAGATGTCAGAAGGTGTCATTTCAAAGGATAAAGACTCTGTTGGGCTTCTGTTCAATATATACGTTGCAACTCTTGCAGCTTCACCTCAAAACTTTTTGTTCATATTTGTCTCAAATAACAGTGCCCTCACTTTTTCTATTAATGTTCTGTTGAGCCTCTCTGCCTTGCCATTTAGTTGTGGCGAGTATGGTATCGTGAACTCCATAATTATTCCTTTTTGTTTGTAGTATGTTTTCAAATCATTATTCGTAAATTAGCTGCCATTGTCACTTCTTATCCTTTTGACTTTAGCATTTTTATCTCTTTCCATTTCTGTTATATATTCTTTGATATATTCTGTTGTTTCACTTTTGAATTCTAAAAGATATATTACACTATAATGTGTGTAATAATCTGTTAATGTCAGAATATATTTTTTATTGTCCCATATTGGTGGATCTATTGGACCGCATAAGTCAGTATGTATAATTTCCAGAGGTTTTTGTGCTCTAGTTCTTTCTGTATTAAAAGGAAGGCTCGGCTGTTTTCCCTTCATACATATGTCACATGGGATCTCAAGTAAATCACAATCTTTTGAGTTTATGTCTATTCCTGTTACCATTTTGCCTTCAATCAGTTTTCTTTATGTTAATATGCCCTAGTTTTCTATGCCAATTTTGAACTTTTACTTCTTTTGTTTCGGCCAAATAAATTTCTTCCTTGTTAAGATTATCCTCGAGATTATCTTATTTAAAGTTTATCATATATAAACCATTTTCATTTTTCTTGCCTTCTAATATTTTTGATTCATCTTTCAAGACATAAACTTTATCTTCTTTAAAAACTACTTCTCCTTTCTTTTCGGTTATAGCAGAAACAGATAACAAATTTTTGCTTAGTTCTGGTACGTACACGACTTCATTTAACATACAGTTGTCCATTTCTATGTTTCCAATACCTTGCATTTTTCTTAGCAACACATATGTCTACATTTGTTTTTACCAAGTTGTTAATCATCTCTTTGTCATTCACCATGTGTGATGTGCTTCCTGAATCCAAAACAAATAGTTTTTTGTCTGAGTCTTCTGTTATTATTGTTTCAGTCAAGAAGGATACCTTTTTATCACCTGTTTCATTTTGTTGCTTGTTTCTAAAGAAACATCTTGATTCATTATGATATGTCTCTTTACATATTTTGCAAAATATTTCAGGTACTTTGTTTTTATTTGGTTGTTATGTTTACTTGTACTTGGTTTATTTTTACAGAAACATGATATGTGTCCCGTTTTATTGCACGAATAGCATAACATTTCAGTACTTTGGAATGCTACTGGTTTTTCTTTTCCATTTTTAGTTTTATAAGAGTTTTCTTCAGCCAAAAGTCTTGCAGTGAGGTTATCTATAGTTTTGTCTTGTTGTTGTGTTTTAAAATATCTGTATCTTTCTGGTAATGTGCATAGTATTTTAAACATTAACATTTATCATTTATATCCTGCTTTAAGGATTTTAATCCGAAGGCCGTATTTTTCAGCTTACTTATGTGGGAGTACAATTCAGTTCCCCTTTCTAACTGGCAAATAAAAAATTCTTGCAATAGTTGACATTTCTGATCTTCAGTATTATTTTTAAATATATTTTTTTAGTTTTAGATACATTTCAGCATATGTTTTACAGTTCATCACATGAATTAAGGTCTTCTTGTCAATTGTGAATATTATTATTTTTTGTGCTCTTGCATCTCTCTGGATCCATGACTTTTTGTCTTTTTCGACAGTCAAATCTTCGCATCTTTCATCGTCTGTGACAATCGCATAGAGTCCGCTTGCTTTGAAAAACATTCCAATTTGAAATTCCCATAATTCAAATGATTCGGAATTTATCAAGTTTTCGATGCTAGCAATTTCTTCGGATTCGTTATTAGCCATGACTTTCTTCTTGTTTTTAGTTCTCGATTTTTTTATAAGTTTCAGTTTTTATTTAGAGAGTTCTCTGGGCACATAACCTGTTGTGTTTTAGTTTTTATTTAATAGAAGGGGAATCATCAATAGATGTAACACTACGAGTCGGGTAGATGATAACGCATCGGCATGTATCGGATGAACCGTCTCTGTCTGACCATACCCATATATACTTCGAAGTAGATGTAGAAAATTCGGCTATTGGAACATACAGGGATCCTAAGAGTACCAATTGGGGATCTTACAAAGAGGACCTGCTTTCTAAAATCCGCGCGCGCACACACACACACACACACACACACACACACACACACACACACACACACACACACACACACACACACACAGGCAGACCTAAAAGTGCTGAATTAGAGGGAACAGCTGCATGGTTGCAACAGACCATAGTGACCTCTTATCGCAATAACTGTCTGATAAGGCTGTCTGGTGGAACAAAGAGTTGACAGCAAGAAGAAAAGAAACAACGACGGCTCTTTAACAAAGTGAAAAAGTCGTGCAACTGGAGAGCATATAAGGCTAAACTACGTGGATATAATGAAAAAATAAAGGAATCAAAGAAGAGATCCTGAAGGGAATTTTGTGAGGACATTCAAGGTGTCCCTGACAGGGTCAGAATTAACAATATTCTCAAAAGGGACAATTCTAATAAACTACGCTCTTTTCAGCTGCCGAGCGGAGAGTTCACAAATACTGAGGAGGAGGCTTTAGAGCACCTCTTTAGTGTGCACTTTCCAGGCTCAGCAGAGATAGATTCAAATTACGATAACGGGCTGGTAGTCAAAACAAATGCCACCAAAGAGGACTGGAAATTAACAAATCAGATCTTCAGGACCAGATGGCATATTGCCCAAGCTCCCGCACGAGGGAATTCACATCATAATGGGTCCTTTAGTTCAATATTACGCAGTAGCCATGCTTTAGGGCCTATAGCATGGTTACTGCGTAATATTAGAACTAAAGGACCCATTATTATGTGAATTCCCTCTTAGGGTATATACCATTTGCATGGAGAGAGTCAAAGGTGGTGTTTATTCCCAAAAAAGAAACGTACACACAGGCTAAATCCTACATACCAATTAGTCTGACATCATTCATGGTGAAAAAGTGATACAAATGCATTTGCAAGAAAGAGTGCTTAAAAGCATCCCTCTACACAGACTACAATGGGCTTATCAAGCAGGGAAATCAGGAAAAGCTGTCCTACATAAGTTGGTCTCGGATTTCGAAAGGAGCCTGAATCAAAAAGAAATAGCCCTTGCAGCATTTTTAGACATCGAAGGTGCTTTTGATAACACATTGATGTCATCAATAAATAAACGGTTTAAAGATTAAAACTAACATTTCCGCACTTATACACTCTGGAGGCTGTATCATGCCAACAATTCCCTGAAAATTACCAAATCTGTTGTATATCTGGATTTATAGGATATGTTGTACTGGCTCTTGTGAGCTGAAAATCAATAGGGTTCATTTGTGAATAAACCTCAAGTGAGGTGTGCGAGGTATCCTCATCAGGGCAGAAAAGAAACTATCAAATAGTTTTTAAGCCTACACAATAGCTTATAGGATGTAGTTTCTGATTGCTGTTTTCAATAATAATAAAAAATATATATATTTATGTTCAATCAGCAACTTGTTAAAATATATTGTATAAAACAACAAAAACGTACATAAAACATGTACAAAAAAGAGGAAGATATTTCTTAATATATAAATAATAAAGGATTAAAATTAAAAATACAGTAAAAGAAGCAGAGTCCTTGGTCGTAACCCATTCAACTACAAATAGTCAAAATAAAAATATGGACCTATATAATGTAATATTTTCCATGCACTACCTTCAATGCTCTACAGAAGTACGTTTTAAAAGAAATATAATCTCAATAAGACAAGGGTATTATCTTCGCGCTAATGTACAAATTGAAAAACCTCTATTAACACAAACAAAACAGGCAGGGGTTCAAGAGAAATAATGAATATAAATACAAAAGCTAATCTCTTTTAATATACTTCAATCGTCAACACAAGACATATAAAACTGAATTTTAAATTTTAATTATTTGAAAAATTCCCAAATCATTTTTCAATTGGTGGTATTTTGGACAGAAATAAGACAGATTTGACATTGAGGGAGAGGAATTTTATTTTTAACCAAAACTTATATGGGATAATTATTTGTGGTTAATACATTCGCGGACAAGACAGCATATGCCGTTCCGTTAGCGGGGACAAGACGGCGTACGCCGTCCATATAAATATACATGTACTGTAACACAAGACGGCATACGGAGACAAATCTTTACGGTATTAATATTTTTGTTGTGTTTGTAAAATTTGATAAATTATTCTCCCGAGTTTGTATATAACATCACATAATACATGGGTTATACAGGGTGGTATAAAGAAAGTTGTAATATGATATAAAGTGGGATCAATGTGTAGTCACAAACATCGATATAGGATGCTGGAGTAATACGCGGTGAAATACAGGTTTCGACTCTTTGTTCCAGTGGCGTCCAGCATAAAATGCTCATACACTCAGCTAACTCCATACCTTACTAAGTAAAACATTATTATTTTCATGGTTTCCGGGTGGATTGCATAGTTTTTTTACAGATAAAATGGACCCAAAACAAGAGGAGAGACTTTTACGACTATATGAAGAGTCTGAACGAGAAGAATTCAGTGCTGATTATGATATCCGAGATCCACCTTTTACTGCCGATACTACTACCGATTCAGATACAACTGATACCCAAGAATCGCTTACAGAGAAAAATGATGTTGAACTTGGAAATAACAGCATTGATGATGAAGATGAGTGGTGTGATACTATAGCTGACATTCCTGATTTTTATTATTTGACAATAGTGTTACTGGGCTCAAACTTGTTTTTGAAAATACACCATCCTCTGTTGAATGTTTTGAAAAGCTCTGAGATCAGGAAATAATGAACATGATACTCAATTCTATGAATACATATTCTGATATTTTACAAAAGAGCAACCGACTCCACAGCAAACATTGTCGATATCGATCTATTAGATCAATAACTATGACCGAACTCAAGCATTTTTTAGCATTGTGCATCTTACAGGGTCAATCTAAATATCCATCTATCCGAAAAATGTTCAGTATGGACCATTTATACTACTGTCCCATTCTTCATCGTACTCTCTCTGGAAGACGCTTTGAGGAGATTCTAAGATGTTTTAGTTGTTCTTACGGTCAACTTCACAATCCGAATGATAGACTAAACAAAGTTCCACCCCTTCGGAATAAGTTATTATCTAACTATAGAAGTGCCATTGTACCAGCAGAAATTTCATCTTTAGATGAATCACTTATGCTTTTTCGTTGTCGGCTAAGCTTTCGACAATACATAAAAGGTCAAAAGGCAAAATATGGGGTAAAATTTTATTCTGTTTGTACTACAGATGGCTATGTTTTAAATCTTCCAATTTATTCTGGAAAAACCCAAGGAACAAATGGTTTATCCAAACTTGAGACATTGGTTTTATCCTTATTGGATCCATATTTAGACCGGGGCCACCATGTTGTCATGGACAACTTTTATAATTGTGTGTTTCTGTCTAATCGTCTTCTTAATCGAAACACCCATACTACTGGAACTTTACGGCAGAATAGATTAAGAAATCCTGTAGTTGTTGTGGTTGTAAAAGGCAAACTGAAAAGGGGTGACCATTGCTGGAGGAGACGTGGTAAGACATATGTATCTAAGTGGAAATACAAAAGGGATGTATTGTGTATTACTACAAGATATCATCCGAAACTAATACAGGTTATAAATAGTAAAGAAAAAATAAAACCGGAAGAAATATCCAATTACAATAAGTTTACCTCTGGTATTGACCGCAATGATCAGATGGTTCATTATTATTCGTCACCCAGAAAAAGCATAAGGTGGTACAAAAAAGTAATGTTCCATTTGTTGGACATTACTTTATGGAATGCTTATTACATAAAAAAGAAAATTGATAACAAAGTGACTTTTCTTCAATTTCCCGAAGAATTCATAAAAGAATATCTGGAACTCGATAAGGACATAAAAGATGGAAGATTCTTATCGAAATCAGGTCGATTACACGGATGTAAAAGAAGGAGAGCTGAACCTGATCCACCAAATATACATCCTGAAATGCACTTTCCAGATGAAATTCCAAATCCAAGGAATCCTACTAAGTATCTTCTTCTTTTCAACCAAGTATCTTCTTCTTCATTTCAATACCTTTATCCAGGTATTCACATAAGAGTAATTTTCATGTCAAAGTGTCTAAGCTTTTTTAATCGTCCAAGGTTTTAAATGTTAAAGTATTTGTTTCTCAATGTTTAAGTATAAGTTTAAGTTTTTCACAAAGTTTTTTGTTTTTCTTAAGTGTCAAGTATATAAGTATCACTGTCCTCTTCCAGAGGACTAAAGGATTGTTTTCTTGACGAGAAAGAGTTTAAGTAATGCATGAGTGCTACCCTGCACTGAAAGAGCGTTGAGTATGAAAGTGAATCGTTTATTCAAGTGTAAGTGTTGGTTTGAAAATTATTTATTTAAGAGTTAAGAGTGTTTTGTGAATTAAGAATGTTTTTGAGGGTAAGCTGTGGTTTGAAAGTGGTGTGGTCACACCAAAAGAATGAGTATAATGAGTATGAGAGGTGTTATCCGTAAGGTACGTTTCTTGACGATAATATTCTGGAGATTGTTGCATTGGTGGTGAGTGGTTAGGGTTTATGTTCAAAGGTCTCAATGATGGGTTTTGTTTGTGGGTGTGAGGGAAGTGAAGTAAAGTGTGGTGCTTGTTTCTGCAAATGGCACAAACACCGGTAGACGAGCAATGGGCGAATGTGTGTCTGAAACCCAGACATGCTGTGCACATTTTGTTATTTATTATATATTTTTTGCGGTCAAGTATAGAGAGTGTTCTGAAGTGTGGGCAGGAATAAATTTTATGACCTGCTTTGTTACAGAATGAGCATGTTGAAATGTTGATGGGGTTAGAGCTACGAGTTGTACCACAACATAGCTGAGTAAAGGTGTCCCTTTCAAGTGAGTTGGGTAACGAGTGATTAGCGAGTGAACGTTGAGATGAAGGTTGTGTTGCGAGAGAGTATAGGTTGCATGGTTCATTTAATATGGAATGAAAGGAATAGGCCATGGCGACGGTCGGAGTATCATTCCTCTCGACAGGTCTTGTGTCAAGGTTTTGTCTAGGGGGATAATTGTCTAAATGGAGTAACGTGTGATGTCTTTTTTGACATATGGAACATGATTTAACTGATTTACAGTTAGTAACTGTGTGTGTGGAACCTAGGCACCTGAAGCACAATTTGTTTTCTTTAATGTATTTGTTCCGATCAGGAACGGAAAGCATCCCGAATTGGGGGCATGTATAAATTTTATGGCCTGTTTCCTTGCAAAATGAGCATGTTGGAGGTGGGTTTTGTTTGGGAAGCGAATGTTGATTTGAAAGTAAAGTTACTCTGTTGGGTGGTGTGGTCACATTAGAAGACTGGTTACGATGATGGGATGTATCGGGTTTGGGATCTTGGGTTAACAAGTTTTCCAAGACCGTACATTTTTTTTCCAAGAAATCAAAAAAAGTATCACTAGCAATTAAATTTTGATCAGTTTCTTTTTCTTCAAGAGATCTTTTTGTATTATAATCTAATTTTGTTTTTAATGTGTGAACGATTAGTGCATCAAATAACTCTTCCTTATTGATATTTAGATTTAACAATGACTTTACTATAGATCTAGCTTCGGACGTGAATGTTCTTAATTGTTGGGCAGTACATTTTGAAATGTTATTACAGGCTGTCAAACGGTTAAAATGGGCAGTAACAATCTGCCGTGTATTATTATATTTAGAATTCAGTAACTCCAACGCTACATCAAAATTGGTTTCATTTACCGGTAATTGGGAAATTAAATTGAGCGGGTCACCTTTCAAGTATGATTTCAAATAGTAGAATTTTTCAGTCTTGGATGTAAGCCGGGTATTATTCACTATTAGTGCGTTAAAAAGGTCTATAAAGGCAGTGTATTTAGTGCTATCTCCTGAGAAAATCGGTATTTCTATGGAAGGTAATCTAATATGAGTTTCACTCTGAGACTGTACAGGTAATTGGTTAGGTTGATTGAATTTAGGGCTTAATTTTTCGAAAGCATTTTGTAGCTTGCAGTGTAATGAGTAATATTTTTCATCAATCTGACTTCTATCATTGAATTCTACTTCAGTATCTACGGCTATGGTTTCAATTTGGTCTTGAATCTCAGAGTATTTAGAGTAATATTTTTCTAAGTTGACTATTCGGGATTTGAAAGCATACTTGTCCGACTCGTCCAGATTGTTATGGAACCAGTTGTAAATGCGAGTAATTGCTGCTTTGCAACTAGCTCGTTGCGTCTTTAATGAATCCATTTTGTAACTGATGTATTAATTATATGGTTAACATGAAATGTAAATGAATAGTTATGTTTGAACAATGCTTATTTTGTATTAGCGTAATATATTTTGCTACCAGCCGTGCCTGTTCAGTTTTCTACGGCTCGTTGCAAGTTAAAATGACACTGTAATTGTACCTGGTTTTCTCACACAACAATACCGACTAGTGTTATTATGGTTCCATGACAATCTTAATATGTAATTATTTAAGACACACTGTACAATGAATGTATGTTATATACAAATATGAAATTACTTTGTCAATTAGCGTTATTACAATCAAACACATCCAGGTGTAATTATTTAAATCCCAATGTCTCATGTAAATTTCAAAAGTTCAATAATCAAATACAGAGTATGAATGTATGTTTTATAAGAAATATTAACGGTGTAATTATTTAAGTCACGCTGTATAATATAAATATAAATGTTTATGTTGCATGAAAAATATATCAAAAACTTTTATTATAAATCCAAATTAATATTAAGGTGAAATTATTTAAATCACACTGTATAATATAAATGTTTATATTGCATAAAAAATATCAAAGACTTTTATTATAAATCCAAATTAATATTAAGGTGAAATTATTTAAACCACACTGTATAATATAAATGTTTATGTTGCATAAAAAATATATCAATGACTTTTATTAGCTCCAAGGCAATGTTAATTATTTTGAAAGTGTTTGAGTGCAGACTCTCGTCTCCCACTGTATGTTACATTTCTTTAATAAGCTGATATACGAAAACTTTCTCATACATAAATACCTTCTCGTTCGTTTGTTTTTGTCCTGTACCGGCAACTAGATTTCAGCTCCAACTCACGGATATTTACCCAGACAGGTCTACTGGCCTCTAATACAGGTGGGACGTGTTAATTCCTATTTTGTGGACTCCATTGCTTTTGTTCTAATCCGGCTCGAAGGATCATGTTCTAAATTAACCCTTTTACTTTGGGTTAATTAGAGGGAATGTAGTTTCTTTGTTGTAAATACGATGCACTCGAAGGACCAAATGGGTATTTTTCACGTTAGGAATGATGTATATGATGTAATGAAACACATATGTCACTTAGGTTTTATATTAACAGGAAGTTATAATTTATTTATGTTGCGTCGACAATTAAGACTTCACTTATTATTTTCGCGATAAAAGAGAGTATTTTGCACATACTTCGGTGATTTATTAAATGATTAAAGCTTACGGACACGCGCAAAACATATAGTGCAGAGATGAAATGGCATATCCCCTACCGACAGACTACCCGCTTTTTTTATATATTTGTATTTGAACGTACCTTTGTATTTACTTTTCTTTGGTGATGTTTTCACTGTGATTAATGGTTTGCGTACGTGGACGTTATTATCATTAATTAAATTATCACTGGTAAGCAATGTGGGGTTTATTGCATTTAGAGCATGTATTTTAGCTTTGAGCATACGGGTGTACTCGGTTTCGTACGGGATGGTTCCCGTTGATGGAGGTGAAGGAATGGTAAGAATATGAATGGGCACTGACCCTATTGATATCTTTTACAAAACACTGTAACTTTATAGAAACTTTATAAAATATGAAAAACACTATATTCACAATTGCAATCAAATTATCAAACCAACAAGGCTGAGAAGGAATTTGTATTGGATATAGAGACAACCTTTATGAAATCTCAGGGTCAAATCAGCTAGATTGTTTATGGTCACAGAGCAATGATAATGAAACATTAAATTGGCATAAAAGGCTAGGTCATATAAGTCATACAGGTTCAAGTTGTTAAAATGGAATTTGATCAATGGTATAGACAAAGGTTTAAAAATAAATGATGCTGAATTTTGTGAAGCGTGTGTGAATGCAAAAAGATGTAGGTTACCATTTAAAACTAGAGTAAGAAGTAAGAGAGTTTTAGATATTGTTAATTCTGATGTGTGCGGACCAATTACACCAGCTGCGTATGATGGTTCAACTTATTTTGTCACTTTTATTGATGATTTTTCTAATCTCACAGTAGTTTATTTGATTAAGAAAAAGTCTGAGATATCTCATTGTTTTAAAGACTATTTGAAAATGACTCAAGCCATGTTTAACACTAGAATTTCAAAATTTAGATGTGACAACGGTGGTGAAAATATATCCAAAAAATTTCAGCAGTATTGTAGAAATAAGGGAATTATTTTAGATTATACGGTTGCTTATACTCCACAACAAAATAGTATAGCTGAGAGGATGAATAGGACACTTGTAGAGAGAGCAAGGGCTATGTTGACTGATTCAGGTGTAGATAAAAATTTTTGGAGTGAGGCAATATGAATTGCAGCCTATATTATAAATGGAAGTCGCACAGAAAGTTTGATAAGACAACACCATCTGAAATTTGGTATGGTAGAAAACCAAAAATTAGTAATTTGAAAATCTTTGGTTGTACTGCTTACAGTTATGTATGTAAGCAATTCAGGTACAAATTGAATGATAAAACAGAAAAATGTATATTGTTAGGGTATACATCAACAGGTTATCGTCTCTGGAATATAAGTAAAGATGAAGTAGTTATATCAGGAGATGTAAAATTTGATGACAATAATTTCTATTTTAAAAGGACAAATAAGCTTGTAAGTGAGGAGTGTGTGGGTGATAATGAATGTAATGATGACCTAATGCTTAATAAAAGTGATGCTGAGGTTTCAACTGAAGAAAACTTACAAAATATAACTGAAAAAATATTGAATTTAGTAAAGATAAGAGAAATGTAAAATTACCAGAGAAATTTCAAGATTATGAAATGTATATGGTATTTAATGTTGATTATTTTTTTCACTTGTCAAAATCTGACATTTTGGTGGTTTCAACCAATAGCAATACATTATTCTAGCCAATCATTCGGTATTATACTGATAAAACTGCTTCCTCATCGATAATACCTTGTTTACTAGAACTAGAAAACACACTCGACGATAAACCAAACAAATATACTAGTATTAAGAATAGTAATAAGTATAGTAGTAAAAAAAAGCAATAGGGATAATGAAGAATAGGAAAGTTAAACACAAAAATAATAATTAAAGGGGACAGGATAGTAATGATCAGAGTAGTCAATGGGGTAAAAACAATCATAGACAATATTTAAATAGTATATACCAGGAACATATAAATATAGGGATATAGAATATTAACACATTGACAGGAAAGGAAATCAAAATAACGGAGGATATAAAAAACAACTAATTACATATTCTAGGAATAAGTGAAACAAAGAAAAAAGGAACAAGACAAATACTCTTAACAAATAATAACACATTATATTACTCCGGAGTAAAAGTAGAGCAAAAGGAGTAGGGATAATTTTAACAGAGGAACTAAACAAAATGGTAATAAATGCCAAAAATATAAAGTCAAGTATATGACTAAATGAAATATTAAATATAATACAAATATATGCACCCGTTGAATGAACTGGAGAAGAAAGGTTTTAGAATTTAATATAAAATTACAGGAAGTAGTGGATGAAATAAGAGAGCAAAACGAAAACATAATAATTCTGGGGGATTGGAGCACAACGGATGGTAAAGACTGCAATTGAGGAATGGCAGTTTATGGAAAGGGAATAAAGACAGAAATGGCATTAAGGTGATAGGTTTTTATCAAATAAACGATTTAATAATAGGAAATACGATGTGAGAACAAAAACTAGAAGGTAAGTAATATACCTTTGTAGTGGAAGAAAGAAATGCAAAGTGTTTAATCAATTACATAGTTTATACACAAAATCTATCAAAAATTGTAAAAAAGTAAAGACAAGAAAAGAGGGATGGGAATAAACCACAGATTACTAGTAGCAGAATATGATGCAAAAATAATGAAGACAAGAAATAAGATGCAGTCGAATTGCAATAAGTAAATTAAGAAACACATTAAAAAAATCTGAAGATCAGAAAAAAACAGACAGGGAATTCAAAAAACGTATTAATGAAAACACTGGAAAAAGGAATTATATAACGAAAAAAGAAACATAGTAAAAGAAGTGGTTAAAGAAGCAAAAAGGAACTCCTGGAAAAAATTTGGAAGGGAGATTTCACAGACATATGCATCAGATAATAGAAAATTTTGGACAACAATAAAAATATTATCAGGAAGTAAGGGAAAAGATATAAGAGCAATAAAAAATAAAAATAATGAATTGGAGACTGAAATAAATCAAATTCTAGAAACTTGGAAAGAGCACTATGAAGACAAATTTAGTAATAGGTCGAAGAATAAAACATCTAATATAGCTAAAGAGGAATGGAATGAACATCAATACCAAGAAATCCAAAGAGATGAAATAGAAGTGGCTATAAATAAACCTAAAACAGGAAAAGCTAGTGGGGAGGATGAAGTAGCGCCAGAGCTGATAAAATGGTTAGGAGAAAAAGGTAAAGAATTGCTGTGTCTCCTATGCAGAGAAGCATGGGAAAGTCAAAAAATCTCCAAAGACTGGGAAAATAACCTTATATTGCCAATACATAAAAAGGGGACCAGACACTTTGCAATAATTATAGACCAGTATGCTTAAGCCAAACTGGCTTTAATATCTATAAGAGAATAATAGAGACCCGATTAAGGCGATAAGTAGAAGCAAAATTAGAAGAGGCAGCTTTTAGACCAGCACAACAAGCAAATGATATTATATTTATTTTAAGAAGGCTAATTGAAATACAATAGAAGCGGGAGAAAATATGTTTTTAACATTTACTGACTTGAAGGCACCTTTTGACACAGTGAAAAGAAAAAAAATTGGGAGGTATTGGAAGATTTAGAAGTACCGAAAGCTCTAATTAATATAATTAAAAGTACATATGAGACTGTCAAAGTAAGAGTACAGATAGGAGGTCAAAGATCGGAATTTTTTTTAATGAAGACAGGTATAAAACAAGGTGATAGTTCAAGTGCACTGTTGTCTGTCATTTTTATGGATAAAATAGTCAAGGAAATAAGAACACAAGGAGGAAATGTTGACAAGATAATAGGGTACAGTAACATGGAGCCAGTCAGATTAAGTAATTGACTAGGCAGAAGATTGTACTTATAGCAAAATCAAAAAACAAAATGCAGTAACTAATTCACTTATTGACAAGAGAAATAGAAAATATGATAATGACAGTAAATATAGAAAAAACTAAAGTAACGATAGTAAATGAAAAACAGCGAGACGGTAGAATTAACAAGGAATTGAAATTTAATCACACAACATTAGAAAGAGTAACAACTTATAATTACCTAGGAAGTATTATGACAGAAGAAGGGAAAATGGATGCAGAACTTAATAACCGAGCAAATAAATCAACAAGATTATATTATTCCTTAAATAGAACAATATTAAGCTATAAACACATTGATATGGACACAAAGTTGGAAATCTATAACAAAATTACAGTACCAACTATAACTTATGCTAGCGAAAACTGGGTACTGCAGAAAAAGCAGGAAACAAAAATGAATACAATGGAAATGAAACATTTAAGGAAAATAGCAGGTAAAACAAAATAGGACAAAGTAAGGAACGAAAAGATCATAAACATAGTTAATCAAGAACCAATAATAACAAAGATTAAAAAGAAGCCATTAACATGGTTTGGCCTCCCTAGTAACAATGAGGCAAGATAGAACAGCGAGAAAAGTTATGGAAATAGGAAAATTAAAAAAAAGACCAAGAGGAGGACACAGGAGGAAATGGATAGACCAGGATGAAGAAATTGGAAAAACTAAATACCAGTTCAATAGACGAAATGATCGTGCATTGATCCTGTTGTTCGTATTATCATCACACTGTAAGGTAAGCTTTTATATTTTACATTCTCTTATCAGATATTTAGTAAGTGCGCCCCCTCCCCCTCCCGTAAAAACTCAGGTGCCGCGACTGGATTAAGGACAAAACAGAATAGAAAAGTGTAGAAATGAAAATATTGATTATACTAGAAAAAGTACAAATTCAAAAACAGGAAGAGTGCAAAAAATGATCTAGGAACTAAGGCCTTACGGAGGGATCAATAAAAAGATATTAGCAGGATAAACACCTTACCTATGCCTGTTACTCCTCAATGATTCTTGATATTCTTGTAGAACTTGAGCTTGTGATTCTTCGACAATAGTTTGACAAGTTCTGAAATTGTAAACAGCATTTCCAAAGAATAATATTGATGAGCTCAATTGCACTACGGTCAATAGGGTCGGTGTTTGGTTACGATTAACCCACTGATCAAACACATCGTAGCCTGAATTTATTATACTAGCGCCGCTGACTCCTATATTAGCTGCACCAAGCGTATTTACTGCCACTCCCATTCCCTAAAATATGATACAAAAATAAACTTTTAGATAAATGTAATAAAAAAGAGTGGGGTATTTATTAGGAGAATAAATCAACATCTATTATTTAATATATTTTATTAATTATACTTAAAAAAAGTCTATACAATTACCTGTCCTATGTTGATTCCTCTGGCTGCTAATTGTGAGACTGCCACGTTGGCACCAGCGCCAACAAAGCCCAAAGTTCCAGTGAGAAGATTAAAATAAATTCCTCGAGCTTCGGAATTTTTTATACTTATATTCTATAAACAAAAAAAAACGTTAGAAATTCTAAATTGAGGGAAACAATGTTGGTAAAATTGTTAGTTTTAATTGATTGAATCATAAATGAAAAAAAAATTAACAAAACACATATAAAATCCTGTAAATAGCAAAATGTCTTTAATATAGTTTGTGAAATATTAATTATATGAACTAACCTCTTTATGCTTTACACGATCTGCAAGATGATAAATACTCCTACCCATTCCATATATTCCAGCTATTGCTCCTACTGCAGCTGCACCAATAGCTACAACTGGAGCAGCCGGTATGCTTACGACTCCTGCAGTTAATAAAAGGGCTCCAGATCCAACACCTCCAATAGTACTGGCAACATCTCCAGTTTTTAATATTGTTTTACTTATTTTACACGCAGGAGATCTGTGTGTTTCCAATACGACTCTATCCTCTTGAACTTCATATCTGCAATTAATAAAAATAAAAGTTAATTTAATATCGTTTAATCCCATGTTAAAGGCAACTATTACATTGAAATGATAAGAGCCAACTTCAATTTTGTATGAAGTCCAATTTTATGAATACTTTTGAGATTTCATTTACCTTCAACTCGAATAATTCGATCCCTTAAATCATCAGACTTTTTAACAGAGTTCATATTCTGAATATCCTCAGGAAAAATAAGACTTAATTATTTTGCCAGGAAAACTTAATATTCTGACAAGAAGACTTATGATGTCATAAAATTGCCAAGGAAAACTTAGTAGTTTTGTCAGAAAGACCTAATAATTTTGTCAGGAGTTTCCAAAAAACTTAATAAAACTGCCAGGAAGACTTAGCAATTTTGACAGAAAGTTTAAATAAAGTTGCCCAGAAGAAATATTTTGTCAAGAATACTAATGAATTCATAAAATTGCAAAGACTTAATAATTTTGACATGAATACTCTATAAGTTACCAGGAACATTTAGTAATTTTGCCAGAAAGGCCTAATAATTTTGTCAAGAGGAGTTGCTAAAAAAACTTAGATAAAATTGCCAAGAATAGTTAGAAATTTTGACCGAAAGTTTTAATAAAGTCGCCAGGAAGACTAAATATTTTGACATGAATACTTATGACTTCATAAAATTGCTAACAATTTTGAAAGGAAGACTTGTGACCAGGAAAACTTAGTAATTTGGGCAAGATGAGTTGTCAAAAAACAATTATTAAAATTACCAAGAAGACTTGGCTATATTAACAAAAAGTTTTAATAAAGTTGCCAAGAAAACTAAATATTTTGACAAGAACATTTATGACTTCATAAAATTGTTAAGGCTTAACAATTTTGATAGGAAGCCTTATATCGTTACCAGGAAAACCTAATAACTTTGCTAAGAAAAATCCATCAAATTACTGAGAAAACTTAGCAATTGTGACAGGAAGACTTAATAAGTTCCCAGGAAAAATTAATAACTTTTCAAGGGAAACTTTTGCCACACTTGATAAAGTTGCCAGGTGCACTTAATAAAGAGGGCATGAAGACTCCATACAGTTGCCAGGAAGTCTTCAAAAAACTGCATGGAAGACTCAACAATGAGGACATGAAGACTTAATAGTTCTGCAACCAGTTTCAGCACCTCTGTTAGGCTAAGTGTGGGGAAGCACTAATAACAACGCCAAAGGTGAGCGTTTATTAGAATATCTCTTATCAAATAACCTTGAGACCTTAACCATGGGGACAACCCCTACTTTTGTCACGAGAGCTAGAGAATATGTCCTGGACGTAACAATAGTTAATGTTGCTGCTAGGAAAAATGTAAAATATTGGAAGGTGATGAACGAACCATCACTTTCCGACCATAGGATCATCGAATTTAGGATAGAGGGAAATACCACTTGGATTCCTACAATCCGAAATCCTAGAAAAAGGGATTGGTCTATCTACATCACCAATCTGAAGGACAATTTGGAACAGGTCGAAGTAGATGGGGTAAATCACCAGCACTACGACCTGGAACAAAGCGTCGAACAGATCAGTGAGGCTATAATGGAAGCTTTTCATTCCAGCTGCCCACTGTCAAAAGCTCGATCAGACAAAGATACTCCTTGGTGGAATGAGAACCTGTCAAACGGCAGAAAAGAGGTCCGTCGGCTATTTAATAGAGCCAAACGTGACGAAAATTGGCAGGGGTACACTGAGAAACTTACTCAGTACAATAAAAAGACTAGGAATGCCAAAAGGCTTAATTTTCAAGCCTTTTGTCAAAATATCACTTCCACTCACACAGCGGCCAGTCTACAAAAGGTCGTGGCAAATAGGGGATCTAACCCCACAGTCGCTGAAAAAGCCAGATGGATCATACACTGAAGGTGAAGAGGAACAACCGATTCTTCTTCTTAGAACCCACTTTCCAGGTAGTGAATCAGCAACAAACACTGAAATAGCAATTAATTACACCAACACATCCCACAAGGAAGACTCGGACATTGCTAAGAAAGTATTTACCAGACAACGGTTGAAATGGGCAATACGTACCTTTCAACCATATAAATCACCAGAAGTGGATGGAATATTTCCAGTGCTCCTGCAGCAAGGGATAGAGGACATTCTTCCTCACCTGCTAAAGATTACAAGAAGCAGTGGGTTTAATACCTAGAAAATGGAGAAGGGCAAGTGTAACCTTCATACCAAAAATAGGGAAAAAAGATGGGACTGATAACCGAGCTTTAGACAGATGGGTCTGCCTAACATCGTTTCTACTCAAAACTATGGTGAAAGTAGTGGATAACAACATAAGAACGGAGAACCTGGAGAATATACTACTGCATAAATGTCAGCATGCCTACAGAGCGGATCGATCAACTGACCGAAGTCATCCAGACAACTCTGAACAACAAAGAAATCGCAATGTGCGCATTCATGGATATATCTGGGGCCTTTGACAACACAACTCATGTGTCTCGTCAAAGAAGCACTAAAACGGTGAGGAGTAAATGAAACCATTGTAAAAGGGATGTATTAGTCGTTGACGACGAGAATAGCTGAGATTCAGGTGGGGAATAAAACCACTCGCGTGACACCTCAAGGGGGAGTGATATATCCCCTTCTATTGAGCCTCGTAGTAGATGAGTTGCTCTAAAGGCTAACGGAGCTAGGCTTCAAATGCATAGGCTATGCTGATGACAAAGTTCTAATAGTCAGAGGCAAGTTCGAGAGCACCTTGTGTGATTGATTACAAAAGGGCCTCAGAATCATTGAGCAATGGTGCTTGTCAGTGGGGCTAAACATTAACCCAAACAAGACCATAGTAATTCCATTTACCCGGAAAAGAATACTTCCAGCCACGAAACCCATATCCTTAAACGGGGAAATCATAGAATGGAAATCAGAAGTTAAATATCTAGGGATAACCCTAGACAGTAAGCTTCTGTGGAATAAGCATGTTGAAATAACTGCTAGTAAAGCTGTAACCCAAAAATACTGCGATGGATGTATGCCATGATTGCCAGATCCCGCACCTCTACATCTGGTGATAGAAAGATCTGCCCAAGAGGCAATTCTTAGAATATCTACGGAAGTTTCAGGCAATGAGAGTATTCAAAATCAGGGAGCCTGATCCTCTGTAACAAAATACATATCATCAGCGAATCTTCACAGTGATGAAATTATGAAGAAAGTAAGTATCGAAAAAAACTTCACTACGATGCTAAGTAAGAGGAGAGACATGGAAAGGGAATAGACAACCCAAACTCTCATAAACCTTAGGTTTCAGTGCATTGTAAACCCGTTAAAATCTAATCTAAGCCTAAGTCGTAGAGTCAGCCTCCAACTATCTGTTACAGAGTTTCCAACAGTACGATTCTTAATTTTAACATATTTTTTAGTTTTATTGTGCATTTTGATAATTGAGACATTACAATGCTTTACTGACATGTAGCATATAGCCAGTTACTGTGCCGTTTAGGTCTTGGCAAATAAGTATTGGTGAGTAATTACAAATTACGTGGTCTGAAATGCAGTACACTCATTCTGAAATATTTGATATATTTAAAATAAAATTTATTAATCTGATATTCAGAGGGAAAAAGTATAGTTTACCTTCCATTCATTGGCAAGACCATTATACACTCGGAAAGTTTGTTATCTTCAATATACGACTGCCATGTTTCATATACTCTACCAATTTCATCTATAAATATTCTACACGGATGTTCTGTGTTCTTACATTTTCTTAAAACGAATATTGGAACGGGGGTGATGTCAACGTTCGAATTATAATTTGGATTTTTCTTTGCTATAGATTGTTTTTCTTTTGGAAGTGGTTCCATAACGTTGTAAATAAATGCGATTTCCACTTGATCTTTATATTCAGCGAAAACATCTAAAGTAAATTGATAGTATATCATTCAACAAGCATATAATGATGGCTATTATTCACGAAGGTGCGTTTATGTCGCGAGCCGCAGACGAGTGACATAAACACCTGAAATATCCATTATATGCGAGTAGAATACTATATTTTATCCACGACTATGAATTACCTGTTTAGGTATAAAAAAATTCATATATAGTTATTATATAGTGTTGAGAACATTACGAGGGAACATACGTTTTACCGTCAATGTGTTAGAAGGAGACAAAATACATATAAATTCAGTGTATTACTCCTCTTCGCGAACAGGGCATCATAAAGGGAGAAACGATATAACTGTGTAATGGGATTTCTGGCAGGCACGGCCTTCGAGAAGCGTACAGTAGCTCTTATGTCTGGCTTTTACTTACAGTTTTATATAAACAAATTAGAAATGCATTCAGGCTATTACTAGTCACTTTACCACAGCAAAATGTTGTATAAACAACTCAAAGATCGCAATGAAAGAAGTTAATGTTAGAAATACAGATGTGTAATGTGAATCAACATTACTTTCGTTTATCCCTTCATGGTTAATTTACAAAGAAATAATTCAGCAGTAATAATCTAATTCAGTATATTAGTTCGGTTAGTATTGGAATAAATAACATAACATGCGAAATAAAATTTGTATTAATAATAGTATGTGCTTCCAAATATCTCAATTCTCATTTTTCGCTAACAGGAAAACCCACAACGCCGGCCTCACAAATTCTCTGTAGCTACTAACAGTATTGCCAATTTTCATTGTATATTTATATTAATTGTAAAATGCATTGTTCTAACACGAGAACAAGTTATAAGAAGATATTAATTATGATAATTCAAGAGGTTGTAACAAATCAAGATATAATTAATTCCATCTATTCGTTGAATATTTTATTGTAATGCTCGAAATTGTTCTAGTTTTCAGTTTGAAAGCGGTTAAAACCTTTACTTTTTTTCAAATTTGGCAACGTGAAATTGGTCTCGAAACATCTGCTGTGTTTTGAATGTGGTAGTAAAAAAAATTTGGTATCTTTTATCGTTTGTATGCAAATGAGAACGAATTCTCTGTGTAAACACACACACAGTACAAATTATAACGAGAAAAACCTACTAACCCTCTCAGTGCTGGTTATAGGTATGCGGGTTGTCTCACGTGGTACAACCCGTGCTCGCCAGTCGACTAGCTTCGAGTCGAAGAAGGGGGTGACTTCATGAGTAGATGTTCTAATCGCACATCCTATCTGAGCGAGATGCTCGTCCCAACAACGATGATTATCCGAGACATAGGAAGCCATCATAGTCTTAATCACACGGTTAACTCTTTCACACGGGTTAGCCCTTGGATGATAATTGGCGTTCAGCTTGATACGGCAGATATATCGGGAAGCTAAGCTTCGGAAAAGATTACTACGGTATTGGGGACCATTATCACACAAAATCACCTTGGGTACCCCATATACAAGAAATACTTCATCTTCAATCTTACGAGCAACGGCCACTGCAGACGCTGTTCTAAGTGGGTATATCAACACATACTTGGTCAAATAATCCGTAACGACAAGGATGAAAGAATTACCTCGTTTCGACCTTGGGAGAGGCCCCATCAGATCTGTGCAAATCATTTCCCACGGCCTGCTAGGCTTTGGATGAGACGCCATCTTATCAACAGGTTTACCTTGTGACACCTTATGCGCAGCACACACCTCACAGCGATTAACATACCTAGCGACATCAACTCTCATTTTCGGCCAGTAAAAACGCTCAGCTACTCTGTGGAAGGTTTTAAAAATACCCGTATGCCCAGATGTGGGAGGGACATGGGCTTCCATGATAATACGCGACCTACCAGCTTTGGGAACTACCAGTTTCCAAGATTCACCAGGCGAAAGCGGTTGTGTGTACTTATTGACAACATGTTTGAAGAGAAGATTACCCTTCACACGCCAATCCGGAAATTTAAGGGGATTACTAGCGACATTCTTTACCATCTTACAATACCACTTATCATTGGTTGTATCAAACGGAGGGGGCGATACCTCTTCAGACGAAACCTCCACAGACACCTCATCGACAACAGGAACGGACCGAGAAAGAGCATCTGGTACTACGTGTTCACGACCTTTGCGATGTATAATTTGGAAGTTATACTGTTGCATTTTGACTGCCCATCGGGCTAGACGACCCTTTGGACTCTGCAACTTCTGTAGCCACAGTAGACTATAATGATCCGTAATGACAGTAAAAGAAACACCCTCTAAATAAGGCCGAAGTTGTTCAAGTGCCCAAACCACAGCAAGATATTCGCGTTCAGTGGTTGAAAAATTCCTTTCTTGACGAGTAAGAGATCTACTTAGATAGCAAATAACCTTGTCACCATCCTCGTGAGGCTGACTCAACACAACCCCTAAACCATAACCACTACTATCGGTCTGTACAACAAAGGGTTTATTAAAATCGGGACAAGAATTGGCGCAGAAACCAAACATTCCATAACACGACGGAATGAAGACTCACATTCAGAAGACTACACAAAAGGACGATTTTTCCTCAGAAGACCCGTAATGGGGACCATGATGGTTGAAAAATTAGGGATAAATCTCCGGTACCAGGAGAAGGTTCCAACCACACGACGAACTTCCGTAATATTACGAGGAGTCGGTAACTCCAACATTGCCTTCACCTTATCCGGATCCACATGCAACCCAAAACGATCCACTACATACCCAAGATACTTCATTTCAGGACGACAGAACTGACACTTGTCCACGCTAACAGTAATTTTAGCATCCGCTAACCTCTTAAAAACCTCTTCGAGTACCCGTACATGTTCTTCGAAAGTTTGTGTACAAATAACCACGTCGTCAAGATAGACAAAAACATGCGGTTCAAGATCATGGCCTAAAACATTGTCGATAAGTCTCTGCCAGGTGGCTGGGGCATTATGTAAACCAAATGGTAGTCGTTTGAACTGGAATAGACCCCTATTAGGTACCGTAAAAGCAGTGTATTGCCTTGAAGATTCGGCTACCGGAACTTGCCAATAAGCGGACTTGACATCTAAACTAGACAAATATTTAGCCTCACGCAACTTCTCTAAAGTATCCGTTACCAGGGGAAGAGGGTAACTATCTCGAACAGTGACAGCATTCAACTTCCTATAATCCACGCAAAATCGGTAGGAATCATCCTTCTTCTTGACCAGCAAAATTGGAGAAGTCCACGGACTATTGCTGGGTTCTACAACACCTAACTGCAGCATCTCATTCAATTCAGCATCAATATGCCTCTGTACAATGGGGTTGACCCTATAATATCGCTGCTTGATGGGGGGACTAGAAGTTACTATCACGTGTTCTACTCTATCGGTACACCCTAGACCTTTTCCCATAATTTCCATATTCCTATCAATCACCGCTTGAAGTCTCTGCTGTTCCAAAGGAGTGAGTACCGTTCTAGACGACACATGTTTCACACTATTTAACAACACAGGATCTGCCGAAAAATGCCACTCGTCATGACGAAGATCTGGGACGACGCCCATCAAATTCCAAAAATCTACACCAAGGATCAAAATGTGAGTTAATTCAGGGACAACCAGAGCCTCAATCAACCGCATACGACCCCTCAAGACCACGGGTAACACTACGGTTCCAATACTCTGTAACACATTACCATTTGCCACTGTACAATTAGTCGTCCTACTTTTATCCAAAGTCAACCCTAAACAAGAAATTAACTCATAACCCTTACCTCCTAAAATAGTTCTTGAAGCGCCCGAATCCAAAAGACCTAACAAAGTTTTTCCTAGGATATCTACCTTAACATAAGGACGTTCATCATTCGCAGCGTGATCTAGTACGTAATCTATGGCGACACGGAAATCATCGACCAGGGGGTTTTCACTGACGTACTCTATCCGATCATTCAAGCACGTCTCGGTTCGTTTACGCTGGCTAATTCTGGAAGAGCAATCAGGACAAGTCCTAACCGTGAATCCTTCTTTCTTACATCTAAAGCAAAATTTCCTATTACTACGACACGCTACGGCCCGATGACCTGGCTGCTTACAACGGAAACAAACGAGCTCATGAACTTTGGGAATAGATGACGAAGTAGAGAGGGGTAGAGTTCCAACCTCAGACACAGGTTCCACATAAGATGACACATAAGCTAGGTCTGGCTCCATACAATTTAGTTCCCTCGATGGTACACTGTAATTCTCGATAGCCGATTTCCTAGCCTCCAATTTACGACCCAAAGTCAATAACCCACGCACGCTATTAATTTCCATAAGTCCAAGATGATGTTGGTAGTAAGGCGTGATATTCCTTAACAATATTTTAAGTTTAGTTTCCCCCGAAATGGGACAAGTCAACCTTTTAAAATAACCAGACATGACAGCCAAGTAAATTCCCATACTTTCATCAGGACCCTGAGTTTTACTCTTAATTTCCTCGAACAGTTTTTCATTATAATCCACGGACAAGTACTCCTCCCGTAATAGATCCACGAATTCATCCCAAGAGTTGACCTCTTCTCTATAAGCTAAATAAAACTGGTAATCCCTTCCAGAAAATAAGTCGATACCACTAGCTAACAAAATTTCCTTATCCGCATTACGTGAAACTCGATACTCTTCCACTTTTTCCAGAAAGCTCGATAGTGAAATACCTTTGGGATCTCCAGAAAACACCAAACCCCACATACTAGGCAAGATCGTCTTAATACTAGACAAGTTCCTCGACGCATTACCGGGATTAGGTAGTGGTCTGATTTCATTGAAAGTCGATCTACGGATTGTTGACAAATGTGCAAAGGACGGCCCAGGTTGAAAAATAATTTCTAACTGAGGGGGTTGAGATTGACGAGAACGCTCATGTCTAGAAGCCTTACTTCCCAATGATTCGAATAAAGAGAGAGCTTTAGCCATTAGTTCATCTACTTTCGCCCTTTGTCGAACACCAGCATCACCTGCTTCGAAATTAGTCGCACGTTCCAACCGACCTATGACATGCACCAACTGGCTCTGTAATTTCTCGAAACTACCACTCACACGAGTCTCATTGAACTCTTCTACACCGGACTCAATCTGATCTAACTTATTCTCAACTGCACTCAAATCTTCAGCAGCTGTATACGGATACTCTGGCAGATCTATACTATCATCTTCCTTCTCTACCTGCAACGCTAAAGCTAAACTACGCCGCATCTCAGACACCGTGCCACTTGCAATAACACGTATTGTCAACTCATACACAAGCTCATCCTGAACCAACCGATTAACTACAAACCTACGAGACATTTTTTTTTCTTTCTAAGTTCGATCTGACAAGCAATCCAGGCAACGAACCAATTTCCAACCTAGCGGAACAATAATTCTTCACCGACACACCTGTACCTCAAATGGCCTCCCTCCAGCTGAAACTTAATAAGGAATTTAAAACCCAAATCCAGATACCGAATGTCCAAAAGTCCCTATTTGTCCAAACAATATCTCCAACCCACAGAGTTTCCACGAAGTGTACTTCTCGAACCAACGCAACGTTCCTTCCTCAAAAGCGATTCCAAAATACAGGAGTCCACGAGCCCAAGGCACCACTTCCAAAACACCAATCCGCTAAGGTTCGAACCACAATGCAGCCTACAATCGTCGAAAGTCAAATAAACTTACCATAAAGCAAAGTATTTACGAATTCAGTTACTGTTCTGGCACTAAAATTTATACAAAGTGTGACCCAATATGTAACTCACCTTTTAAATTTACGATATCTATAAATTACAAATATTTTACAATAGATAATCAAATAAAATTTTCAAAATTACAATTTTTATTGAAACAATAATATCAATATCAGGAATCTTCTTATTCACTTGCTACCTGAAAAAGAAGAAGAAAAAAAAACAGAGCACATCAAACAATGAACAATTTGTCCGTTTCCTGTATTAAAACTTCAATTTAATATTTAACACTGTTCAACAAAATTCGGTAATTTGCTTACCACTTACGCCCCATAAAACAATTCCCTTCAAGACCTCAAACCCCAGATTTACTACAAACACTTAAATCTGGCACTATTAATAACTAATTAAGGGAAATTATTCCCAGGTTACGCCCACAATAGAACAATTACCTTCAAAGTTAAGCAATCCCCAGATTTACTATGAAAACCCAATTAAATCCGGTGCAATAAATCTACAATGACTGTAAGTTTCTAAGAAAAAGTTGAAAATTTATCAAAGTTTAAAAAAGATAAAATTTACAATATTGGATTGTTCAAGATTTCAATCAATATGAAAAGAAAATAACGGTTGCCCACGAACCAATGAACTCTTGTCCGATTTCTACCATAAAATTTTCTGTTTGATATCTATTATAGTCTCACCGAATAAGGTAAGTTGTTTACAAATTACGACCAATAAAACAATTCCCTTCGAATTGAACACAATCCCAGATTTACTAAAAACACTTAAATCTGGCACAATCAAAACATATTAAGGGAAATTATTTCCAGGTACGCCTCAATAAAACAATTACCCTCAAAATTGAAGCAAGCCCCAGATTTCCTACAAAACCCACTTAAATCTGGTGCAGCCAATAGCTAAAAAAGCAAAAAACAAACTGAAAATATATCTTCAAATCTAACTTATCAAAAGTTCAAGTTTAATCAAATGGCTACAAATAAAATTTTGATTTTTGAAGTTTAATCAAAGATGCTAAAAAAAATTTTATTTTAAAAGTTTAAGTTTAAATTACGGGATATGTATTGCCGACAACAAAAAAAATTACTAACGGCCCCACGTTATGGGCACCAAAAACATAATACGAGAAAAACCTACTAACCCTCTCAGTGCTCGTTATAGGTATGCGGGTTGTCTCACGTGGTACAACCCGTGCTCGCCAGTCGACTAGCTTCGAGTCGAAGAAGCGGGTGGATTCTTCAAAAAAATTATTAAGTTTACCAAAAGGGCGCCAGAGAAGTTTTGGCAAGCACCCAAGACTTCCTAAGTTAGCCCACAACTCCTCAGTGGGTTAACAACACTCACTACACACTCCAAAGGTTAAACTGATAGGTAAATTATCATAAGTAAATAAAAGTCAGCAAGTATCCCCTGATTGAAGATTTAATTAGTCTTTGTGGACCAAAGGTCTCTTTTCAAAATATTTATTACAATGCCACTACAAAAATGTTACAAATAACGTCTGAGCTCAGCTGAAGGCTGTAATCTCAGAACGTAGATGGGCTGAAGGCCGAAAACTACATAAATCCAAAAATTTCTAACTAATTTATCAGTTACAACTCAAGTAAATAACTGACAAGCAGATTCTATAAACTCTGAGCAGAGCTGAAGGCTTCAAACTCAGGGTGCAGAAGAGCTGAGGGCCCCAAACTACACCGATGTCTCAATTCTAAAATTCTAGAGAATCGACCAAATTGTTCATGTACAATATCCCAAAAATACAACGATAATATATATATATATATATATATATATATATATATATATATATATATATATATATATATATATATATATATAAATCAACAATGTACAGTTACAAGGGTTCACACTTCCGCAATTTATACCAGTATCAATATAAATATAAATAATTGCATAAGCCAAAAATTTAAATAGCAACGAGTTTAGCGTTGCTAGAGAAAATACAACTCAAAATTATGTACGGTGCAAGTTATATACATAAAATTATCAGAAATAGGCAAAAAAAACACTAAATAACGCAATACCAGGTACGTACCGTAGTGTCTTAGCGTATCTTAAACTATGAGCAAAGATTTCAAATTTTTTTTTAAATATCAAATACAAGTGTAAGCGAAATTATGGTAATTGCCGCAAAAAAAAGAAATAAAACTTTATATGAAAAACAGTAATATGTGAAGCATAAATGTGAGTTTACTAATGAAGTTGAAGAATAAAGAAAAGGAAAACTGTTCACTTATCCTTTTCCGGCACCAGAACAGGAACTGAAGTTTCTCCAGAGTATTCCAGCTCTCCTGAAACTGATCTCACTGACCCATTAAATTCCAATCAGTGATTTTTTTTTAATGTCCACGTACAAAAACCCCCCTTGTTAACGAATCCTTCTAACTAATGCCGTCTACGGAAATTTACCTCAAAAACGCAATTCCTCTAAATTCTTATGGTACCCACAGTCATCGACCGATTTTGGACCAGAAACCTATCGGGTCGGAGCCGCCAGTTGTTGGTTTCAGCCGTATTTCTCTTTCCCTATGTCGGAATTGTCGGGTTTTCCAATAAAACGTTTATGGCTCCCAGAGCACATGCGAAAATTTTAAATTGAACGATGTGTGTTTACACCTTGACGGCAAATGGAGGACTGAATTTTTAACTTCGTACCGACAGCGCTGTGGCTTCTCTCAGTCGACAGGTTAGCCAATATTAAGTCTCCGACGGCTCGGCAAATTTTCGCGTTACAAAATTAAAAAAAAACGAAAATAAAATTGTATTCTAATGAAAATACTTAGAATTTTTAAATAATAATATTATGATATGTAATAAATTAAAAAATAAAACTTCTCAATTCTTCAATGAGCTTAAATCAAATGTTCGAAAAAAAACCCGTTTTGAGTTAAGCAGTAACCGAGACGGTTATAAAATTCTTGACGAACACGTATGAGCATTTCAGGTGTTATTTGCATACAAATTTGTAAAATTTGTTCCCTTAGTTCATTTAGGCAAGTGGCTCTGTTTTCTTGGAACCCATAAATTCTCGATTTTATATAACCCCAGAAAAAAAAATCGTTGGGAGCCAGATCTGGAGATCTCGCAGGCCATCTTATGTTACCAATCGTGGAGATTATCCGATTGGGAAATTGGGTATTTAAAAAATTTATTGCTAGTCGATAATTATGTGATGCACAACCGTCATGTTGGTACCAGATATTATTGAAGTTGACACCTAATTGTATAAGGGCAGGAGTAATTTGATTTTCCAGCATGTCCAAATATTTCTGTCCGGTTAAATTGCCGTCAATAAAAAATGGTCCAATGTTCACCTAATATTCCTAATAAGATTTGCAAAAGATCGTTACTCATTCGCAAACAAACGTTTAGTGAAGTACCCAGATTGTACAGTCAAACATCTTCAACAGGCGTACACGCGATTCGTATTCGCCTGGTATAATAATCTACGCTGGCTTTTAATTCTCTGTCTCATGATCGTCATTCTCTAACACACTGGTAATGTCATGTGACCATTATAATTTCCCTTTTGCCTTGACAGTTTATCGGTTTACGTTGAAATTAAATGTGACTGATTTCTCTCACAAATAAGAAGGACATTTTTAAAGGGCACGCGTGGATTGAAAATGAAGAGAGGGGACAGATAAAAGTAGAAGAATTAGAGCTGTAAGCGAAATCGTTTTATCAGGAGCGTAGGAAACAGGCGGTTTATATTGAGATATTTTTGTACATACAAGACAGTAAACAAATATTAGCATACGACTTATTTATGTTATGACACCCTGTTAAAGAAAATGGTGATACACTGAAAACACTTGTTGTATTACAACATATTGTCGCTTTTGGACTCTGTATTGTTGCCTTAGATTATTCCTTATGATGTTAATGAAAAAATATTATGCTTATATTCATTAATTGTACCCTTAATATCGACGAATGTAATTTTTTTAGCTATCTTCTAGTGATTTTTTAGTGGTACTTATGTCCAATACCTACTAGGTAGGTTTTAATTTATTGTTCAAATCATATTAGCGTGTACTACCCGAAATGATATAGTGAATTAGTTCATTACTACTGAATTATTTCTTTGTAAATTAATCATGAAGGGATAAACGAAAGTAATGTTGATTTTTTTATTGTTCATTGCATTAAGCTATCAATATAGTACAATCTTATAAGAGCTACTGTACCCTTCTCGAAGGCGGTGCCTGCCAGAAATCCCATTACACTGTTATTTCGTTTCTCACTTTATGATACCCTGTTAGCGAAGAGGAGTAATACACTGAGTTTATGTATGTATTTTGTCTCTTTCTAACACATTGACGGTAAAACGTATGTTCCCTCGTAATGTTCCCAACACTGTATAAACTTTTGTCACTTAGTATTTTAAGTTATTTGATTGTTTTCATGTTTGTCAAGTTAGAATTAGCACTGTCATATTATAAATAGATATACCATTACTATCAATGTGTTATTTAAATAAAGTATAAAATATACAATAATAATTTTCTATATTTCTCCGGTAATAAATTTAAAGAGACTATTTGAGCAGCTTCTCTTATGTTTGGCGGGGTAACATTCAGTTCACTGTCTGATTCGCTTTCCATATTAAATTTTCTAGTAATATCAATTTAACACCAGTATAGTAATTGAAATTCTTTCAATCAGCAATAAATTATAATGTAAAACGTCACTTTATTGGTTTTGACATACATCATACACACTAGATAAAAAACTTCATATAAAACGATCTACTCGTATTTATAACAGCTTTGTTGATAAATTATTATGTCTTTGTAGCAGAGTGGTTTAGAAGTCCGACTGCGACAAATGAAGAATTGTAGGCATTGGGTTCGAATCCGGGTTGCAGTGATAAAATGACAGATTCTGGGTTTAAAGCCTTTCTGCAATTAAAGAATAGTTTTTGGATTTTGTCAATACTAAAAAAAACCACACAGTATAATAATACAGACTTCCCTAATTTGAGATCCCGCTCACGCTAGCACCGTCAACAGTTCACATTTGGTTAGAGTCAACTGTCAAAAACCTGTAGATGTTCAGAAGTTTTGAAAAGGTGCAGACACAATTTTAAACCGGAAAGTTGGGAAGGGATTTTTTTAATTAAAACTGTAAATTCAACAAACTTGGAGCTGATGGTTGAAGTACACGTGAATATAAATTACAATTTAATCCAATTTAATAAAAAAATTATTAGCCTCATTACTATTAAGTGTCTGCATTTTGATGATATATATTTCCTTTAAAAGCTCCTTGGCTACCCAAAATATCTCTAAGGTATAGATTCGTACTCTACCATTCAATGTTGGGTTCTAATTTACAGCGCTGTTACTTCGTGACACCGGAAAAACAGTAACAAAGCCCACACACTAATTATAACTATGCTACAAGACTATTATTACTGAATTCTATAGTTAGCAAAATGCAAATATAATCTGTTTTATATATTGAAAGTTATATTCGTAGAAGAAATGACAAAAGAAGAGGTTTGTAATGCTGCATTACATAAGCTTGTTGTCCACAGTAAATCATTTCAATTTGGACATGTGGCATAGAAATGTGGAGCTGTGCAATGTGCTGTATGTTAGTTATTTTCCAAAGTGCAACCATCCTAGATTCTCCAGATACTTTTAGATGTTCCCTGGTACACCTCATATTACATGACACATCAAACCTTCAGAGAATCTAAACAAACTTCTAAAGGCTACAATCGCACACCAATCCCTTATTTCTACCATTACTGCAAACAATAAACGTTAGAAAACTAAAAAGAAACTGACGAATTCACATAGTCACTTACTCACTGGAGGAAGTTTTATCAGGCTTCCTAGAAATCAAATGCTAAGTTGTGTCACTTAGTGAAAAATAAAAAATGGGTACTTACTGTTATGTATCATAATATTTTCAAAAATCTTGTTAATTTGTTCATTCTGAGCTTCAGAATAAAAACTTTCATTTTCTTCAGTCGCTTGTCCAAATAAAGCATAGCCGATCTTTTTTTTCAACAATAGGTGTTGATTATGAGTAAAACTATCATAATCTCGATCTCCCAACATATCAGCCATTATTTTTTGAAACTTTTCTGAATCTATATCGTTAATATTTTCTGGAGTACCATCTGTCTGTACAAGTCTCCTTTGCATGGTCAAATAATCGTTACAATTCTTCAAGCACGTCAGGAACGGATCATCAATTCCATCTGGGTTTTCTTCAATAAGAAATGATAAAACTTTTATTAATCCGTTTACATTTTGCAGAACGACAGCAGCGCAAGTTTGAGTGTCTACCAAGGCACACAAATGCTCTAATTCGACTTCTTTTAGAGCTTGATTTAGGGAGGAGTGATATTCTTGGTTGTCTAAATCCCATCCCATCATAACGAAACTTTTAGACAGTATATCCGATATCTCTGGTTTTTTTATTTTTCTCAAAAATATATTGGAAAACATCTCTTCTGAATTGTGCATATACAGTAAAATCACTTTTCTCTAAAAACCAAATATAAAATAATTACAAAAATTATAAATTTTAAAATTAATAAGATTTAACCAAATTTGTGCGGGCCTATTTCTAGTATACTTATTGAATAACCAGTAAAATTTGTTTAATTTACAATGTACATAAAATAGCATAGTGACTAATTACTCTGACTAATTTTTTCTAAAAATGAATTTTCGTAAATTTTGTTAACGATTAAATTTAAAAACTCTGGGTTTTAAATCAAAACTCAGTTTTTGAAATAGAAATATATATGGGCCATCCTGTATACTTAATAGACCCAATAAATTGCTTTAACCTAACACGTTTAATAAAAAATAATAATAAGTTACAGGCCTAGAAAATTCAAGATCAACAACAATAGAAAATGCAGCGTCAGCGTTTATATATATATATATATATATATATATATAATCTGACACTAATAAACTTAGTGATATTTATTGTCACCTGTTAAATTCATTTTAATATTGTTGTTTTGTCACCCCATTTATTCATACGTTTCAGATTATTTATTTTATTGTTTTGTTTTTAACTCAAATTGTTTCTTGTTTTTATCAATTCACACCACAACCATTTTTACAAATCAATCATTAGCAATTAGTCTAATTAGTACCTTAATGTGGTGTACATCAACTCTTAAAGCTGTTTTAGACTACACAATATCTTGTACAAGATCTAGAACCACAAATTTTTTGGCAGTAAATTTATTCAGTATTATACTGTACAATATATTATTCAAGAAATAGTTCGTGATTCTGCGCAGTACATCGTTATTCCCACGTTAAAATCAGAATCGTCTATGTAATGTTCTATGATCCTAGTGAAATGTCAAAAATGAAACAACCTAAAATTTTTGGGCTTTGGTTGTATCCGTTTGGTGTGTGAATTGTCGATTACTTTTGATTAATTTATTGTTATAAATGAAGCTAACACATAAACGTTGATAAACGTGAAAATGTAAACAATCAACTATGTTATAGTTTACAGGACGTCATGATATATCCCAACTGCGCATGCCCTTGACCTAGAAATTGTGTAGAAATAGAACATGTTCTATTTTCCGACACAATTTTCGGTTCAATCTACGTTTTTGAAACAATTTGCTGTATGATACTAGCGTTCAAGAAATTGAGCCAAATCTTGTACAGGAAATTGTGTAGTCTAAAACAACTTTTACTGACTCTTAACATCTGTAAGTATTTGTGTTCCTATCTTTGTCATTTTATTTATATTTTAATTATTGTAGTGTCTCCTGATGATGCTATTGAACAATATATATATATAAATTATAGGCAGCCGTGGCCTCCGACCATGTTAAAATTGCGTCTGCCGGGACCTCCGCGGCCTCGTGACTTCCGATATACGGAGGCCACGAGGATTTTGGCTAGAAATTATCGCAAATGAAAGGTATGGACCACTGCTATAGTTTAGCAAAATATCAGCCGGAGGCCCTCCCGGCCGATTTTTGTACTTTTTTATACACCTTAGTTTGAGCAGTTACCGCACGGTTCTCCACAGTCGCATGAAGTATACCTTGCGATCACTTACGCGCTGCTCGTGGCCTCCAGCAGTTTTTTTACCCATTTATATTACCTGATGGCTGCCATAAACACCATTTTCGGTGTTGTCGGCTGTGTGGAATGCATTTGTTTTAAATACTTTTTCATTTAATTAACCTAATTTGCTACTAGAGATTTAAGTTTAAATTTTTGCACAAATTCAAGGCACTGAAAAAATAGCTTTTCATAATTATATTTTCAGTACTAATTTATTATATATAAAAGTAAACATTCTTATTTTACAGTATTTGTGACAAATAACCTTATTAAACAACAAAATTAATAAATCATGATAGAGATTTAGAAAATAAATTTCAAGTTAAATTAATTGATATAGAAACAGACAGATCCTTTGAAACTCCTGGCATGTTTTACGAGGTGTCCATAAATATACAGGGTGATTCATAAGTAATGGGTCAAATTGTAACTACAGATTCAGAAGACAAAAAGAATAATATTTTCATTAACAACAATGGGTGTAAGGTTGCACCTTGCTGAGATACAGAATGTTAAATAGAAAAAAATTAAATAGATTTTTATTAATAGAACAGTTATTTTTCGAGATAATTACTTGAAAATTGGATATGAACATGTTTTAGGAAGGTCCAACAAGAACATGAGAGAAGATTTGAGTAAACTCATAGATGTCGCCATATCAGCTACCAATTTTTTGTCACTGATTAAATTTATAACTCGCTTATTTAATTTGAAAAGCCCCATCATTTCTGTAGAAAAAAGGTGTGTTCTTTGATATGCAAAATATCAACCGGTTCCGAGATATTTGAATTTTACTGTCTCACAACACTTCAACTTTTAGGTTTTGGAAAAGAGTTCTCATATGTAGCTCTAGCTCAAGTCTGTTCTAATGTTGTCCGACATTTTTTTAACAGGCGTATAGTACTTTTTAAACATAAATATGATTTATTACTCAATTTTTGTATAATTTAATTTTAATATTATTATGAATTACTGTTAGATAAATGTACAGCCATTGGGGCAATGCGTTGAAATAATTAAATTCAAATATCTCAAAAACGGTAAGTATTTTGAAGCTCAAAGAAGTATACCTGTTTCCTACAGAAATGATGAGGCTATCCTAATTAAATAAGTGAGTTAGAAATTAATGAGTGACATAAAATTTGTGGCTGATTTCATCTACTAGATATGTCGCATGTGGCGACATCTAAGAGTTTACTCAAATCCTATCTCATATTCTTGTTTCTCCATGCTGAAACTTGTTCATACCCAATTTTCAAGTCATTATCTCGAAAAATAACTGTTCTAATAATAAAAATATATTTAGTTTTTTTCAATTTATCATCCTCTATATCACTAACGAGCAGATTTAGACCCATTGTTGTTAATGAGAATACTATTCTTTTTGTCTTCTGAATCTGTAGTTACACTTCGGCCCAATACTTATGAATCCCCCTGTATATTGCTTAGACCACTAGATATGGAACTATTTTTTGTTAATTGAGAAAAAGGAAAATGTATTAAACAAGTAGACGGAATCAACAAAATTGGTAGTGAGTAGAAAAGTATTCCCCATTTTTAAAAATGACCAAATGCGTATTTATATATTCTTTCCATCCTTCAGTTGCCACTTCCCTGCAGTTGTAGGAAATGGTGTCTTAAGAGGGGCCTCACGTTTTAGGAACCTGAAAACAGTTGGCACCCGTGATTTGCAACAAAATTTAGGTCATTTTGTACACAACAAATCTAAAGAACGCAGGGAAATTAAGTGTTGAAATTTTAACACAATATAACTTGGACCTTTGTCTTGGGGATCAGGTATTTTGGTTGAGTTTTATATTGTTATAAAAAAGATATAAGCCATTAAGTGATGGTGTGGTTTTGACAGTTTTGACAATTTGTGGTCACCAATCTGGACACCAAAACCTGATCCCCAAAAGGAAGCCTAGAGAATTCGATTCTGAAAATATGAAATCTCAAATCATTGTATTTTTTGAGATTTGTTGTGCGCAAATTTTTGCAAACGAACATCTTTTTACTTTAGTTCAACCGCTCCACCGTCTTGATGCATGGCGCTGTATAGAACAATATAGAACTATGACAGAAGACGACGGTCAATTCATAGACAAATAATATTATAACTTTCTCTATGGGTCAAGTGATTATAATTAAGTAATTTTCATGCTAAATAAGTGAATTTGTGCTTCGTAAATGCTATTTATATTTACTTCACAAGATTGTGTTTAGTGTAGCCTAGACATAAAATAATCCACTAAAATTTTTAGCTGTTGCTAGTGATTCCGCAAGTGCATTATATTTATTGATCGCCATATCAGGGCCTTTTGGTTCCTCCAACAACCTGTACACTGCCACAGTCTTCTGCGTTAGTGAAAACTACATTGGTAATAGTATTAATTGCTTTCTACTAATTTAACAAAATAGACATTTCTTATTCTATTCAAAAAGTAACACAATATGTAATCTTTTATTTTCGAAATGCAGGAGTAAAAATGTTATATATTTTTTATCTTCAATTTTTCCAGGTTATGTATTGAAATGTTATACTTTTTGCATTTTCCTCCAGTTTGTAATAAACGGACATGCCTGTTTTTCCATTGACTCTTCTCAATTATTCAAGTAAATGATAGCAAAAGTGTTTTCTTTTATTGAAAACAAAATCAAATCAATTATGCAATATGTTTGTTTAATAGTATTACAAATTTGAAGTACAGAGAAAGTAAGTAGGTAGTTTTTATATTTATTATAATACAGAATGTCTGCTTTTCCACTGACCCCTCTTAATAATTCAAATGAATAGTAGCAAAGAAATGCCAATTAATTAGGTAAACTATAAAAATGTTTATTATAGCAATAAACAGACATGTCCGCTTTTTCATTGACCTTTATTAATTATTCAAAAAAATTAAAGGAAAAATTGGTGTATGATTTTATTGAAAAGAAACAAATAAAAAATATTTTATGGAAATATCAATAAAATTATTATTACAAATTTAATGTATTTGTCTTCATATTTATTAATACATGGCAACTGAAGTTCATCTTTTTCTCTACCATTTCTCCTCATAACAAAAAGAAAATAAAAAGTTTATAAAAATATCCATTTTTTACGATTCTATACTCACAAAGGGGTGGTGACCCCCCATCCACATTATTGAAGTCTGGATCCACGTAGTTGCAAAGACTGAAAAAATATACTTTAAATATTTTCTTTAAATAAATAATATTTTTACTTACAAAATTATTTTCCCCCCAATTCAGCAAAAGTATACAAGTAATCCATTTTATCTTGGAATCCATATTACAAATTTCATATACATAAGTACTGAATACATTTTCTTTATTTTTATGCATACATGGCAACTGAGCTGCATCTTCTATTTTCTTAATCCTCAGACAAAAAAAAAACAAAAAGTTTATAAACTATCCCTTACAATTACATCAGGCTACATTTTAGTTTTTACTTACTGAATAGCTATAGCGAGTATGCTATATGAAAATTATTTGGACCCGTGCGGGCTGTTACATCAGGTTCCGTTTTAGTGAAATTGTCAGTTCTGAAAATGAATAGAAATTTGATTTTTGTAAATAAGTCTTGTTAGTGTTTTTACTTACGGAATGGTATAAGGAAACTCTGTTTTATGAAATATTAATGGACCTGCGGGACAGTTACATTGGGCTTAGTTTTAGTTACATAATTAGAACTTTATATGAAATAAGAAAATCAGATGATTCTTCTAAGTAGGTTTTGCCATTTTTTTACTTACAGTACAGTTGTAGCGAAAACTGCTATATGAAAATTATTTGAACCTGTGCGGGCTGGGCTATTACATCAGGTTCTGTTTTAACGAAATTGTCAGTTCTGGAAATGAATAGAAATTTGATTTTTGTAAATAAGTCTTGCTAGTGAATCCTACATCTAATGGATGTCCTGTAAGGACAACCCCTGACAGGTGAGTCAAAAGGGGTGTGTGTGTTTTGCAGCCACACAAAACCGGGGGTCAAAAATTAATATAAATTATAAAAAAACTATATACTATTTAAAAATCCAAATGTGTTGAAAAATAATTTTATTGAAATCTGAAGGACCTGTATTTATTTGTAATATAATTTTTACTTCCTTAACATTGTTTTATTTAATTGATAATCAAATGATAAGACATTTTGAGAACATGTTTGCATAAATAACAGAAAAATACAAGAGTAAAGTCTCCCTATGGTGGGGGTTAAAATTTTAAACATGCATGAGATCTCTTTACATCCATGTATAATTTTTTTGATTTGGATCATATATAACAATGTTACAAGGGTAAGAAAATCACATTTTTCAGAATTTATGTGGCTGTAGCAGACAAACGGTTGAAAATCAAGAAATACGACTTCCATGTCCCTATCCTAACTTCTCAGGTTCTATTCTGTGGCACAAGAAAATATCAGATACAGGGTGGTCAAAAATAAGTGGTTTTCGATCGCGCTGTAATAAAAGTTTTTTCATGTTATAGCATAGAACTTGAAAAGTTAGGGTAGGGACATGGAAGTCGTATTTCTTTATTTTCAACCGTTTGTCTGCTACAGTCACCCAAATTCAAAAAAATGTAATTTTCTTATCCTTGTAACTTTGTTAGTAATTATCCAAATTAAAAAAAAATTGAACATGGATGGAAAGGGCTTGCAAAACCCTTACGAACAAGGTGTCACAGGACCCCCTATCTCATTTGCAATTTTCAGGGTTGTCATAATTCGAAGTGATTGAAAGGAGAGCGTTATATTTTCATACTAAAAATTGGCAAATTAAGGAGAACAAATTTAAAGCATTTACTATTTTTACGCTAAATCCGAAAAAGAAAATAAAATGATGTCACATTTTCGAACGAACATCCAGTGTGTCACGTGTAAATGTTTAGAATAAGTTTCTTTTTCCTGTAAAATATGAAAGTCATCGATAATACTTCACGACCGAAGTTTTTTTAGAATTCGAAATTTAAAAATACTCTATGTTGAGAAAAAATACCTGGTCTGTCAACACACCAATACCAGACTTTGAGTTTTTTACTGAATGCATTTTGAAACATAGTGAAATTTCCGGTAAAAATCCTCAAAATATTTTGTTACTCCTTATACTTTTTACCTATATAGGTTGGTACTACTATAGAAAAGCAAAAGATTTTTTACTCACTGTAACTTTGTTTTTGCCTTTTTGCTCCGTTTTTTGTTCCTGTACTTTTCTCGCGCCATACTAAGTATAATGCTAAAAAAACTAAAAAAAGGTGTCTCTTTCACCAAGGGAGGGTTCACAATAATGAGAGTCGAGAGATAGTGTCCTTTTCACCAATGAAGATACCACAATATCGCAATAAAAATAATAAAATGGTGTTCTTTTCACCTTATAGGCAATAAAAAACTAAGTATAACACTAACAAAGTATGCTGAAACAATCGGTAACGACCAAATAAATGTTGTGTTGTGCTATCTTGAGCCAGTCGAATTTGTTCGTTTTTTGCACAAATAACGTAAATGTTTAGAATTTATATAGTTGCCAGAGCTAGAAACATAATGTTTAAATTAGTAATCTAGTTACGGTAACGAGAAAATAATAATGAAAAACCTACAATTATCTGAAATAAAACAATAACAAAATATAAGCACATATTTACCTGATATATCTCTATTTTGGAAACCCAAAAATTAGTCACAATTTACCTTATGGCTAATACACAAATACACTACGAAGTCGAAAATCGAATTTTGAAAACATAAGATACCTAACATACAGGTAAAATGCTCACTATATAGATATTGCAAGTTCCTGAATATACCTAATAATCTTATGACTAAAGCTTGGAAAATATGCAAAATGCATGTTAAGTGCATATGTGCATATTTCGCCATTTTTTGAATAATGCATATGCAAAATAAAATAATGCATATTTTACCGTATTTTTGCAAAAATTTAATTTTTTAGTGCATTTTTAGAACAAGGCACAGTGCGACGGCTTGTCAGGTAGCCGCAATTCATCTTTGTATCGGGATTAGGACCCACTAATTACTATTTTACTGCCGTTCTTGTGTTAAACGACAGATGGTCTCATAAAATGGGATTATTTTTACATTTCTTTCAAATACTAATTCTTCACGTCCGGCTTAAATATTTCGGTGGTTGTAAAAACCATGGGTCGTAATAAAATAACCTTGCTAGCTCGTAAATGATATTCTTCATTCATTCCCGCTACCAGTTTTCAAACTATTAAATATGCTTTTGGGGAAGGGATTTCTTTTCCTTTGCTTGTCTTTAGAAAACATTAGTTAAAATTGATTTGGTAGTCCTTCTGTCAACAAGAGAATAATTTTGTGAATTGTGGAGTTTAAAGTTTTATCAAAGTTGCCAAAATGCCAAAACAACCAACCGAAAAAAATATTCTGCTAAAAAATTGGATCAACAATAGAAAGGATTTAAAGATAGTGGATTCAACATCCGTTTTCTGCACAATTTGCGCTAAAACGGTAAGCTTAACAACTATATTATTGAAGTTTAATAATATAAATAAATAAGTATAGTGTTTTTTCACTCTGTTTTTTGTTTACCTTAAAATTGATGTTTAGGTAATATCTATATAAAGGAGAAAAGTGCATATTTAAGAGCACAAGTGCATATTTAACTGCATATTTTGACCTATTTTTAGAGCATATTTGCATGCATATTTTGGTATTTTTTAGTGCATATTTTCCAAGCCTTACTTATGACGTGCATAGTTTTTCTTGTTAAAAAATATTGCTTTTTTCTCTTTGTTTGAAGATTTTCGTATAACTTGGCAACATCGGTTATAAATGTCGCAATAATATTTAATCATGAAATTGGTCATTTATATACACTCCAGAGACTGAATCGTGCTAACAAACTGAAATTTCTCCAAAAATGTGATACCATAGCACTCGTTCTACTGGCTCTGAGGAGCTGAAAATCAAAAGGGTTCATCTGTGAGATATCCTGAATAATATTCAGTCATAAAATTGTTGCACTTCTGGGGCTGTGTCGAGTTATACAGATAGGATTTTTTTCTAAAAACCATTTTTTGTGTTGTTCTTGCTGAAAAACGTAAAAACAACTCAAAAAAATCCAAAATTCCAACTTTTTTTCGGGTAAACCAATACTTTTCTCGCATATTAGATGGGTTGGATGGAAAAGTAATAATACCAATAATGTATTATATAAAAACAAAACAAATATTTACCATTCAGGTGATCACACATATGTGTATCTGTCATGGGAAAAAGAAAATGAACCAACTATTTTTTTGTATAATGAAGGAAAAATGTTTCAGTTCCAATCTCGACAACACATATGATCAATCTTTGCAAACAAGGTAGAAGCAAACTTGTAGATGTTGATTGTATGTTTGATTTTGTACTGTATATATCGATCTCCCCACAATATATACTATTATTTGTCATTACAGATCTTTCGCTTTAAATTTTTTATTAGTTGTTATAGTTGCTTTGTAAGTTTTTTAAACGTTTGCTATTTTAAATTGAAATTCCTCAGTGTACCTTACTTTCCTCTTTCTATTAAATGTAAAGCATTGTATTACAAGTAAATATTTTTTTGTATAATAAATTTGGAAACTCTTTGTTTATATTATTTGTTTCTAGATAAAATTGAATATATTTACACATGTAGTTGAAAAAAGAGCCTACATGTCAAATAAAATTTGAAAGCAACCAACAGAAACTCTGAATATGATTAGATTGAGGCAAAGTTGTGACACGACGCTCTGTGTTTTCAGACATCATGTAAATTTGCAACTTTTCCACAGTTTAATTTTCTTAGCATGAAACAAACAGAAATGTATAATTATGAAAACATTTTATTATGGTACAAATGGTACAAATTTTGAAAGGTAGAATATTTTTAAATATGTATATTTACATTTATGAAACTCTTAAATAATCAAAAAGCTACACTCAAATTGAAATTTTGTTTGGATCCATGTATATAATATTCTCTCATCTATGCACAGCTGTGCTGTGGTTTGGATGCAACATAAAAAACAGATAATATTTTTTAAAATCAAAACATTCGAACAGAGATGCGTTTCTTTGAACCGTCAAGAGTGGAAAGACAGAGAGAGAAAATATGTTGAATAAGTAAAAGCCGATTCAGTACTACTATCGACATCTATCGTAAATATTTTGAACCAAATAATTACTAAATTAGTAACTAGTATTGTGTAGGTTTTTAGGTTTATATACCTGTGAGGAGGCCCCTCTTAACAGTAAAAATTTCGGTTGCTTGAAATTAACCGCGGTAACGGAAACCTGTAGAACATTCCTTGAGTAAGAAAAACAGATATTGCCAATACTATTGTAAGGTCATTTGACATAAAACCTGAAGCCATCCACACTAGTTACACCAACTACTATTATTTATTCTGCCAAATTTAAAATTTAGTTGTGCAGCTATAATTATCGGAATTATTTAGCGAACTCTTTCCATCTAGGAGAGAAAAATAGATCATTACAAATTAAGTACAATGTAGGTAATCAACATATTACAATATTTATTGTGAATAAAATGATTATTTGTGGTTTGAGATAGAAAGGGCCAAAAGAACTTTTAGCTCGAAGTACAGAGAATAATTCTTCTATATTCACTTCACTATTTTTTCTGTTGAATTTTATATCTTAAAATGTACAAAATAATATCTGAATTCCAATTAGAACATATTAATAATTATAATGTGCATTGAAAAACTTGTATTTCTATTTTGTCTATCATAATCTTAAATAATAATATTGAAATATAATTCGTATATAGGTTTTTAAAGTTAGGCAGATATAATACCTATATGCGATATGAAAAGATAATTTTGCATCTGGGAAAGGTCAATGGTCTTAACATTCAATATCTAAATAACCCAGTTTTTGTAAATTAGGTGGATGTTCCCTTGCGTTATCTGTGATATGATCGTGTATTGTGATTTTAAATTTTATAAAATCAATAATATCAATGTCATTTCGTTTTTGTTAATATTCATACAGGGTAATTCGTTGGGAAATGCGCATACAATAAGGATAGATGGAGAACACCTTCTTGATAACCTATATTTTATGGATCATTCGTTCTTTATAACCAAGATACAGGGTGATTTATTAATTTTCCCCATTTTAAAATTAATCAGTGTTTTATCCATATACGGGGTGTAAAAATAAAGATGTGTTTTTTCATCTTAGGTTGCAACACCCCGTGAAATAAATCAGAACCGTACGCTACATTTTATGAATATTGCGAGATATCTTCTTCTTTCCTCAACATTTTCGTAAAAAAGTCATCTCGATATCTCTGTTATTAAAGAAGAAAAAGACGTTGAAAGCATAACGTGATTTTATTGAATCGTAATACGCATTAATCGAATATAAGTAGGTAGTTTGCTATGAAAGGCAAAAAAATGTCTGGTCAGTTTAAAACTGACAATACTGTACAAAATTCAATAAATTGTCTTGCTGCTTTGCGTAAGTTAGTTAATTGACATGGACAGTATTTCAAGAAATCTGAGCCGCGATGAAAGTGGTAATTATTTTAACCAATGAAGGATTAAGTTATCGTAAAATAGACCTTGCTCCTTACATATGAAATAACTTTCTTTTAATGAATGTTAATGCACGACTACATGTTGCACGTAGGATCCGTAATTATTTGGATGAGGTTAGTAGACAAACCATGAACTGCCCACCCTGCAGCCCTGATCTAAATCCCATAGGGAATATTATTGATCGTGAACTGAGGATCCGGCAACCATTACCTGTCTTTCTTGTTTATGGTGCAATTGAGCAAGAACCTATACGACGCTTACTTTTAAGTATGCCTAGTCACTGAGAAGAGGTAATTAAAAATAGAGGAAGTGTTTTTTGCGAAAAAGTTGTTTAAGATTATTCAGGAAGTGTTTGCTCACATTTTAGCTGTTTTAAATGTGAATAAAGTGTATGCGTATTACAATTCAATAAAATCACGTTATGCATTGGACGTACTTTTTTACTCTGATAACAGAGATATCCAGATGACTTTATTACGAGAATGTCGAGAAAAGATGAATCTATCTCGCAATGTTAATGAGATTTAGCATGTGCTTGTAATAAATTCCACAGGGTGTTGCAAAATAAGATAGAAAAACACAGTAATTTTTTAGTAGTCCCATGTTGTGAAAAAAATAACCGGTATCCAACCAATGGTTCAGAAGAAAAATAGCTTAAAACAATTAATGCGTTAATTTTGGACAGTAGTGTAGCTTTATGGCTAGTCTGTAAACTGCGAACCAACAGAATCATCACGAAAGTATCCACATTCTAATATAAATCGATTATTAATAAATGTATTACTTTCTATCCAAATTAATCAGTTTTTCATCAGAATCTGAATTTTAGAAAAAAATATTCATGATATTACGGATAGTCGTATATAACAAACATTAATTTAATAAGAAGAAAATAAAAAGCTATTTTTGTTTTATTGTTTTTCATTTCAAATCTCATTTAGATAAGTTACGCGGATCTCAAAATCCACTACAATTCTTAAATTGTACAAAATAATACTAAGTCTGAATCCAATAAGTGTTTTATGAATAGGTTTTTAAAATTAGTGAGAAATATGCGGTCTGAAATAGATAATTTTCCAGCTGAGAAGGTCAACGGTCGAAATAATAATCTCATTCAATATGTATAAATAACTCAAGTTTTGTAAAATAGGTGGAAACCAACTCGAGCGCGATCTCTATAACAACAGTATATAGTGGCTTGAAATATCATAAAATCAAGGTCATATCATCGATACCAAGAGACGCAACGTTGTCAAACGTAAGGAGGTAGCGAAAGACGTTAACTGAGTGGTTCAATATACACGCTGTATATTGGGCGGAGGCTAAGGTGGTTACTTTTTATACGGACGCTAATGCAATATATATATATATATATATACATATATACTCGTATATATGTATTTGTGTACAGTTTCTTGGGATTCGGTCCTTAGTAATATTTAAAATAGACTCTGAGACATCGTGTATACTTAATTTATTTATTTATTTATAAAGGTCACAACTTAATCAACAAGAGTTACAGTACTTTAAAAACAAAAACACCTAAAGATAAAAAAAGTCATGTTGTGTATGAAATTCCGTGTAAGGATTGTAATAAGGTGTATACAGGACAAACGAGGCAATATTTAAAAAACAGACTAAATAACCATAAGTATGACAAAAAAAATAAAACAGAATTAACTAATCATATGATGGAAACTAAGCATAATTTTAATTAAGAACAAACAAAAATTCTAAAAACTGAAACGAACAACAAAAAACGAGAACTCCTCGAAATGCTCTATATACAAAAAAACAATAACACTGTCAATTCCAAAACTGATACAAAATAATTTGAGTAAGTGTTATGTATTTGTTACCCTTTAAGTAGATTAGATATACCAAACCATATTATTGTTAGACACTGTATATAAGACAAAGAGGTATTACATACTTATATTCATTCACATAATCCATCTAAACAACAACACGTTAATTTCTTAACATTACCATATATACCTAATTTAACAGAGAAAATTAAAAATGTTTTTAAACAAGAAAAAATTCAAATTAGTTATAAAGATCACAACTTAATCAACAAGAGTTACAGTACTTTAAAAACAAAAACACCTAAAGATAAAAAAAGTCATGTTGTGTATGAAATTCCGTGTAAGGATTGTAATAAGGTGTATACAGGACAAACGAGGCAATATTTAAAAAACAGACTAAATAACCATAAGTATGACAAAAAAAATAAAACAGCATTAACTAATCATATGATGGAAACTAAGCATAATTTTAATTACGAACAAACAAAAAATGTAAAAACTGAAACGAACAACAAAAAACGAGAACTCCTCGAAATGATCTATATACAAAAAAACAATAACACTGTCAATTCCAAAACTGATACAAATAATTTGAGTAAGATATATTACAATTTAATACAATAATACTAATAGAACAAGTAAACATAATTTAAATAACAGTAGACAACAAACCATACTCTGTCCACACCTAGCACGATATAAACAATGTTTAGAAACGCCTTCGTAAAATGAAAATAATAAATATGGAATAAAAAAAAATTAACAACGAACTGGTAATCACAGTTGATGTATTGTACGCATCTGAATGTATTGTTTGATGATTGTTCGGATATAATTAGAAATTTTTAAATGTAATGTGGGAATGGCTGTTTTTAAATGTTTTTAACCATTGTGACGTTCCAATGGAGAAAATTCCCGTTCTAAATATAGTGAGTATTGTACACAATTGATTGTTTTGTTAATGTGAGTGAGGCATAGACTTGAAAATTTTATTCTATTATACACTTTTTGTAGTTTCTGATAAAGGCTTGGATTGCAGCCGAAACGTTAAAATAAAGTTAAATAAATTAAGTATACACGATGTCTCAGAGTCTATTTTAAATATTACTAAGGACCGAATCCCAAGAAACTGTACACAAATACATATTAAACTTTGGTCCAAGAAAATCGAAAACAATTTATGTATGTGTAGTTTGTTCTAGATTTTGTTTCGACATTAGTTGTACGGCTGAATCTCAAATTGTAGCAGATTTTAGTTCGACATTAGTTGTACGGCTGAATCTCAAATTGTAGCAGATTTTAGTTTGACATTAATTGTACAGCTGAATCTCAAATTGTAACAAATTTTTCTTAATAAATATTTAAAAAAAAGTATTTTCGTGAGTTAAATACGTAATTGGCGCAGTCAGTAGGATCCGTACGATTGTGAAGAACTTCGACGAATCAATCGATTGAAGAACTTTTGCAATTGTTGGTGTTTCAACATCCAGTGCGGTTCCACGGATCTACGACCTGAAGAAGAGCCTGACTGCCACATTAAACAGTGAGTACCAAGATCGTTCCTAATTTTACCTTTCCTTACCTGTTTTAAAGAGTATAGGAAAGAAATTTTGAATATTTTTGAATTTATTTTTATAAGGAATATAGAAGATTTTTGAAGAATAGTTGATACGTTTAATACTATAGAAAGAATAAATAAAATATTTTGAATATTTTTATGAACGATATTGAAGACTTACTAAGTATTTTTAATAAGTGTAATATTAAAGATAAAATAGATAATAAACATAGTTTTGAGAATTTAGATTTATCTAGTAAATTAAATAATACAAGAATGGCTACAGCATCTTCAAAGTCTGCCATTAACTGGGAGTTATTTAAATGAAAACTTGAAAATATTAAGCCATATGGTGGCGATTGTAATAATTTAAATAAATTCATCACACGTTGTGAAAGATTGATTCAAACATATTCATATTATAATGATGTGGAGGTAAATAATCATATATTGGAATGTATCCAGGAAAAATTAGTTGGTAAAGCAGAGACCATGGTCGGCAATACATTAGAATTAAATGCATGGGCTAAAATTAAGGAAGCACTAAAACAATGTTTTGCGGATAGGAGAGATTTAGATTGTATATTACAAGAATTGACCATCTTATAGACTTTGGAGCTAGACTTCAATTAATAAAAAGTAAAGTGATTTAAAGAATTAGTAATGATTTTAATTTAAATGAGAATGATAAAAGATGTCATATAAACCATTGTGATAAAACGGCGCTAAACACCTTTATAGCAGGATGTACTGGCGTCCTTAAAAATAATATGTATTTTAAAAAACCAAACTTATTATAAGACGCAATGGCTTATGTAGACGAGTATGAAAATTTTGAAAGGCTGTATGGTCAATTTAAAGAACCAAAACAATCTTTCAAAAATAATAATTTCAAATCATCGAATAATAATGTAAATAATAATTTTAATTTTGCTAGAAATAATAATTATAGTTAATATCAATATAATAATAATTTTCAAAGATCAAATTTTCCAAGTCAGCCGATAAATATTCAACCACGGCCTCAGCAACCACGAAATTACCCCACTAATGTAAATAATAATTTTAATTTTGCTAGAAATAATAATTATAGTTAATATCAATATAATAATAATTTTCATAGATCAAATGTTCCAAATATTCAACCACGGCCTCAGCAACCACGAAATTACCCCACTAATAGTAAGTGTTTGGACCGAGGCATAATATATTTCGACCTCACCAGATACCTGCAAATAAACTAAAAAAAACAGAACCGATGTCTACAAAATCGGGAAACTTTGCAGTTAATCCAAAAAATCATAGTAATTTTATTCCACAAAATCATAATATTAATAGATTCCAAAATAATAGACAATATTTCCATAATAACGGTCAAAGACCAAATTTTACATCAGAATAACTAGATAATAGTAATTATGAAAAAATTTTGAAAACGGACAACGTTCTGAAGAAAATGATTCGGAACAGAATCAAAATTTTCGGTTAGCCCCTCAAATAAAAAAATCGGAGGTAGTAGAAATTAATATCATCATCATCATCATATGCAGCTTATTCAACCATTTTGTTATGGTGTAGCCTCCCTTTACATATTTATATATTCCACTTCCATGTGGGCCCATTGTTGTCTATTGCTAGCTATGCGGCCCCAAGTTGATCCTGCGAGTTTCTTTATGTCGTAGTCCCATCTTAAGTTGGGGCGTCTTCTTGGTCTTTTCACGCCTCGGGGATACCATTGCGTTATCTTTGTGGTCCATCTATCGTCTGTCCTTCTAGCGAGATGCCCCGCCCATTGCCACTTTAGGGATCTGATTCTATTTATGACATCTATCACTTGGGTCTTTTGTCTGATCCAATCAAGCCTTTTTCTATCTCTCCTTGTTATTCCAAGCATGCATCGTTCCATAGACCTCTGCGTTACCTGGAGTTTTCTAATGATATCAGTTTTCAGGGTCCAGGTTTCACAGCCGTATGTTAATACTGGTAGTACGCACTGATCAAACGCTTTCCTTTTCAAACGGAGTGACATTCTAGACTTGAAGATGATAGAGTTCTGTCCAAACGTTCTCCATGCTAATTTGATTCTTCTGTTTATTTCTGGAAGTAGAGAGCCTGATATGTGTATTAGTTGACCCAGGTATATGTATTCCTCTACTATTTCCAGGGCAGTGTCATTAATTGTTATTTCTTGTGCGTTTATCAGTTCGTTATACATTATCTTGGTCTTACTCAGATTTATTTTAAGGCCTACTTCGTTGCTTGCTGCAATTCAATTCATTTATTTGTTGTTGCATTTCGCCAGGGTTACTCGCTATCAGGATGATGTCATCAGCGAATCTTAGATGGTTCAAGTATTCTCCATCTATATTCAGACCTGTGTTGTTCCAGCCCAGTTTTCTGAAGATGCTTTCTAGTGTTGCTGTAAATAACTTTGGTGATATTGCGTCTCCTTGTCTAACTCCTCTGCTGGTGGGGAATTCTGGTGTGCCCTCATATATCCTAACTCTCGCTTTGGCTTCCCTATATATATTTGCTAGGGTCTCAATATATGGCTTGTCGACCCCTTGTTCTGTTAGGGCATTTATTACTGCTCTGGGATATATAGAGTCGAATGCTTTCTCAAAGTCGATGAAGGCTAGTGCTAGTGGTTGGTTGTATTCTTTGGTTCGACTGATAACCTCTTTGAGGGTATGGATGTGATCTATTGTACTGAAGCCTTTGCGGAATCCAGCCTGTTCTCGTGGTTGGGCCGAGTCTAGTGTATTTTGTATTCTGTTGTGAATGATCTTTGTGAATACCTTGTACGTCACTGGTAGTAGACTTATTGGTCTGTAGTTCTTATTGTCTTCTTTGCTGCCTTTCTTGTGGATCAACACTATAAGGGCGCTGTTCCACTCTTTAGGTATGCTCCTGGACATCAGACAGTTCGTGTATAGTTTGGCAAGGTACTTCCATGTTTTAGCTCCTGCATATTTGAGTATTTCGGTCGTGATGCCGTCATTTCCCGCTGCTTTACCATTTTTCATGCTTTTCAGTGCCATTTCTACTTCCTCCACCAATACTTCTGGTATGGCATCTTCTGAGTGTTCTATTATTTCTTCCAAGTTTTCAGAGGCCTTGTATAGGTCTCCATAGAATTTGGCTACTAGGTCTATTATTTCATTCCTGTCTGTGGTTCTTGTGTTTCCATCAGTTAATGCAACTATCTGTCTTTTCCCTATTATTAGTGCCCTTTTTGCATTTTTGTAGCTTTTACGGTTTTCTATTGTTGTTTGTACCAGTTTCTCGTTGTAATTCCTGATATCTTCTGCGATTTTCTTTCGTATCGTCTTGCACAGTTCGGTGTATTCAATTCTTTGAATGTTTGTTGTCTTTTTCATTTCTCTTCGTTTTTGTAATAGTGCTTTTGTTTCCGGAGTTAGTTTTTTGTGTTCACCTCGTTGTTGCAGACCTCCCACTTCTACGGCGCAGTTAATTAATATACTATCAAATAATCCACTGCCATATACCGAAATAAAAAAAACCTAAATTAAAACTCTTAGTTGATACTGGCAGCACAAAATCTTTACTTCGACATTCAATTGCCAAGAAATAATTACGCGAATTTCATTTACAATCCAAATGTTGAAATTAAAACACCATTTATAAGTAAAAAGATAAATTTTCAAGCTGAAATTCCGGCTTTCCCAGAATTAAATTAGAATGGTAATATTAATTTTATATTGTACGATTTTCATGAATTTTATGATGGGATCATAGGTTTAGAAGATATAATGAATTTTTTTTTATTTATTTAACTGCAAATTTACAATCTACTACAATATAGAGTAATAAGTAAATAGAATAATGTGGGTTGGTGGCTTGAATCAGGTACCGTCCATTAACGGTTCTCTAGATTTTTACAGATATTCGGGCCAAATTATTTTTAGTCTTCTTTCTTCTGATGGTAGGTTGAACAGGTTACTGATAAGTTGATTGCTATGATTTGTGCATTGCTTTCTGTATTTATTTGAGCGAGTTGTGATGATGTCTTTGATATATGGTATTCTTAGATCTCTGTGTATAGTGTCATTTGAAACGTACCATGGAGCAATTATTAATAGACGGAGGGTTTTAGATTGGAAGGACTGCAGGATCTTGGTGTTAGATGGTTTGCTGCAACCCCACAATTAAATGCCGTATGTTCATATGGGTGTTAGTATGGTTTTATAGATTAAGATTTTGCTTTCTGTAGATAGTTGTGATTTTTTGTTAATTAGCCAATACATATTTTTAATTTTTATATTTAGTTGTTTTCTTTTAGCTTTTATGTGAGTTTTCCATGTCAGTTTTTGGTCTAGATGAAGACCAAGATATTTGACTTCGTTGCGTATCGGTATTGGATCATCATTAATGGTAACTTGCAGACAGGCACACTGTTTTGTGGTGAAGGTGATTTGGTTAGATTTATTAGTGTTGACTTCAATTTTCCATTTTTTTAATCATGATTGCAGGAGAGTTAGATGATTTTGAAGTTGGTTGGAAGCTGTGTTAGGATCAGTATTAGATGACATAATTGCCGTATCATCAGCAAATGTTGCTATAAGCGTTTCATTGGTAGTTGGTACATCTGCCGTATATAACAAGTATAAGAAAGGGCCAGGACACTGCCTTGTGGTACTCCAGTTTTAATTTGATGGAAAGTTGAGAGTTCATCTTCAAATTTTATCTGAAAGTGTCGATCGTTTAGATATGATTTTAAGAGGAGATATAGTTGGTCGGGTAGATGTTTTTTAATTTTGTAGAGGAGGCCACTGTGCCATAATCTATCAAATGCTTGTCGTATATCGAGAAACACATACACACATAATTCCTTGTTTTCCAGGCTATGTTTTATTTTATTCACTATTCTACGACATTGTTGGGTCGTTGAATGTTCTTTCTTAAATCCAAATTGGTAGTCTGGGATGAGATCATCAATAGGAATTGTAGTTTCGATTCTATTTAGGATGAGGCGTTCGTATACTTTAGACATTATGGGGAGAAGGCTTATTGGTCGGTAAGAACTTGCTTCCGTTGGTGGCTTACCAAGTTTATTGACGATTGTTATATATGCAAGCTTCCACTGGATGGGATAATGGCTTAATCTCAGCATACTGTTGTAGATTATAGTCAGCAATACAGTCCCTTTTCTAGGAAGGTCTTTCTGTACTTCAGCGACTATGAGATCGAAGCCCAGTGCCTTGTGTAAGTTAAGGTAGCTTATTTCCTTGCGCACTTCAGTAGGAGAAAATGATTTTAATGGGGGCGATAGTTGGCCAGGTGCTTCTAGGAACTGATTTATGTTATCATCTTCATTATTGGCTTCATGTGGAGTAGTGAATATTTTATCAAGGTATTCAGCGAAGGTGTTTACTTTTTCTGCATTCGATCGGGCCCAGGTACCATCAGATCCCCTTATCGGAGGGACACTCACGATAGGCCTCCTGTGATAGTTCCGATAAATACCTTTGAAATGAATCATTTCTGGTTTCTTGGATATTTCTACGTAGTTTACGGGTTAGATTATTAAGGAGCGTTTTGTCGACTATGTTTCTGCTGTTTTGCCATCTTCTACGCGCTCTACGTTTCTCTTTGACAAGTTCTTTTATATGAATAGGAATATTGTATGTTTGATCTACCACTTTGTCACTCGTTGGTGTTGCTTCTTGAATCAACGTTGTTATATGTTGTACTGCCTCTCCAATTTCATGTTGATTTCTTAATTGCCAGTTAAATTTGATGTTTTCATTAATATGTTCCTGGAATTGTCATTTATTACATACATGATGACTGGTATAATCTCAAAATAAATATTGAAAATGATCTTGGAAAACTCAAAGACTGGTTCGACAGCAGATTACTCTCAATAAACTTTGACCCTTCAGTAGTCATGAAACGTCTCTGCCAAAATACAATCTTAATATCCAATAAGATTTTTCAATTAAACCTCCAAAAAGAATTAAATACTTGGGTATTTACATTGACAATCACTTACGATGGAACCATCATATGGAATATTTAACTAAAAAGCTTCGGAATATCCTATTTCGATCTAAGCAAGTAAGCCAATTTTTGAGCTTTAAATGTAAAACAATACTGTACTACAGTTTGGTTGAGTCACACCTCAATTATGGCATTATTGGCTGGGGAGGAGTTTCAAGGAACTATCTAAATGCCCTCGAAATGTCTCAAAGGCGATTCCTCCGAATGATTCTCAACAAACCTACAAGGTATTCAAGCTCACTACTCTATACTGAAACACAAATATTAGATGTTACATAATTATACATTATTCAGTTTGGATGCCATCAATATAAAAATAAATACAAACTTACCACTCAAAATCATAGATACGCGACAAGATCGAATAATCAATACTGTATACCAACATCTCTTAAAACAATAGGTCAAAAAGGTTACTCCTACTTGGCACCTAAATTATTCGGGCAACTACCACGGAGAATTATCGATGAAACTTCTTTTAAACGCTTCAAAACCCAACTAGTAACATTCGTTAAAGAAACAGACAAAACAAAAATACACAAAATGATAGAATGCTGAATCAAAAACAGAGAAGAGTAAACTCATATACGAAATGTATGTCTGAAATACAATCATGTAAAAATGGATTTATATTGTGTTTTTCTTTTTTAAATTTTGACACACCTGCCTATATTCACCACATACAAGTATGTACAATACTTCTGTGGATGTCTAGATGTTTATTCAATTTTATTTGTATTTTATCACTGTATTTGTTAAATTTATGAATAAACGTTATTATTATTATTATTAATTGGTTCCAATCAGTTTTCTTATTGCAGAGTCTGGGTTGGGGTTTTCTCCAAATCGGCTTGGTACTCGAAGTAATGATGGTTGGGCTGTGGTCCGAGTATAGATCGAAACTAGGTTCAATATCGCAGTAAATGTTAGATATGCCTTTCGTTAGAGCGAAGTCTAGCAAATCCGGAATCTTGTTGGTGTCAGCTGGCCAATAGGTTGGTTCACCAGTGGAGAGGATGTTCATTTGATGTTGTTGCACTATTTTCAGTAAGTTTCTGCCTTTTGGTGTAATTAGCCTGGATCCCCAGATTGTATGCTTAGCATTCCAGTCACCCGCTATTAAGTAATTTGTATCAAGTGTTATAAATAGGTCGTTGTATTCATCCTGTGTTATGTTATGTTGTGGTGGGCTGTATATAGCTACAAGTGTCGTTGGTCTAGATAAGCTTTCAATTTTAACAGCTGTACATTGAATTTTATTTGTTGCATATGACTGAAGAACATGATGTTTTAGAGTTGATCTGATTATGATTGCGGTGCCTGCATGTTCAGTTCCATCAGGGTGGTTAGTAAAGTAGAGGTTGTGGTATGATATATTAATGACAGTTTCATTTGTAGAGTGGCTTTCTGATATTAGCATTACATCAAATTTGTTCATGTTTAGAAATAAGATCTCTTGTATATGGTTACTAATACCGTGTGCGTTCCATGATGCAATTCTAATTGATTTAGCCATTACTTGTTTATTTTATTTATAACTGTTGTTAGCATATTAAGTGTCATGCCGTTTTGATTAATTAGTTGGGAGAACATACCTTTGAATTCAGTTAGGAAGGTAGATAACAATTCAGATAAATTAGAGTTGTTATTGGTTGTTTGTGCAGGTGAATTATTCGTTGCTTGTGCATATGATTGCCTGTTTTGTGTAGTTTGTTGGTTATGAGTGTTTCTAGAGTGGTTTTGTTGTACTTGTTTTTGTGTAGGAGGGTTTGGTAGATGTGTTTTGTTTCTTGTTACAATTAGGTCTTGATATACTGTGCAGCCTTTATAATTTGCCGGATGATTTCCTTGACAAAGAGCACATTTGGCTGGAGTATTGTTAGACTTTGAACATGTTTTGGTATCGTGAGGTTCACCACATTTGACACATTTGAAGGAACACCTGCAGTACGTTTTTGAGTGGTTATAGTTTTGGCATCTTGTACATTGAACAAGTGTGTTCTTCTTTCGTGGAGGCTCTATTTTGATTTTACTGGACAGAAAGTATTCTACTTTGAAAATTTCTTTGTTGTTTTTATTTGGTTCCAAATCGACGAAAAACATTGGAAGCGGTTCTTTGGTAACTCTATGTTTAATGTTAATTAGGTTTCTTACACAGTGGCTTTTATCTTAATTCTTTTTTTAATGTCTTCTAAAGGTGCAGAATGATGTAGTCCTCTTATTACTATTCTATAGGCTCTTTCCTGCTTTATCTGGTATTTGTGATGGATTATCTTTTCTTCACATACATAGTGGATCAACTTTCTATAGGTGTCTGGTGTTGTCGTGTTTATCTTAATCGTGTTGTTTGTTAGTGCCTTTGTTGTAAAAGTATTTTGACCAGTTACAGCGGATAGAGCTTTTACCATTGCTTTGAAGTCTACAACAGAGTATATATATATATATATATATATATATATATATATATATATATATATATATATATATAAAAAATTTTTTTTTATATAACGACTGAAAAATGCTATATAGTAATATTTATAGCTACCTTTTGAATATTGAACAAAATAGATAATTTTTCATTATTTATATGATTATTTCATAAAAATTAAATTCACTTCTATTAAGGTCAAAATATAAGAAATTATTTGTCAAAGTCATTTTCACAGGTTATAATCTAACCTTATCTCCTTTTCTATTAACGTCAAAAACAAATTATCTGTCAAAGTAATTTTATAAGGTTATAATCTCACCTCAAATTCAAACTTCATTAAATAATTATAAAGTAACCTAAAAAAATTAAAATAACTAAGTAACGAACAAACAAATTATGTATCGATTTGTCTTATGTGAAATATGACATCAAGTATATTATACTTATATTTATTTTTACATTTACAAATTTTTTAATGATTATTTATATTGAATTTACTTAAAATATTTTACATGTAAGTACTTATATTTATTTCTCTATTTTTAAATCATATTTATATTTGTATATGTATTATAGTGCCCTGAAGAAGTGTCAAAAGGACACGAAAGCTTGGCGGCATTTTGTAAATAAAAGATCTTGGCGTTGATTCTTTGGACTGAAATCCCCGTTATCCCCACCTATATATATATATATATATATATATATATATATATATATATATATATATATATATATATACAAGTAATCACGGCTGAACTATTAACAAACAAAATTGAAAATATCACGGGGATTGCAGCCTAAATAATATTAAATATTCTTGTTATACAAAACCGAGCGCTTTCGAAAGACTATTTCTTTCTTTTTCAAGGTTGCATGTTAGAATTATATAAATCAAAGAAACCAGGATACATAGTAATCACCTCCGATTTAAGTTAAAGTTAAAATCAATGCCTCAACATTGAATTAAAATGCAATAGGAAACCAAAAAATTGAAAAAGTGAACAAGTAAAAAATTGAAAAATTGAAACACTGAAAAAATTGACACATTGCAAAATTGAGTTTAAATTAACAACATAAATTAATACTCAGCCAAAATCCCTCCTGAAGGAACACATTTTGGTTTTTTTAACTTCACCACTACTACATTTTGACAGAGAATATTTAAAACTGATTCGGTTGTTTCAAGTGTATCTAGTTTTTGAATAGACAGTAATGTTTTTTACTTTACCATACCTGCTTTCAGTCGTATTCTATTCAAGCGAGTTTGATTTATTATATGTCAAACATACCAGGGTAGTTAGAAAATTGCAAAGTGGGATACCAAATGTTGCACCAAAACTAGCAGATTAATATTTAAAATTTTGGATCTTGATGTCCAATTACTGTTAAAAATTTTTTCTCTTGCAAAAAAATCTTTTTCTTTCATATAACAGTTGCCTGCTGTTATCATTTGGTAGGTTATTTATAACAAGGAGTTGAATATGCTCAGAGCCACCAAACAGCATGAACTCTCACTTCATCCGTCCCGCGGCTGTGAACACATCCAGGCAGTTATCGCGTGTAAAAAAGCACAGGCTAAAAGAGGACAACACCAATAGGTGGTAAGTTTTATTATCACAAGAGGTTTCCTTACAGAAAAGAAAAAAAATTAATCAAAGTCCAGTCTCTCACCCTGGAATTTAAGATTCTGAAATTGCCAACTTCAGAGGCTGTCACCCTCTGAGTAGCAAGAGTTTTTTTTAAATTCTACATTTTTTAATTTAATTATACAACAAACTTCAAAGAGGGAAATGGCAAGCCCCACACCCTGTCAAGTTTGTCAGTCCCGACAGAGGTAGGAACTCACCACAAACCTCCCCGAAATGCTGGTGGTACATTTCTAAGAATTTGAAAGTTGAAGTTGAAAGAAATAGAAATAAACGTAAATTCTTAGAAATGTACCACATCCAAGTTAATGACCTAACTATGAATAAAAAATCTGACATCGATGATATAAGTAAGATTTATACATATTTGTTACATTTTACAAATGTCAACCCAGCTAGCAGTGACGATTCTTCCCTTAGTTAGTTGCTGTGGGATGTCTGTGTGGAAATTGTGGCGTTTCTTTCACGGGCGTTGCACTATCAGCTAACTCTGCTATAAACATTTTTTCACACTATAACATAATTTACAAAAAAGTAATAGTATAGCATGTTGAATCAAATAACACCAGGCATTGAGAGTACTTACTTAAACCAACAGCATTTCGGGGAGGTTGTGGTGAGTTCCTACCTCTGTCGGGACTGACAAACTTGACAGGGTGTGGGGCTTGCCATTTCCCTCTTTGAAGTTTGTTGTATAATTAAATTAAAAAATTTAGAATTTAAAAAAAAACTCTTGCTACTCAGAGGGTGACAGCCTCTGAAGTTGGCAATTTCAGAATCTTAAATTCCAGGGTGAGAGACTGGACTTTGATTAATTTTTTTTCTTTTCTGTAAGGAAACCTCTTGTGATAATAAAACTTACCACCTATTGGTGTTGTCCTCTTTTAGCCTGTGCTTTTTTACACGCGATAACTGCCTGGATGTGTTCACAGCCGCGGGACGGATGAAGTGAGAGTTCATGCTGTTTGGTGGCTCTGAGCATATTCAACTCCTTGTTATAAATAACCTACCAAATGATAACAGCAAGCAACTGTTATATGAAAGAAAAAGATTTTTTTGCAAGAGAAAAATTTTTAACAGTAATTGGACATCAAGATCCAAAATTTTAAATATTAATCTCATTGCTAGTTTTGGTGCAACATTTGGTATCCCACTTTGCAATTTTCTAACTACCCTGGTATGTTTGACATATAATAAAACAAACTCGCTTGAATAGAATACGACTGAAAGCAGGTATGGTAAAGTAAAAAACATTACTGTCTATTCAAAAACTAGATACACTTGAAACAACCGAATCAGTTTTAAATATTCTGTCAAAATGTAGTAGTGGTGAAGTTAAAAAAACCAAAATGTGTTCCTTCAGGAGGGATTTTGGCTAAGTATTAATTTATGTTGTTAATTTAAACTCAATTTTGCAATGTGTCAATTTTTTCAGTGTTTCAATTTTTTACTTGTTCACTTTTTCAATTTTTTGGTTTCCTATTGCATTTTAATTCAATGTTGAGGCATTGATCTTAACTTTAACTTAAATCGGAGGTGATTACTATGTATCCTGTTTTCTTTGATTTCTTATAATTCTAACATGCAACCTTGAAAAAGAAAGAAATAGTCTTTCGAAAGCGCTCGGTTTTGTATAACAAGAATATTTAATATTATTTAGACTGCAATCCCCGTGATATTTTCAATTTTGTTTGTTAATAGTTCAGCCGTGATTACTTGTCTCTGTTTTTCTGATAGAATGGGGTTCTTTGAAGAAATTAGTCGTACTTTTGGTAGGGCGGTTTCCAATTCTCTTAAAGAATGGACCAGAACAACGTCCAATTTAATAAAACAAAAAAACAGGAAATTATTTTTACTCAATTGCCGGAAACATGGAATAACACCAGTACACATAACTAATAACTTAAAAAATGTAGAAAAATCAATAATTACAGAGAATGGAAGGAACACACACAGAATTAACAATTTCATAAACGGGTTAAAAAACAAAATTATGAACTTAGAAATAAAAAATTGTCATGAGTCTGTCAATAAACTGTCAAGGGCCCAGAGCACCCTAGAATCCAAATTAATAGAGTCTCTACCCACTGATATCTGGGTGGAATTTAAAAAAAGACAATTACAAACTAAGAAGAAATTTTTTAATAAGATTAAAAATAAAAATATCGCTAAAATTAACAATTTAAAAAAAGACTCCTTTGAATCCATCAAAATACAAGATAATTGGCTCAGGAACTTGACAGACGTTGACATACCCATAGATGTCAGAAATTTTCTTTCATTGGGTCACAAATTCTGCATTCCACCAAATATTAAAAATGATAAAATTAAGAATTTACTTGCAGACATTGAAAATTTAATGATTGGGTTAGATTGTGGTATGCAAGACTTACTTAGAGCGAAAATTACCAACAATATCACAAATTTCCTGCATCAAAATAAAAAACACAATTCATATTTCAATTTCCTTTTTAATAAAACTAAGAAGTTTCTCAAAAACATTCAGAATTAATAGTAACTAGGGCTGATAAAAAGGTAATGTTACAGTCATTATGTACAAAGATCATTACACTGACCTAGCAAACAACCTGTTAAATGATGAAACATATTACGTTAAGATAAATAGAAATCTAAACTCAACAATTTTACAAAAAGCGCAACAGTTAGTTAAGGGACTCTCTAATCAAATAGATATTGAAGAGAGAAAATCACTAAGAATGAGTTCGTCAGTAATCCCGAAATTTTATGGTTTGCCTAAAATACACAAACCAACTTCAAGTCTAAGACCGATTATATCATCAGTAGAGGCACCAACAGATAAAATAGCACAATTTATAACTAGTAAATTAACGAAATCCTATAGTGTTGACAATGAATACTACATACAATATTCTTTTAAATTTGCAGAATTCATACAAAACCAACAAATTCCTGAAAACTATGTAATAATCAGCTTAGATGTTGTCTCTTTATTTACCAACACTCCCATTACTTTAGTAAAACAAAGTATAACAAAACATTGGGAACAAATACAAGAACATTGTAACCTTAGTCTGGGTAATTTCTTAAAAATGGTAGATTTCATTAGCAATAATACTTGTTTTGTTTTTGACAAGCAGTTTTATAGATAGATTTTTGGTGTCCCAATGGGCAGTCCTGTGTCTCCTATTTTTGCTCAGTTCGTCATGGATGATTTGATTGCTGATTGCCTGAATAAGGTCAACTTTCACATACCCTTTTTGAAAAAATATGTAGATGATATCATCACCGCGGTGCCTAACAACCAAGTTGGAACAATTTTAAATATTTTCAATAGCTACCACCATAATATACAGTTTACAGTGGAAGAAGAACGTGATAGATTTGTACCTTTTTTAGACACGAAAGTGAACAGAACTAACTCAAATACCCTGATCTTAGATTGGTACAAAAAACCAACTTTTTCAGGAAGGTATATGAATTACATGTCTTATCATCCATATAAAATGAAAATGAACTTGGTTTTAGGACTTAAAAATAGAATAAAAAAGATCTCACACCCATCATGTTTACAAAAAAATTATAGAGAATTGTTTGACATTTTATTACAAAATAGTTACCCTTCACATATTTTAAAAAAGTTGATTTTTAACACGCAAAGTGATCGAACTGTCCTTGGGGGGATGAGCAGAGATAGGAATCACACAGAAGGTGAAAACCAACCTAATGTTGTTTTCGGATCAATACCATATCTTGGTGAAATCTCTGATAAAATTATTAAACATTTCAAAGATATTTCCACAGTAAAAATTGCACAAAAATCAGCGCAGCCTTTAAACCAATTGTTCACTAAACTTAAACACAAAGATGAGACCCTCCAACGTACAAATGTGGTCTATCAAATACCATGTATGAATTGTGAGAAGAAGTATATAGGTGAAACCTCACAAAATTTAAAAAATCGTTTGGTACAACATAAAAGTGATAGTAGGTTAGGGAAAAGAAAATGTGCTCTTGCAGAACACATAATAGATGAGACACATCACGTAGATTTTGGAAATTGTGAGATTTTGGAAGTTGAAAGAAATAGAAATAAACGTAAATTCTTAGAAATGTACCACATCCAAGTTAATGACCTAACTATGAATAAAAAATCTGACATCGATGATATAAGTAAGATTTATACATATTTGTTACATTTTACAAATGTCAACCCAGCTAGCAGTGACGATTCTTCCCTTAGTTAGTTGCTGTGGGATGTCTGTGTGGAAATTGTGGCGTTTCTTTCACGGGAGTTGCACTATCAGCTAACTCCGCTATAAACATTTTTTCACACTATAACATAATTTACAAAAAAGTAATAGTATAGCATGTTGAATCAAATAACACCAGGCATTGAGAGTACTAATTTGAACCAACAGCATTTCGGGGAGGTTTGTGGTGAGTTCCTACCTCTGTCGGGACTGACAAACTTGACAGGGTGTGGGGCTTGCCATTTCCCTCTTTGAAGTTTGTTGTATAATTAAATTAGAAAATTTAGAATTTAAAAAAAACTCTTGCTACTCAGAGGGTGACAGCCTCTGAAGTTGGCAATTTCAGAATCTTAAATTCCAGGGTGAGAGACTGGACTTTGATCAATTTTTTTTCTGTTCTGTAAGGAAACCTCTTGTGATAATAAAACTTACCACCTATTGGTGTTGTCCTCTTTTAGCCTGTGCTTTTTTACACGCGATAACTGCCTGGATGTGTTCACAGCCGCGGGACGGATGAAGTGAGAGTTCATGCTGTTTGGTGGCTCTGAGCATATTCAACTCCTTGTTATAAATAACCTACCAAATGATAACAGCAGGCAACTGTTATATGAAAGAAAAAGATTTTTTTGCAAGAGAAAAAATTTTTAACAGTAATTGGACATCAAGATCCAAAATTTTAAATATTAATCTCATTGCTAGTTTTGGTGCAACATTTGGTATCCCACTTTGCAATTTTCTAACTACCTTGGTATGTTTGACATATAATAAAACAAACTCGCTTGAATAGAATACGACTGAAAGCAGGTATGGTAAAGTAAAAAACATTACTGTCTATTCAAAAACTAGATACACTTGAAACAACCGAATCAGTTTTAAATATTCTCTGTCAAAATGTAGTAGTGGTGAAGTTAAAAAAACCAAAATGTGTTCCTTCAGGAGGGATTTTGGCTGAGTATTAATTTATGTTGTTAATTTAAACTCAATTTTGCAATGTGTCAATTTTTTCAGTGTTTCAATTTTTCAATTTTTTACTTGTTCACTTTTTCAATTTTTTGGTTTCCTATTGCATTTTAATTCAATGTTGAGGCATTGATTTTAACTTTAACTTAAATCGGAGGTGATTACTATGTATCCTATTTTCTTTGATTTATATAATTCTAACATGCAACCTTGAAAAAGAAAGAAATAGTCTTTCGAAAGCGCTCGGTTTTGTATAACAAGAATATTTAATATTATTTAGGCTGCAATCCCCGTGATATTTTCAATTATATATATATATATATATATATATATATATATATATATATATATATATATATATATATATATATATATATTGGTGGAGGTTTTGGATCGTCAGGAGTGTTATCGTTATCTCTAACATTTTCATCTGATGTTTTCCCATTTTCGTTGGTCTCTTCATTATGGAGAAGATGAAATCTGTTTGAGGTTTGAATTTGGGGTGCTCTGTCATTTGACTTTGACGATTTATTATTTTTCTTTTATTTGTCGCAACTTGCCAGGTATGTTTGGGTGTCACTTCTTCATCCTCGCTAATCATTTCATCCTCGTCGCTCGAGCTCGGCAAATTTGGGTTTGTGGTAATTCTTAAATTTGTTTGATTCGAGTTTGAGTTCGTCAGAGCTGTCACGACGTAGTTTGAGTTTTGACACATTTGAGGAGGGTGCATTTGTTGTTCCTGGGTGCTGAAACCATAGAATGGAGTTTGATTCATCGTTTGATTTGGATAGGTTGATGTTTGTGGGGATATATATGAAAACTGGAGCGGCTTATTCATTGGTGTTTGAGACACTTGTATTCCTGCGTTATTTTGCATCATTTCTTGCGGTAAGGATGGAAAATGGCTGTGCGAGTTAAGGTCCATTCCTGGTCCATTCCCTGTCGGGAACATTTTATTTTTGTTGACGGCTTAATGATTCTGTGTAAACGTTGTCGTTGTTATTTTTATCACAAGTGAGAACAAAGTAATTATCGCACAAAAACTGGTTTAGATAACGCAGCCGAGTTTCGCACGTCTTATGAATATTCTAACGATACTATATAATGAAAATAAAATTAAATATAAATTTTTGCAATAAACAATTAATTGGTAATAATGTTTTTATTCCTTTAAAGTTCAGATTACCCGCGGACAATAAACTAGAATTTTCTATAGGACCAACTGAAAAATTATTAAAATATATACCTGAGAAGAAAGCAAATAGAAAACATTTTATTAACAAAGCACATTTATACAAATCTAATCCTGTGATTAATTATTTATTAAGTATAAAACCAAATTGCGATTTTAATGTAAATGTCAACTTAATAATATACTTGATTATTCAATTTACAAAAAACCAACACACACTGATGTGACTATAACCATATAATTCCAATCGTCCAATGTCACAAAAATTAGCAGCATACAATTCAATGATACATAGAGCATTTTCAGTTCCTAAGAACAAATATAATTTGGGTAGAGAAATTAATACAATTAAACAAATAGCCAAATCCAACAGTTGTCCATTGCATATTGTAACGAAGTGTTTTTTTTTTCGTTACTAATCATTTTAAGTTTCCGAATTTACTTTTATTTAATATTATTTATAACCCGTAATATATGTAGATATCACTTTGATATAAAATATTCATTCCGGAATTTCATTTAAAAATTTCAAATTCTGACTGCGATCCGATGGTAGAATTTATGTTTACTCCTTAATGCCCGGATCTCAACCGTCAGTATCCCGTCCCGATTCCCTAAAATTCCCGAAAGCGGTCCCACCACTTGGCCCGAGCTTTCGACAGTTTTATTCAAGAACCGAACCCCTTTTCGTATTTCCTTTCCCGATCTCTAGAAGCATCGTGTACTCAATACTCACATTTATTCTACATACCGGGTGCATCGAAAGTGATTGGACACTTTGCTAGCATCAATGTAGACTCCGTTTTATTAATTTTAATTTAATAACCTGTATATTGAAAAGACCCGTGAAATAGGAGCTTGCTTTTAACGCCTTTATAGTAAACATTGCTTTTGCTGATAAAAACTCTCTCGCTTATGTCCTGCCCGCTTCGTCTCTAATGACCGCATGTTAAATGTATATAGTTCGCTAACATTTCTCTGCTTTTCTGGGGATACCAGAGTATGTGTTACTTTTATGTATGATAAGGTTTTTTTTGTATGTAGATAACGATTTGAGTAGTTACAGAGCCTGTATTTATTGTTAAATAAAGGCATTGTTGTAATATAACCTAACCGAACCTCTGTGTTTTACTGACCTACTATAGACTAAAATAATCCTATGGTAGAGTATTTGTTTTGCTGCACGAATCTAAATTCTCCGTAGTGTAGACCAGGAGAATAACTTTCATTTTAGGACCAGTAAGGAAGTTTCTGGATACAATCCTGCTGGATGAGATACAATTAGACCCCTGGAACCGTCCGTACCTCCATCTGAGGCTACCTGGAACTCCTGACGAGTTAAGTCAAGGGGGCCGTGGAGATAACCACGATCAAAATCTGGCGCCCGAGCACTAATTCCGAACGTGTTGCATCGAGGGTGTCCAAAGTGACGTGCTGAGGTGGCAAGAGCCGCGTAAGGAGCCAAGGAAAAAGCGTCACAATATAATAAATAAATTAATAAAAAAGAGAAAAAAGTGGCATTACAACTAATATTTCCTAAACAAACTAAAGAAATACAAATTTACAAAACCATCACATATGCTGGTAATGTTTCTAATAATATTTGAAAGATAGTATCTTTAGCAACAAATACGACAATTTCTTTTAAAACAGCAAGTAATGTAAGTACAAAATTGTTAAATGTAAAAAGATAAATATCCCCATTAAAAAAGTCTGGTATAGAAACATAAATTTCCAGTATGTAATGTAAAATAGGTCAAACAATTTGAAATTTTGAAATCAGACACAATGAATACTTACGAGCATACAGATTACAACAACCAGAGGAATCCCATTACGCAAAACATCTACTTGACACCAAATATTCTCAACACCTAATACAGAACTAGTAACAATACATATTTGTGATAAGTGATAAGAAACAAGAACCAGATTTCTTAGAGGAATTAGAAATTAGAAGACACTTATGAGAACCACAATATGAAGTCGACAATGAACAGATAGATCTAGGAAGTTCTCCACTATTAAACTGTCTTCTTAAGTAATAATTGTAAAGATCAGCAGATAATAGTTTTGGTTTCCTATATCATTACACAGTTCTACTGATCTGAAACGAGAAAAAAATATCCAGGATATCCCCATAGAGCTAATAATAGTTAAGCTTTAATATTTGTAATATCACATGTCACAAATGAAGGAACTTTATTTTTATACCAAATTCATACTTTTTGACAAAACCCGTATATGAATGTAAAAATTTGACATTTGATATTTGCGTGGTAAGTTATAGACCATGCAGAGCCTAAAGAATAACTTTTTTGCATAACATTAATAGTAAAAAAGTTTCCCATATTAGCTTGCCAACTTTTTCAGACAATCTGTATATTATAAATTTTAGTTTCTTTGTATATTGAGTCGATGTGTACTTGTGCTGATAAAATCAGTTCGATATTTTTAGTTTGTTTGGAAATATAAGAGACCAAAATTTAAAAGTAGTTTTGAGGAAGTAAATAAAAGGCATTGGAATTACGACCACCTTTAGAGCAACCCACAATAAAGTTTCTTTTTGTAATAATATAACATAAATTATAAGGAATAAAGACTGAAGCTTATTCTCTACAGAAAAAACGCAATTCCCATTCGGTCCAAGTATATCTTATTTAAACATTTACCTGATCTGGATTACAAAAAAGAAAATTTTCGCTGGCATACTTCAATGTGACTAAATTAAACTTTATGTGTGTAGTCACGATATGTCCACATATTTTTTTGAAACAATTTCTTGCAGCTTTCAATTCAAGGGAATCTATAAAACAGATACCGAATATTTATTTTAGAAAAGAATTTGACAATGTCAAGGAAATTTACTATGCTAGGAGTGAATAATGATTTACTTTAATTATCGATTACATTTATATAAATACCTTCTGAATCATCCACATTGTCATGTTCGGCAAAAGTTTCCATGTCCAAATGTTTCACTGTCAAATAATTAACACGATTCAAATCACACAAAAAACGCAAAATAATTTTATCATCATCAGGTTCTTGTTTCCATCCGATTATAACTTGTTTATGTAGGGGTATTTTAAAAGCTCTATAGATTTCTATTTTTAATTGTTCTGTAAAATGAAGCAAACAATTATTGAAATATAATGAATGAAATAGTCGTTTATATTTCAACTTTTTAGAACAAATAATTATATATACGAACCCACAGTGTCATATTCGAGAAGTTGAAATGTTTCTGATGAATTATAATAAACGGAGAAAGTTATTACAGCTTCTTCCTCCATATTGGTTTGTATAGAGATGAAGCAAAAACCTACAAGAAAATAAGAGTATTAATAAACAGAACTCAATTAATCAGAGGAACATATTTTTGTGCATTGCAATTACAGATTTATATAAAATATTGTCAGTACTGACGACTTCATACCAACATATAAGTTTCTTATTGTCTTAAAATGTCCAATTTTATGAATTCACGTTTATATTGACACACTCTAATGAAATGTAGCATCCTTGATAAAATCTCTCTACTATCTGAAGTATCATAAGCTGTTACATTCGTTTATATCATAATATGTAGGACATACATGAGATTTACATCTATGTCTGATGGATTTACAGAATTCAATAGAAATACCTTTAAACAAACATAAACCATAGATTTTCCCAATACAATAACTTTGTTAACAGACTCTATATCTCTCGATAATCCATATGTTTATCAGTTTAGATAAAGATTATACCTATTTTTAGCAATATAAATTATACAAAACTTCAAGTATCAAATCTTATTTTTACGTAATGAAGTAAAAATAACAATATTTTCAATGTATGCTAAGAGAAAATTAAAATAGTACCGTCAAGTTCTGACAAGGTACTCTCCTTTAATTTAGGCTTTTTAGATATCTGGAAATTGCTAAACTCTGTCCCATATCTTTGCTAGAGTACGAACGTTTATAATTGATAGTTATAGTCAGTATGTTTAAACAAAAATCACGATGTCTTCAGAAAGTGACGGAGCTTGTAAGAATAAAACGAAAAAGACCATGTAACCCAAATAACATAACTAACAAAAATAATAATACCATCAACGAATTTAAAGGTTTTACACCAAAGGTTTGACACTGACTAAAACACAAACAGATAATTAAACAAAAAGCAACCCACACCAACAAAAACCACCAATATCATTAATCAACCTATAAATCACAACAAAAATAAAACACTTAACCTATCAGATAAAATGAAGACTATTACAAATAAGAAATATGATAATTTATTTGCAGATGCTTGGCAAGTCGAATCCCTTAATTCTAACAATGATGAAATAATCAAAACAAAAATAGGATTTCTTCTAAAAACTAAAATGAAAAAAATTGAGTGATAGAAATCTTAGAAAAACAACAAAAGATAACAACATAGTATCACAACAAGATTCTTACTCAGCAGTAATTATAGCTAATGTTGAATGCGAAAAAATTTGTTAAACTCATTTAATGGCACTGGCTATTGCCAACTGACCAAATCTTCGTATCTTGTAAAGTATACTCAAGCTAATAATAATAACTAGTTTATGTTTTGTCAATTTTCCCTGTATGGGTGAATAACCTGTATCAACTGATTAGATTCACTGTTTTTCTGTTACAAATTGGATTTTTTCTCAACTTTTCTGTACACACATTTTTTTAATACATAGGCACTATCAGTGTGATACAAGCTTCTATAGCTATTTGTTTTTTAATGTTTTTTTTGTTTTTTCAATTTAAAAGACAGGGACACTAGTTAGGAAAATGTAATTACCAGAGGACCTCCGTACAGGTGTAGACACACACATGTGTTAATCCTTGCAAGGGTAATCATAAGAGTGGGAAACACAGACTTATTCTACCTTTACAGTTTTATACTCGTGTCATTTATATATTGATGTGAAGCAGTGAAACATTCCTGATTGCTTAGTAGAGGTAAACAAAAGCAAATAAGACAATTTATGTCGGATTATAACGTAACTTATACAGAAGCAAAAAACTTTTCTGATAATTCATATTAGTAAAATTAGCAATAATTGATTCAATTTTCCATCACTTCCTGAGACAAAAGTTCAACAATACAATAGGGAAAGTAATACATTTAAGCAAAAACACCATCAGAACCCTCAACATCACACAGCAAACACACAATCACTCAAACCGAAAAACGTAGGATACAATCATCCAACAAAGAAATCACACAAGTTTCTCAGATCCCTTGGCGCTGGTAAACCAGTATTTCAAATAAAAAATAATAGTACAAATGAAAATATGAAGATAGAATCCGTGCAGCTAAAAGAAGAATCTGATACATTTCAAAAACATCTTGGAAGACACTAGTTCATTTGAAGAAATACAAAAAGTTCACATTCAATTTCTAACAGATAGGTTTTACATTGCTTCTAAAAAATCCTCTCCCCCCCTCTTTTATATTGAACGGTGATACTTAAACTGATGAAATTTGGATCGTGAAAATGAACTATTGTAAGCTTCTCTACTAGTGGTAACAGGTGACTGACGTAATAGTCATCGGTGACGTCACCAGGCACTGAGCTCAATGGACGCAGTGATCCAACTAGTCACTGATATATAAATTAACTTTGGAGAAAATGGGTATACTGCAGCTACATTCCTGGATGTAAAAGGCACATATGGCTCAGTAGAAATTCCTATACTGAACAGAATGTTGTAACAAATCAGTATGCCTACCAAAATACGAAACATTCTGTGCAATATTATGACAAACAGGAAAATGTTTATAAGAGAAAAAGACTCATTATTAGGACCAAGAGATACATCTAGAGGTTTACCACAGAGCTCCGTTTTAGCACCACTGTTATTCAACATAAATACCATCAAGCATGCACGAATTACACACTTTTACAATATGCTAATGACTAAATATGAAAATTGTCTAAATAAGCTAAACAAGGCCACCTCAAACACCATAAAAGCTATTGAAGACGTAGGCTTCGATCTATAAAGGTACTGTTTCACAGAAATTCGAAACATTCAGTTGGGGGACCACATGATACCATATAAGAAAGAAATTAAATACTTAGGAGTAACATTAGATAATAAATTAAATTGGAAGCCATATATTGAAGCAATCAAAATAAATTTTAATAAAGCCATTAATTTCCTCAAAATGATCACCAAAACATGGTGGGGCGCAAATACTGAAATATGTCTGATATTCTATAAAGCATATATAAGGTCCATTTTAGAATATGGTCCCGTTCTATACAGATCTGCATCAAAACAATAATTGGAACAGCTAGACAGAATACAGAATAAAGCTTTAAGAATATGCTTAGGGGCGATATCAACAACGCCAGTGGGACCACTAAGGTTGGAAGCACTCGAACCAATATTGGAATTGAGAAGAACATTTCTCACTGAAAAATTGGTTCCTAAATGTAAAGCAAAATATTCTACACTGATGGCAACAATATGTGAATTAAATACATTGGACCTGACAAATAAATATTGGGAAAAAGAACTCGCCACCTATATGTATTGCATTTCGAAACACAAATAAGAGATTTGAACATATGAAAGCTGCAATTACTTTGAGAACTCAGAACAGTCTGCAAAAATAATAAGTCCTGAGTACTCAGAAATGCCAGAATTAAACAAAGAAAAAATTAACAGACTCACAATATATACAGATGCATCAAAGACATCGAAAGGTACAGGCACAGCTTTCTATGTGCAAGAAACAAAAGAAGGAAAAACCTTTAAACTAAGCAACTACTATTCTATATTTTCATCACAAGCTACAGGGATAATGAAGGCACTAGACCATACAATCCAACAAAACAAGATAAATGTATCTATCCTACTGGATTCGCTATCTGTCATCCAATGTTTGAATAATAATGCAGTAGATAACAATGCTCACCCGCAATTCATTCCCTATTACACCAACTTACTAAAGAGAATGATGTTCAAATAATTTGGGTAAAAGCGCATTTTGGAATATACGGCCATGAAAAATTTGATCAGTTAGCCAAAACAAGTGCTGAAAAAGATGAATGTCAACAGAACGAAGAGCACTACAAGATTGCATAAATATATATAAAAAAAATGTCAAGCAGCATGGAAAGAGAAATGGGATCAATATGTAAAAACAAATCCTACTAGATAAACACTACTTCATAGGAAAATGCCAAAACAACAGTGGTATAAAGAAATTAATTATTCACATAGGGAAATTAGCAGTATAATTTGAATGAAATTTGGACACTCGTCGTACCCAGACCAATTAAGCAAAATAGGCGTAATCGAATCAAACTTATGCACAGCCTGCAATGTCATAGGAGATCTGGATCATACATTTTTTGAATGTAATACCACGAAAGAACACATAAAAAAATATACCTTCCCATCAACATATTACACTTACTGGCACTGAATAACATCAAAAAATTAGTAAAATTTCTAACATATCGAAATAGTTAGAACTTGTGACCTTTGTTACCCTAACCTAAATGTTTATATACCTTCCATTCATGGTCTACCTTTGTATGTGTTCAAATAATGCCCTGAACGACCCCAGGGCGAGAAAACTTGTAACCCTGTACCAATCCTTTGATCGAAAAGCGGTACCAAATTGAATCGCATATGACGATAGTTTAATAGGTTAAATTAGGACACTCTTAATTAATAGGATACATATGAAATTGAAATTGAAATTTTTTTTATTAAGTACCAAAATACACATCCAAAAAATACATTTTCTATTGCCACGGAAGAAAATTCTTGTGTGTGGCTCAAAAGATAACAAAATGAATGACTTACATATGTAATATATAATGCTATACTATTATAAAACAAAACCAAAAAACGTATTAAACTTTCTTAATATTTTATGATTCCCCCCTAACGGCACCGGTCCAAAAAAGCAATGCAAGGTGAGAATAAGTTTTTTCCTGATTAATGAGAAAAGATGTTATTAATTTGGTCATAGTTAAGTTTAATCCATTCAACACAATGTTTCTTAAAAACATTAACATGTTCTAAATTTCTAATATTAGTATCGATAAAATTTATAAATATATGACTGTAATGTAAAAAGTATCTCTCCCCAATCTAGACTTTGTACTAAAAGAATAGGCATTATCGTTACTAAAATTTCTTGTGAAATAATTATGAGGTAATGCATTAGTGAAATTTTTTTTCATATACCAATTCATTAAAAGTGTCTTTACATATATCTGTCTAATATTTAAGAACGAACTAATTTGAAACAAATCTTTTGTAGGAAAATCGAATGGTTTTTTATACATGATTTTAATTATTTTTCTATGAAGAATATCCAGCGGCTTTAGAGTAGTATCAACAAGTCCATAATAGATAATTTTTAAGGAATGTATATCTGTAATATTTGCTAATTTTTTAAAAACATATATTAAATATCTTAATTTTTTGCACATGTTATCAATTTGGTAAGACCAACTTAAAAAGGAATCTATTATTATCCCAAGATATTTAGCCTTTTTTTTAAAAGTAAAGTATTAGAGTTACAGGTGCATGTAGAAGTATTCGTAGAAGAGATGCATAGCAGTCACAACTGAAATGTGTAATAATTTTGTTATATGAAGGTAAACTTTTTTTACGTTTGGCAAAAGGGATTATTACTGTTTTTGCTTCATTAAGAAGTAGACCATTAATGTTCATCCATTTCTTAGCTAAGTAAAGTCCAAATGATACTTTATTCCTAAGTGTATCCCAATTATTATCGTCAAAAACCAAAACCGTATCATCGGCGTAAGCTGTAATCTTGCCAATATTTTTCAGGCTAAGAAAGTCATTGATGTAGCACAAAAAAAGAAGCGGCCCCAGGACTGTACCTTGGGGCACTCCTCTTTTAACAGTCATTTCTTCGCTAATAATATCTTTGATTTTTACTGCTTGTTCCCTATTTGTTAAATAACTTTTTAATAGTTTTAAAGCATTACCCCTAATACCAAATTGTTTGTCTAGCTTCTCTAATAAACGCAATTGTAGCACCAAATCGAACGCTTTGGTTAAATCTAATAAGGCAGCAATAGTTGGAGTGCTACCATCAACTGCTTTATACAACTGACCCACCACCTTCATGATTGCATCACTAGTAGACTTGCCCTCAATAAAACCGAACTGATTTGGCTTAACAAATTACGATCAATAAAATATCGAGTAAGACGTCTTTTAATAATTTTTTCGCATACTTTAGAAAGGCTAGTAGTTAAGGATATAGGACGATAATTATTTATATCAGTATTTGTACCTCCTTTATGAATAGGAACAACATAGGCTTTTTTGAAAGCATTCGGGAAGACACCTTTCAGAAAAATATTATTGAAAATAAAAGTTAGAGGGTCCAAAAAATAACTTGAAAATTTTTTCAGTATAATGTTTGATATTTTACTTGGACCAGTTGAAGGAGAGTTCTTAAGAGAAGAGATTATTTGAGAGAGTTCCTCAGTATTAGTTTTATAAAGTTAAAATCGCTTAATTTTAAATTTATATATACACAAAACAAAAATCAATAACAAATGCGGTATCGATTCAGATTGGCACTTCATTGAAATTATTTTCAAATATAAATATTGCATATGTATATATATATATATATATATATATATATATATATATATATATATATATATATATAATATATAGTGGAAGGCGAAACGTAGAGAAATTACAAATTTCAAAGGCGGTTCAACCCGTGAACCTAGTTCATTTATTCAATATATTTGTAATTTCTCTACATTTCGGCTTCCACTTTGCAGCCATTATCAAGAAGAGGGGGATTAGGTTATTCGTTCATTAATCTAGGAAGTGATCCGATTCCGTAGTCTCAACCTACCTACTCTACGCACCGCGCGCGCCAAAAAGACCATACCCGCCAATAGGTCCTCCATAAATACATGGTCCAGACAACTTATTGGTCAGTCAGCTTCAAGCTAGTAGTAAGTGTTAGTGTTTTACAGTGTTTTAACTGATAACCAGTTTTTTTATTATTTTTATTTCATTTTATTAATTTTATTTTTATTGTTATGTCCTTTTTAGCCGAAGGAGGTGATTCGTTGTGTAGAGTAGGCATATTGGCCCTACGGAATCGGATCACTTCCTAGATTAATGAACAAATAACCTAATCCCCCCTCTTTATAACCTAACACAAAGTATTTGACTGCATGGATACCTCCAAACTCCATAAAACTACCAAAAAAAATTAGTTAGATAATAATATCCTTTTACAAAATAATAATCCTTCAATCATCAATAATTCTTTAAACGAAACCATTCACTTTTCAATTCCATTTAAAGACGACTGAATACACATATTCTTAGTATACCTGCACCCTATGTCTAGCATAACAGACATTATTTTCACAAAAGCCGCCTTGTATAAATATTGTCTCATTATAGGAGATTTGAATAACAATGTGAAAAAAAGAAACAAATAAACATTTCTATACAAAATATGAAATATATACACACACGACACTTTCTTAAGAGAGCACGGGAGAGACACTACACCAGATTTATTTTTGCGCACAGAAAATCTGAAACAAAATCAACAATGTTGAGGTAACACCAGATCTTGGTTCAAACTGTTTGAGGAGTATTCATTTGAATTTCCATAAAGACGTGTATCGCTCCGGTTATCAATAGTGCTTCGACAAACAAAAAAAAAGTGAATCACAAAACAAAATTAATTTCTTATCAGCTAATGATAAAAACTGGACAACTCATTAGTAAATAAAAGAGACAAAAAAAAATGAACACATTACCAGCTTTTAATGGGCCGGGATTTAATTATAGCCAACAAATGATGACTCAAAACAATGGAAGTACTGTACAGGGTGTCCCACCTTTCAATACACAAATACCGCAATATCATCAAATTCAAACTCACCCTCAACCAATATTGCATGGACATATTCAACAACCCCAGTATACTGTCAGCCAACCATCCCCTCCACAGCAAGCATCACATAGCCAAAACTACTGTAGAATGTCATCAACTAGTGAAGAAGAATTCGCAGGTTACGACGAGTACGAGCAAAATAATAGCTCCAACAAAAATAATTGGCAAGTAGTTAAAAACACAAAGAGAAGAAAAATTAGTGCAACAAATAGACCACAAGAGACAGTAACAAATAACAAGTTTAGCCCCTTAACACAGGAAGAGATAGTAGACGCCACAAAAATCAACGAAAATGAAAATAAAACACCAAAACCACCTCCAATATACGTATACGGAGTAATTAACTACGGGGAGATGATAGAACAACTGGGCACAATAGCAGAAAGCACATAATACACCACAAAATCCCTAGCCGACAATACTGTAAAGATATGTTGTGACACACCAGATACATATAGGAAGGTAATAAAACACATGAGGGACAACGACGTAATACACCATACTTACCAACCTAAAGAAGAGCGTGCCTATAGAATTGTCATTAAACAATTATATCATACTACGGACATAGAAGAAATAAAATTAGAACTAACCAAAAATGGACACAAGGTGAGAAATGTAATGAATTGTAAGAGCCGAATAACAAAAGAACCGCTGAATATCTTTTTCGTCGATCTAGAACCAGCAGACAACAACAGAGATATCTACAAGCTGTCAAATCTACAAAACAGAGCTATTCAAATAGAACCGCCCAAAACAACAAAGGGTATTACACAATGCATGAGATGCCAGCAGTACGGACACTCAAGGTCATACTGCAACAGACCATTTGCGTGTGTCAAATGTGGTGGAGCACATAATACGACAGCCTGCAAAAAAAAGTAAAGATACCCCTGCTAGATGTGCTCTATGTGATGGTGCCCACCCAGCCAACTATAAGGGATGTGCATTCTACCATAGTCTATTTAAACCAAACAATGACAACAATCGTATGAATATACAAAAAAATGCAAATAACACTACAACTAGACCTATTCTGCATACAACGAAACCAGTGCCCCAAAACCACTATCCTATACATCCACAGAATAGCTATGCCAACGTAGTAAGTAATTATAGTGAACAACAGACAAATTTTAATATTAATGACATAATGAACAAATTTCTTGAGGAATTTAAAAACATGTTTCAACAACTACTACAACAAAACAGCATGGTTCTAAACATGCTATCAACGCTTGTATCCAAAATTCAATAGTTTCATTAAAATCGCAGAGTGGAATGCCAATGGGCTTCCACAACATAAAAACGAGGTGGAGTTATTTCTTCATCACAATGAAATAGACATTCTATTAATAAGTGAAAGCCACTTCACAAGTCGAACTCACTTCAGGATACCTCAATACACAACTTATTCATCAAACCACCCAGACAATACAGCCCATGCTGGATCGGCCATCTTGATAAAAAACACCATAAAACATGTTGAACTACCAAAATACGCCCAAAATAGTTTACAAGCCACAGTTATAAAAGTTAGTATGAGGTCATATGAGCTAACAGTTGCAGCAGTCTACTGTCCTCCTTGTTACAACTTGAAGAAGGAAGACTACAGGAATTTCTTTGATACTCTAGGCCACAAATTCGTTGCGGGGGAGACTTCAACAGCAAACATATCTTATTTGGATCTCGTATCACAACTACTAAAGGCAGAGAATTAGTAAACTTAATACATGAAAACAACTACCACCCCCTGGCAAATGGCACCCCTACTTATTGGCCAACAGATCCAAATAAGACACCTGACCTGCTGGACCTATTTATTACCAATGGTATTTCCCCTGCTTACATGGACGTCATGCCAAACTATGACCTCTCATCAGACCACTCTCCGATTATAGCAACAATCAGTAGTTTCATAGTTTACAAAATGATAACACCAAGGTTACATAACAGTAGAACTAACTGGGAAAAATACCGAGCCAAACTAGAAGAGGATATCAGCCTCCAAGTAAGTCTCAAAACATCAGACGAAATAGATGGAACACTAACATCTTTAAACTATATGCTCAAAGAGGCCGCACAAAATGCCACCCCTGCAACTACTACAGGTAATAAAGTTCACTACATCCCAGCGGAAATTAAAAAGCTAGTAGCCCAAAAAAGGAAGGCAAAAGCAAAATGGCATCGTAGCCATGCGCCATCGGACAAGACCACACTGAATAGACTAAGTAACCAATTAAAATCTAAACTCAAAGAGGAACAAGAAAGATCATTTACATATTATATAACGAATCTAAACCGGCAAGACAACTCAATATGGAAACCAATAAAAAATTCCAAAAAACCTAAAACCCAGGTACCCCCAATTAGAAAAGAGCAGGGAACTAATCTACAGTGGGCCAGAAATTACGATGAAAAAACGGCGCTATTTGCTGAGCATCTAGCTCAAGTATTTACACCCTACAGTGACGCACCAGATATTGAAATTGAAAGCAACCTAATCAACATTCCAGAAAACATCCCACCAATTAAACCACTAACCAAAGATGAAGTCCAAAAAGAAATCCAATACTTAAACAATCGAAAAGCCTCTGGACTCGACAAAATAACTCCTAGGATGATAAAGGAACTACCCGAGAAAGGAATCATACTCGTTACTCTTATCTTCAATGCCATCTTACGCTTAAACTACTGGCCCAAGCTATTTAAAACAGCTGAAATAATCTTAATCCCAAAAGAGGGCAAAAATCCAAACGAAGTAACCTCATACAGGCCAATAAGCTTGCTACCAATGGTATCAAAAATACTTGAAAGACTGCTGCTACAAAGAATCAATTCAGATCCGGAAACAGAAGAATGGATTCCTCACCACCAATTTGGTTTTCGGAAAGAGCACTCCACGGTCCAGCAGGTTCATAGAATAGTTCATAACATAAATACAGCAATGGAAAACAAGCAGTATTGTACAGCTGCCTTCTTGGATGTTAGTCAAGCCTTTGACAAGGTTTGGCACACAGGTCTGGTATTCAAAATAAAGAAATATCTTCCCATCACCTACCTGAAATTATTGAGATCCTACCTAAGCGACAGAGAATTTCGAACGAGAATGAATGAAAGTCTTTCCAATAATTTTCCAATTAAATCCGGGGTACCGCAGGGCAGTGTTCTTGGACCGCTGTTGTATGTACTACATACAGCAGGTCTACCAACCAACAATGAAACATTCACTGGAACTTTTGCAGACGATAGCGCCGTCCTTGCAGCCCATGAAAACCCAGCTACAGCATCTTCGATTCTTCAGGCACAACTAAATAACATTCAAACTTGGTTACATAAGTGGCGGATCAAAACGAATGAAACAAAGTCAGTCCAAGTGACCTTCACGTTGAGAAAAGAACAGTGCCCTCCAGTGACACTTAATAACATCCAACTTACACAATCCCCTAGCACCAAATATCTAGGAGTGCACCTCGACTCAAAACTCAACTGGAAAGAACACATACTCAAGAAGCGGAAACAAATTGACCTAAGAATAAAAGACCTACACTGGCTAATAGGCAGAAAATCGAAATTGAGCCTAGAGAACAAAATCCTCGTGTACAAAGCTGTCATCAAACCAATCTGGACGTACGGTATACAACTCTGGGGATGTTCGGGCAAGTCGAACATAACCATAATCCAAAGAAGCGAGTCTAAAATATTACGTATGATAACTGACGCACCCTGGTACGTGTCAAATCTAACACTCCACGAAGACCTAAGAATACCATTTATACAGGATGTAATTACAGAACAAAGTAATAAGCACCACAAAAGACTAGAATCACACAGCAACCCTCTACTCCATCCCCTAATAGAACCGCAAATTGACAGAAGACTCAAAAGAAACTGGCCAGCTGATCTGAAAAATGATTAAAGGGGTAGCCTCACTGGAGAAGACCTCACCACGCCAATAGGAACACACTGTTCCCGAGCCAACAAATTAGCCTATAGAACTGTTTGTTTTGATTGCTAAGAAAAGTGATATAATAAAAAAAACTGTTTGAGCATAACATTTGAAATAGATGTAGACATCAATCCGATCGAGTATACAGCAGCTGATAAATATAATCTGGAAAAGCGTAACATTTAGAAAGTAAATGAAATAATGGATAATCATATAAATACATACCATGTTAGTTCTAGAGAAAATATTATACACTTCAACAAAATACTATCTACCTAAAATTAAAAACCAGACTTTTAGACTGATAAAAGAAAAAAGAAGGCTACACAGAGAATACAGAATAAATCGGAATCCAGATTTCAAAACACAAATGAGTAACTTTAATAAACATATACACAAACTAATTTGGGAATACAAAACAAATAAATGGAGAAATAAATATGAGGAAGGGAAAAAGATACTGGCTCGAAATTGCTAAGTTAAGCAGACACAAACAACAAACCAATAATATCATCAAGTCAATAATCGAAGAAAATAATATTATTTATAACAGACGAATAAAACTAGAAATATGTGCCACACAATATGAAGAAACCTAGGCAAGGATCTAGAAAAAATTATAATAGCAAAGATCATCGATGTCAAAAATAAAATAGCCGGTTACCAGGCTTCAAACAAAAAACTCTACTCTACTCTACTCTACAAGCAACAGCACTAGAAGGAAGGAAAAGCGGCGGCATTATTCCTAGACGTATGAAAAGCTTCGATAGTGTCTGGCTTTAGGGATTGATATACAAATTTCATGAAATGAAGGTATCGGAATACCTAATCAGAATTATAGCAAACATAATAAAAAAGAAAGAAAAATCTCGGTTAAAATAAATGACAAATATTCAAAGGAATTTACAAATGAACAAGGGTTGCCATGGGGTTCTCCTCTGTCACCAATACTATATAGTATATTTTGTGTAGATATTTATAATAAATACCCAGAATACTTCAAGGAAGATAGCTATCTTGCAATGCACAGACAACACATTTTTAGTTTGCCATGCAAAAAATACAAACAAAGCAGCCAAAACTCTTCAGGGATTTACCATTAACACAATGATCTGGTTTAATAAATGGAGAGTACTTCCTAATCCCTCCAAATCATAACTAAACCTATTTCATGACTAACTGAAAAATTCTTGCTCTCCAAAATTACTCGTTCCTGTCATTTTCGTTCCCTGTCATATAAAAATCGAGGAATCAACATCGAAAATTCCAGCAGAATTTTCCAACTGATATGCAGAGCTATGTTAGAATATGCAAGTAACATTCTCCTGAACACACGGTTTCATACCAGACATATGCTGCAAGTCGCAGAAATATCCTCAATTAGAAAAATCACGAAAATCTGCCATCCAAGGAATACACTACATAATCCTCCAAATCAGCTGTTGTAATAACTAACAAAAATCACACCCCTAAATGAACATATACAAAAGCACACAGAAATTTTTTCAAAAAACGAATACAGTACACTCCTTACGACCAAATACTGTATCACCGGAGAAAACAATATCACGCAATATCTGGAGAAGACACTGTGGGAAAAAATACAAGAACTATCAGAGTGAATGTAGAATGCAGAAGGACCGCGGTCGATAGCACTTTGTAAAAAATTATAATAACCATCATTATTATTATTATTACTGTCCCATTCATAAATGAAAAGATAATAAAAACTATAGGCCTGAATCAATTGTGAATAATCCTGGAAAGTGTCTGAAATATGTCTTGTACAGCTGAATTTATGTCTCTATAAAGCAGATTGTATAAATTTATTTAAAAAAATCTATAAATAATCATTTAACAATAACTAACTGCAATTTTCATCCAGCTTCCCAGTTAGATAACAGGTTGAAGCAGTTTATTATAATGATTACTCATATATGTAGGAACAATTGGCACATCTCATGGATTCAAACTAGGACACCTATTATTCATCAATGCTGTGGGACAGGCTAAGGTTTTTGTATGATTTAAAAATTTATATGCACCTATTTCAAATGTTGGAACATTGTATAATAACCTCCATTTAAATAAATCAGAATGAAAACATAGTTGTAAAACACAAACTATGCATTTTCTAAATATTGACAACATATTAAAAAGAGCTGATAAAATAAAAGATCTTGGAATTCACTTTGATACTCAACTCAATTCTCATTAATTTTATCATTACATTAGATTCTAGTTTTATTATATGGAATCAAATAAATATGTAATATTTTTTAGTGTGTTAATAAATACAATGTAAAGATATACAGATAAGCTTATGTGTGTGAATATATAGTTTGAAAATTAAACAGAAGCACATATTGAATTTTAGGAATGCTTTTTAAATGTATCCCATTTTTCGTCTTTTCTTTTTAATGTTATTTTAATTTAAAATATTTTTTAAACAACAGCACATACTTGCTATGTAAATGGAAAACGATCAAGCAATAATGTTATTATTTTTTATAAATTTACATATAGAAATATCTTACCAAGTAGTTGTTTAGTTTTGTAGGTTAACCTTTAGTAGGGTTCTAAAGTTGCGGTTACTTTGGAACAATGATAGAAAAGCACAAAAGTCAAGGACATTTATATAACTTAATTATTTAAATATATTGTCCTATTTACGTTTAGTTTTCTCAAATATCTATGTTTGTTGTTGAACAAAATGTATATCATGATTGTTAAAATTGAATGTTATCAAAAAGCTATAAAATCTTATCTTGCAGTAAATATGTAGGACATATAGGGGATTCACCATTCGAAATAGATATATGTATATATGGGATTTACATCTTTATAGAATAGTGATCTAAACCTTTAAAATATATATGGGATTTTACGATTACAATGTCCCGTAGGTAGATACATGAATGGGCGTTTGGAATATAAACAATAATTTTTACTTGCCAAAATAGCTTGAATTTTTTTACCTATATTTTACAGTTACAAACTTATATAATTCTAATGAAAATACTTATAATTTAACTCATATAATAACAATTTATTTATGAGTTAACAGTACCTTATATCAATAAATCGGTGGACCACCAGTGGACGCCGTTTTACAAATTCAAAGATAATATATATATATACACTATACACGTCTGCAAATTTAAAGTTGATAAAAACAGAAACTTGTAAATCAAATACAGCACCATTATTTATTACGCCGTGACTAGCAGTACATTCGCATGTACGAATTTATTTTGTACATCGGCCTTGTGATTGGTCGAAGTAGGCGTTTTCAATTAATATAACCTATTATAAAAAAGCTTGTCTTTTGACTGGTTTATTAACATTATTTTAGATCATAGATATACTTTAATATAAATTGTGTTTATTTTGTAATACTTATAAGTATCTAGGGTTTGTGAGTTAGGTAGTTTCAAATACTTTGCATTGATAAATCGAAATCTCCTTATTGCTCAGATATCAAACTGGCAATATATAGGTGCGTTCTTTTTGACTGATATCTCAGTTAATCTCAGCTCACATCAGTAGTGTGAGCGCTCTTTTTGTTTTACTCACTTTAAGTGAGCTGAGGTTTTTCCTCCCCCTTCACCGATGCTGAATGTGTTGTAAGGGGGTATCAGTTGGAATTGAGTCGGAAATAAAGTGGAAGGGATGACGAAATATTTGATTAGCTTGGTTTATTTGTAGTTTTAACCAAGGTTATCTAAAGTTTTAACCATTGACATATAAACAATAAACACAAATAATCTATTTTTCTTTTGTTACAAATTATGGATACATTAATTAACATTATTAGATGCTGATATGAATCTGTCGTATAGTTTAAATCTATCGACAGATCGCGCGCTTCAATTGAGATGTCGTTCTTTTTGGTGCTTACTCACATTACTTTATCTCAGATCACCTTAACTGAAGTGATCTGAGATCTCAGTCAAAAAGAGCGCACCAAATGTCTGGTAGCAACAACATAAACTTTTTATATTTTTCAAATTTCCTTTCTGTGCATTTTTCAGTATAATCAATATCGGTTATAAAAGTTGATTTCCTATGCTGCGTTTCAGGTGGTTGTAAATTGCAGTTTTGAAATACACGTTGTTGCTTCCTCTCATGCGATATAGAGTCCGTCGAGTATTACATAATGATGGTTCAAATTAAGACACTTTTTCCTTTTCTCGAATTTTTCAATCCATGCATTATTAAAAAAATAAAAATACAGGGTGTTTAATTACTAATTGAAAATATTTCAACTAGAATCCTGAGCTCAGAATATTGCGAAAGTGCGGTTAAATCGCAAATAAGTTGAAATTATTTCAACTATTTTGCGATTTTCAGTCATTGCTCTCATTTATAGTGTCATTTTTTGATGGTTTATCTGATCATAAATTTGTTCTTGGGAGATATTAGGTTTGTGTACATACTACACAAATAATATCTTCGTAAATAATTGTAATGACAAGTATCCATGACTGTTTTCTTTTTATAAAAATTAGTCAAACACAAACAGATAAAATAAAAATTCTAGGTTATGTTATTTCTCTTGATTTATGACAAACGATACTTGTAAAAATCGCAGAATAAATTAAAATTTCCCGCCGCGAATATTTTTAAATCTGGATTTGACACATTATGTTAAAAAAAAGTCGGTGCAAGCTCTCTCTGTAGCGGTAGCAGAATAGCAGAAACATCACATTCCGTGGAATACTTTAAATTAATTCGGTTCGTTTCTCAGCGCTAGCAAGTGCTTTTTTGCCAACACGCCCGATATGTTCATTCTGTTTATTGCATTGAATGCATTGGTATTAAAGACTAGAAATCAGAGTTGGGAACTATTTAGAATAAAATCATTCAAAATACATATTTAAAATACTAAATGGCATTTTATATTTTTCATTTTAAATAAATCTGAAAAAACCATTTTGCATTTTGTTTTTTAAATAGCTTATATTTTCCATTTCCATTTTGCATGTGAAAGTAAAATATAAAATGCTTTGGGAACGAACTTCAGCTTGCTAGACTTGGAACATTTGACAAGACCTGACGTCATAGACAGCAAAGCCGATCGTTCATCGACTAAAATCACGGAATTTGTCTACGTGTATATAATATTTGATCATATATTTTTTATATTCATTTCATTGAGTTGAGAGTTTTTTATATTTTCTATAGTAAAATTATTGTTTTTTTGTCTCTGGGATACTTTTTTCTGGCAAACTAAATGTTTGAGCAATCCGAAAACGAGATAAACGAAAACTGCGACAATGAAATGTCTAAAACATTACCGTTACTTCTAAACGGCAATTTTTTCAAAATTATAAAAATTGATAACGGTAATCCTGACTCAAGTGTACAAGCTGAATGCGTAAATTGTAAAAAGCAAATAAAGGGCAGGTTGAATGCGACTACTAATTTCAGAAATCATATAAAGGTTAGTATTTTCTTATAGTTATCATGTTCTTTAGATATACATAATAATGTTTTAAGGTAAAGGAACATCCTCATTTAATCCAAGAATATGAAAAATATATTAAAACAAAATTTGTCCACCCCAAGAAAAGATTGCCAATTTCCTCCACTCATAAAGATGGCTCAAAACCTAAAAAACTGAAGCAAACATTACTAAGTAAGATGTCCCAATATTCTGAGCAAATAGTTGCTGATAATCTTATCACGAATTTCATCTGCCAAACCATGAGTCCTTTGGTTTTAGTGGAACATGAAGCTTTTGTCAAGCTTGTGGCAGCTGTTGAACAATTATTTTCGTTAGGTGGAATGATCCTGAGGTCGAGAAGGAGAAATTTAAGAGATTAAAATTTTCAAAAATTGCTTCTTTTAAGAGCAAACGAAAAAAATAATGAAATATTTACAATATCATAAATAAAACCTTATCAATTTAAAAAGCATTTTCATTTTATCAATCTATTTGAAATACCTATCTTCATTTTCTATCTTGAATAACTTTTTCAAAGCTATTTTGTATCTTGTATCTTAAATGAATTTATTGAAATCCATTTTGTATTTTCATTTCAAATAGATTTCATCATCCATTTTACCCATCTCTGCTAGAAATATAGGTTTCTATGATTAAAGAGAGTATTTCTATGAAAGAGAGATAGGTATAGGTAGTTTAGTTTGATTGGTTTGTGATTCCTATAATCCTGCTGATTTTTCGTATCTAAGTGATCACAAACTATGAAATTAAAAAAATCGTGTATGTTTTTGAAATATCCATTAAAATACATGTATCTTATTAAACAAAGTATCACTGAGGTTATCGTATTCACCATATTGTAAAATAAACAATGTTTAATCATAAAATGATGTTTTATTTTGAGGTTAATTGAATTTGAATCCATCATCTGTCAACCGAAAGTTAAACAATTCTCGAGAATTAAGTCATAAATTTATGCTGCATCAGCTTGTGGTGTACGTGATCATTGTTAGTAGCCTTCAGATTGAATTGAAAGGAAGAGGGTATTGAAAAAGAGACATGGAAAAAATTGTGATATTTGGTTCCACTGGAATGACCGGTCTCTGTGCAGTAGATGCCGCTATAAAAAAAGGTAAATACATTTCAGTACAAGAATCTAATATTAAAAGTTATCTTTTATTACCAATGTATCCTGAACGGCTCGTATTGTACGCAATAGATACGCCATCGGGATTAATTGCTATGGAATGATAAAAAATATTTTGTTTACTTTTCAGGGCTCAGTGTTAAAGCATTCGTCAGAGATCCAGAAAAATTACCTGAACATTTTAGAAACGTCGTAGAAGTGGTAAAAGGGGACATTCTAGACTACCAAGCTGTTTTGGAGGGTATAAAAGATGTAACTGGAGTAGTAGTAGTTTTAGGAACCCGAAATGATTTAAGTCCAACCACTGATTTAAGCGAAGGCTTGAAAAATATAATTAAAGCCATGAAAGAACTGAATGTAGACGTTATTTCAGTTTGTTTATCAGCATTTTTATTCTATGAACCAGAAAAACTTCCACCACAATTTAATAATCTTAACGATGAACATAAGAGAATGCTGCAAGTTCTTCAGGATTCAGACAGAAAATATATTGCTTGTTTTCCACCACATATAGCAGGTAAGTGTGAATTTACCAAATTCATTTTTGTCAAGGAACAAATTGGTCATTTCAATCAAAATACTCATTTAATTCAGTGTATCTAAATAACACCGAAAACATTTAAAGAGGTGATTCTGTAGTGAAAATTAAGGAGGGAATTTAGTATAAAACTTTTTGAAAAAACCCTCCGTGAAAAATTTACATCCCTCCAAAGATTTAAAAAAATGGTTTTTCTTTATTTTTACTGTATATTAAGCCTAAAGACACAACACTTGGTAAATATTATTTGTCAATAAAATTACATATTTTGAAATTTTTTCAACTCTGAAGTATGCTTCTAAGGGGTTGAAATAGTGCTAAGATATTTTTTCTTACAACATTTTTTAGATAAAAAATATTTTCGGAGAATTTCTCTCCCATATTTCAACTTTATTCCCAGCCTTTTGTGTGAGTATCCAGGATTTGCAACTATAAAGTACTGGTGGCCTAATTATTGTATCTTTGCTTGTTTCAAGAGAATGTTCGATTTTAATAAATTACTGAGAGTTGCTGCTTTTCTGTTTCCTTTGGAAAGCCTTTTATCTATCTATCTGTTTCCTCATTGTTATTGTTAATTGTTTCTCGAATCTATATGACTATCTATTCTAAAAATAATCATCCCATCAATTGTATTTTGTTTCATCTCCATATATTTTGTTTTTGTTTGTGTTTATTATAATGCCATATGTTTGGAATATAATTGATCAAATGTTAGGAGATTCCATCAATTTTCCTATAATTATAAACATCCATTTAAATAATATACTATAAATAAAAGTAACAGACCCAATTTTAAAAGGGCAGATTGGCCCCTTTTTCACAAAAGATGGATCAATTGTTGCACATAAATAATGAAGGAATTTTATATACAGATATAACAGAAGCAATAAATCAGGCTTACAAAATTGCAATTCCAGAAGTGAAGAAAGGGTCCAAACCTGGTGTGAATAAAAAGTGGTGGAATCAAAAGCAATAAAATGTCAACAAGAATCCTTCCTACTTTTTGAAAAGCAATCAAATTTACAAAATTATTCAAAATTTAAAAATTGCAGAGCTTATACAAAACAAAAGGGAGTCTTGGAAATTATTTTATGATAATTTTAATACAAACATACTCATAAAAGACATGGAAATATATTAAAATGTTGAAAAATTCATATTCTCTTCCTATAAATAATGTTCATTTAGGTGATTGGACTGAATTCTTTTTTAATAAAATAGCTCCAACATGTGTGGAGACAGAGTTTGAGTTAGAGTTGGAATATGATTATATTGTACAAGACATGGATAACAAATTTACCCGTGTGAAGTTAGCCATGGATTTTTTTACCATCCACGAATATTTTTTTACAAAATAAACTGTACTTTTGCAAGAAAATGTTAATATAGGAAACATAAAAAATAGGTAAAAAAACTTTTTAAGTTAAACGGTTTTATGTTAAACATACATTGCAATGTTTAAGATAAATGTACTAAAAACCAAAAAATAATAAAATAGATACAGTCGTGGGAATTATAAACATATGCATAGACTAGACTAAAATAAAACCGTGGGGCACGTCAATTGTCTACAATCGTTGATTAAAATTTTTGTTTTGTAATGTTACACTATAATTAGGCAGTTGTTCAACCGACAATTGACGTGCCCCACGGTTTTATTTTAGTCTAGTCTATGCATATGTTTATAATTCCCACGACTGTATCTATTTTATTATTTTTTGGTTTTTAGTACATTTACCTTAAACATTGCAATGTATGTTTAACATCAAACCGTTTAACTTGAAAAGTTTTTTTACCTATTTTTATTTTTTGGTTTTTAGTTTTTATTTCGCATTCTGTTTAATTCATTTAGTGCTTCATTATTGCAAGGTTTCTTGCCCATTAGTTTATTGCAGTCCAACTCTTTGGTAGCGGCGGCCATCTTAGATTTCAATTTTGCATAGTAAATTGTATTCTACTTGTTGAGACCTTTCATTTGATACCCATGTTGATGGGATTGATAAAACCTACGTTATCCGCCATTTTGTAGAGGCCGTTATCTTGGATTTTAATTTTATATAGTATATGGTATTCTACTGGTTGAGCACTTTCATTTGGTACCATATTGATGGGATTGATAAAACCTTCGTTATCCGCCATTTTGTAGCGGCCGCCATCTTGGATTTAAATTTTTTATACTATATTGTATTCTGCTTGTTGAGCCCTTTCATTTGATACCCATGTTGATGGGATTGATAAAACCTACGTTATCCGCCATTTTGTAGCGGCCGCCATCTTGGATTTCAATTTTTTATAGTATATTGTATTCTGCTTGTTGAGCCCTTTCATTTGATACCATGGGATTAATAAAACATAAATTATCCGCCATTTTGTAGCGGCGGCCATCTTGAATTTATAATGATAATGAATAAACATAATTGTATTGTCACCAAAATCCAAAGTGTATACAAAATTTCAGATTAATCGGTTGACAGGAAGAGGGTGAAATTTGAATTACTAAATTTGACCCAAGAATAAATAATAAATAAAACAAACGGGGTAAGCTAAATAAAACCGTTTAATAACGACATTTTAATAGGCTACATAATTTTACTACCAAAAATTAAATATTAAGTGAATAAATAGTTTTCAAATAATTGTTACTGTACATATTTCACGATTCTGAATCGAAGACCCAAAAATAAAAAATAAATTATTAAAAAATTACAAAGAACATCTAATTAGAAACCAATTGACAAAAAATTGTGATGTAAGTATTCTTTATAACCTCAAAAAAATTCATAAAGATTACGATTGAGCGCCGATGCGCATCGTTCGTTTTGAACTCGAAGCCCCAAATTTTTTCAAAATTTTCTTTAACTATTTCTGAGGACACTTATTTAGGAACCTACTAACAAAACATTATGATGTAAGTATTTTTTATAACGTCAAAAATAATACATAAAGATTACGATTGAGTGCCGACGCGCTTTGTACGTTTTGATCTCGAAGCCCCAAAATCTGTTCAAATTTTCTTTAACTATTTCAAAGAACACTTAATTAGGAACCTATTAACGAAAAATCGTGATGTGAGTATTTTTTATAACCTCAAAAAAAAATTCATAAAGATTACGAATGATCGCCGATGCGCATCGTTCGTTTTGAACTCGAAGTCCCAAATTTTTTTGAAATTTTCTTTAACTATTTCCAAGGACACTTAATTAGGAACCTACTAACAATAAATTATGATGTAAGTATTTTTTATAACGTCAAAAATAATACATAAAGATTACGATTGAGCGCCGACGCGTTTTGTTCGTTTTGATCTCGAAGCCCCAAAATCTGTTCAAATTTTCTTTAACTATTTCAAAGAACACTTAATTAGGAACCTATTAACGAAAAATAGTGATGTAAGTATTTTTTATAACGTCAAAAAAAATTCATAAAGATTACGATTGAGCGCCGATGCGCATCGTTCGTTTTGAACTCGAAGCCCCAATTTTTTTTTTAAATTTTCTTCAACTATTTCTAAGGACACTTAATTAGGAACCTGCTAACAAAAAATTATGATGTATTTTTCAAAACATCAAAAAAATTCATCAAAATTACGATTGAGCGCCAACGCGCTTTGTTCATTTTGAACTCGAAGCCCCAACATTTTTTTAAATTTTCTTTAACCATTTCAAAGAACACTTAATTAGGTACCTATTAACGAAAAATTTGGATGTAAGTATTTTTTATAACGTCAAAAAAAATTCATAAAGATTTCGATTGTGCGCTGACGCCCATCTTCCTTTTGAACCCGAAGCCCCAAAGTTTTTTCTAATTTTTAGTAACTATTTCAAAGGACACATAATTAGGAACCTATTAACAAACAATTGTGATGATAACATCAAAAAAAATCATAAAGATGCCAATTACCAGGGCAGTAAACGCAGTAGCCAAGGGTTATCTATGGGAATAGAAAAAGAAAATAATAATAATAACATTTATTATACATCAGGAAAAATTTAGAAAGGGTCATTGTTCGCCAAAATAGCGATGTACCACCCTTCTCATAAGACAATGGTACAGTGTAAAGATGGAAAAATAAACATCCAAATCTACATAGGAATCACAATGTGACTAGAAAAACTAGTATTATACTAATAATTAAATTACAATCGAGCAATGAATCTATATAAACAAATAACAAATTATTAAACTATAACAAAATTATATTTTTTTTTATTGATGCCTCATATTACCTATCTAAAGCACGCCTCAGCGTTTCTGAAACATCATATCATTTTCACCAATGCATCCAAAATGGAAATCAAAGTAGCATGTGAGGTTTTTGATCCAAAAAATAATCATACTTTCTCCTTAAGGTTCAATGACTGCTTCTCAATATTTTCAGTAGAACTTGTTCCTATTCTGGAAGCAATAAAATATATTAAAACTACAGAAAGGGACATCAATATGTTAGAGCTTCGGACAGTTGAAGCTCGCTAGAATCCATAAAAAACATCTATTATTAAAAAAATCAAACTATATCCTGACTAATATCTTACTAGAATATCAAAAAATGGAAGAACTTGATGTTAAAATACATTTTATATGGATTAAAGCTAGCTCACTACGGGATTGAGGAGAATGAAAAAGTTGATGAAGCAGCCAAACTATGATTTTGCTCCATATAAGTGCATTCACACTGATATATCATCCTTACTGCAAATCAAAACAATACTGGAAAGGACAGTTTGAAAGAAAATAAACTGGTCAAGCATATAAAAATATCCGAAAGGATATTCCATCTAAATCTTGGTTTACAGCTATAGCTAATACCAAAAGATTTGTCTCAACCATATGTAGGATGAGATTCTATCACGCACTTGTCCCATCATATTTATATAAAATTGAATTAAATTAATCACCATATTGTGTATGTGGCAAAGTAGGTATAGTTCATGTAAGAGATATAGTGCAAACTTTAAAGTTTCGGCTTATCCTTTGATTTGAATACTGTCATAGTCCAGTCAATATTATAATTTAAAATGCTTATTAGACGATATATTCATTAATTATTATAACTTCAACTAACAATCGTTAAAATGTATTTAATAATTTTATAATTATTAAATACATCTTAAACATAACACCAGACAATTAACACTACCTTATATTTCGTTTTATTAACAAGAATTAGTAATATATTTTTCAAATAACATATTATTTTCACCATATTTTACCGAACTATAAGTATATTTTGAAATAGAATTTTTTTTCGAACACGCACGTGTCCATCAGAGATAAATAATGCTCACTATTTAGTTGGTAGGCTAGCATCAAGATAAAGCGTAGTGTGTAAGTGGTATTGGTAAAAATAAACAAAATATTAACACCTTTCAGAGTCTAGATCCGCAACATAACTTAAAGGGGATATGCCATTACATTTCTGCACTATATGTTTTGCGCATACTATACCTAGAACATGTAATTTTAAATTATAAAAATATTCAAAACAAAATGAATTTATTGTATCAAGCTCTAGAGAAATCTCCTGTATTGGTCTAGCATCCATTGAATTTAAATCAACAGATTAGTTGTCATGTACATATTTATAGAATTTTATATACACATAGTGTTAGGCTAAAAATTAGTATTTAAAATCCTTTGTGTCTAACCTATGTTGCACCTCCAATCTAGAAGTGGTACACCCATTGTGTTGTCCAGCTCTGACATACCCCAGAGCAAATTTAAGTGTCCCAAAAGAATAAAAAAAAAAGAAAATAAAAAACTGAAAAAAAGAAACAAAAAAGGGAAAAGGAAAAAAACACTATTAAACAAGTCTTAATTATAATGTGATGGCAGAGTGATGACAATCAATCATTTTTCACAACACAAATTAAGTAATTTGGTGAATGGAATCTCTTCCAAAGTCATTGTAACCTTAGACACACATATACACAAAGGTCATATGTCTTCGCCATGTTTCCAAATTTATTAAGTACTACTTTCAGCTCCCTTTTTGATCTAGTAGTAACATCATCGGCATATACAATTACCTGATGTTTACAGTGGTATATCATTTCTTTAGTATGAAGTTCAGCTTTTCTTATAATATCTTCTAGCACCAAATTAAATAAAACTATAGGTAAGGGAACTTTTGTGAGGAGACAAGGACTATGAATCTCTCACATGCATGACATTCTCTTTTCAATGAGATGAAAATGAATAATGATTTTCCTTAATTTGGCTCGATCATAATCATCTAGAGTAACCTGGAACAAAAAATGAGTGGAAAAATTCTTAGTTCGCTGCTTTAAGGGGTGTATCATATTGGACAACACCTCGGTGTCGTTACAATTTGAAATGTCTGATTTGTAAAGAATATGCTTACCTTCGTATGTTCGATTTTCCGTTTCTTATTTGGTGTTGAAAATGAAGCTCTGTATCTGTAAAGGTTTGAAGGGTGGGTGGCCCCACAGCACTTAGGCCACAATTCGCCCATTGTGCATCCTTCTGAGGTTCAAAACTTCCTTCTAGCTTGTCATCCAGCCTACTTCCTTGAAGTAGGCGATAACGTCGCCTGAATTAAGTTCCCTCATATTGGCGTATGTTAGCCTGTGCTAGGGATGCGCACGATGTATCGGTGTTTCAAAAACATCGATTTTTGTATTTCGATGTTCGATGTTTATATCGATGTTTTTTTATTCGATATTTATAGGGAACATCAATATTTTTTGCGATGTTTTCTTCTATTTTGATTAAAGAAAGCAGAAAGTAAACATTTGATAGAACATCTCTGATTTATTTATTCTCTAATATGAATGCTTTAAAATATGCGTCGGAGTTTGTTGCCAAGCTTAACTGAAAAACATACACTTTCTTTGTCTTACTTACGCGCAATGGAAAAAGATGCCCTTATACAAAATTGTAAGGAGGCATTGTTGCGCCTTTGCTGTCATCTCATTCATATCATTTGAGTATCAAACTAGGTTTTAGTTCTTTTCTATTCTGTTTACTTCTTGAATGTATTTTTTCTTTCATATAAATTGTATTATATGTATCATTAAAATACCTTGAATAGAAATGATGTTCAATTTATTAACAGTTTAATTTTTTCCTGCCATATGTCATATTCTTAAAAACATCGATATTTTCAAGCCGATGTTTTTACAACATCGATAGTGCATTTTCGAGGTATCATTTGATGTCAACATCGATGTTTTCAAAAATTTGTGCATCCCTAGCCTGTGCTCGCCGAATACTTGAAACCTAAAATGAGAGTGTCTGACATTCGCAAAGAATGTGTTCGACAGTCTCATCTTCTTGTTCACATCCTCTACAAAGTGGGGTGTTAGATAGACCCAGTCTGTGAAGGTGTTTTCGTAGGTGGCAGTGACCAGTCAGAATACCCGTGGCTGTTCGTAGGTTCCGCCTGTTCATAGTCACGTATTTTTTGGCTACTTTGCTATCTGGATACTGTAGCAGTTCCTTGGCAAGCCTGCAGCCTTCTGCGTCATCCCATCTACTCTTAAACTTATTAAGGGAGTGTTCCTTTAATAGGTCGGCCGTCGCTGACGCCGATAGACCAATGAAAGTGCCAGGTCCCAAGAGTTTTTGGGAGGCTGCCTTCCTGGCTAGCGAGTCTGCAATACGGTTTGCTTTCGATTTCTCATGGCCCTTGATCCAGCCTAAAGTGACCGTGTTGTTGTTACAGGCTTCGATTAAGGCCATGTGACATTCTAGTACTAGGCCTGATGTAATACGTGGTCTGTTCAGGGCTAGTAGTGTTTGTCTACTGTCCGTAAGGATGTATATATTATTACCTGTGGTTTTCCTTTTGGTAATCTCTTTAGCAGCGATGCAGATAGCAGTGAGCTCTGTTTGAGCAACACTTGCATTGCAGCCCATTTTATATTTAGATTCAGGGATCTGGAAAAAATACCACATCCTGAGCCCACATTGGATTTAGACCTGTCTGTGAAGATGCGGATTGCGCCTTCTTCCAATAGGTCTTGTGAGTTGTTTTTAAAGATTACCTTGTAGGGCCTGTTGAAGGCATATCGCGGTGGAATCGAGTCCGTATTGGCCTGCAGCAGTGGGATCTCCCTGAGGGCCTCATGCCACAAGTTACGTCTCAGTTTACCGGATCCTACATCAGGTTGTATACCAGTAGAGCGCAGACGTGCCATGGTCATAAAGACAACCTCCTTGATGTATATGTCAAGGGGAGTGAGACCGAGGATTACCTCCATAGCTCTTGTTGGTGTGGTTCTCATGCCTCCTGTTGTGTTGAGGCATGCTGTTCTTTGGATTTGGTCCAGTTTACGGACGACTGTCAGCTGGTTTGCTTTAGCTCCCCAGGCAATCGCGCCGTACGTTAGCATAGGCTGATGATGGCAGTGTAGATCCAGACAGCAACCCTAGGTGACATTCTCCAGGTGCGGCCGATGGTTCTACGATACTGCTCATAAGAAATATATGCTTTTTTAACTCTGTTTTCTAAGTGGGAGTTCCACGTTAACATACTGTCAAAGGTGACCCCTAAATATTTCACCTCTGAAGATAAATTAAGTTTGGGATCTAGGAGCTTTGGGGCTTGATGTTTTGCAAGCTTCCTTTTTTTCGTGAAGAGGACCATCTCAGTATTTTTTGGATTTATTGACAGCGAATGGTCTCTGCACCATTGTTCTATGATATTGAGGGCCTCCTGCATTAAAGCGCAGAGTGTCTCCTCGAATCTTCCTGTTAGCAGAATCACTAGGTCATCTGCGTATGCTATTGTGTAGAAGTTGTTATCATTGAGGTGGCTGACCAAGGAGTCTAAGACCATGTTCCATAGTAGTGGTGAGATCACCCCTCCCTGTGGACAACCTTTTACAACCAAGCCTCTGATGGTTACATCATCCACACTGATTTTTATTGCTCTTTTTGAGAGCATGTTATATATCCAGCCATTTATGGTTTGGGGGATATTCTTGTTGGAAAGTGCATTTGTTATTTTAGGAAAAGTGGTTCTATCAAATGCGCCTTCTATGTCTATGAATACACCCAGGGTGGACTCCTTATTTTCCAACGATCTCTCGATGCGGCCCGCCACGAGATGAAGAGCCGAATCGGTGGACCTCCCTGGAGTGTATGCATGTTGATTTGGATGCAGTGGATTTCGTGTTATCACCACATCTCTTATGTATCGTTCGCACAGCCTCTCTAAAGTCTTCATTGAAAACGATGTGAGGCTAATGGGTCGATATGGTTTTGGGATGGAATAGTCCATTCTTCCTTGTTTTGGTATGAACACGACTTTGACTTCTCTCCAACCTTTTGGAATATACCTCAGTGCCAGTGAGGATCTGAGGATTCCTACCAGGTGCAGCATTAGGTCATCTAGGCCCCACTGAAGTAGGGCTGGATAAATGCCGTCCGTTCCCGGGGATTTAAAGGGGGAGAAGCCTAAGATGGCCCACCTCAGTCTGTCCGCGTCGACGATCTGTCGTGATATACGCCAGTCATCGTCCGTCGGGTAGTGATTCTCCTCATCCTCCCAGGCCGCCGTATTTGTGGTTCTGGAGTCAGGGAAGTGAGTTTACTGAAAATGAAGCTTTTCGCCGTCTTTAATATCTACAGTCTCCCTGTTAATACGTTGTTTTGTGCGAATACTGACTCCGGTTGCCTAGAGGTAAAACGATTATTAATTCTATAAGATTACCAATAATCCTATCTAACTTGAACATTTTATCTTCTTTTACAACACGTGCAACACAATGTTTCCAGTGAATATTGTAAAATTTTCCAACACTTGCATTATAAGCCTCTGTATATATTTTAGTTTAAATGTAATATTTTTGGCTGCTACTTAAAATTAATTTCATTTTTAAAAAGATACTTTGAATGATACGTCAATTATATTTTTAGTTATGTCATCGAATGTTTTAACAATTTCTGGACGACTTCCACGATGGTTAGAAGAAACAAATGTTCCAGTGTTTCTATATTTTATGATAGTACATTGATTTAGCAGATGCTAAAAAGTAAAATGTGCACTCGTTAATTTCACACAAAAATGCTATTTTCTATAACTTATCCAATGTTTTTACAGTTTTAAACACTATGGCAGTTATCTTTGTCTCTGGTTGATCATATAACGTTTGTTTATACAGATTTACTATGTTTTCTTTCCCTGTAGATGATAAGTAGCCTAAACTTACAGAACTCCAATTTGGGGACGAATGAAAAAGTCTGCCGGTACTTTGAATAGTATCCATGTCCATAAATCAGTCCTGACACTGTTTTATATTTCAATAAAACAATAACAAGAACGCCATAAATAAAAAATGGACATCATTTGTTTACAATTTACACAATCGATCGATCATATGTCAAAAGTGCTGAGTAAAACCCGCTGCGATCTGACCAATCGGGAACCTACTGCTAACTTAAATTCAAATCAGTCCTTCTAGTTTAAAAACAGAGTATAGGGAAGGGTCTGATTCGACGTCGGCTCCACGATAACTTTTCACATCTTTTATGGCTCTCTTAAGTATTTTTTCGATAAGTGCATGGTAAATTTGGTCTTAAGTTCTAAATTATGCATCGGTAAAAAAATTCTTCATTTGAAAAAAAATATTTATATGACCATTAAATGAAGTCTCACAGAATTTTAATGATCATTGAAGACGATAAACATAAATAGAAAAAACTCCAGGATCTAATAATATTAGAGCTAAAGTTTTTTGGTTTTTTCCCTAGAATAATGACACTCGTATGCTGGAAATTGTGATATATGTTGTCGGATAGTATTGCGAACCTCTTCTGATATTTTATTAAAGGCTTCAAGTTTCCCCCTTTTATCGGGCGTAACAATTCCTCCATCCTTCTTTTTTTTAATTGCAGTTTCCACAGTCTGATGTGAGATAGAAAGGGTATTTAAAAAAAATGTCTTACATACTATTTCTGTAATACCGTTTGTTTCAAAACTATACTGATTAGTAAAGGTTCGTTTACCTTGCCGTTCTCCTGTACGCTCTCTGGTCCTTTTTATTGGCATTTGTTTCACCCTGGATGCAATAAATTGTCGTCTTACGTTAACACTTTTGCTAGGACTCCAAAAATTTTTGTGTTTTGCTTCTCGAGTTTCTTTGGAAATTTTTTTATTGCATGACAGTTTGCACTTTTCAGAGCACGATACCTTCATTATTTTTGCTGCCATTACCCGACTTCCACTGTCTGTGGTATACTCAACTCCCGAAAGCCTTTTTTGTTTTGTAACGTTTTTTTTTCCATTTTTCTTGATTACGTTTTCGTTTACGAGAATTCTTCTCTTTCTCGTTTGTATTTTGGTCCAAAGGGTTGTCATTTTCACCATCTTCGCCCAATTCCACGTCACTTACGTCTTCATCGCCCGATTCTTCGCCACTTACGTAGTTGGGGTCCGCAATATCGTCGTCGTTATCGAAATCCGAAAATTCTTTTTCTGGGGTCTTATACCGAATCCTATCTTCTTCAGCGTCGGCAGTATTGTGGAAATCTACTAAAGTAGTCGAACCTGATGGAGTTTGTTTGAAACTTTTTGAATGTTCCCTTAAAGGCTGCTTATCCAGTGCACGTGTACATAAGGACCTAAGTGTTGGAACGGCATATATAACAGGGCTGAGTTCGTTTAATTGTACCGAGACTTTTGCTTTTTCTGAAAGAAAAAAAAACAGTGCAAATATTATTATCTATTATTTAACGTAAACGTTAAAATTCGATAAAATAATACCTAAATAATAGTGGGTTGAAAATAATGTATTTAAAAAGTAATAAACATTTAATGTTTATACTATTAGTTTAGTTTTTTTTTATAAACTCTAGATTTCTTTAGTTAATAAAAATGAATATGTTAGTTTAAGTCACAATGATTTTTAATAAAGGTAGAAGTAAACTAGGATAAGTCACATATTTACTAAGAATATCCTATTTTAAGGAAACTAATAAATAAAAAAATAAATAGGTAAAATAGTTCAAAACACTGGGACATAATTTGACCTTTTTTTAGTACCTAATAAGCTATTCAATACATTTACCTGTTGTTGCAAAACCGCTACTGTGGGGTTCAGGACAAGCTTGGTTATTTTTTCTCAATTATTGCCATATCCACCATTCTCTTTGATCTATACATAACGCTAAGGCTAAGGAACACTTTAATGCAAAATGTTTTTACTAAGTTTTTGCAATAAAACAATTTCTTACACACACACACACACACACACACACACACACACACACACACAAGAGAGAGCTTCTGAACCGTCGGACATAACCTAGTAAACTGAAAATAATTTGCGCGCTAAACTATGACGTAGAGACTTAACCTTGTTTTGCTTAAAGTGACATGATAACTTAACCTAGTTTAAAATCAACTAGTTTCCTTATTTTGTAAGATAGGTCCAAACTAAACAGAGATAATAAAAGTACGGTAAAATGTATGTGACTTATTATAATAACCCAGACATGGCAATATTTGGACTTAACCTAGTCTGGCTCTGACATACAGATATATATATATATATATATATATATAGTAGTGATTAATTCGTTATCCAAGTGTCTGGCTAACCACTGTAGGTCGAGACCAGAGTGGAAGAAGGCGAAGGGGATGACGAGTGACATATGGATTTTTGGCGGCAGTTGGTGAATTGAGATCGATTGTATTGGTTATGTATTAATTGAAACAAAATTCGTTACTATTCAGTTATTAAACAGTTTTAATTAATGCTGCAATCCCCACAATTCAGAAGTGGGATACGAGTTATTCAATATAAGAATACGTGCCCAACAAATTAGTTATGAGTGATTCAGAAGCTATAGACAATGGGGCCACGCCTCCACCGGCTCAGTTAACCCCTTCGTCTATATATGTAGAGGAGCTAATCCAATCTACTGTTCGTGCTATTATGTTATGCCAGGATCAAAGAAGAATAGAGGATCAACAATATACTGGAACCACTCGCGTTGGTGATGCAACTTCCAGGAGCTTTAGCAACAAGGAGATAGCCAACTTATTACCCGAGTTTTCTGCAGACAGTATGGATGTTAACATTTGGCTGGAACGACTAGCCGCTGTTCAGAATGTCTACGGTGTTCCCGACGCAGTAATGCGGGTGATAGCGATAGGAAAACTTGTAGGACAAGCCAAACATTGGTTCAACTCGAAGGTGGATTATGTTACAATGGATTGGATGGCCCTCCAGGCTGAAATGAGGAAAATGTTCTTCTGCAAAAAGGATGTAGTGAAGCTATTTTTTTTTCGTTTTTTGGCTTTGGGAGTTGGATCCCATTCAGCCACGAACTAAGTAAATAAGTAATATGACATAAAAAGAGAAACAAAGGTCATGTCGCAGCAAACATATTTACTCATATCCAAGTCACACATCATTCATTGCCCTATACAACAGAATTCGTAGAAAACGAAGAAGAAAGGATAATAGACATGGACACTCGTTTCACGCTAAGGTGCCCGTCATAGCGACATTATTTACAACACACAATAAAGGCAACGGTAAGGGGGTATATCATTGTTACAAAGGAAAGACAATAGGTATACTACAACTAACCTCTACCATTCTATATCTAAAATACAGTTGTACTGGTTTTTATATTTTTCTTTTGGTACGTTTAAGAAATTCCCATAATATAGTGCGAACCATAGTATGTCGCCTACTGAGAAATAACAGAGAAACTTGACTTTGTGGGAGAGGAACCTTTTCTTTAGACAGAGTTTCCATCAGATATCTTGTAGCTTGACTATTATGTTGACAGCTAAACATCCAATGATTAATATCATCATAACTTTCATTACAATCACACAATTCGGAGTCGCTCATTTTAATTTTATAAAGGTATGCGCGTACTGTTGCATGACTAACAAGACATCTGAAGTACATAGCGTTAATCTTTCTTATAGGATGACTATGCTCCTCAAGTCTTGTGGATGGAAGAGTGGGGTGTATTTTGCAGTACGAGTTATTGCTTCTGTTGCAGAATTGTGACCATTCTATTTCCCAATTGTGTTTCATACTCTCTTTTCTTGAGCAAATGACGTCACTCCATGGCAAACAAAGATCTTCCTATCTGGAGAGAACTGCGGCTTTCGCCAGTTGATCAACTTTTTCGTTTCCAGAGATTTGAAAGTGGCCTTTGACCCACATAAACGTTACAGACTTGTTAAGTTGTCTTAATTCAACTAATATGCATAATATTTTTACGATTATACTATTGCGATATATACTTCTTGCAGAGTTTTTAATGGCTGTTAAAGCTGACTGGGAATCCGAAAGGATGACAAAGTTTTGATATCGGAGATTACTGTATAAAGCCCAATATAGTGCATAATATATGGCCAATAGCTCTGCAGTGAAGATTGAGCAATGACAATTTAATTTATATTGTAGTGTTGTTTCCTCGTTTGATATGTATACAGCACATCCCACACCTAAAGAAGATTTGGATCCGTCTGTAAATATTTTGCAGAGATTACCCAGCTTTCCAAAGTATTCTTCCATAGTTGTGCAATAGCTACTTGGTACGTCGTAATTAGGTATAACTACTGTACACGAAAAAAAGGTATGTCATAAGGCGCTGAAAAAGCACTTTGTTCGTCTCTATTAATTGACAGGTGTGATGTATTGGGATATGCAATAGCTAAAATTGGAGAGTTTTTATTTAGCCACCATTTTTCTGTTAGGTTGCTGACTGATAATTGACCTATCTTCTGTAGAAGTACTTTTTGGTTATTGGATGTACATTTAAGAATAAATTTCTCTGCAAGAAATAAGCCCCTCAGGTGTAAAGGAGGTTCTCCACATTCAGCCAACAGTGTGTTAGTAGGTGTGGATTTGAGAGCACCTAAAACCAATCGTAAAGCCTTGAATTGTATTCTATCTAATTTGATTAAGCGAGATTTTGTGGCTGAGCCATATAAAAAACTTCCATAATCCAAGATGGATCTCGTATAGGCCCTGTAGAACATAAGATTGGTTTTGGGGTCAGCATATTTAAACTTTTTTCACATTTGACAATACATTGGTTTATGTGATCATTCCAAGTTAGTTTTGAATCCAGTGTGATACCTAAGTAAGTATAATTTCTATTAACTGATATTGTCATATTAGTGAGTTGCAGGTTGGAAACAGCTGGTAGACGATGTCTTGTGAAGAATACAACAGAATATTTTTTAGGTGATAGGTGTAGACAATTTTTCATCACCACTAGTAATGTTAATACCACATACTTCTATTTTGGGATTGAAGTTATTAACAAATTCAATAATTTCATATTTAATTGAGTTTGATATGAATATAGCCACACCACCATGTCCTTTGTTTCTATCTTTTGTTATTATATTAAAATTTTGAAACCTTTTGACATCCGCTGGTTTATACCAGGTTTCGGATATCAGAGCAATATCAAAATTGTCTTCAACATTAAGTTGTGTTAACGAAAATTTATTGGAATTTAAAGATCTGGCATTCCACTGAACTATTTTCAAGCTAGTATTGACCATGGTTAGTTGAATAAACTATAGACAATATTTTTAATTTTACTATCAATATCATTTTCGTTAAATATTAACTTATTATTGATTGCACATGAAGAAGATTGAGGCATATCTCGTATAAAATTTTCAAGCATGGTTTTTATTTTAGAACTAAGTTGATAGGCAAATTTATCAAAATCACTTTCAGTATTCTTTTGACTAAACTGGAATACAGGACCTGCACAAAAGCTGGTATTGTATTCTCTACGAATGGGAGGGAAGTCAGATAGAGTATTATTACTTTTTCTCTTTTTACGAGGATTTGAGCTAATTTCCAGAGTAGGTGAGGTTGGACTAATTCCTTTTAGAGGATTGATAGAGTAACGATTTTGATAACTGGAAGGTTTTAGAGTGGGAAAATCAACTTCTGAATTAGCTAGTGGAGCAAACCTATTTTTTTGCATTATGCTGGTGTAGCTGGGATTATCGACTACTTTTTCAGCCTCTTTAAATGATATATTCAAATTAGCCATAGCTTCCTTGGTTTTCCTTTGTTTTATATATACTGGGGGAATGAAGAGGAATGGTTGCTAGTTTGACAGTGAACACAGTATCTACTACAGCTATTCGGACAATTATCAGTTTGTTCATCTGATCCGCAATTTTTACACCTTTTCTTACCTTTGCATTGAGACGATGTATGACCGTACCTAAGACAATGATAACATTGCATGACCGGACTAACATAGGTATCGACAGAGCACCTAACTTTATTAATGTAAATAAATTGTGGGATTAATTTGCCAACAAAAGTTACAATTATCATCTGCCTAGGAACCCGCTGTATAACGCCATCTTTCTCCACTGTTCTATTCAAACGTTGTACCTTTTTAATTGACACATTCGATTTTATAATATTTAAAAGAGTATTTTCGCTCAGATATGTGTCAACACCTCTTACTATGCCACGTTTTTCGGTTAAATAATTTGGAATGTATGCAATCAGGTTATTTTTCTCGAAAAATGGTTCTTCTACTAATTTATTAGCATGGTTACTCGAATTTACTTCAATTTTTACGCGATTTTTTCCAACACTAGTTATTTCAGTAATATTATTTTCATAATTTGATAGCGCTAACAACTTTTCACCTAATTTCATCGGATGTAATCGACCAATATTTAGTTCTAAATGCTCTACAAAAATAAAGTATGGACCTAAATCGGTCGGTAGAAATCTATTGTCTGTATTAACTGGCCTACGATCACTGTTTACATTACTTGATATATTAGAACCTATTAGCAAGTTTTTTACTGACTCCGTATCATCATTGTTTTTGTTCACCGTTTCGTTTGAAATATTATTAATTGTTAAATCCATCGTATTTTGGTTATTTTCATTATTCATATCAATATCTCCAGAAAATGTAATTTCTTCCACATGCACATTAGGACAATTTTTTCTCGTTGATCGCAGAGGTGGATCCTTGCCCCCTTTTTCATATTGGCCACCGGACATCTGGGCTTCAGAGCCGGGGCAAAACAAATAATTAGATAAAAGCTACTTACAGTATCGTTGCTACACTAATTATATACAACACAGAAAAAATAATAATAGGAAACTACTAGGTAAGTAAATCACTTATCGCAAGAGAACTCAAATCGATACGTCCGCACTGTAGGATAGTTCGACCGAGAGAGGGTAGTGAAGAATAGAAAGGCATTTGAGAAGAGGAGATGGAAAGCAGGTGAAAAATTTGCAAATTACTATAACGAAAAAGTGACCTTATGCAATAATGCTGGTGTATTAGAGGACGAAATGATACATTATGTTATTGATGGATTTGACAACAGCACTCTACAAAGCCAAGCTAGAATTATGCTGCAGGATATAAATACCCTAGAGGATTTATTCAGCCGCATGAATAATGTGGTGAGGGAGAACATGGGATCTAGTAGTTTCCATTTCGTACCAACAGTTCATCAAGCGTGCCCTCTTCCAGTATCCAGACAAGTGTATCAACATCAGCTGTAGTAAGCAGGGTGTACAAGTGTTACAATTGTAATCAAAGTGGCCATCGTGCACAAGAGTGCACTAAACCGAAGAGTGAAAGAAGTTCCTGTTTCCACTGTGGTTTGATGGGACATCAAATCAAGAACTGCCCAACTCGAAATACGACACCAGATACCATCACCAATGTGGTGCAAACATCATCTATTAACGGACCTTTTACTGTAAGTGTTGAATTTTCTTTATACAATGATCAAGACTTAGGCAAGTTATGTATTTTAGCGTTATTAGATAGTGGATCACCTATTAGTTTAATTAAAAATAAATTCGTGCAGGTCTTTCAACACATGGTTTATATTTGTCATCATTTAATTTCTTAAATCCTAAGTAAGCTCCTCCTGAAACTCTAGCTTTACGGTTCACATGCACGATATTAATTTTTTGTTTTTTATTTCTCTGCGTAGCTCCAAGTTGATGCTCAATTTCATCGTCGGTAGACAGTGGAATGTTTTCCCGAGAACTTGTATCGCTTGTTCTCGATGCCAACTGTACTTCATCTTCATTATGTGATGAAGGAAGTTGATATACTTTCCTTTTTCTCGAGAATGGAGTCCAGTGTGGATCGTCCACACTATCGTCGCTATCAATTAAAGGCTGAATCTCATTTGAGTTAAGCGATGACAGCTTAGGCAATGGTACTTGTGATAAAACTACAAAACTTCGGATATCGTCTTCTACACTTCCATTCCAATTTTCTACTTTGCTAGTTACATCATGAACAGGATCTAAGGTTGAATGTACGATAGTTTCAGTAGCGACAAGCGGCACTTCGACATCAAGCGAGAGTGAAGAATGTGATCTCGAACGTACAGCAGATGTGAATACGGGATCTTCTGGCCTAATTAATACGTCGTTGAAATGTGGTGGAGAGTTATTTGAATCAACGCTAGCACGAATATTCATACTGTTCATGATTAATGTAACGAGAAACACTCACTATGTACTCAAAACTTAATATAACAACGTGGTTGGTACAGTTTAGGTAGTGTTTACGCAAAACAGGTTGAAATTATACTGGTGAATAACCTCACTGTTGCACTTCACCTAGCAAGCGAATGTTGTGCCCATCTCACTTTCATGCATATATGACGTACTATAGCGCTCTCCGTTTAATCAGTGTCTGACAGATCACATAGGAGATTGCAAGTATTTGTAAGTAAATTCTTATTAAAACCTCTTATGTGTGTGTGTCAGACACATAGGAGATTTTGATGAACAACAAAATGTAGACTGTCACATAAGATATTTTAAACATGAGACACAATTCAAAGACACGCGACTTTATTCACATGAGAGTTTTTCTGTCGATAGCAATGTACAAGTAGTTGTCAAATATTTGCATAACTCATTTTTGACCAAAATTGCACATAGGAGGTTTTAAATTTGCAACGACGAAATATAGCTTTCATTCAACAAATTATGAATATTGATTATGTACAAGAGCCCTTTTCAGTTGCAAAAGATATGAATATAAATACTAAATTAACCTTTGGTGTAACTGAACAAATTCGCAATTATTTTAAAGACAATTACTTAAACAATTTTGGCATGGAATTTATCTCCCACAATTTTGAAATGGAAATTAAGTTAAAAAACGACACCCCTATAATTTTTAGGCCAAGAAGGTTGTCATTTAGTGAAAAACAAAAACTGCAGGTCATTATTGATTACCTAATCAGTCAAAACATTATTAGGCCTAGTACTTCCCCTTACGCTAGTGCTATTGTATTAGTTAGAAAGAAAAGTGGTGACTTACGCCTATGTGCTGATTATAGAGAACTGAATAAATTAACTGTAAAATGTAACTTTCCTACCCCAGTTATAGAGGATCATTTGGATCAATTGAAGGACAAAAAATATTTCACATTGCTAGATTTGAAAAACGGTTTTCATCATGTGAAAATGGCTGAATCTTCAATTAAGTACACATCATTTGTAACTCCTTTGGGTCAGTTTGAATACTTACGCATGCCATTTGGTTTGGCAGATGCACCTAGGGTTTTCGGTAAATTCACCCAAACTATTTTTAATGGAATGATTAAAGAAAACAAAATTTTGATTTATTTCGATATTTTAATTGCCACAGAAACATTAGAGGCCATTTCTGTATTTTTCGTGAGGTTTTACAGCTAGCTAATAAGTATCAATTACGATTTAGATTAGATAAATGTAATTTTTTCTATAATGAAACCACATATTTGGGTTATTTGATAAATCACGAGGGCATTAGGCCATTCAAAATGTAGAGGCTGTTTTAAATTATCCAGTTCCTGGAAATACAAAAGAGGTACAACGTTTTATCAGTCTTGCTAGCTATTTCCGAAAGTTTATACCTAATTTTGCTTTAAAGGCAAAACCATTTTTTGATCTGTTGAAAAAGAATGTTACCTTTATGTTCAAGGAAAAAGAATATGAATCCTTTGAAACTCTTAAAGGAATTTTATCTAGCTACCCAGTCTTGAGTATTTATTCTCCGCATAGTGAAACAGAGTTGCATTGTGATGGTAGTAGTCTGGGATTTGGGGCAATTCTATTACAAAAACAGAAAGATGGCCTGTTAAGACCAGTTTTTTATTATAGTCACCGTACATCTCCTGCAGAATCCAAGTATCATAGTTTTGAGTTAGAAACACTAGCTTGTATATATGCAATCAAACGTTTTCATGTTTATTTATTTGGAATTCCCTTCAAGATAATCACTGATTGTGACAGTTTTCGACTAACCCTTAATAAACACACAGTTAATCCTAGAATTTCAAGATGGGCCATGTTCCTCCAAAATTATGAATATAGCATCCAACATAGGTCTGGCAACCTCATGCAACATGTAGATGCCTTGAGCAGAGCACATAACCTTGCTGTACTGGAAGGTAATACGCTGGAACAGACCTTGGCATTTAAACAATCTACTGATGATAAAATAGTTCAACTTAGAGATTCTTTAGAAAAAGCAGATCACCCATTTTTTGAACTGCGAAATGGTAGTGTTTATCGCAAGATCCGTGATAAATTATTATTTTATGTACCTGAGGAAATGGTAACCCAGACTTATTTACTTATCACAATAATATGGGTCATTTTAGTGTTGATAAGACATATGAAGTTATTACTCGCACATAATGGTTTCCTAACATTAAAACAAAAATTAAAAAATGTATTAGTAACTGTCTAAAGTGCATTGAATATAATCCCAAATCAGGGATTTTTACATAACATCCCAAAAGGTAATTTACCATTTGAGACCCTGCACATAGATCATTATGGCCCACTGCCACCAGCTCACGGAAAAAAACATATTTTTGAAATTATTGATGGATTTACCAAATTTGTCAGACTATATCCTTGCAAAAGTACAGATACTCGAGAAGTAAATAAGCATTTACTAGATTACTTTCAGAATTATTCAGTCCCTAAGCAAATTATTTCTGACCGTGCTTCTTGTTTTACTTCAGAGGAGTTTAAAAATTTTATGTTAACACATCAAATTAAACATGCCCTTGTTGCAACAGGTTGTCCTAGAGCAAATGGGCAAATAGAGCGGATAAACCGAATGTTAACTCCATTGTTGGCGAAACTTTCCGATGAGAAGGAAAGTACATGGGTGAATATTTTAAATGAGATAGAGTACAGTATCAATAATACAGTGAATCGATCTACAGGTGAGACACCTGCTAGATTATTATTTGGTAGGGACCAAAAAGGAAATATTGAGGATAATTTTAAGGAATTATTAGAATTGTTTGATAGCGATGAGAGGGAATTAGGGCGGAATCTAAAGACAAAATAGTACAGGAGCAGCAGAAAAATAAAGAATATTATGACCAGACTCATAAATCGGCTACAACATATAAGGTGGGTCAACATGTAATGATAACCAACTACGATACTACACCAGGAGTTAATAAAAAACGTATACCTAAATACAAAGGTCCTTATGTTATTAAAAAGATACTGCCAAACGACCGTTATGTTATAACCGACGTTATAGGGTTTCAGAACTCACAAATACCTTATGCTGGTGTTATCGACAGTTCACGAATTAAAGCTTACGAATCTACTTAGGTAATAGAAAATTCAGCTATGTTTGCATTTGGACCATATCTTATGTTACATATGTATTTTATTTCACAGTACTTATTTATTTATTATGTTTCAATTATGTCCTTTATTATGACACCACACTTGTTGTATTATTTATGCATTATGTAACTTATGTATCGGTACGGTTTTAATTGTTATGTCGTTCATGCACTAAGCAATAAGCATTATGTATCTTATGTTATTATTAGGGCTTTACTACATATACTTGACTACATTATTTATGTTTTAAGTAGCAAGTATTATGTACACCATTATTAAAGAGCATTACACATCTTATGTACCATTGCCTGTATTATATATTTTCATTGTTGTCCTTATGGACATTTTGGCTAACCACTGTAGGTCGAGACCAGAGTGGAAGAATGAGAAGGGGATGACGAGTGACATATGGATTTTTGGCGGCAGTTGGTGAATTAAGATCGATTGTATTGGTTATGTATTAATTGAAATAAAATTCGTTATTATATATATATATATATATATATATATATATATATATATATATATATATACGATAATTGTCGCACAAATCAGAACTTTCAGTAAAAAGATACTGAAATTTTCCTTTAAAGGAAACTTCTATATAATTGATTGTTGTGAAATCCGTTCCATTTGTAATATGCATACACCAGAGTCATTGGAGCATATTCTCTTTGAATGTCCCATTTGCAGTCCTCTGGGACAACATAGATTTTTTAATAGTGTGGATAATATTGATCATCTAGTACATTATTTAAACGCCAATGATGATAATCTCTCTGAGCTCTCTATGCTGGCCGAGTGTTATTAGTATCTTAAAGTTAAGAGCTTTTGCATGCGGAGAATAAATAATGACAATATAATATACATACACAATATAATGATAGAAATGAAAATATATGTTGTTACTGACTTAAATAATTACTGAAAATGCCTATGTATTATCGTAATAAATTTAATTAATGTATCGAATCCTTGTGGAGATATATTTCTTATGCGCAATAAAACTCTATTTAAACAAGTCCCACTAGCAATAAATAAAAGAGTTTATAAAATACTTACAATATTGTATAGAACTGAATCCAGGGTTAGAAATAAGAAACATCAAAATTAACTTGAAACCTGAGAAGAATTTATGGTGGAAATAAAATAGAAGGATAGGTGTGGTGCACAAACAATGAATTATATAATAACGGTTTTCCACTAAATGGACAAAAAAACTCGTGTTGAATAAAACTAAACTGCAAACTTTTTCAAGATTGAGACAGTTGGAGTTTCGTTTTTCGAGTCCCGCTCGGAAGCGGTAACATTAAAAGGTTTGGAATGTCTGTTTAGTGCAAATGGTCCTGTTGTATTTTCTTTTTTGGACAGCTCGTTTTGCTTGTCTGGATAGATATTGATTTACGTTAAATCTTAATATCTCGAGCTCAAGATTCGACAGTTGAAATATTTTCAATTCTGAAGGTGGTAATTCTTCTAAAAAGCAGTGGATCTCTAAAGAAATCAGTACCTTAAATTAACTTCATTGTGACTGACAACCAGTGGAAGAGGCCCAAAAACAAAACTCGATCAGAACGTAGCCCGCTTGATAGATCCAAGAGTTTTGGGTTTGTTTCAGTTTTGTTTTTGTTTTTCAAGTTCTAAAAAACACAGACTCAACTGTCCGTTTAGTGGAAAACCGTCTTAATGATTCAATAATATTTATTGTATTTTTATCAAAAATATTGCAGTAGTTAGGACATCGGGAACAGACAAGAGATATGAGGGGGGTAATTGGAAAATACCAGAAGGAAAAGTCCTCAGAGAAAGAGAAATTAAGCAGTAATTGCTGAAAAGGAAATAATAATGAACTGTTTTTTGTCGTTTCATTGTCAACAATTCATTTTGTTTTTATTTTTGTAATGAGAATTTCCGTTACATGTCAATAATCATTTTTGTTTCAGACCAACCGCCTGTAGATTATATAGTGAAACACGGAGCCTCTCCAGGAGGACGTGTTATATCTAAGTATGATTTGGGAAGATTCTTAGTCGAATCATTAACCCAACCCGAACATTACGGCCAAATTGTTGGAATATGCAACAAGCCTTCTTCGTAGGTTACCTACTCATTTTCAATAATGAAACTTCCAAATATATATAGATGTTTAAAAAATACTTTAGATTATAGCTGTTAGATTCAATGTGCCAATTTATGTAAAAAAATATTATGGACACTCAAAATGTTTTGACTTGGACTTCAATCTATTGATTCAAATAATATCTACTTTGTCTGCCTCGTAGGAACCTGTACCATTAAAGTCAAATATTTGATTCTTTCTAAGAAAACTTCCTTATGTTTCCCTTATTTCTTTTGCAAATTATCTAGAATTTGTTCTCATCATAGTACATTTTTAGTGTTCGTAATTTTTGTTTAAGCAAGAAATATTACTAAATATTTGAAATTTATTTGGCACCTTATTGTTTTAGTAGTGTAAAATATTACTTCCACTCGAAAGATTTTATGTAAGTGTTAAGCAGTTTAATAGAGAATATTCAACAATAAATTTTATCCGTTTCTTCTTTTTTATTCTTTCAAACCCACGTTATGATTTTGAAATGATTGTCAATTTTTTGTAATTAAAGAAAAGAAAACACTCCAAATTCTTATTGTAATGATGACAATAAGCATAATAAAACAAGTAGTGTGGCGTAAATGTAGACTTCTATACAGTAAGTTTAGTTTAATGAATGACCTTGTATAAAAAAGGGGAGGCTTCACAGTGCTGATTCTAAATCCGTTTATACCTAAGTTCTAGCACTTATCATTCGTCCGTCGGTATTTTCGTGGACTTGTCTTTAGGAAGTCTAAAAAAAGTTTGAAAATATGTAATGTTATTAAATATATAGGCCTTTTGTACAATTTGCATAATATAATTTCACATAATTACTGTATCTAGATTTTTCCACACAAAATTCCCATATACCTGTGTAACTGCGAGCTTTTCTTTTCCACTGTGGATTCATATCACAATCATGAGATAATATTAAATTCCACATAGACAAGTTACATCCAATCATATTCAAAAGTCAAATTTGAATCCTGTAATATTGGGTTGGATCATCATCATATATTTTATTGGGACCTAGAATCCAAAGTTTGGTATTTTTAATGAATCTCATTGTATGCTGTGAATTTGTCAATGTATGTCGTTCTTTCACCTATACAACCAGTATTACATGTGAAATGAGAAGGGTTAATCCTGTGGAGTTTTTCGGTTTCTATTATTTTTCTGCTTGTTCTTATTATTATTAAAAATATTCTTTATTTTATATTTTGTTTCCCTTATACAATGTTGAGAAAAATACATACTAAATGTGAGCCGATATTGTGTGATATTTCTTCCCATTGTGTTTGTCGTCTGTTTGATGTCTATGGCTCCTTGCCGTAGCATTATCCATAGATTTTCATTGTTTGCAATAACTTTGTCCCGTGATATGTTTGTGATTCCTGGCATATTTCTGCTGTGTATTCCCTGAAAAGTAGCTAAAAACAGGGTTTCAAAAATGATATGGGGTTTAGTTTTCGAGAAAGCAAAATGACTGACGTTGATTTTGATCGAGTTAATTTGTTTGGATTGATTTACACATTTTGTGTGATATAGGTTTGGAATTAATTAACGTGTCATGCAGAAGCCTACACCCGCTATCTTCGATGTCTCCTGCGCGATTTACGTCCATGAGTTTCTTACGAAGATCTTTTGGCAGACAATTATTATAAAAGTTTGATGACATTTTTCTTGTGAAGCCTTTGATAGTTGGCGTATCGGCTTTGTCATGTAACCAAGTATTTTTGGGTAATCTGGAGTAGCAATTATGTTTGATTGCCATCCATAGACACTTGTTCTGAACCAACTGCAGGGAGTGGAAAGTGTGTTTTGTCCCGTTGTAATAAACGGGAGCTGCGTATGTAAGTATTGGTCTAATGATGTATTTGTATGTGTGTATTTTGTTGTGACTTGTCAAGTTACTGTGTGTACAAATGAGTGGATATAGTTTGCTGATTACAATCTTAGCCTTGTGTACCTGTTGCGTAATATGTGCATTAGAATTTGTGTTGCCTTGAACAGTATACCTTAAGTATTTTAGGGTATTACTGGGCTTAATAATATGTCCATCTACACAAAGCTGAGATTGCAATTATGTGTTTTTTAGCTATTCTCCTGAGTAATAAATACTCTGTTTTGGATGCGTTAATAGCTAATTTGTGTTCGTGTAAATATGGTAAGATTTTTGTGTTTATGTGTGTTTGTACGGATTCCAATGCGTGGTCTGAATTCTGTGCAGTGGCTACAAAACAAGTGTCATCGGCGTACATTGCGGTTAACAATTGATGGGATGTTGGGAGATCGTGGGTAAATAGGGAGTATAACAAATGTGATAATACATAGCTTTGAGGAACTCTAGCTTGGATAAAGTACGGTCCGATTATGTAATTTCCGATTTTAGAATAAAATTTCCTGTTGGTTAGGTTAGATTTTCACGGGGTTACAATGCACTGAAACCTAAGGTTTATTGTGCCCCCCCTATCAGAGCTGCTCTCGCTACTACTACAGCTCACCTTCCAGTTCCAGGGTTCTAATGAACTCTAGTATTTGGGACGGCTTCAACGAGGTTAGATCCTCACTCTTACAAGTGTCTTGTCCAAAGCATTTTTTGCGTTGGCTTGCAATGGCGAGGCTTTCTAGAACTAGGTGATCCGGAGTTTCATCCTCCTCCCCATAGAATCTACAGACGTCAATTTCTGCTAGACCTAGCCCATGAGGATATGTAGCTTATTTTTACTGAGGTCTAAATATTTTTTGGATGTAGCAGTGTCAAAGTTCCGCAGGAACTTTTTGGAATGTTTCAGCCCGGGAAGGCACCGCCAGAGTCCTTCTCTTTCGGTTTCCTCCTCCGAAACTCTTTCTTATAGGAGCATTTTCCTACACCACAGAAAGACTCTGGGCCAATAAAGAGCGTTTGTGCTTCTTTCCTGCCCAGTGTATTGGCTTCTTCATTTCCCGTGATTCCCGAGTGGTCAGGAACCCAGACTAAAGAGACTGTTATTCTTGCCTAATACATCAAGTTGCCTTCGGCACTCACATGCCAACTTGACTATCAGAATGGATCGATATATTAGTTTCTTTCTAGGTTCATTTCCACGCATATTTCGATCGCAAGTATTTCTGCCTGAAATACGCTCGAGAAGGAGCCTAACGATAATGAGTATCTGGTGCCAGGCCCAAATACTCCAGTGGTGGTTTTTTAACTATCCGTATACCATCTAAAGGTGTTTTCTTTGAGTTTGGGTGGTGTATTCCCTTTCTCAGTCTCTCCTCTTATTTAGCATGGTAGTGAAATTCTTTTCGATACTTACTTTCTTGATCATTTCGTCACTGGGAAGATTCGCTGATGAGATGTATTTTGTTAGAGAGGACCAGGCTCCCTGATTTTTAATACTCTCATTGCCTGAACATTCCTTAGATATTCTAAGATTTGCCTCTTGGGCAGATCTTTCTATCACCAGATGTAGAGGTATGAGATCTGTAACGATCTCAAGTGCCCTAGTTGGACACGTTCCCATAGCTCCAGTGATGCACACACAGGCAAGCCTTTGAAGTTTGTCGAAGAGCTTCCTCGTGCTGTAACAGACTTGCTTTTGTATGCCAAACTATTACCCCATACGTAATTGCTGATCTCACAATCATGGCCTACATCCATCGCAGTATTTTTGGGTTACAGCCCCACCTCTTAGTAGCTAGATTTCTGCACGCCATCAAAGCTCTTATTGCTTTACTAGCAGTTATTTTAACATGCTTATTCCACAGAAGCTTACTGTCTAGGGTTATCCCTAGATATTTAACTTCTGATTTCCCCGTTTAAGGATATGGGTTTCATGGCTGGAAGTGTTCTTTTCCGGGTAAATGGAATTACTATGGTCTTGTTTGGGTTAATGTTTAGCCCCACTGACAAGCACCATTGCTCAATGATTCTGAGGCCCTTTTGTAATAAATCACACAAGGTGCTCTCGAGCTTGCTTCTGACTATTAGAACTATGTCATCAGCATAGTCCATACATTCGAAGCCAAGCTCCGTTAGCCTGTAGAGCAACTCATCTACTACGAGGCTCCATAGAAGGGCTTTAACTGAGGTGGTTTGATTCCCCAGCTGTGCCTCAGCTATACTCGTCGACAACAACCCATTTTACAATGGTTTCATTTACTACTCGCCTTTTTAGTGCTTCTTCACAGACACACATGAGTTGTGTTGTCAAAGGCCCAGATATATCCAGGAATGCGCACATTGCCATTTCTTTGTTGTTCAGAGTTCTCTGGATAACTTCGGTCAGCTGATACAGAGCCGTCTCAGTTGATCGACCCGCTCTGTGGGCATGCTGACATTTATGAAGTGTTATATTATCCAGGTTCTCTGTTCTTATGTAGTTATCCGCTACTTTCTCCATCGTTTTGAGTAGAAACGATGTTAGACAGATGGGTCTAAAAGATCGGGGATCGGTCCCAACTTTTTTCCCTATTTTTGGTATAAAGGTTACCTTTTATGAACGAGCTTTTGACAGTGGGCAACTGGAATGAAAAGCTTCCATTATTGCCTCACTGATCTGTTCGACTCTTTGTTTCAGGTCGTAGTGCGGGTGATTTACCCCATTCACTTCGACGTGTTCCAAATTGTCCTTCAGATTGGTCTTGTAAAGAGATCAATCAGTATTTCTAGGATTTCGGATTGTAGGAATCGAGGTAGTATCTCCCTCTATCCTAAATTCGATGATCCTATGGTCGGAAAGTGATGGCTCGCTCATCGCTCTCCAATCTTTTACATTTTTCCTAGCAGCAACATTAACAATTGTTACGTCCAGAACCTCTTCTCTTGCTCTCGTGACAAAAGTGGGGTTGTCCCCACATTTAAAGTCTCAAGGTTATTTACTAAGAGATATTCTAATAAACACTCACTCAGTATTTTAGGGTATTACTGGGCTCAATAATATGTCCATCTACACAAAGCTGAGATTGCAATTATGTGTTTTTAGCTATTCTCCTGAGTAATAATTACTCTGTTTTGGATGCGTTAATAGCTAATTTGTGTTCGTGTAAATATGGTAAGATTTTTGTGTTTATGTGTGTTTGTACGGATTCCAATGTGTGGTCTGAATTCTGTGCAGTGGATACAAAACAAGTGTCATCGGCGTACATTGCGGTTAACAATTGATGGGATGTTGGGAGATCGTGGGTAAATAGGGAGTATAACAAAGGTGATGTACAGAGTCTTGAGAAACTCCAGCTTGGATGGAGTACGGTCAGACTATGTAATTTCCATTTTTAGAATAAACTTTCCTGTTGGTTAAATAGGAATTTAATATTTTAATTAAATAATCACGGATTTCCAAATTTATTAGTTTGTTCATTAAACCCTCGAGACATACGGAGTCAAAGGCCTTCTGTATATCTAATGTGACCAGATGGCTTTGTTTTTTCTTTGAAAATCATCCCTGATGTAGTTTATGACACGGATTATTTGAGCTATTGTGCTATGGCTGCTTCTGAATCCGTATTGCTCGGAGGGTATAATGTTTTGTTTTTCAACAAATTGTCTTAGTCTGAATAATATTATTTTGTCAATCGCCCTTGCTAAATTGTTTAATAGGGAAATTGATCTATAACTATCTACATAACATGATTGTTTATTCGCTTTGATGATGGGGATAACATTGTCTATCTTGAGCATATCGGGATATTCACCCGTTTTGATAATATAATTTGTAACATGTATTAATTGTACTATGGCTTTCTTGGGAATGTTTTAGAGTAAAATGTTGTGTACAGTGTCTGTCCCGGGTGCTGTTTTATTTTTGAGTTGTATATTCCGGTGCATGTTGTTGAATTTTTTGTGTTTACTGTGTTGAGTGAATTTATGTACTGTTGAACTATGTGTGTTATATTTTGATGATATTGTGTGTGTTGTGAGTGGTTGAGAAAGTTGCTTTGGAAATACTCTCCGAACTGTTCTACGATTTCCGTGGTATTGATGTATATTTTACCATTATTAGTGATTTTATTTATTTCATTATGCTTTTTTCTGAAATGACGGGCGACTTTCCATAATGGATTGTCGTCCGGTTTCAGAGTTTCCAGGAATTTTGCACATTCGTTATATTTATGTCTCTTGTTATTTGCCATTTTTTTCTGATTTGATTTTTCTCATGAATTATTTGGATAATATATTATCGGGTATAGTATATTGTGCAACAAGTGGGAAAAGTTCAACTTTTCTCACGAGTGTGGAAGTTTGTGGCACGAGCCAAGGGCGAGTGCCGCAAACACTCGAGTGAGAAGTACTTTTCCCACATGTTGCACACGGCTGGGCTGGGCATCGAGTGTCCCTACTGGATTCTCCATATAAATGTATGTAGTGTGGGCAAAGTGCCGTGAGAAATAATATTTCTCACAGTGTGAGCAATATATGGTTTTGAAATTAAGTAAGCTATGAGAAATATGCTACTTTTCATAGCAGTTGTAGAAAAAAGTATTTTTAAGATGTGTTTTTTGTTTAATAGTGGTTGGTTGGTCTCTAGCGTTGATTATAATTTTTTGAAAATTTTCTATTATTTTTAGTAAGTGGTTTACGTTTTCTATTTTATCAGTTATTGTTTATATATTTCCTAAATTTTATAATTAAATGTTTTTGAGTGGTTGGGGTTGAGGATATTGTGAGATAATTTTAGGTGAATAAGGACGAGATCGTGGTCTGAGTTAATAAGGTCTGGGAGGATTTTTATTTTGGTTATATTATTGTTTTTACCAATCGCTATGTCTAATATACTTGGTGTATGATTAGCTGCGAATAGATAGTAAGTAGGTTGTATTGTATGGAAAATATTGCAGTCCGTATCTTCGCAGAACTTCATGAGAGTATTACCATTAGTGTTGGGGTAGTTGGTGTGCTGATCCCACTGCGGGTGTTTGAAGTTGAGATCACCAACTACCAGAACTTTGTTGTGAGTGTTAAAAGTGTCATGAGAATCTGTACGTGTGAGTTTGTTGCCGAGCGGATTGTATCCTCCGACTATTTTAATTTTATTATCAAAAAGGATCGCAGTATGCTCAATTGATGTATTATTTTGTTACAGAACTTTAAATTTATGCCTTTTTTTATTAATAATGCGATGCCGCCAACGTCGGCATCACCGGGGCGGTCTTGTCTATAGAGACGATATTCTGGATTTCTGAAATTTATTGTTTTATATGATTTCAGGAAGGTCTCGATTAGAAAGAAAATATCTGGTTTGTGGACGTCGAGAAAATGTCTGATTAATGAGTTTATTTTGTACTCCGCGTACATTGCAAAAAATTATTTTGAGATTATATCGTTTTTGAAATTCTGTTTTATCACCTACCTGCCTATATGGCATAGTTGTCGATCCCGGTGACAAAGTTATTGTAGTTCATGAATTTCTCCATTTTGTTGGTGGCTGTTTGATGGAGGTGTTTGAAATGAATCAGTTTTGCTCTGCGTTTTCCAGTGTTCATCATGGATCAAAGCGTACTTTTAATTTAGTTTTGATCTTTTCTTGAGAGCAGGAAAATCGAAGGTTTCTGTGGAAACTGCGCTTGCGTCCAAGGAACTAATCTGTAGAAGATTGTTGTGGATAAAGACATTAAAAATCGGAAAAGTGTGTCAAATACGATGAAAGTGTGCTCATTACATTTTCTCGAAAGTGGTTTTTTACAGAAAGGTAAGTGTATTATCCTTTTTATTCCATTCTTTTCTTTTTAGTTAGAGCAAAACGTGGAACATTAAAATAATTTGCTGAGATGTTCCAGAATTTGTCACTAGGGTCATTAGTACATCGCCAGCAGGGCCATCAACCAGAGCTCTTCGAAAAAAACGAGAAGAAGAGTGCTCAACAAAAGTTGGCTCCACTTATTAACATTTTGAACATAGATTTTGAGGGCCAAGATGCATCAGAAGGCTTACTAAATTTACTTTAATACAAATGTTACTTGAAAAATATCTTAAAAAACACAAACGTAAACATTAGTATAATGGTACTTAGCTTTCAGCTGTCACCGTCATGGCGCTGCGATATTAACCCGAGTTGTCTATATAACGAAAGGATAATTAAATAAACCAATGACGTAGAAAAAATTTATATTTTAAAAAAAAAATAATAAAGTAAACATATACCTAATTCTTCATTTTAAAAATATAATCACAAAATAAAGTTACTTTTAGGTACTCATCAGATACGAGTATATAAAAAAATAGGAACAAATAGTAAAAATAAACAATAAAAATACAAAACAAATAAAAAAATGAAATGTAAGAAAAAAACTGTTATAAGTATATAAAAAATCGAATTTATTGTTCTTTTTTGGTTTATACATATAATTATTATGTAAATTTATTACTTTTGTAAAGTTAGCATTAGTATAACTTACTTTTCTCGACTGTAAATAATTTTTGTTTGTAGATGTCTGACAACACTAGTTGTGGAAAGTTTGTTTCTCTCGTTAGTTTTCATTAGGTTTACCTAAAAGAAAACTCTTTCTACAGAGGTTCCCGTAAATTATTAATTTTAACAGTGCGTTCGGAAATATCACGCGAGATAAGTGTATGTGATTAATTAAAGATTAATAATAATAAATAATTTTCACAATTTTTTTCAGTACTCAATATGCAAATCTGTAGATCTACTAAAATTCAGTAGAACTGGCTTCCCTGCACCTAAGAGAAAAATTTACACGTCATATGATTCATGAACCATCGAAAAATCACTTAGGTATCTCGTAGATGAAATGGAATTATAGAATGCTGCATTTTAAAGACAATTTTTACTTTATATATTAGACACGTGGCCACCAAACTGTATAAAAAATCGGCTGCAGCGTCTTTTTTTTCTCCGCAGCACTGTCCACAGGGCCCCGCAAAGCCATGCTGCACTGGGCATCGCAAAACCTCGCGCCGGGCCTGGGAAAGTTTAATAATGATTGTGATAATAATTGAATGTTTGTAAGGAATAAGTAGAGACGGGGAAAATGAGTAATTTTAAGGTGTAATTTATAAGGAAAGTTAAGGCAGCAGTGAGGTTTAGCGTGAGTTTTAAGGTGGGAAATGAATGTGTGCTCATTTACGGTCTCGACAGAAAAGAGAGATATGTTCGTTGCTTTCTGTATTTGGATTTGTTTTGATTTTTGAGTAGTTTTTGGGTTTTTACAAAAAGTCGAGTCCAGATATAGGATTAGTTTCCTCTGCAGGGCTGGAGTTTTCGTTTTGTACGGCGCTCCTGTGGAAGGTTGAGCGATGTGGATTAGAAGAAGAGATCGATCGTTTTTCGGTGACAGAGTTTATTATAAGAGAATGGGAAGAAAATGCGGAGTGTAGACTAAAAGAGGCCCATGCGTAAGTGTTGTGTAAAAAACTGTCTAGAGTAGAAATTGTGTAAAAGTAACTAGAATTGGTATTTTGAAAAGTAACTAGAATTGAGGTTGATGATGATTGTTTGGAAGGCTGAGGCGAGATTGTAGGTGACGGAAATGGATTGTTTGAATGCATCGGGAAACTATCTGCAGGGCTGGCGTTTTCGTTTTGTACGGCGCACCTGTGGAAGGTTGAGCGATGTGGATTAGAAGAAGAAATCGATTGTTCTTCGGTGACAGAGTTTATTATAAGAGAATGGGAAGAAAATGCGGAGTGTAGACTAAAAGAGACCCATGCGTAAGTGTTGTGTATAAAACTGTCTAGATTAGAAATTGTGTAAAAGTAACTAGAATTGGTATTTTGAAAAGTAACTAGAATTGAGGTTGATGATGATTGTTTGGAAGGCTGAGGCGAGATTGTAGGTGACGGAAATGGGTTGTTTGAATGCATCGGGATTTTTTGTTTTTGACTGTTGATTTAGTGTGGTGGCTTTAAAGAACTATAACAATCAAGCTGTGGTTTCAGGTTACGGCGTATTTATGTATGTGAACTGATACGAGGTTGGTAATGCTCGGGAGAGTAGTTGACGTGAAAAATGGTCTATAATATTCTTTGAGGCGGTGTCAGGTTTATTTCTCAATTGCGGGGTTTTCAGATAGTTTGAATATGGTTAAAGGATTGCATACCTACCAGGTTTGCTCTCAGAAAGCATTTTAGTATCCGAACAACATGAATAAAGTAAATATTATAGGCTACGTTTACATGCTTGGCAAGTGTCCTCAAACATAAGCGCGTTAACGGGGTGTTTGCAGAGGTTAATTTTAGTGGAAACGCAAGGGAACGGCGTTCCCTTACCTCCCAAGAGGACCGGAACGCAAGTAACTCTAAAACTGCAAATTTTTAAAAACTGTAGGTAGGATAAATTTTAGGTTTTGCTCGCGAGCTGCTCGTAAGCAGATAATAAGCGATTGTGATGAACCGAATCAGGGAGGGAAGTCAGTCATCTCGTCCGTACAACACAATAACAAAACAATACCCTGCGCCTACCCTCTCCATTTCTTCCCCGCGCCCCGCCGCCGCACACACATTACAGTGGCAAGGCGGCAACACTGATCACAGCGTAGGTTACTTGAACTTGACGCGTTTCAGTCACAAGTTGCATTGCATCCCATCATCACTGTTTTGTAATCAGTTCATTTTTGAATCGCAGTTCGTTGTTCGTGTTTGTTTATGCTTACTAGTGTCTAGTGCTAGTGCAGCTACAAAAGTTTTCTACTCGAGTTATGACTACCAGAAAAAAATTTGATTACTTTAAACCTAGCCCTAAGGAACAAAAAGTGAATGTAAATAATGAAAAATGCAGTTTGGAAGCATCGACCACGACTCCAATTGTTGATCAAGATGAAAAAGACGCAATCGGAATCAATGAGGATGATTACCCTTCAACTTCCTCATCGGACAAAGAAGTATCCAGGTTGGTGGGATTGGGATCTGATTCAGACGAAGCTAAGATTAGTAATGAAAATGGTGATTATGTTAATGGGGGTGAACACCCAGTTTGTTGGTCTCTTGAACAAATTGCTGAATTTAAAGCAAAAAATCCATGGTTAATTGTGAACAAAGAACTAGGTTGTAATATTTGCAAAAGCGTGAGTACTCAAGGTGCCGAGAAAATACAAATTAGTGAGGAGTGGGTTTTAGGAACTGTTACCGCTTATGGAAACAATAAAAAAGACCACCAATCCTCTCTTAGGGAAAAGATGTTTTTATACCGTGGGTCTCTAGCTCACTCTTTAGCTGAAAAAATACTCAATGAAGCAGGTTTTTGAGTTTGAAACAGAAATCGATCTTCAAATAATCAATGGTTTGGATATGGGCCGAATTCTCCATTCAAATGTTGTTGGCTCCAACATAGTTCATCATATTTCTGACGAAATAAAATCAGACTAAATAAATGGCCTAATCAAGTTAGACTCTAAATTTTCACTGCTTTTGGATGAGCCCACTCCAGTTTCGAACAAAAATGCTTTGGTGGTTTATATCAGAACTGTTTTAAAAGGAATGCAAAACCCTATGACAATATTCTTAACACTTTTTGAGCTAAATAGCACATCAGCTGGCATTTTACAAGAACTTTTAAATCAGTTACAAGCATTAGGTCTAAGCTTTGAATTCATGAAAGACCATATGATTGCTCTAACTTGTGACGGTGCATCAGTGCTACTAGGTAAAAAAGCTGGCCTTGCTATGCAGCTTACTGAAACATTCCCCAGCCTGTTCATTTGGCACTGTTTAAACCATCGTTTGGAGCTTGCCGTGCACGATTCGCTAGAATTGCTAAAGGACTAGAGCAAACTTTGAAAATCGGCCGTGTTTTAGATACTCCTTGGGTAGCCTCCAGCTTAATGGCGGTGAAAGCAGTATGGACAGATTTTAAAGCTTTGTACAATCGTTTTTTAGAAGCATCTGGAGACAAGCAACGGGACTCGAAACAACGTTCGACTTATAATGGGCTTTGTAGCACATTGTCATCTACAACTTTTGTACACAACCTAGCGTTAATGTACGATGCTTTAGATGATTTAGCGGATTTATCCTTACAGCTTCAGAAATCAAGCCTCAACTTAATCCAAGCTCACAGTGACGTAACAATGTTAATAAAAGTGTTTGAAAACCGAGTTGATAACATGGGTAGACGTGCAGTGGAAGCTAAAATTGCTATAGACAATATAAAGTTTCAAGATGTTGAACTTTGTGAAAGAGCCAAGATACCGATTATTTCTGAAAAACAGTTCTACCGGAGTCTTGCTAACAACTTGACTTCAAGGTTGCTATAATCTTCAAATGCGTCTGAAAACTACGACTCCATCATGTGATCAAAGTGATCCACCCCATGTATTGGCCAAAAGACATCTATGCCCTACGGAGAATACGAGATCCAGCGAATCTGCGATAGATTCAAGATTAGCAGCTCTCGGGATATAATTAGAGACTTTAGACACTTTAATCAGGGACTCTAGGATCTTCACTCTACATCAGCACTGTATGTGATTTATTGCGTGTTAGGCTCCTGGGACCTCCTGTGGCTAGATACAATCCTGAGACACGTCAAGTCTTGGCTGCACTTGACGCCAAGTCAAAACAACGAAGGTAGAAAACGTACAATGAAGACAGCATTGCATTGTGGGAAATTTTTTCCTAAAACTCGTTCTCTTTTAATATCTTTTAGGTTTTTAAAACAATAAGTTTTCAAAAACATGACTTGTAGTTGTGTTGTGAAAAAGAATTTTCTCTGTTTTTTTTATTATTTACAGTTAGTTTTATATTGTTTTTGTAAAATATAAAAAATTACAATTCAAGCTGTAACATTAAAAATAGATTTTAAACATTTAGACTTACTAGTTTTTCAGAAAATTATCAAAAACACCTGTTTACGTATTGATATGTGTATTATTAATACTAATGTACTGTAGGCATAAATAAATAAAAATGTAAAGAAGGCTTTATTTGTTTTTATTTCAATTTTCATTGGTTACCGGTATTGTAAGCTTCATACAAAATGGTTGGTGCAAATCGAAACAAGTTTATAGGAAATTCAGAGTAGGCACTATGCTCCGAGATGTTAACGAGGGTGAAGGTGCGGGAATGTTTAACTAGGCCTTATTAGGAAATAGATATGGTGGTTAATAAGAATAAATGAGCGTTCCCACACCCAAAAGTTTAGAAATTGCTTGCGTGGGCTTGTCACCGATGGTCGCTGATCCGGGCTAGAGTCGGTTATTCAACACAGATCAAAGGAAGCTTGTGGCAAGTGTTTGCGACGTATTTACACTTTGGCGCGTGTTTAGTGTTGCTCATAAACTCGCCTCGAACGGATGTGCTTACACTGCGTTGTGTACGACCGTGTATCCATATTAAGTACATGGTCAAACGACGAAATTATGACCTTTCTCGAAACATATCAAAGTGAACCGTGCATATGGAATCAGAAGGACGTAAACCACAAAGATAAAAAGAAAGTAGCAGACGCTTGGTCTCGACTTGGTCAAGCATTAAAAAACCGGTTAAAGAACTTTTCTCTGCCGAACTTTTCCATTCCTTTGTTTCTGTTTATATTTTGAATAAAAATGTCAAGCCAAACGCAATAGCCGTCACAAGGTCTGCGTCTGCTATATTTGCCAGCACAGCTTTGTCCAGAACACTAACGCACTCGCAAGCGTTTGAAAAGACTTGGAACTTGTGGACGTTTGCCCAACCTAGGCAAGCATGTAAACGTAGCAATAGACATGTACATATAATATATAAATATTATCTTCTAACCTCAAAATAATTTTGTTTCCATATCTTTGACAAACTAGCGTAAATGAAAAAAATTGCTGTCGCCGGCGCAGAGCCCACCTGCAATTTAGTACACCTATGCAAAATAATTTGAAATCGAAACGTTGGATAGATGCGGTTTACGTGAGCTGTAGTAACTAGCAACACAAATATGAACGGAAAACAAAACCAGTACAAACCAATAAAGTTTTGGAGGCAAACGTAAATTAAAAAAGGATAAAAAATGTAAACGGGTTATTTTAGACAAACATGTTTGAAACAAAAGTTGTGTATTTTGGCCCGCTGAGTAATTTTTATACTCATTTTTACCAAAAATTGACCCCCAACCGAAATATTTCGCATGTTAGCAACATTTAACCCACCCGTGAAATCGTAAAAACGCATAATTTTATGGTAAACTATTTCAAACAATAGTTATACATATTGGCCCGATGAAATTTTTTATTTATATACACTTTATCCGAAAAACAACCGAAACCCAACAGAGATATTAGCGTTTTTAATTTCCTTTCACTCACCCCCTGTAGTGGTGTTATACCAAAATCTTTTCAACTCTTCCTTTTATGACTAAGAATGTATTTACAAATTTGGCGCCAATCGGTTTGGTCGGATAAATGAGCCCACAGACGGACAGACCAGCATCATTGAGATAACACTTGATTGGGACTCCTGATGTTTCAAAACGTGTATTTCCACAAAAAAAGTGGGAAGTCAATGCATGTCCACTCTTTTACTATGTAATTTAAGTGGTAAAATGATGCCAACAAGATTAGGTGTATCAGCTGAGGAAATTCCAGATAATCCTTTAAGTCCTTCTTAAAGTAAAATATTAAATTCCTCCAAACAATCTGCTGAAGTTTTCACATAAAAGTGTTGCCCTTATTCCTTTTGCAAATTACCTCGAATTTTTTTATGGTACATTTTTAGTGTTGATAATCATTATTTAAGAAAGGAATATTACTGTCTAAATATTTGAAATTTATTTGGCATCTTATTGTTTTAGAAGTATAAAATATTTCTTTCACTCGAAAGATTTTATGTAAATGTTGAGCAGTTTACAGAGAATATTCAATGATAAATTGTATCTGCTTTTTCTTTTTCAATTTCCCAAACCCATCTTTTGATTTCAAAATCCTCTGGTTATAGAAACGAACACTCCAAATGTTTAACGTATTGATAACAACAAGCGTATAAAAAAGACCTCTACAAAAATTCTCAGCTTCTTTCATTAAAATTGATCCATAGCCTTTTTTTCTATAACTCGTATCTACAACTACAGACTCTACGAAGCACGCTGTTCGAATACTTGGTATTATTGATAACTTAAGATGACCGATCAAAGTTTTATCCTTCAATAAAATCAATGAGGTTGGTAAATGATCACAAGATTGTTTTAAACTGTGTAACCGAGCTGTTTCAGATCTTTTCTTTTCTTGATTTATAATATTACAACAATCTATTATATATTCTGGATGTTTGTGGATAGGAACAACTTCCAAAGTCATCTGAAAACCAAAAAAAATCCTCTTCAAAGTTTTAGATTGTAATATAATTTTTTTCTCAGTTATAGAAATATGCGGTTTCGTTACATACTTGACAATTATGTCTATTTTTTTATCCACATTTATTAAAGTATCTACAGGGTGATTCATTAAGAATGTCCAGACTGTGATGAATCACCTTGTATTTTGTGAATATACCAAATGAACGACTGTGTATGTCTTTCAACCTATGCATCCAGTATTCCTTTATAAATATCTTCGCCATTACACTAAAGTTGTAATAAATGTTGCTATGTGGCCAAGGCCACAGGAGATTCCAAAAAAAGAAGATAGCCTAACGGCCTCTTCTAGAACTAACATCGAATTCATTGTCTTAATTATTAAGTCAATATATTTTGTTAAAGAAACTGTTGTGTGTTATTTATATTACATGGCGCAGTCTACGTGGTAATCAGAGTTGGAGTGCATAAAATATCCTTTAACGGTCAGGGTTGGAGTAGGGCTCTTGGGTCTAGCATACTTCCATACCTGATAAAATTTTTTTTTCACGGGAATGTATTGATGGATGATTACCTTTCATTTTAACCAAAATCAGTCATCCCCCACCCACCCCCTAAGGGCGGGGGTGGGGGTGACTTTGTAAAATAGTCGTAAAAATAAATTTTTTAATTCGGAATCAAATTCTACGTAATTTTTTACGTATACACCCAAAATTTCATTTTGATAACTTGTTTTTTTATAAAGTTATGCGAAAAAAATGTTATCAAAAAATTGATTATTCAGTGGTGTACAGCTCTCGGGTCTATCATACTTCCATACCTGATAAAAATTTTTTTTTCACGGGAATGTATTAATGGATGATTACCGTTCATTTTAACCTAAATCAGTCATCCCCCACCCACCCCCTAAGGGCGGGGGTGGGGGTGACTTTGTAAAATAGTCGTAAAAATAAATTTTTGAATTCGGAATCAAATTCTACGTAATTTTTTACGTATACACCCCAAATTTCATTTTGATAACTTGTTTTTTATAAAGTTATGCGGAAAAAATGTTATCAAAAAATTGATTATTCAGTGGTGTAGAGCTCTCGGGTCTAGCATACTTCCATATTTGATAGAAAAACAATTTTCGCGGGAATGTTTTGATGGATGATTATCTCTCATTTTAACCTAAATCAGTCATCCCCCACCCACCCCCTAAGGGGTGATGACTTGAGAAAAATTTCAAGTTTAAGATAAAATTATGAAAATTTAGGGCCGTACATAAAAAAATTCAAGGAAACCGATGACGTCGTTGGAATTTAATTTTTTCCAAATATAAGGGTAGCCACCCCCCAAAAAAACCGCCCCCGAAAGAGAATTTTTTATTTTGTGTATTTTTTTGAGATTTCACGCATTGTATATGCCCTATCCCGAAAATGAAGTCTCCATGTCTTCCCGTTTCTTATATAAACGAGGGACCCAAGATCCAGAATCGACGCGTTTTCTTAGAAATTTTGTCAAAGTCCATACGTGAGAAAAATTTCAAGTTCAAGATAAAATTATGAAACTTTGGGGCCGTACATAAAAAAATTCAAGGAAACCGATAACGTCGTTGGAATTTTAATTTTTCCTAAAATAAGGGTAGCCACACCCCCCAAAAAAACCGCCCCCGAAAGGGAATTTTTTATTTTGTGTATTTTTTTGAGATTTCACGCATCGTATATGCCCTATCCCGAAAATGAAGTCTCCATGTCTTCCCGTTTCTTATATAAACGGTTAAAATGAAAGGTAATCATCCATTAATACATTCCCGTGAAAAAAAATTTTTATCAGGTATGGAAGTATGCTAGACCCGAGAGCTGTACACCACTGAATAGTCAATTTTTTGATAACATTTTTTTCGCATAACTTTATAAAAAAACAAGTTATCAAAATGAAATTTTGGGTGTATACGTAAAAAATTACGTAGAATTTGATTCCGAATTAAAAAATTTATTTTTACGACTATTTTACAAAGTCACCCCCACCCCCGCCCTTAGGGGGTGGGTGATGGATGACTGATTTTGGTTAAAATGAAAGGTAATCATCCATCAATACATTCCCGTGAAAAAAAAATTTTTATCAGGTATGGAAGTATGCTAGACCCAAGAGCCCTACTCCAACCACGGTCAGTCCTATTTATTGTGGAAATCGTGTCTTACAAGTTGCCTCAAAACATAAAATAAGAATTATGTCTGATGTAAGACTTCCAGAGCCATTATCGTTTGAAGGCAATGTGGCAGAAAACTTTCGAAAGTTCAAACAGTCATTTGAAATTTATTTAATAGCAAGCGGCAAAGTTAAAAAGGAAGATAAAGTCAAAATCGCCTTGCTACTCAATCTTATGGGTGAGGAAGGTCTAGAAGTCTACAACACGTTAAAGTTGAACGAAGAAGACAAAGATGATTTCGATAAAGTAATGACCGAATTTGAAAAATATATGACCCCAAGAAAGAATGTTTATGAAATATTCCTATTTTATAATCGTAAACAGGATGAGGGTGAACCATTTGATCATTTTCTGACAGACCTTAAAAAACTTTCTAAAACCTGTGATTTTGGAGACTCTTGTGACTCAATGATTAGAGATAGAATTGTGTTTGGTATTCAAAGCTTAGAATTACAAGAAAGATTATTACATGCAGAGGATCTCACCTTAGATAAAGCAATTGATAAGTGTCGAGCGAATGAGCTAGCAAGAGCTCAGTTGAAGGAAGTACAAAGTCAAGAAGGAAAAGTGCAGGCTATCAGAAGCAAGAAAGTTATTAAGCAAAGTAGCAGATCTAGCAATGAAGATTATACCCACACTAAAAGTAGACATTTTGGAGGAAATCGAAGTGGAAATGCAACAGTGGACCCTCGAGTTGACCACAAAATTAACTTATTCAATTGCAGAAGTTGTGGTTTCACACATGGCCCAAGAAAGTGTCCTGCTTTTGGTAGAATGTGCAATATGGGTGAAAAATATGGACATTTTGAAAAAGTATGCCGCAGTCAGTATGTAAGGGAAATTTTTGGAAATGAAGAAAACCAGGATGAGGATATGGAAGAATACTTAGTGACCACTATAATGGTAAATGAAGTTACACATAAAAATGAGTGGATTGAAAAAGTAAGCATAGATGAACAGAATATTAATTTTAAAGTTGATACAGGTTCACAGGTAAACATTATTCCTTTAAATATATTGCAAAAAATTCAGAATCAAAAATTTTTTATTTGTAAATCTAAGATTGTTTTAGAAACTTATGGTGGATTTAAAATTTCACCATTAGGTACTGTCAATCTAGACTGTACGTTTAATAATCAGATATGTAAATTAAAATTTGTAGTTGTTAAAGAAAAATCAATGCCTATTCTTGGATTAAAGTCATGTCTTGATTCAAATATTTTTGCTAAAGTTAATGTGGTTAATTTATGTCAAAGTAAGGATGAATTTGTTAAAAATAACATAGATGTTTTTGATGGACTTGGTAAATTTCAAAAGAAATGCAAACTACTATTAAAAAATGGGTCACAACCTGTTGCTAGGGCACCTCGAAGGGTACCTCTGTCACTTAAAACTCGTTTAAAGAATCATTTAAATGATTTAGTCAATCGTGGAATAATTGCAAAGTGTGAAGGTCCTACTGAATGGCTTAGCAATTTGGTTATAGTGGAAAAAAATGACAAATCACTTAGACTTTGCTTAGATCCTAAAGATCTTAATTCTGCTTTAGAAAGAGAGTTTTGTGAAATACCAACGTTGACTGATATATGTGCTAAATTAAAAAATAAGTCTTGTTTTACAGTGTTGGATTTTAAAGAGGGGTTCTATCAAGTCGAACTTGATAATGAATCAAGTAAATTATGCGCTTTTGGAACTCTCTTCGGAGCCTATAAATTTTTACGTTTGCCATTTGGGCTAAATTGTGCTCCAGAATTTTTTCAGAAAATAAATAACGATAACTTTGGTGATATTCCTGGGGTGATAGTTTACTTTGATGACTTACTAATATCAGCTGATAGCTTGGAAGTCCATGATCAAATTTTAATTAAGGTTATTGAGAGAGCTAGAAATGTTGGAGTAAAATTTAATCGTAATAAAATTCAATACAGGGTAAAAGAAGTTAAATATTTAGGTAATATATTTGACAAACATGGTATGAGGCCAGATGATGATAAGATCAGAGCAATTATGGAGCTAGAGGAGCCAAAAAATAGAAAGGAATTACAGTGCATGTTAGGTATGATCAATTATCTTAGAAGCTACATACCAAATTTGTCAGATATATCTGCTCCTTTGCGAAGTTTACTTAAAAAAAATTCTACATTTTTATGGACAAAAACTCATTCAGACTCGTTCAATTTAATAAAAAAACTAATTAGTTCTCCTCCGGTTTTGGTTAGTTTTGATGAAGACAAGCCTATTGTAATACAAACTGACTCTAGTAAGAGTGGTGTAGGCTGTGTACTTTTACAAAATGATAGACCAGTTGCTTTTGCTTCTTGTGCGCTCACTGACTGTGAGACTAGGTTTAGTCAGATAGAAAAAGAGTTTAATGCCATACTTTTCTCTTGTACAAAATTTCATAATTATATTTATGGTAGACATGTTTTAATTCACACAGACCATAAACCCCTGACATCTATAATGAAAAAGGAGTCGCAGAGGTAAGTTCCCCTAGACGTCAACGAATGAAAGTGAAGTTTCTCAAATATGATATAGATGTTCAATACAAACCAGGAAAGGAAATGTTGATAGCAGACCTGCTATCACGAAATTACATTAAACAAGCATCGGGTGATGATAAGTTTATTACTGAAATAGTTCATTCCCTAAATGTTACTAAGGAGAGACTAGTAAACTTTCAAGAGGAAACTAAGAAAGATGTTGAGCTGAATAGATTAAAAGATATGTGTTTGACGGGTTGGCCTAACGACATAACAAAAGTTCCTGATCTGATAAAAAAATATTTCAAGGACCGAAATGACATTTATTTATTAGATGATCTCATTTTTTATGGTGACCGAATAATCATACCAAAATCTTTAAGACCAAAGATGTTAGCTCAACTTCATGAAAATCATTATGGAATATCAAAGACACGACAAAGAGCTAAATCAATAATGTATTGGCCAAATATGAATCAAGATATCTTAGATCACATAAAGAAATGTGTTGTTACTTGTGAAAGACTGCAAAAAAGTAATGCTAAAGAGCCTTTAGTTTTAAGGGATTTACCTGACTTGCCATTTCAACAATTAGCAAGTGATATTTTGGACTTTGCTGGACTTAGTTATTATAGATTATTTTTCAAAGTGGCTGGAGGTAAATCCTTTAAAAAATAAAAATTCCACATCTGTGGTCAATGCTTTTAAATCAGTTTTTGCTACACATGGCATACCACTAGAGATTGTCGCTGATAATATGCCGTTCAATTCTTTTGAATGCAAAGAATTTGCTCAAAGCTGGAACTTTAAATTTAATACATCAAGTCCGCATTACCCTAGATCTAATGGTCTTGCAGAAAGAGCTGTTCAAATAGCGAAGAATATGTTGAGAAAATGCGATAGTTTGGAAGTTGCCCTATTGGAGTACAGAAACACACCAATTTCTGGATCTAACAAGTCGTCTGCACAACTTCTAAATAACAGATGCATGTGTACAAAATTGCTGATTAAAAATAGTTTATTAAAACCAGAAGTGATAGATCATGGAAAGGAGAAAGAAAAAATAGAGAATAAAAGGCGGCTATATAAACATTATTATGACAGAACTATAGTCAGAAGAGATGATTTTCAGGAAGGGGATAATGTGGTCGGTAAGGAAGGAAAGCAGTGGCAACCTGCTAAAGTTGTGGAGAAGTTACAAGAGCCAAGGTCTTATATTGTACAAAAAGAAAATGGTAATAAAGTGAGACGAAATAGTTTCCACTTAAGACACTCTGTTAATGAACCTATGACTCGTTTACATGCTCTTCCCGAAGATTCAGTAACTCCTGCCCCAAATGGAATTGAATCGGAATCTAAAATTAAAGGTAAGGAAAGTCTGACTAACTTTTCTGAAGCCTTGTCCCACAGCAGACCAGTAGTGACACAGACCAAAAGCAAAAGGGTTATAAAAGCTCCTTCCCGTTTCCAAGATTATAAAATGGACTAATTTGTTTTGTTATTCTTTTGCTAATCTTGTTTGTAGTTCAAAGCTATTTTGTTAAAGGGAAAGATGTAATAAATGTTGCTATGTGGCCAAGGCCACAGGAGATTCCAAAAAAAGAAGATAGCCTAACGGCCTCTTCTAGAACTGTTGACTGTAACATCGAATTCATTGTCTTAATTATTAAGTCAATATATTTTGTTAAAGAAACTGTTGTGTGTTATTTATATTACAAAGTAAACACGTTTATTTCATTGTATCCAAATAAAATAAAAAGTGTGTGTTTTGCAGACAATAACGACCCTCGTGAATTAGACTAATAGTGATATGTATAGTAAACTTAAATAAAATTAGTTCACTACTGATCTGTCGAGAAATTTACTTCCAGAAAGTATTAAAAATACCAAAATATAAAAAGTAATACGTTGAATAACTTACTGCTTCAATATTTTATGCAAGTGTATATTTATTTTCTTTTACGTTTGAAAATATGTACAGCTTATTTTAGATGAGCATGAACTAGTCTAACCTCAAAATAATTTTCAGTGAAGTGACTGAAGTGTTCATTTGGCACTCTACGAAAACATCCTGATTTCTGATTGATTGAAGTGGTTCTCAGAGGACAAACAGAAGAGTTGGGTTGTGTCGGGGATGTTCTGTGGTTGTGTAATACAAGACCATGACCCGCACAACACAAAAATGGCGGCTGGAAGACAAGCAATTACAAAGTAAACATATAAAATTCCGTGCAGAGAAAGCAAAATTTCTTATTCATGGTGATTTAGAGTGGCAAACAACATTTAGTGACTCGATTTGTTTCCATAATAATACTATCCATGTCTGCAAACACAATGTTGGACTTATAAAATATTGCTGGATGAACATATATCCAGATGAAGCTGCCCCATACAAAGTTAAAATATCCAAAATTAATGGAGTTTATCCATTTTCAGTAAAGAGAAACCTGTAAATAACATAATGAATATTTATGTTTGTTGTAAACAGAGTAGAAATACAGAACAAAGTAGCAATATCATTTTGTAAAAGCTACAATGCATTCTAATCAACTTGAAACAATAAAATTAGTAGATATTAAACAAAAACTAAGATTCTGTTGAATCTGAGAAATACCGTAAGATCGTTCTTATGCTTATTTTTCCATTTATTTTGGTATGGTTAATAATTAAAAACCTACTTAATTTCTTCAAGATAAAGGAAACTATACAATGGTTTAGTTTTTTTAGAGTTTAAAAATGTATTCATTTACAATCATTTATGTTATCCCTATGTACATGTGCATCTAAAATATATGTTACAACAATATAGGCCGATGGTCAGGCAATTTTAGATCCACTTGCGTGCGTCTGTAGTATAATTTAGCTCCTGGCTGAAGCATAATCCAATTGTTTTCAGTGATGAAGTAACTTTGTCCCTAGTATAAAAATATGACTCCCAAGCTTTTTCAACTAGTATGTCCCTGAAAAGCAGCTAAAAAACAGGGTTTCAAAATCGAACAGAGAGTTAGTTTATTCGAGACAGCAACATGGCAGATGTTGATTATATGCGGTATTTACACGGATATAGGAAAATAAAATGGTTGCCAGCGTGACTATTTACGTTGGTTACATTGAGTTTACCAAAAATTACTAAGCTGCTGACACTGAATAAGTCAAAACAATGAAATTGTTGATTGAATTATTTATTAGTTTTCTGTTTGTTTTTCAAAATACTAACAGATGTTTATATAGTAATTTAAAACGAAGCATAGTATCATGGTTGTTTTTATTAAATCAACCGCTTTTTCAAGAAAATAAACCACCCTGACCACCCCCTATTAAATGCAGAAGAATACGAACATAACGTGACACTCCTCAAAGCCCCCAAACACAACACACCCCCATCACACACATCCAAAACAACCCACTCTCTATCAACTTCATCCCTTCAATTTCATCAAAACCAACCTCCTCAGAACAAACTCCCGAACGACAACGCACACACACTTCCTACATATCACCCACCAGGACTTACGCTTCCTCCGTAAGATCCCAATCCCCCACACCCTCAGCCATCCGCCAACCCCCCGTCCCCGACGAAGATGGATTCACTCTCGTCGGTAAGACCAAATCCCGGCCTACAACACCAAACCCTACCAACAATTCCACAACAACAACTCTACACAAACCATAAACTTCCGAAATCTCCCAACCCAATATTCTACACAAAAATCCCTATTCACACTTCTCAACACCTTAGAACTCCTAAATGGCCACATCCTATTTTTTAAAGTTAATTTCAATCGCACCGCTCTACTCAAAACGTCCTCCCCAAAGTCAGTCTCAACATCAACGTCCTCAACTACACCGAACGTCCACCCCGTCCAGCAAACAAAACCCTCATACCCACCTACTCTTTCGTCTGCAGAAATGTAGACGCATCGATCAGTTCCGAAGAATTTGAAGAAATTCTTCACGATCTACAAATTCCATTCCTCAAAACTTGGCGAATCATCACCAAGTCCACTAATAAGCCCACTTCGATGTTTCGCATCGTCACCACCTCCGAAGTCCATTACCACCAGACCCTCACCTCAGCGGGCTTCTTGCAACTGCCGATAATTACGCAATTGTCGCTGTCAAACGCAGGTTTCGTATTCTCGAAGAAGCAACTGCGACCGCGATCGCAATTTATCTGTTAACTGCCTCTAGTGAGTAATTGGTTAATTAAAAAAGTGCATTGTTCAGTTGTTCATGTGAAAAATACGTATTCTGTGAGCAATTTTTTAGCAATTACAACGCGATTGCAACTGTTGAAAAGCAATCACAATTATAGTAGTTGTGGTTCAGTTGTTTGATAATTAAATCAAGCTTTCTTAATAGAAATAGAAGATAAGTAATAAATTATAACATTCTGTCAATAATAAACATGTTTTATTTGTACAAATAGTAATTTAGTGGGCTTACTAACTGCCCTCAGAAAAGTGGACACAACTACCTAATATTTAATAACAATTACTTACCACCGTAATAAAAGAAATAATAGTTATTATTTGTTTTTACGTATTTAGTAATGGCTCGTGCATTCTGGCAAGATCATTCCATTCTTTTTCAATGGTCTTCTTAGATCTTGCTCCTCTGGCCAGATTAGGATGACTACTTAAATAGTCCAGCAACTCTTCCAACTGGCTATTGGAAACTCTGTGTACTCCCATTTTCTGTATGTACGTCAAAAACAATTAATAGTAGCAGTACCCATTCTGAAATTATTTTATTCACCTTTTTTTTAAACAAATCAACTAAAAAAGTATTTGGAAACCCATTTTCAACTGCTTTTAGTTATGTAAAGAATTGTTTCGTACAGAATAATTTATTTAAATTTTGTGTTCAATTTCAGTAATGATGATTTTTCGACGCTTCCTTGGTTTTTTATGCATATTAAACATTTTTTAAATTTGTTTTTGTTCATCAGCTGGTTTTACAGACAATTTATAGTTACCCGATTGCAAGTGGCGCTAGTTTCATGACGTAAAAGTGCATCTTGACAGCAACCAGCAATTGCGACGCGACTACCTTACAGAATACCAAATTTTGCGACTGATTGTGCGACCGTTGTGCAATGGTTGCTAGTTGCAAAATAATTGTTGTTTTTACAGAATAAGCCCGCCGGCCTCTCATTTCATGGTCTCCCACATCAGTGCGAGCCATCCAACGCCAATCCGCTACCCCCAGTCCCTAAATATTGCAGTCGATGCACACAAACCGGACATTCCTCCGTATCTTGTCGGTCTAAACCCGACATGCCCTTTTTGCGGCCAAACAAGCCACCGTCCCGAAAATTGCCCTGAGTCCGGAACCCCCAAATGTACAAATTGCGGTGATCCTCACCCCGCCTTCCACCTTTGCTGCCCCCACAGGCTATCGACACCCAAAACCCCTCAAGAAACCGCTCCAATCACTCTTGAAAAACCACCAGTTCCTTACGATCTTTCAACTGACACCAAAATCTTAATTGAAATTCTCACTGTCACTCTAATGAACGCCATCCCCAACTCAAGGGAAGTCATAGCCGACACTCTTCGTCACTTAATTCCATCCATACATCGACACCACTGCTCTATAACAAACATACGCAGGCGTGCTCACTTTGCTTTCACTCCCATCAGGAGCGAAAGCGATTCTTCTTGATCCGCGAGCCCCATCCACCCTGTCGGCGCTGCAGGTTTTTCACGTTTTTTCCTGTAGCATAGTGAATTTATTCGCTAGCGAAATAGGCCGACGTACGACGAGTTTTTTGGATTTACTTGATTACGATACCAGATATCCACTCAATTCAACATTTTAATCAGTAATTTAAAAAAAATTATATTTCAACATTTTAACCACCTCACCACAGACAGCATATACCTAACTAAACTAAATTCCTCTCCTCGAACTCGAAAAAGCCAGTCGTCACCACCTGACATCTTCCACTCGCCTTTCAATGTCTCCTAGTCACTTTTCAAACGAATTCGAAATAAAATTCAAAAATCCTAAAATCATTCCTAACTTTTCTTATTAACTCTCAAGACATCGGAGACACCCAATTCCAATAACATTTTCAAATTTCCAATAATTTTTAACACCCACCTCATCTTCTCTTAACTATCCGCAACGCAACGTGGTTCGTATTATTCATTTCCGACCTTTACTAGTCACTTTTAAATTCCCCATCCTATACACTTCTAAAACCACGTTCTCACAAAAATCATCCAATTTCGCAGCTGATTGTTCTTGCCTCTCTTTCCGGTTGATTTCTGGCAGAAAAACACCCCCCAACTTAAAAAATCTTCGAACTTCTCTCTCTATTTTTTTATATTTTATTAACAACTGTATAGTAGGGATCTGAAATAATAAAAAATAAAACTTGCATTAAGTAAAAAAATACATATTGACATTTCAAAGCAACTTCTGAATATATTGAATATATTACCATATAAACTTAATTCTAATACATTTATTTAAAACAGGAAAATACCAAAGATTGTATAGTTAAGGTTTTTATTGACTTTTATCCAATATTAATTTTGCATATTTGCTCATTACACATGTTTTTTTCCACTTTGAGAATGATATAATAGGCCGCCTCTAGATTTCCTGTAAATTAATTTGAAAGATGCATCATCTTCATACCCTGAATGATCAAAGTACCTCACAACAAACACCGCAAGACATTCTAATGATCGACAATCCCCGAAACATTGCTGCAATGCAGCTTTTATCATAGGCAAAGTATTTAATTCGGTTAATGAACCGACTAAAATATTAGCCTTATCAACTAATTTTAATTGAATAACCTTAATTATATAAATAATTCTGAATCGTTTGGTCATTCGTAGTATAGCAAAGCGGGTTCTGGGGCGGAAATCGGCCATGTTGGATTTCGTAACCAAATCGGCGCACGCACCGGAAGTGACATCCATCTTGTGTGTTCTGTGCGTCTTCTCTCATGTGCTCTATGTCATCCATCTTGTGTTCTGTGGTATCTGGTCAGAATATTTTTTCAATTTTGTAATAACACAAATATTTTTTTTAACAAGGAACATATTCATGTTTGCACATTGTATGAGCAAAGGTGTATTGAAAAATGTCGAAAAAAGCGGACGATCATTAACCAAATTTTATGCTATTAAATTAAACGTCCTGATGGTCTAGCGGTATAGTTATATACTTGGAATGAGGGAGTCACGGGTTCGATCTCCAGTCGGAACAAAATATTTTTTCAATTTTATAAATTGGATAAATACGTTGCTACGTCACACACGTGGGAGATGGACAAGATGGATGACACACGACCACACAAAATAGACGTAGAACATATGAGAGAAGTCGTGCACATCGCAGAACACGAGATGGATGATACATGACGTCACCGTCGCGCCAACGACACATTCGAATCACCCGCCAACGACAGCAGCGCCACCGTCTCGCCATCTAGCAGACATTTTACGAAGTAGTGTTCCAGAAACGGCTTAGTGTATCTAGACATTATGGTCAAAATAAATTTTAAGAAAAACGCATTTTAGTTTAAGGGGAAAAATAGGGGAATTTAATTTTATATGATCAGGGAAAATGTAGGCATGTTTTTGTGTCGATAGGGATGCCTCTTATGAAAGGATACCATCACTGATTTACTGAGGCGTGTTTCGGTCAACATGGCCGATTGCAGTATTTTATACTTTTATTTTCCTGAAAGTCTTGTAAATGTATATTTAAACTATGTAATTTTTCAGAATCCTTTCACCACATATTTTTCTCTAAAACCATTTACTTTTTGATTCCTTAGTACTGTCATCGTGCCTATTAATGTCTTCTTCCGTTGTGAACAATCTTACTTTCAAATATACACTATTTAGGGGCTTTTGTGATTGTTTTGTCCGTGTAAATAAACACACATGGATTATTTTACGTCGATAAATTAACTCCAATGTTAAAATGTCATATACCTGGAAATGTTATTGTCACTTTGCCATCGATAAAAAAGGTGCATCCTTTTTTATCGCGATAAAAACTTCTCTTCCTCAATATCTAGTAAGCGGACGTCACTTTTACACAATGACAATGAGTCGCAATTATTGTTGTTGTTCATCCATATATTCTGTCGTTAATTTATCTTGCCAAAAAACACTCGAGCTTTTCTTTTATTAGATAAATTCCTCTTTGACTCAAAGTTTTGCCAATCACTAAATTTGCTCGAAAAACTGACATTAGATAAAATCGCTCCACCTTCGGTGTCGCGATTTTATCATGTCAGTTTTTCTCGTAAAATTAGTGATTGGCAAAACTGTTTCGTTGCAAAGAGAAATTTATCCGATAAAAAAAAAGCTCTTGTGTTTTTACTGTTGATGAATTGTTTACATTATGTTTCATCGCAGCTATTTGGATCTGAAGCTACGTCCACACCGAAAGCAGCACATATAAACCTCATGTGTATGTTCCTGAAACTTGTTTCTGAATGTTGCCAAAAGTTCACTTAAGTTTCTAATTGTTTACGGTTGCAGCAACAAAAGTTACTTGTTTCCATATTTCCATATTTAGCGGCAAGGATCAAAGGAAATAGAGAAACATTGGTAAACACGATGTTGCTTGATCCCAAAACTCGAAACTTGTGTCGTGAAGCCGTTGCGTCGTTGCCGAAAACATAAACTTAAGTTGACTTGATTAGTCAGTTTTAATAATAAAAATTAATCATAAATAAATAATTCAGTAATAATAAAAAACATGCCGTTTAAATGGACAACAGAAAATATAATATGTTTAATTGAATTATACCGGAATGCCGAGTGCTTGTGGAATCCACGGGATAAAGACTATAAAGACCGTCACTGAAAACAGAATTTGATGGTGGAGATATGTAATGAGATTGGCGATGGTGTTAGTGTTGATGAAGTTAAAAGAAAAAGAAAAAACTTGTTGGCACAGTTGTACAGAGAAAAAAAATATGGCATATATCAGGAATCGGGCGCTGGAGCATATTTTGTTTGAAAATTAATAGTTTGCATACAAGCGCCTACAATTTCTATCAGACAAAAATGCAGTTCGCCGTTGCGCCGAAAAAGGAATAGTAAGTATTATTTTTCACTAAAATAACAATATTATTTTAATAGTCCTTTTGCCATGGTGATACATACAAATCTGCGTGCTCTTGTCGAACTTTTTTAGCTTCAGTTGACGAATTACGAGCTTATTTCAGTAATGACATCAAATGATCCATTTACATCGTTTCTCCCTGTACAGGGTATCGATTTACCAGTATCTTTGTCTTCAGTATCAAATTTACCGGATGGAGCCTAAGTTTATTTTGAAAGCTGACTACGTTTCAAAATAAACAGTTTTAAAGATTAAAACTAACTTTTCCGGATATGTAACAGGCCCTGAACAATATTCTATCATAAAATTGTCACTTGTATACACTTCGTGGAATGAATGGTGCTAACTAACTGAAATTTCTCCAAAAATAACCAGTCAGCTGAAAATCAATAGAGTACATCTGTGAGACACCTTGAAAAATATCCAATTACAAAATTGGTCACATGTGTACACTCCGGAGGCTGTATCGTGCTAGCTGGTTAATCCATAATTAAAAGAGGCTCGACGTAATTCAAACTAATGAACTACAAGCAGCAATTCCATAGGCACTGGTTAGGGTGATATAAGGTTAAAAATTAAAACACTATAATTACACTATATGATTTACTTGTTACACATACATAACTCTTACTTTGACTCGCTATTACAGTACATTCAAGATAATTTAAAAACTATATATTAGTTGTGACAAATCACCCACACACGATGATGCCGAGCAACTCCAACTGACTGCTGGGGAGGGGCCTGTCATGAGTAAGGTTGCCAACCGCGACAAGGTGACAACTCACATATGAAAATGAGAAGGCAATCTGAACATACTGCCCCCCGGTTGATCACTTTGTGAATCAATAAACACACGTGCCACTACAACACAATCAAAGAGGTTTAACAAGAGATTAATGCACTACATAACTAGAAATACAAATGCTTACATATTTTAACGTGATTGTTTACATGGTAGCGAAATGGTCATTACAAGCTAAATCTAAAAATACAGAACCATTTTAATAATATTATTTAACATGAATGTAATCAGTTTTGTTCATTAATTCCTCAGCAAAGGTAAATTATATTTATTAGTGTACACAAGAAATACAAATTAACAAAAGTTTTTATACAAACCATAATGCAAAGAGAAATTATGTACTTATGAAATGAATTTATTAAAACAACAGATTTATTGTAACATTTGAACCCAAAAGATTTATTTACAATTAAAGTTTATGTACAAAGGTATACCAATTATGTATCTGCTAATGATAAAGGACACAACTTTGTAATGTTCCTGGTATATATGCCATCCTTGGTTTTAATTTTTACTAGTCTGATTTTATTATCTTTACTAGGTATAAGTTCAGTTACCCTAGCTAGAGGCCACTGTAAGGGTTTTGTCTGCTCATCTTTTACTAGTACCAGATCATTAAGTTTAATATTTTCTTGTGGAGTGTACCATTTGGGTCTGTTTTGAAACTGATTCAAGTAATCCACTGACCAGCGCTTCCAAAATAACTGCTGAACACGAGTACATCGTTGCCAACGAGTTAGACGGTTTTCTTGAATTTCAGAAACATCTCTTTCTGGGAAAGAGGTTAAACTGTCACCTATTAAAAAGTGACCAGCTGTTAACACTTGCAAATCAGATGAGTCATGTGACAGGGGGGTGATTGGTCTAGAATTTAACATAGCCTCAATTTGACTGAGAATTGTATATAGTTCTGCAAATGAAAATTTAGAGTTACTAATGAGTCTATGTAAATGGTATTTTGTGGATTTTATTGCGCTCTCCCAAATACCTCCCCAATGTGGACTTAATGGTGGTATAAACTTCCAACTTATTTCTTTGGGAGATAGAAAATTCTGAATTTATCTTGTTTTTTGAAGAATAAGTAAAGCTCACGCAACTGATTTCTGGCCCCTAAAAAGTTACTACCATTGTCACTGTAAATAGTATGGGGCGAACCTCTGCGTGCTATAAATCGTTTTAAGCACAGTAAAAAAGCTTCAGTTGATAAGTCTGAAACGAGCTCTATGTGAACCGCTTTGGTGACCATACATATAAATACAGATATATAACATTTTGTTATTGGTGCCTTTCTGAGGTTCGAAGATTTTATAAAGAATAGACCGCTGAAATCCAGCCCTGTATTGGAAAAAGGTCTAGCAGGTTTGGTTCTTACTAGTGGCAAATCTGACATTATTTGACTAAATGGTCGAGTTTTGAATTTATAACAAACCAAACATTTTTGAGAAAGTCTTTTGACTTCACGTAAACCTCCTAAAGGCCAAAACCTAAGGCGGAAATGAGATAAGACTGTCTGTGGACCTGCATGTCCGAGAATTATGTGTTCATTTTGTAACATAAGATTAACAAGTGCATTTTTAGAAGGGAGTAGTATTGGATGCTTCTGCTCATATGGCAACATTGCAAATGACAATCTGCCTTCAACACGAAGAATACCAAAATTGTCAATAAATGGGTTCAATTTGCGTATTTCTTTCCTAGAGATACATTTGCCTGATTGTAATTCCTTTAGTTCAGACGAAAAGGCTTTTCTTTGAATAGTTTTGACTATAAATAGCATTGAATTTTTAAGTTCATCTAAGGTCAATGAACCTGACACTTTAAGAGAATATCTTGAGAATAATTGATCTATCCAAGATTCCTCTACTAAATGTAAAGCTAGAGCTATTGAACTATGACCACAAATCAATACTGAAAAATGATAATTTATTTTCAAAAATTTGAAGAGTTTTTTGTAATAATTGAGAGAGTAGTAAACAACTACAAAGTTCTAAACGGGGTAAAGTGGTGGTTTTAATGGGAGCTATGCGACTCTTAGAGGCTACTAAATGGCAACTTACAGTGTTGTCAGGATAAATAGCTCTTAAATAAATACAAGCCCCATATGCTTTCATGCTGCTATCACAAAATCTTTGAATATCTACTTTTGCAAATTGGGGATGATCTAAAATATAGTGAGGTATTTTTAATTGTTTTAGAACAGGGAGAATATTATAGAAATTTGACCACTCGTTAAGAAGTTCAGGTGAGTGTGTCATCCCAGTCTATGTTATTTAACCATACCTGTTGCATAATTTTCTTGGCATTTACCAGAATCGGACCTGCCCAACCTACGGGGTCATACATCATTGAGATTTTGCTTAAAACTACTCTTTTTGTGATGTTAGTTGTACTACTTATAGGAGATATATCCGGGATAGAAAGAGAAAAATCATCTTTGAGTTCCAAATAATTCCTAGTACTTTATTAGGGGTATCTTCAAGAAAAATATGTTGAGCTTGTGGTAAGTCACCTAGTTCAGATAAAAAGAGTTGAGAGTTGGAATTCCATTTGTGGAGAGGGAAATTGGCTGAATTTAACAATAAGTTAATTCGAGTATACAAATTTCTTAAATCTTCAAGAGAGTCTGTTCCGGAGAGAATGTCATCGACATATGTTTGTTCTAAGAGAGCTTTACTGGCTAAATTTAAATGGGGGTTAGAGGTCGCTAACCAGTTTAGAACTCTAGTAGCAAGAAACGGTGCACTGTTGGTGCCATAACTGTCAATAGTTCAATACACTGTAAGGGTTCATTAACAGAATTTCTCCATAAAATATTTTGTAAGAATGTTTGAGAGGGGTTTATCCTTATTTGTCTATACATTTTCTGTATATCACATGTCAAAGTATATTTAAAACTCCTAAATCTACACAGAATATCAAAAAAAGTTCTGGTTGCACTGTAAACCCTTTGTGCATTGTATCATTCAAAGAAATACCGCTAGATGTTTTTCCACTTCCATTAAATACTGTTCTAAGTTTAGTGGTAGAGTGATAATTTCTGATTACAGGATGATGACAAAAAAATATTTATTTTCAGAATGTTCATTTTTTAAACTAAGAGGGATTATCTGTGCATGTCCAAGTGAGACATATTCATCTATAAATGCTTTATATTGCACAAACAGTTAATTATTTCTAATAAATTTCTTTTCTAGAGATAAAAATAGTATGAAGTACCTAATTTCAAATATTCAGTGGGGCTTTTCAGAGGTAAATTTATTTGAATATTTCCCGAAGTTAACTGAGTGGTGGTAGCTAAAAATTCATTTTCTACAATTTGTTCATATGGGGATAATATTTTATCAGTGTAGGGGAGATTCTCAATAGTCCAAAAATTTTCGATTTTTTGTTCTAGAGAAGTTTGTGTGAAAAAACATGAGTCTTCGGATGATGAGGTTAAATAGGTGTTTGCAAAATTACAAACTACTTGAGAGGGTATAGGTCCACCAATGACATATCCTAATTCAGTGTTTATTAATGTCAAAAATTTATGTTGTAGTCTAATAATTTCACCACACACGAGCGAGTAATAGGCATCTGCCCCTAGTAACAGATCAATATCAGAAGGTATATTGAAATTAGGGTCTGCCAAACAAACATTTAGAGGTATTTCTATTTTTTGTTTTACTAAACGGAGATGCGGCAATTTTCTAGTTATCTGTTTTAGTACAGAGCAAGTAATGTCTAAATGAAATGAATGATTTATATTAGAGAATATTTTTAACGAAACAGTTTTATTTGAACTTGTACTAGTGCCATTTACACCTGAGATGGATATATTTTGAGGGTATGTGGGGTAATTCAACTGTTTCACGAGATTTTCAGAAATAAGAGAAATTGTGCTACCAGAATCTAAGATAGCTTTTACTAGTAGAGGTTTATTGTTTGAGGTAAATACCATAACCATTGCAGTTGCCAAGAGAATTTCTCCACTAGGGGTTAGTGTAGTGAGTGTGGTTTGTTCATTTGATTATCATAATGAATTATTAGAAGACTGCCTTCTTAAACTGTTACTAGGATGATTACTGGTTAATGAATTATTTCGGGGGTAGTTATGCACTGAGTGACTAGTAGGGTTTCTATTCATCTGGGAAAGACGATCATTATTTCTATTATTTATGATAGTGCTATAAATTTGATTAGGTTGTTGAACACTTTGGAGAGATTGTTGGTTATAAACTGGAGAATTGGAATTATTTCTATAATTGTCACTTAAATGTCTTCTGGGTATAGATGAAGATACATCTGCACTATTGCTATGTTGCCTAAAGTTGTAATTATTTCTTGAGTTATTTACCTGCCTATTATGATTGTTATAGCTCTGAACCTGGTTATTGCTTGATGATGTACATATCAAAGTATTATGCTTCTGTTGGCATAAATTACAACTATGCAAGTTGCAATTGTTAACAAGATGAGAGTGGCTAAAACAATTTAAGCAAAGTTTATTACTCTTTACAAATCCATATTTTTCTTCCTGAGGTAAATATTTGAATTTAAAACAAGAGTAAATCGAATGATTTTCTAAATTACAAAACACATATTTTTTCTTATGTAACTGGTCATTACTGCCATATCTAACAGGTGTCGACTGTACATGATGTACCAACTTATGAGACTTATTGTTTTGGTTTTTAATATTGTTCGAACTACATAACTCAGGTAAATACATGCTTTCTAATGCTAAACAACGTGATTCTGAGAAGTTTACAAATTCAGTGAATGTGGGAAAATTCGTGGGATCTGCTTTTGAACATTTATCTAATTCATATACTTTTCGTGTGCTCAAATCAAGCTTTTGAAGTAAAATAAAAATAAGCATAAGATCCCAGTGTTCAATAGGTACTGCTAGATTTATTAATGCTTCAGTATTTTGCTTAATTTTAGTTAAAACATCTCTCAGAACTCTCTAGAATTTTACTAATATGTGCAAATATAGTTAACACATTTTGATCATATCTTTTTGTTAGAGTGTCAATGGCTATTTGTAGATTATCATCAATTAATTGCAAGTTTTCTATTAACTTAGATGGCTCATTAACCAGGTAACTTTTTAAATAAATTAATTTTTGTACATTACTAAGGTCATCATTGTTTAAAATTAGCGTTTTATAAATTTGAAAGAAAGAATTCCATTCAGTTAACTGACCTGTAAATAATGGAACTTCAACATAGGGTAGTCTAACCTTTGGGCTAATACTAGGAACATTTTGCACAATAATTTGTTGTTGTCCTTGTGAAGGATTATTTATTTGAGGGGTTAATTCTTTTATTTTTCTGCGCAATTTGGACAAAACTGAGTAATATAAATTTTCAAAGTCATCTCGATCAACTTCTTCATCTACATCAATTCCTTCTATCTGTGTTTGAACTACATTATATTCAGAATAAGTTTTCTTCCCTTGTGACAAATTCATAGCATTCTGTTACTGACTGAGCAGATCTTTTAAGCCAGTTATCAATGCGTGTTAGAATAGACTTCTGTGCACTGCGCTTATGATTCAGTAACTCAAGTTCTGCCATTTTATAACGATAGAATATTTTACTATTAGAATTACAAATACTTACAAGTTTTATCAAATAAGGGTTTGCTTGTTTGAGCCAAAAAACATCGGTTATGGCACACATAGATAAGACAATATTCATGACACACAGGCACACTAGTCAATAGCCGCGACTAATTGTAGCCCCAAATGAAATACACTGTTGCCGATAATTGCAGTGCTTTGGGCACAGAACAGTATTAGTTTTCTGTGCTATGAAGTTTGGTAAATTCAAAAAGATTATATACGTTGCGTATATAAAAGTTATCTATGTTATGTTGAATACTGTGTGTTACTCATTTTTTGGCTTGCTTTTGGTTATAGTAAAGATATTCTTTGGTAAATAGGAAGCCAGTACCAGCAGTAATTATTTTTTGGCATCTTCGTATCTTATAGTTTTGGACATTTGTAGGCTGGTGCATCGACATAATTATGTCTACTTCTTCAAATTTATTGTGTTGCGTGTGTGAAAAAGTGTTTTCGACAAAAGGAAATCTAAATAAACACGAGAAAAAGCATCAGACTGACAGTATAAAAGTTATTAATAATCCCACAGGTATCTAACTAAATCATCGGTTTTTGTTGAATAATTTTAAATAATTTGTTGTTGTTTTAGGTGTTAACTTTGACGAGGCCTTGTTTAAATGTTTTGAAGGATGTGAGCTATCCTTTAAAAGCAGTAAGAATCTGCGACAGCATTTAATTTTAAAACATGATTTTAATTTTGTGGAGGACCAGATTGACTTTGAAAGATTTGAAGGTAGGTAATATGTATTGGTTAGTTTTAAAAGTATGTTGTAGTAGTATAAGTATTGCAGTGTGATATACTCTCTAGGAATAGGTGCGTGACTTATTCTTCAGCATTAACTTGAAACAGCAATTTTGTATGTACTTTTTGGGTTACAGTTCCAGATGTATATATATATATATATATATATATATATATATATATATATATATATATATATACTATAAGCTGTTATTCATGAGATTATTGAATTCAATGTATATTTGCCTCTACCTTTCTGTTAAGGAATCATTTTAGTTCTTTCACAGCAAATATTAAATTCATAAAAGTTTGGAGTACTCTACTCTGATAGATATATAAAAGTAATTAAATGTACATATAAGGCCTCAGAAAGGCCTTAATTAATCCGAGGAAGAACAAAATTTGATAGTGTAAAAACTTTATTAATTCCACGACAGCACCTATGAAGCAAAAAATATTGATTTCTTTGTCATTCCAGATTTTGAAATGTGGCTTCAAAATCTTGAAAAAAATGAAAATCTAAGATTCTACAAACCTCGAGAAAACAAGAGATCTGCAAGTGGTGATTTGGAAACATTTGTTTTGATGTGTTCCCGATCAGGTATACCTAATGTGCTTAATTTAATTTTTAGAATATACGTCGTTATAACACTAATTTAGTACTACATTAGTTTTCTTCACAAATTTCAGAATGCTAAAAAATATTTTTAGGTAAAAGAAGAGTTATATCTGATGATTTACGTAAACGTAGTGAAAAATCTCAAGGTTCTTCAAAACACAACTTTGGATGTACAAGTCAAATACTTGTTACAAAGGAAGTTATTTCAAACAAATATTCAATTTCATATATCTGTACTCATTATGGCCATGATCAGGAGATTCAACATTTACGCATTTCCAAAAAATCTAGAAAAGAAGTAGCTCAAAAGCTTCTAATAGGTGTTTCTGCCACTCGGTAAGGTTAAATTCAACAATATTTTGTAATACTTAGAATTGTTTTTTTTTCAATGTATTAAAATGTATACCTTTTAAATATAGGAAAACTGCTGTCAACTGTTTCAACTCATGGTTCTATCTAATTTCAATTTTATGTAAGATGTCTCTGTTTTTCATGTTTGTAAGCAACTTGTGTCCACTTTCTTGGTTGGTAGCTGTATATGTTTTTGCTTGTTTAATGTAATTTATGTATTACATAACATATAATATTCTTTTTTTTAACAGTGTGTTGGATTCTACACATGATGGTATTACAGAAGTGTTAAATCGAGATGATATTCTGACCAGAAAAGATATCAATAATATAAAAACTTCATTTAACATTGATATTGGTCAAGGATGTAGACATCATGATGATGCCACTAGTGTTTGTCTTTGGGTAGAAGAATGTGTGGAAAGTAACTGTAATCCTATACTTTTCTTCAAAAAGCAAGGAGAACAAACAATTGAATGGAAGTTTAATAAAAATGATTTTTGTTTAATTTTTATGAATTTGGCTCAAATTGAAGTATTTAAAAAATTTGGGAAAAACATTATCTGTATTGATGGCACTCTCATGGCATGAATGCCTATGACTTTGAATTAACAACTATGTTAGTGTTAGATGAATTTGGAGAAGGCTTTCCTATAGCTTCTTTGTTTTCAAACCGAAAGGATACATACATATATAATGTATTTTTTTCTTACATTAAGAAAGCTGTAAAAAATGAAGATGAAAATGATTATAGTTGTTGTGTATTTATGTCTGATGTTACAAATGTTTATTTTAATGCTTGGATGGCTATTATGGGTCCACCCAAGAAGCAATTATATTGTTCCTGGCATATTGATCGGGCTTGGCAACAAAATCTCTCAAAAGTTGCTGATGGGGAAAAAAGAAATTGGGTTTATAAAACACTGAAGTATCTTCAAACATGTTTGGAGATAGATGTTTTTGAAAAAGAATTTCGATCATTCTTATCTATATTACAAAATGAAGAAGTTACGGCAAGTATGTACAGTTACCTTAAAAATAATTATTTTGATAACAACTCAGTGGGCCTATTGTTATCGCAGAGGCTGTGGGATAAATACAAACATGCATTTAGAGAGTATGCATCGGGTAATAAAATATGTTTATACTTAGAAGGAAAACGTATTAAACGGTTAGACAAATCTATTTATGCATTGCAGAAATACTTACGGGATAAAACTTTAGATCGTATTATCAAACTTACTAAAGGGAAATGTACTAAAAATTTAGACATGATCAAAAATAAACACAGCTGTTGCAAGTACATTTAATTGGTCAGTGATAGAGGAAAATGTATTTCAAATTCAAGACGAAAAAAATACTAAATATATTGTTAAAAAAATTGCTTTTAAAAATTGTTGTTCCTTACTTTGCAACTACTGCAAAATCTGTGTTCATTGCTTCGAATGTTTTTGTCTTGATTATGCAATTAGAGCAACTATTTGTAAGCATATCCATTTTATTAACATTCATTTCCAAGAAAATGGGAATGTTGATAATATTGGAATAAATAATAATTCTCAGGAGGTAAGAGAAATGGTTAATTGCCTAGCCCTACAACCTAATGTGTCAAAAATGACACCACATAATTTGCCACAAAAAATTCGGTTCGAAGTGACTCAACTTCAAAATAATTTAAATTCTTTAAATTATACCACAGAAGAATATGAACATATTTTAAAACATTTGAAAAGCTTAAATAAACTAGGTTCTGTTTTGCCAAGCCAAAATGAAATAGCTTTTAATCCTTTGCCAAACAGCAAGCTTATTCCTTCCAACGCAAAAATTGAGAAACAGTTTTTGTATTCTACAAAGAAGACATCTACAAGGAAAAATCTTAAGAAACCTAACTCATTAGAAACAAACATTATAAAAGATACATTATCACAGTCCCTTTTTGTTTCTGATACCCCCCAAAATGACCACTTATATTAACTTATATGTGTCCGATTATTTTTTTGTATATTTCTTATGTTATTATTAACATTTTTATGTATTTTTTGTGACTTAATTTAATTTCAAGACTTGTTCTTTTCATTTTAAATATTAATAAAGTTGTTTTGATTATTTTCACTAAGTTCTTTTATTTCCACAAACACATCGGTGACATAATTATTTCAGTAGACAATGTTTCTATAGTGAAAAGCTACACACAGTACACCACAAATATAACTCTACAAAATGTAAGTCGGTACCTGACAATATTAATATAAAATAAACGGTTTTAAAGATTAAAACTAACTTTTCCGTATCTGATGTGAGATGCACTGAACAATATCCTATCATAAAATTAGTCGCTTGTATACAATTCAGAGACTATCATGTCAACAAATCAAATTTCTCCAAAAATGACCAAAAACGAAGGATTTCTGGATTTATAGGACCCGTTCTACTAGCTCTAATGAGATGAAAATCAATAGAGGGTTCATATGTAAAACAACCTTAACAATATCAAATCATAAAGTTGGTCACTTGTATACACTCCGGGGGCTGTATCGTGCTAACAAACCTAATTTTCTCCAAAAAAGACCAAAATGTGTTACTTCAAGTACCATAGAACCCGTTGTACAGACTCTAGTGAGCTGAAAATCAATAGAGAGTTCGTCTGTGAGATGTCCTGAACAATATTCAATCATAAAAATGGTGACTTGTTGCACTCCGCAGGCTGTATCGTTTTTTTCTTCTAAAAACCGTTTTTTCGTGTTCTCGCCGAAAAACGAAAAAATGGCTCAAAAAAGAAATTCAAATGTCCAACCTTTTGTGGGGCAAATCAATACTTTTCTCGCATATTCGATAGGATTGGACAGAAAATTGATATAAATGAAACTATTGTGTTTAGTGAAATGTCTCATGTAGTGAATATATTAGTGATAATTATTAGTGTTTGGTAAATAGTTTAATTTATATAAAAATAATGTAGGTACATATTTGTCAGCAGTAACATCAAAACGAAAACTTAATATTTTGCCGCAGATCTTTATTAACCTTTCAGTTATAAGCAGTGAGTCAAAACAATGAATTCCTATGAAATTCTGATTCAATGTCAGCAGTAATTTGAATAACCCGCCAAAAGTCGGCCAAGTCATACGAGTAAATATGGCAACATTGTATTCCATTTGGGGCTACAATTAGTCGCAGCTCTAGTCAATATAAACATAAACAAGAGACTATCAAACCTTATGGCCTTGTTGCTAGTAGGCTGTACAGACAGTGACGTGACAACAAACCTACTTCTCTGACGTCGCTAACTTCACTTTGCTTGTTCGGTGGGAACCAGTTATCTATGGCGGGAACTGCACACGAGTTGGCGGGAACTTGAGCAGAAGATTGACTATGAAACCACTATTTATTACAAAAATCAAACAGATTTTTCACCCTCACTGCACTTTACACTAGGATTTAATTTTATTTATCTTTCTGAGAACCGATGCACTCGCTATTCATTAATTGCACGAACGTAACCACACTTTTCTACCACGCCGAGTGACAAACTTGTATCTACTTATTATTCTTTAATCCACTTTTCGGAGAGACTTACAAACCCTAACACTTCGGAGTTGAATATCCGGCTCGAAGGGCCAAATTTATGGTTAATCCATAATTAAAAGAGGCTCGACGTAATTCAAACTAATGAACTACAAGTAGCAATTCCATAGGCACTGATGGTTGGGGTGATATAAGGTTAAAAATTAAAACACTATAATTACACTATATGATTTACTTGTTACACATACATAACTGTTACTTTGACTCGCTATTACAGTACATTCAAGATAATTTAAAAACTACATATTAGTTGTGGCAAATCACCCACACACGATGATGCCGAGCAACTCCAACTGACCGCTGGGAAGGGGCCTGTCATGAGTAAGGTTGCCAACCGGGACAAGGTGAAAACTCACATATGAAAATAAGAAGGCAATCTGAACACTAGCAACCCGACATTTCTCCAAAAAGGACCAAAAATGTGACACTTCAGGTACATTAGCACCCGTTGTACTAGCTCTAGTGAGCTAAAAATCAATAAGGTTCATCTATTATATGCCTTGAATAATATTCAATCATAAAATTGGTCACTTGTATACACTCTGTGGCGCTATTCTTGACATCATTCGCGATTTCACGTATACGCGAATTTACGAAGGGTCAAATTGCGAACACTTGATGTAAATGGTATTCTTGACCACCCTCCGCGATTCCTTGCGAGTGTCGGTTTGGCAACAGCTGAATAATTGAAAAGTGGTGTCAAAAAACAAGATTTGTAAAAGGCAAAGAACAAGTATATACCCGTTCACGATTTTACCTTAGTTACACTGATTTTGGTACATTATTATATGATTATTTGTAATTCTTTTAAAGCAATATGTCGAATATTGACTCTAAAAAATCGTATATAACATTGGAACAAAAGTATTTGTTAGTAGAATTTATGAAAAAATACTAATTTAGTAAGTGGAAAGTATTCTCCAAATTTTACTCAAAAGGACGGCCAATCATTGTGGCAAGATATCTCTGCCATCCTAAATATAGTTGTGTAGGTGCCAGAAAAGTCTGGAAAATATGGAGAAAGGTAGATACATTTGTACTCCTTAAATACTCCATCAATCTAATTATAATTCATGTTTTAGACATGGCAGGATATAAGATCCAGGACAAAAGCCAAAAATGTTGAATTTAAGAAACAATGCTCGGCCACTGGTGGAGAGCCTTACGTAAAAAACCCCATCAATATATTTGAAGATAATGTTTAAGAGGCAATCACGGCGTAAAACGGTTTCTCTCGAAATTCACGACCACTAGGCTCCACTCGCTGTTCACTGAGAGTATTAGTGAACGTCGCGAGTGGTCAAGAATACGAAAATGTAAATATCGTTCGAGCTATGTGAAATCGCGAATGACCTTGAAATTGCGAGGGCTCAAGAATATCACAGCTGGAGGCTGTATCGTGTTAACAAACCGAATATTCTCCAAAAATGACAAAAATTTGGTACTTCAAGTACCATAGCACCTGATTTACTGGCTTTGGTGTGCTGAATATCAATAGAGTTCATATTTGAGACGCCCTGAATAATACCCAATCATAAAATTGGTCACTTGTATATACTCCGGAGGCTGCATTGTGCTAACAAACTGAAATTTCTCCAAAAATGTCGTACTTAAAGTACTATATCATCTGTTGTACTGGCTGTGGTGAGCTGTAAATCAATAGGGTTCATCCGTGAGATGTCCTGGATAATATTCAATCATAAAATTGGTGACTTGTTGGACTCCGGAGGCTGTATCGTGTTAAAAAACTGGAATTTCTCAAAAAATGACTAAAATGTCGTACTTCAAGTACCATAGCACCCGTCGTACTGGCTCTGGTAAGCTGAAAATCAATAGAGTTCATCTGTAAGATGTCCTGAACAAAGGCATCTTCCCCCAAAAACACATGCGGTACTAACTTTGTTCGTCCAGGAAGGTTATGATCGGCTGCCAAATGAAGTTGACACTTTAATAACATCTTTTCAAAACGAGTATTGCCAATCACCCCTCTGTTCGATATGCGCCCCTAAGAACCTATATTCATGTAAATAACCTCATAAGTTTGCATTTGCTACTACAAACAACACAATACTAAAAACTGCTTATAGTTAAAAAATTCAGTGCCACTATTTTTGGGCGTTTGTAAAGTAATATGCTTTCCGTCCATTACGCCAACACATTGGGGAAAATTCCAAAGCGTGTTAAATGCATTTGACGCTATTGTCCATTGGTCTTCATCAACCAGACTCTCCAATCAGTTCTAATGATAATATTGATGACGACGCTAATGAAGGTATACAAGATGACAGTGAACACAACAATACTATTCCTGAAGAAAATGAACAGCTTTCAACTGAACACGAAAATGTGTTTCCTGAATCACAAGATGGTAAAGGCTCACAAAGTGATGATATGAAACATACCGATGATGTTGTGGAGCTACAGAATGAAAAACAAATATCTACTTTCATTGAAAAGCCACAAATCAGTGAGAAACTAGACGCAGGATTTAATAGACCGTAAAAAAACGAGGCACACAAAAGTCAAAAGGAGAGGCAGAGGAAAGACAAGAAGCCTACATGTTCCTAGAGGAACTGCAACAAAAAAACGAAATACCAGATCAGCAGTTTTGAAAAGTTTATAAACCGAGTTTGCAAAAAACATCGTGGAACATTTAATTGGGAATATATTGAGGGAGACTTCCACTGGCAAATACAATGGGCCACCTCAGGTTCATATATGCCAGCAGCTACAGCATCGCTCGAGGCAACGCCATATTCATCACTTGTGACACTTTCTTCTCCTGAGTATGCGCCTTCACCTTTGCCCCAAATACTGCCATCAACCTCAACTGATACTGAAATATCAAGCAATATTCAAGAACCAGCAAACAGCCAACATGATATTATTTACAATGCTTTGTCAAGTATTGTTTAATGTAATATCGTTTTGACAATAAAATTATTATTAGACAAGTGCAGAATGTATATTTTTTATGTTTTCTGAATAAAATAGTTACGTACTTTTCTTTACTTTAAATGTTAAAAGACTTGCACTTACCTTAATTTAATCCTGATGAACTGATATAACGGCATCACATACTTCTGGTACAATTAAAGAAACTGCTTGTTTGGAAATTCTAAATAAGTACATTGGAGAAGTATATGGACCTTCCGTTACAAGAAATCGAAGAACAAAGAATAGGAGGCGTTCCAAGAAGATATAGCAGCTCTATAGTTCGTATCTGCTTTTTGAATTAAAAGTGACATTTTGCACAGTTACTACTCATACGACAAATTTTTTTTAAATATCCATTATCAATACATTTTGATATTTTATCATCTTTCTTTAATGAACATATGACATGTGACTTTCTGTCTAGTCCAACATTTAAGGATTCTTTTTCTCTGTTTTTGTAAAATAATTACAATTGCAGTGCTGCTACCTGTAAATCTTCGTCGCATCACATTGTTTAGAAACTAGGAACATACACTGCACTGGTGTGGACACAAAATTACCTGTTGCAGCAACACAACGAAGCATTCACAAGAATGAGTTAACCTTGATGTGGACAGAATGTTTACGGAACTTTTGCTGTTGTTCCTGTTTCTATAAACAGGCTGCGGCAACCAACTTTGGTGTGCACATGGCTTTAGGTAGTCTATTTTTTAGTTGAATGTTTTTGTGATTATGTACCAAAATAAAACATATCTTACATATTAAAATTGTTGGCAACATTGCCCAAAAATGTCTCATTTTCAAGATTACAAAATTAAGTTTCTGGCATAAACGTGGATAAAACGCAATTTTTTGGCATTATTGTGATATATCTCTTCTATATTTTCTAATAGTACTAGTTTTTTTAAATTCATGCATCCGTAGACCATTACCATTACCTTGAAGTAAATTATACTAATTTTGAAAATTTACATCTCGAAAAGTATTTGTTTCCGCAACTTGTGACTTGGTATAAACCTTATAATAAGACCTATCTGTAAAAAAATATGAACCCGGAACCTGACCAGAGGCATACTAACGTTTAGCCCCAGATAATCCTTCAAGTCTTTCTTAGCATGATTCATGGCCAAGTCACCATATTACGTGATAAAATAGGCAAATAAATTAGCTGTATGAATTTCATTGATTTATTAACGAAAAATTTGTACACTAATTATAATAAACTGAACAATTCCAACAAAATAGAAAACATAGTACTAGTGATTTGTCATAAATATAAAGCTTTAACGGGGGTGCTGGGTCTTGCGATGTCTGAGTAGATTTCCTCTCTGTCGAAATGCGGTTTTACAAAACTCACAAGAAAAAGGACGTTCTCCTGTATGTGTCCTTTGATGTTCCCTGAGATTATAGCATGTATAGAATCGTTTGGAACATAACTATAAAAACAAAATTTGATACAATATTTCCTAATGAATACAGACACAAAGTTTTCATTAATATAATTTTTTCTTTGTACAGGATAATTCGTTTAATTTTCGATTGGTAACTGGTATGTAACACCTAGCTCTATATCAGATTTTTTGTGGGGAATCTTAAATGCAATGCCACAACTCTAACCAGCTTACAAAAGACAAATAGTATCACTTATTGATATGTCTTCTTCTTCTCATTTTCTTTTACCTTTTCAAGTGTCAGATAGGAGATACCCTTCTCTTTTTAACAAGTCGATCGGCTGTTACGATTTCCATCGGACTATGGTATTTTAATTTCATCGTACTAATGATTCGAAATTAAAAAACTTGTTTCACTTCCAAATTTTGTGTATTTAAACGATATCGTACATAAGAAAAGCCTCTTCCTATTAGTAACAATTATAAGTTATTGTACCTACATCATAGTGGTTTCACATATTTGCTGGTGAGTTAGATTCTTGAAATATTTTTTCTCCATGTGTATTCTATGTTTTATTTTAAATTATAATATGAGCTGGCGTTTGATGAATTTAGTATATTCAATTCTCTTTTATTGTAAAAAAGAAACATTTCATATTCTTCTGAAGCAAATTTTTAATAATTTCTTGTCATTCTTTTTTAGCTTCATAACTCCGCATTTTCTGTTTACTTAGGGAACAAAGCGAATATGATAGAACATATTTCTATTAGTTTTATTTTAAAAACTAGATTCAGTTTTTTATGCGTTGAAGCATAAGCTTCCTATCTGTTCTATCTATTCCTTCCTTCCCAGATTTTTTTCTTAATTTTTACTCCTTTTTTTTCTTTCCTCAGCTCTGCAGCCCCTGGGTAGGCCCTGTGAATAAACAACACCGATAGAGACAACACGAAACCGGCCGGGATGTATTAAGGACCCTATCTCCATCCACTAGGACCTAGCTGAGAGCTGAATAATTCCAGAGCCTCACAAAGTTAAGTCCTTTGTCTTATACTCAATTTATGGAAATCAAGAATTGCAAATTTTTATTATATAACGGCGTTCATATTCGTCTTTTATTTTGGATAAACAGTTAATGTGAATTATCTATTGAGTTATGAATAAATATAATTTGCTGAACATTTGATATTTGATTTTCAGCAAGGATATAAATTGGTATTATAAAAGAATATGAGAGTGACGTAAAAATATCAATGTGAAAAATGAAAAACGATTAAAAAAACTCAGCCATTCTACAAAGACAACAGATAGTTGTAAATTTTACTAAGTGCATCAAGATCAGACTTTTTGTTTAAACAGTTATTTAAATTTTTGGGTATATGACACATCTCGAGAAAAAGTCTTTTATTATATTTTTTTCTTTTTCAAAGACTTTGACATTATCAAACATCATACTGTGTTTATCAACTATAACATGCTCTACCAAAGCACAAGACAGCTTTGCAATATTGCAGTCACTCTTATGTGAGGTCAATCTCCCAGATAAACATCTAGAGGTCTGGCCTATATATATTTTATTACATTCACTACAAGGAATGCTATAAACAAGGTTCGAAACCTCGCCCACGCCCAACCTTGAATTGATTTTAGTGTAAAAGTTGTTGATTGTAAGTATATTATAGGTTGCAATCTTAACAGTAGTGGTACCCTTCAAAATTTTAAGGAGGTCTGGTGTTAAACTTGGTATGTACGGTAATGAACCATATCCTAAAACTGGACTATGGACTGAATCCGATACAACATCTTCAAATTTCCTGAAAATTGTCGGAGTGTTGTTTAAAAACTTGTTCACCATACTTCTAGGATATGAGTTCTGAATCAGAACCTCCTTCAATAAAATTAGGTCATTGTTAAGAAAATCTGGATGAGATAACTTTCTCACCCTATCCTTAAGGGCGAGAATTAAATTGGTTTTCATTTTTGGTGGATGACATGACCAATAACTAATAAACCTATTACTACATGTCGATTTTCTGTACCAAGAAGTTCTTATAATATTGTCCTCACCTCTATGCAACTTCATGTCTAGAAAAGGTAACACACCATCTTCTTCCTTCTCAACTGTAAACTGTATGTGTTCGTTATAAGAGTTGAACAAATTCAATGAGAACTGCACCCTATCATTAGGAAGAGCGAGAATCAGATCATCCACATATCTCTTGATGAAAGGAATTGGAAAGCTCAAAGAATCAATAGAATGCTTAATGAGGTCGTCCAATACAAAATTTACCAATATTGGCGATACAGTAGATCCCATTGGGGTGCCAAATTTAAGTGCCTTTGGGCCTTTGTCAGTTTTTAAAAAAAGTGAAAGCTACAGAATGGCTGATCGATATCTGATACTTCTAATGGGGCAATGATCCGCTGCGGACCTTTGCCCCTTGTGTGGATTTTTTACTGGCTCTAATTGCTGTTATCCTCAGAATGGCTAATTATTGTTGCAGGATTTACAAGAGAAAAAATAAAAGCTTGAGGCCACTGACTGAGGACGTATTAAGACAGATTATACAGTTACGTGACATAGGCATTTCAATAAGGGAAATAGGACAAACACTTGGGTACAATGAATCAACTATTCGAAAGCGGCTTAAATCTGGTGGCGGCGTAAATTCTTTGAGAAGGTTTCGTGTGATATTTACTGAAGAACAGGAGACACAAATAGTAAACCATTGTAAAGCCTTAGATTTGCGCTTTTATGGGCTCACTCTAAAATCGCTCTGTTCTTTGGCATTCCAATTTGCTGAGAGAAATGGCATTACGCATCCTTTGCCCAAGGAAACAAACTTAGCGGGAAGAGATTGGATCAGACAATTTATGAGAAGGAATCGTCTTTCTCTTCGTACTCCTAGAAAAACCAGTGTAGCTAGAACAATGGGTTTTGACAAGCAGAAATTGTCACAATATTTTGAAAATATTTTTCGAGAAATATAAATTCCCAGACAACAGAATCTACAACATGGATGAAAGTGGTTTTCAGACGGTGTCAAATAAATTACCTAAATATATAGCTCCCACTGGAAAAAGAGAAGTAGCCAAAAATGTAGCTGCTGACCAGGGAAAAATTGTAACTGTGGCGTATTCGATGAGCGCAACGGGACATTATATACCACCATTCTTTATATTTGCACGCAAAAGACAAAATCCTTTATCTATAAAGGTTCTGCTCTCGCTGTGACGATTATCTTCAGCACTTTCGCAAGCATAGAAATCCTACAACTCTCCTGCTGATATTGGATAATCACATTTCTCACACCACTCTGGAAGCTATTACTTTCGCAGAAAAGAATAACATCCACTTGCTAAGCCTTCCACCGCATAGCAGCCACCGTACGCAGCCATTGGATAGGAATTTTTTTAGTTCACTTAAAACTTATTACGAAAAAGCCGTCAACGGTTTTAAGATGACTGGAATTTATCCCCCCGATGAAAATATTTTTACTGAAGAAGATTTTTTACCTGCGTCAGTTACGGAACAAAAACTACAAGATAGAGTAGATGATGTAGATGTAAATGATAAAGTTATGCGTAAAAAGTTGTATTTGGAGAAGATACACAATCTCACAACGACAACGAAATAGAACATTTTGACAATGCGACGAATACCGTATGTGAAGATGATGTTCCAAAAATGCTCAGGAATCTCCTAAACCCGGATGTTCAAAACAAAATCCGTAACATTATCCTCAGATATAATTCCTTTATTAATACTTAATAAAAGAGGAAACACAAGAAAATGTTTAAAATCTACACTCCTTATCTCAGCACCGAATAAGGAACAACTAGAAATAATAGAACAGGAAAAAATAAAACAAATTAACGAGAAAAAAAGGAAAAGAAGTATTAGGAAAAATAAAAAGACCGTTGCAAATGTTTTCGAAACAAAATCAAATCAAAATTAATCTTACTCTTCTGACGCAGAGTCTCAAAATTCCCTCCACAATAGCAGCAGCAATATGAATTTCTCCAAAAGTGACCCTGAATTAAATAGTGAATCATCTGGGCTAAGTACGAGCGAATTTGCTGTGGTTAAAGTGAACGGAAAAACCAAAGATTCAATCCGTCTTTATGTTATCAGGATAACCGCAATAAAGGATGATGGTTACTGTGGAATTTTTTATAAATGGGCATCCAAGACTATGCCTTTTTCCGAAAAAGAGGATGAGTTTTATGTTAATAAAGCTGATATTGTCAGGAAACGTTCCAAGCCACTGAGCAAGATTCAAGGACTTTGTTAGTTTTTCTATCGCTTTGGATGGCTTAACGTTGAATTAGTTAGGTGATTTTTTATATGTTTTCAAAAAAACTGCTCTTATTTACAAATCAGTTCAAATGCTCACTTTTTTCGTATTTACAAAGATATTAAGTTTTTTAGTGGAATAAATATTTTTACTTTAAGAAGTTCTTGGTTGTTACTTATTTCGAATAATTCTTATTTAAAAGGGATAAAAATCCCCATTTCGTGGGGCAAATATCACATTTGTCTATATTCAGGTTTAATCCCCTGAATTTATTTTAAAACGCGTATTTTATCTTGATTTCTTTTCTAAAGGTAGTATACATTAACAACTCAAACGTAACACTTTTACAGTAAAATGTGTCATAAATATTACAAATACTAAAAGTTCGTATTCTTGCCACCACCCCCTCCCCCCTCCCTACCCTATACAATGTTATCGAAATTCATTTCTATAAGGGTATCTTGAACATAATATGGAATGGTTTTTTTAATGTCTTCCATATTTATTATGGATGGAAACAAATTTTCGCTTATAAAAAAATTAGTAGTGTATACATCGGGTGAACGTGGAGGCTACCAAACCGATCTTAAATCCAGCAAACTTTGCGTCATTGACATATTTGAACTTTTAATTAAAATAAACAAAATTAGAGCCCTAAAAGATAATCATCGTCATGCACCATTACTAAACTAATCAATGAACCTACATGACAGGAATTACAAATATACAAAGTTCAATGATTATCTGATAATTGTCGGAACGGGCTTAACATTGTTTATATAAATTTAAATTATTATAGAGTTGATATAATACTACACAAAATTAGATTTACAGTACTTACATTACATGCAAATTTCTTGTTTTTGGTGTGTAACTGACGATGATGGTAATAAACGGATCTACAGGAAAAACATTGTTGGCAAATGCTACATTTGTAGGGTCGTTTCCTGGTGTGAACTGTTCTTACGTGACTTCCCAGATCCTCATATGAATCGAATTTTGCTTTACAATCCTCGTAAGTGCACGCCAACGTCTCGAATACTAAAATTGTATGTGATCATTTATGTTGTGACTATAGGTGCATTCTTTTTGACTGAGATCTCAGTTAATCTCAGCTCACATCAGTAATGTGAGCGTTCTTTTTGTTTTACTCACTTTGAGTGAGCTGAGATTTTTCCCCCACCTTCACCGATGCTGAATGTGTTGAAAGGGGGAATCAGTTGGTATTGAGTCGGAAATAAAGTGGAGGGGATGAAGTAATATTTGATTTGCTTGGTTTATTTGTAGTTTTAACCAAGGTTATCTAAGGTTTTAACCATTGACATATAAACAATAAACACACATAATCTATTTTTCTTTTGATACAAATTATGGATACATTAATTAACATATTAGATGCTGATACGAATCTGTCGTATAGTTTAAATCAATCGACAGATCGCGCGCTTCAATTGAGATGTCGTTCTTTTTGGTGCTTACTCACATCAATTCATCTCAGATCACCTTAACTGAAGTGATCTGAGATCTCAGTCAAAAAGAACGCACCATTTATGTTCAGCTTTAAACTAGGTACTAAAATCTCAGAAATATTGCATCATTTCTGAAAATTTAGTGCCTACTATTTTGGAATGGTAGTATAGTATTACATATGTTGCAATGTTGAAATATAAAAGTGTATGGCTTTTGTTAATTTTCTGGTAATTTCACAAAAAGAATTTGTTAAAAAGTAGTCGTGCAAAGAGCTAGGTATTTTTTCTATGTCATTCTCTCGATATCAAAACACACTGCAACTATAGTCTGTTTCTTATTGACTGACAGCACGCGAAAAGGTCACAGATGCTAGTCAGGTAGTAAAGCATAAGCGTCACAGTTCATCTAAGGAATTTATTTTCTATTTAATTTTATACCCGATCTGATATATTAAGGTAATATAAATGGAAATTCGGTTAGTTAAAACAACTAACTGACCTTCATACATTTATTGTAGAGTACATACAGTTAAAACAATAAATCATTTTTGAAATAATCTTGTAACGCAACTATTCTGACTGAATATTTCATTAATTATCTTGAGAATTTGGAGCAGTTCAATTCTTGGGAGACATATTAACAAACCATTTATCAATTCATTCTCCAGATAATTACTTTCTGATTTTCGAAATGTTGATAATAACATTTCCAAGAAACATTACAATAGGGTCCTACTAGGGATTGTCCCAATGACTACTTAGAAATTTTGCAGGTGTATATGGTGAAACTTGGTCTCGCTCAAATTTGTATAATTTGTTTTGCTTGGAGTCGCTTATGTTCCATAAGTGTTAACTGTGTTGTGAAAAATGTCTTCAAGTTTTACCCCAGTAAAGTGTAAAAGCGTGATTAGCTTAGAAACGAAGACTGTAGTGTTAAATGTGCATGATGCTGTTGTACATCAAATGCCGGCTGCTACTGTTAGAAATATAGTTTCGACATGCTCCAATATGACAGGAGTTAGTGAATCTACTATTTACAGGCTTCTAAGAGAGAGGAAAAATGGAAATATATCTCCACCTAAAAAGTCAACTGGAAGAAAACCATTTGACTTTGATGAACATATGCAAAATACAATAAGACGAAAACTACATGAATTATATTTTAAAAAAGAGATCCCAACCCTTGACAGAATTCTAAGAATGGTGAAGGAGGACGAGAATTTGCCTGACAGGGCGAAAAATTTTGTGGAAAATATTACACAAATTAAATTTTACTTGGGAGAAGCAAAGTCGCAAATCAGTGCTAATCGACAAATCTATTATCTAGATGAGGCATGGCTCAATGAAGGACATTCAGTGAAAAAAATATGGCAGGACAAAAGCATTCAAACCAGTCGTCAAGCTTTTATAGAAGGTTTATCTACTGGACTGAAAACTCCTATCGGTAAAGGTCGCCGACTAATAATAACGCATATTGGATGCAATCAAGGGTTCGATGAAGGTGGTTTACTGGAGTTTCAGTCAACATCAACCAAAGACTATCATGAAGAAATGACTGCAGATGTATTTTACACAAATGGTCGAATTAATTCCAAATAATGATGTAATCGTTATGGACAATGCCACTTATCATTCACGATTAACAGAAAATCTTCCATCTACCTCTTGGAGAAAAGCTGATATTAGAAACTGGTTAATCGTAAAATATGTACCATTTGAAGATGATATGTTGAAAAAAGAACTTTTAAAGGTTGCTTCAGATCACAAGCTACAATTTAAAAAGTTTGTTACTGATGATATAGCCAAGAATCGTGGGATAACAGTGCTTCGTTTGCCGCCATACCATTGTGAATTAAATGCGATAGAGTTAATATGGGCCCAAATGAAAGGTTATGTAGCTAGACATAATAAAACATTTAAAATGGAAGATGTTCGTGAACATGAAGTACTCATTGACAACAATAACTGAAGAGATGCTGTGAATCATGTAATTAAAGAGGAAGAGAAAACGTGGGTTTTAGATAACCTCATAGAACAAACTATATAACCGATAGTGATCTCTCTCGACGAGTCTTCGGATGATTCTTGTATAGCCAGCGAAGAGGATGATACTATAGATTGAATTTTATATTTCCTATAAATGGTATGTTTACTTTACTTAATATACATTAATTCATTGTCAATAAATTTGAATTATGAGAATTAAACTATATTTTCTTTAATTAATTTAATTTAATAAAAATGAGAATGTAACTTGTTAATAAGTCTAAACGAATGAATTTTATTTCAACTGTAATGTTGACCGAATCTAATTAAATAAGCAAAATGAACTAATATCGTAATCTCCGCCACTGCCGCACTGTTTATCCTTTTGCTGGCATTGTTCAGTTTTATTACCATATTGTATTTTGAGCTGAAACAGGGATGTACAGATAACCAATACAGACACCTACTTGAGTTGCATTAGAATTTTAGTAGTTACTTGTAAAATTCTTAGGATCACTCTGTAAGAGATAATTTTCTATTTGAATATTTAATGAGGCTACTCTGCTGTCAGACATTAAGAAATAGACTATACTTATAGTGAAACTTTTTGTTTTTATTCCTAAAAATTCTTCATTAAATAAATTCGTATGATACATAAATAGAACATTATTACATTGTGTTCGATTCTGTTTCAAGAATTTTAATATTTTTATAATTTCATCTTTTCAGTTCTTTTCTTATTTCAAGCTTAGTAAGTGCTGTTTTATTTTATTGGTGGTTTTTAATATATTTTTTGTCCTATGTAAACAGGATCACAATTATTACATGTATCTCATATACACTTCTTTTGTTCTTCTATGTTTTTAATTTTAGATTACTAAAATATTATGAAATTGTTATATCATTTGTGACTTATTGTAATAATAATATTTGTTAAAGCAATTTGAGAATTGGTTCTATGGTAAAGATATGTAAAGATAGGTGTTTTACATTTTCATATCAAAGATTTGTTTTGTTTGTTAAATGGTTATAATATTTGTTACTTTTCCGCCAACCGTATCTACGATGCCAGAAAAGTATTGGTCTACCCCTATTGATTTTCAGCTCACCAGAGCTAGTAAAACTGAACCTATAAATCCAGATATACTAGATTTTTGGTCATATTTAGAAACATTTCATTTTGTTAGGACGGTACAGCCTCCGAAGTATATACATATTGTTACGAAATCGTACACTGGCGTAGTCCCTGAATCTGACTCTGTCTAATACTATATATAAAAGTTAAAGTTTTGGGAGTGCACATATTTCTGGGAAGGACTATTTATTTTTTTGCGACCATTTTTATAGAGATTAGAGAAGGTCAATTATTTGTGGGCCGCAATCGAGATTTTTCAGGAACCCAAAGGTTCTAGAAAAACGTTTACTATATAAGCAACTACCTGAAAATAAGGAAGTCAGTCTACAATTTAATCTATTGATGAAAAGGCGCGTGAATATATAAATAGTGAATAAACTGTGAACAGTGTATTTAATATAAATTAGAATTAAGTGTGTACATATATTAAGTGAATAGTGTATACGTACATTACAATATATGTATATATATATATATACGGGGTGTTTCATTGGGAATGGGCCTAACTTAGAGACTGTAGATGGGGATCACTTTGGTGCTTCCAAAAACCTATATTTAATGTGTCTTCTGCACTTTATAACCGAGATACTGGGTGTTTAATAAATTTATCATATTTCTTTCGAACCTCATAATTTCCGAGTTACCCTGTATATTATTTTGAAATTTGGTACACGTAATAACCATTACCTAGAAACTCCATCAAAAGCATCTCCAAAAAGATAATGCAGATCCGGCTTAACAAAAAATTTCAAAACTTCTACATTTAGAATAACAAGAGTAAAATACGAGAAATAAATTTATCCTCCAAAATCGGAGAGATTTTTAATAATTTTATTAATTGATATGAAAAGAGAACAAGAAATTCTAACAACATTGTCCAAACGAAGCAAGTCTAACCTACAAAAATTGCTCAAAATGACCTCCATTCTGCTCTATGCACTTTCTTGCCCTTTTTGTAGTATTGCGAACGGACCTCCTGATCACATCTGGATTATTTCTGATTTCTCCGCAGGCATTCTCTATTCCTCGAAGAAGTTCTTCTCTGCTATTGATGTCAGTAGCATATACTTTTGATTTTAGATATCCTCAAATATGGTAATCGACAGGATTAAAGTCAGGTGACCTTGAAGGCCACTTATTGGGACCACCTCTGCCTATCCATGAATTAGGAAAATTTTAATTTAAAAAATTTCTTACTATGACTCTGTAATGCACCGAAGCACCGTCATGCTGATAATACATTCCTGCTACATTTACGTCTTCATCATCTAATAGCATTGGTAAAATATTCTGCAGAAAATCCAAATAGACTTCGCCAGTCAGTCTATCTGGAAAGATGTGTGGTCCTATTAATTTTTTATCAATGACACCGAGCCAAACGTTAACAGAAAATTTGCGTTGCGAATGGGCATCTCTTGTAGCAAATGGATTTTCTTCTGCCCAAATGTGCAAGTTCCGTAAATTATAAACGCCGTCACTTGTAAATTGAGCTTCATCCGTGAATATAACTCTTCTTAAAATTCTTGCATTTCGAATGATCCAATTGCTAAAATTCGTTCGTGGAATTTCATCCTCTGCTTGAAGTCGCTGTACTTCTTGTATATGAAATGGATAAAGATTATGTTTGTGATGTTTTTCTAATTTATTTAAACTGTAAACGGGTGGGATAAACTTTAAACACACGGTATGGCTACTTACTAATTTATTTAAACACTTACTCACTAACACTTAATTTATATATACAGTATATTCACTTAAACTAATTTATATAATTACTTAATTTATATTCACTTCTTTACTGTTTATCTCACGATGTCAAATTATCAACTAAACTCCTCCGCTGATCGGTCCTTTATTTATATTAAAGCCTTTTCTACTAGAGAATTCTGGATTGCGGCTTACACAAAAACAAATGCCTTTTGCGATATTTCTAGATTGTCGGCTTAATCCTTAAAAGACCTTCCGAGAACATGTCTATAAAAACGGTCACAATAAATCCCAATAAACCTTCTCAGAATTCGGCGCGCTCGCCATTTTTTTAAACTCCGTTAACATAACGTTACAGGACCGTACTTAGTATCTGCTTCGGTGTGCGAGTTCGTAACATGTTTTTTTAGTCGCCGCCAAACAGTAACATGAGGTACATTAGTAGCATGTCCAATTCTTCTTGTACTAATCTCCGGATTATTATTAACAATATTCCAAATATTTTGTTCCATATTTAAATGCCTTCTTTCCCGATGTTCATTTAATGCAACCGTTGGAAATCTGCCGTGTTCTCCTTAGTAATTAAAAACACGAATAAATGTTTTGCGGTTTGTAACCTTCGGTAAGGGAACGTTCCGTATTCAGTTATTGCAGCTGTACCATTACCATTACAAAATCCATAAATAAATAAAATATCTGCGTAATCTCGGTTAGAAAATTGATGAGGCATATAATGATTTAATACTCACTAGGCAAAAAGAAAATACTGTAGGAAGTTCAAAGCATCAAACACTGTTTGACAGAAACTAGATACAAATGACACACTTCAATGATGTGTCTATTCCATAGCCTACTTGAAGTATTATCTAGTTTATACGAGTACTTTTAACGTTTTTTGAAGTATAAATTTAATTCTCGTATTTCACTCTTGTTATTCTAAATGTAGAAGTGCATAGTTTCCAGATACATATCCTTATACAGGGTTTTCGAAATATTCGAAACATATTGAATGAGTATGTCCTAAGTACGGCCCTGTAATCACATTTTTCAGTGGTCTGTATTCGTAAACATACAAACTCAATTGAATTTCTACGATGCTTCTTTAGATGCATTGAATAGATTTCATTTCAAGCTAAGAAATAAAAAAAACTTCTCCGAGACCATTGTTAACCCCCAAAACGTGCATAAAGTATAACTTTGACGGTAAATTTTTGGTAGTAAAATAAATTGTTTACGGAAAAATAAAAAGGAAATAAGTAGATTCGATTTTTTATACTCTTTCCAATTATAAAGAGCAATTTAAAAAAATCTATATACAGGGTGTTGTTTTTAGGAAAGACGTGTAACGAAGTTTTTTTTCGTTACTAATTATTTTAAGTTTCCGAATCTACTTTTATTTAATATTACTTATAACCCGTTATATATGTAGAAATTACTTCTATATGAAATATTCATTCCGGATGTAACGAAGTTTCTTTCTTGTTATTAATGATTTTAAGTTTCCGAATCTACTTTTATTTAATATTACTTATAACCCGTTATATATGTAGAAATAACTTTGATATAAAATATACATTCCGGATATTTATTTCAAATTTCAAATTTTGGCCGCGATCCGATGGTAGAATTTATGTTTAGCCCTACCGCGGAATACAGAGTAAGGAGCGCGCAAGTCGAACTAGCGGAGAGAGGTGGAAAGCAGTCTGAAACCTGGTCCTGGCAAGTGCTAGCGACGAGAGTAGGGATGGCAAAAAATATAAATATATCGATATAATCATCATATAATATATCGAAACCTATATATCGATACAAGCGATATATCTAAACAAAAATATCGATATATTTTTTATTATATTCAAATCATTCAAATCTAAAGTTGTTGAAACGTAAAGTAGGTACTGAGAAAATATTGAAAGGTAATACATTAAAAAAAAAGTGTATTTTTTGATTAAGTAAGTACAAGTTAATACTGTTAAAAGTGCTCTACAAATTTGCATGTTTTTACAAAAAAAATGAAAATTTATTTTTTATTACAATTTAGTCAAGTTTACAATTAAATCTCTCACAGGAAGTAGACTGTTTGCCTGCATTTGTGATTTTGTGGATTAGGTGAATATATCAGTTCCACAAATGCAAGTTATCTGGCAAAGAGTTGGGATATACCGATTTCATTTCGCTCCAGGTGTCCAAGGGATCGTCTTTCAAGTTTCTAACTGGCAAACTTAAATATTGATTGAGTTCACTATCTTTATGTGATTTCCCTTGCCCACTTTTTTTAGTGTGCGCTAATTTTTTATGGTGCGCCCATATATCAAATTCCGGTTCTTCAGTATCCGAATTAGAAGATTGTTGTACTGGTTTATCAGACAACCAATCATTGGTATTACTTTACTTATTGTGGGGTAATTTTCGCCACTTATCTCTACTGTCATCCTTTCAAGTGGTTTTAAAAGTTTGTATATTCCTCGTAAATGCTCAACTTCGGCTGCAGTAATCATATTTGGAGCATTAACATCGGAAAACAAAATATTGCTGACCATAGATGACATTAGTAGAAATCTCTCTATCACGTAATATGTGGAGTTCCAGCGAGTTTTGACATCCAAAATCATTTTTTTAATGTTTCCTTCTATCGTTCCTGCATCGATTTGTATTTTTCTTAATTTATCACTAGCCTTAACGCTTCTTTTAAACCATACTACTATTGATCGTATCTTGTCAATAATAATACTCAAATCCTCTGTGTTCGTAAGTGAATTTTCACACACCAAATTGAGGGTATGTGCGAAGCATGGGATGTGTCGGGTTTTCCCAAATTTGTCATGCATAGCTTTGATCATATTGGTTGCATTGTCCGTCACTACAGCAACAACATCATTAGGATCAATTCCCAAAATTTGAAGAGCTTTGCCCAATTCTAAAGCAATATAGTCTGCCGTGTGAGACTCTGATAATTCAACAATACCTATTGTCGCAGATGTTAACTTCATGTCATGTACAAAGTGGACAGTGATGCCATAAAACTTTTGGTCTGCATATCGGCAGCCCATATATCCGTCGTAATTGTGAAATACTTCGATTTTTTCAATATATTTTTAAATGCTGTTGAAATCACTTCGAACTTTCTATGAACATTATTTTTGATGGTGTTTCTGGTTGGTACTTTGTATAAAGGTGCCACTTGTTTCATCAAAGACAGGAAACCCTTACCTTCTACAATATTGGATTGCAAATTATCCTGAACAATAAATTTTATTAATGCTTCTGTTAGTTTCACATTTTTAGAGCCACCATCTAAAAATAAAAACAAATGATGCATTCATGCAAGTACTATAAACTTTAGCTTTACCTTTGAAATATGAAATTGTTTTGAAGGAAGACACAATTGTAGCTTGCTTGTATAATGAGCTTGATTTTTCTGTACTTGTGCTTGGTTCAACATCATATTCAGAAACCGTCATTGTTGAAGTTGATGAATGATCATCTTCATCAATTTCTTGTGAAGCGATCAGATTTTTCTAGAAATATTAACTAATAAATTCATTAACAATTGCGGTTCTATTAGTCATACCTCATCTTGATGTAGTGAACTACTAGTCCCAGGCGTTTCTACATCCATTCGACTTTCGGGTTGGGATGGACTTTTTTTCTTTTTTGGTTCATCAGTCTCCTTTTTCTCCTCAGTTAAATGTTGTAAGATGGAGGAGTGTTTTTGTTTTAAATGTGTTTTCAAATTTGTTGTATTGCCCGAAGTCTTCAGCACCTTGGTACACAAATTGCATTTAGCAGTATTTGGAGTAACTTTTTGAAAATGTTTCCAAATGTTACTTCTCGGAAGAGCCATATTTTCAGGACCAACAGTCACTTTAAATTTATGTAATAAATCAAGTTTATTTTAATTTCAACTTCACTAAACTTTTGAACAATCACACTATCATTTATTCACAGCAAACACTTTCAAAGCTCTTTGCAGATTGCAGAAAAAATATTTGTTGAGGTGTATTTATAAACTTTGAACGGGTATTCCCCGACAAAAATTTTCGGGGAAGAACTTAATTCCGTTCAAGTAATTCAAAGGAATCCCGATTATAGCCGATAATTCGGGTACCTATCGTATCAAATACAGGTACCTACTAAGTTATTTGCGCTTCTCAACGCTAGATGGTGCTAAGAAATTTAACGAATGTTGGTGATAAAACAAACTAGATTGAAATTTCGCCAAATTGTGGTGTGGGCAATTTGCAATTAATTAGTTTTTTGATATAGGTATTTACACTAAAATATCGATATATTTTGCGATATATCGAAACTATTACATCGATATTTATATATCGATATATTTGAAAAAATATCGATATATTGAATATATCGATGTATCGTTGCCATCCCTAGACGAGAGTCGATAGTATAACATTTGTATCCAGCCAGTTCCGACCGCCAGCAGTAGAACAACGCTCCGACCGTAAATATTCATTCAAGCTGTTATCCGTTTCTTTTAGTTGTTTTTGAGTAGTTTTTTTTTATTTTAAAAAAGTTGAAGCGATAACTGTGAAGGTAAGAATATTTGGAAATTATAATATAAATGGTCTTTTTAATTGGTATTTGAATTTCTATTTGGATTTATTTGAATATTAGATATTTCATTTTTACTACAAGCATTAGTGGTTTTGGGATATATCAAAAATATAACGAGAGATAGTACATTTAAAATCTTGAAAATATTTTATTGAGTGTTAATTCGATTCCCTAATTTGCGTTTCGGTTGAAATATCGAAGACTTCCAGGTGTCTAGCCAGGGCTCTTTTGATATTTTAATTAGAAGACGTAAATTCCGCTCGAATTGAAATCTTGAAGACTTCCAGGTGTCTAGCCAGGGCTCCTTGATATTTTAATTCCCGGATCGCAACCGTCAGTATCTAGTCCCGATTCCCTAATTTGCGTTTCGGTTGAAATAATGAGGACTTCCAGGTGTCTAACCAGTGCTCTTTTGATATTTTAACTAGAAGACGTAAATTCCGTTCGAATTGAAATCTTGAGGAGTTCCAGGTGTCTAGCCAGGGCTCCCTGATATTTTAATTCCCGAATCGCAACCGTTAATATCTAGTCGCGATCCCCAAATTCGCGGTTCGGTTGAAATATCGAAGACTTCCAGATGTCTAGCCAGGGCTCTTTTGATATTTTAATTAGAAGACGTAAATTCCGTTCGAATTGAAATCTTGAGGACTTCCAGGTGTCTAGCCAGGGCTCCTTGATATTTTAATTCCCAGATCGCAACCGTCAGTATCTAGTCCCGGTTCCCTAATTTGTGTTTCGGTTGAAATAATGAGGACTTCCAGGTGTCTAGCCAGTGCTCTTTTGATATTTTAATTAGAAGACGTAAATTCCGTTCGAATTGAAATCTTGAGGACTTCCAGGTGTCTAGCCAGGGCTCCTTGATATTTTAATTCCCGGATCGCAACCGTTAATATCTAGTCCCGATCCCCAAATTCGCGTTTCGGTTGAAATATTGAAGACTTCCAGGTGTCTAGCCAGGGCTCTTTTGATATTTTAATTAGAAGACGTAAATTCCGTTCGAATTGAAATCTTGAGGACTTCCAGGTGTCTAGCCAGGGCTCCTTGATATTTTAATTCCCGGATCGCAACCGTCAGTATCTAGTCCCGGTTCCCTAATTTGTGTTTCGGTTGAAATAATGAGGACTTCCAGGTGTCTAGCCAGTGCTCTTTTGATATTTTAATTAGAAGACGTAAATTCCGTTCGAATTGAAATCTTGAGGACTTCCAGGTGTCTAGCCAGGGCTCCTTGATATTTTAATTCCCGGATCGCAACCGTTAATATCTAGTCCCGATCCCCAAATTCGCGTTTCGGTTGAAATATTGAAGACTTCCAGGTGTCTAGCCAGGGCTCTTTTGATATTTTAATTAAAAGACGTAAATTCCGTTCGAATTGAAATCTTGAGGACTTCCAGGTGTCTAGCCAGGGCTCCTTGATATTTTAATTCCCGGATCTCAACCGTTAATATCTAGTCCCGATCCCCAAATTCGCGGTTCGGTTGAAATATTGAAGACTTCCCGGTGTCTAGCCAGGGCTCTTCGATATTTTGATTCACGGATCAGAAAATTCCTGTAGTATTCCCGAGTAAAAAATCCTCCTGTTCCGGAATAATTTCAGAAAGTGTCCCGCCACTTGGCCCGAGCTTATCGACAGTTTTATTCAAGAACCGAACCCCCCCCTTTCGTATTTACTTTCCCGATATTTAGAGACATTTTCTACTCAATATTCACGTTTATTCTACATACCGGGTGCATCGAAAGTGACTGAACCCTTTGCTATATAGTATCAATGTAGAATCCGTTTTATTTATTTTGATTATTAACCTGTATATTGAAAAGACCTGTAAAATAGGAGTTTGCTTTTAACGTTTTTTTTTATATTAAACATTGCTTTTGCTGATAAAACCTCTCTCGCTTATGTCCTATCCGCTTCGTCCCTAATGATATATATATATATATATATATAAATATATATAAATATATATATATATATATATATATATATATATATATATATATAAATATATGTATATATATATATATATATATATATATATATATATATATATATATAATAAAAGTATTATTTTTCTTCAACCTTCTTAAATAATTTATTTTTCTATTTCTTGGGTGTCAGGCTGTGTAAACATTTTATTGTTACTGACGTTTCGTCCCTGGGTTAGGAACTTTCTCAAAGTTTATTATTGACTGAATCAAGTTTCATCGTTTACAGTTTAAAATTATAAAACACATGTACAATAGGTAAAAAACATTCATAAAACAGACATTTAAAACAAGTACTATCGATACAACGGTACACGCCTATTTTCTCTTTCTGTCAAATTAACCGTGACATTGAGAGAGCGCCACAAGTATTCATTCCATACCAAGGGCGAGAATGAATATTCTTGCCCTAGAGCTAGAATGATGCTGTTCCATATTCAAAAACTACGTCGGAATATTGAAATTCCATAATAGTCGTAGATAAAGTAATTTGTAATTTATTTGTCTATGATGCTACCGTCACTACTTCCCCCCTTTAAATGCTTTCGCCTGTATTTTAGAAAAGGATACCTACAATAGGATCATAGATGTAGAAATAAAAATAAGCTAGAGGTTGCTGTGGAATATTGTGGCAACGCATATATTCTAACGCCGAGAAATAGGTATTGTACCTTTACGCAACTTCTAAATAAATAATGTATTAAAACAATACAATATTAGTTAAGCGAAATATAATAAACAATCATTGGGAATTTTTGTTTAAAAATAAGTTTCAATGTAAAAGATTGAGCGCATTTGTTCAATAAAATAAATAATCTAGAAGAGTTTGCGCAATGATTAATCCATTACAAAATTTCCAAGTCCGAAATAGTTAAATATATTTTTTTATATTTCAGCTTATACCTCGAGAAGGAATCACTCTTGAAATCAAAACTAACAGAAATATTATTAAGTAAGTACAATAGTTGCTAAACATGTTGGTTCCTATTAGAAAAATATTTGAAAAAATATGTTAACTCCAGTTTTCATGGATTTATTTTTATTCATTTCATAGGAGCTGCTGAAATATCTAACTTAGACTGTGACAGAAAGATGGTGGAAGAGGCAATCAGAAAATATCTAAGAAGGGCTAAAGAGCGGAGTGTATCTGAAAATCATCGTCAGCTACGACACTAAATTGATGTTTTCCTTTTGTTAGTGCACCAGAGTTTCTTATAATTTACTTGAAACAACTTCCCCATGATCTTATTTGGGATATGTTTTTATTTTTTCTGTAATATTTTATTTTACCTGTATTTATGTGACTGAATTTGTCGTTTTTTGTACTTAATTGTTTTTCTACTTTTTCATTATATATTTATTTTTCACATAAAATGTTTTTATTTCTGATATAGGACAAGGGGTGTTCTAGAAGAGGGCACAAATTTCTATTTTCAAAATTCAGCTTGACGATTTTATGAACATTGCCATATTTCAGGAACAATTGAAAGGCAATTAAATATATTCTTGCTTTCTGAACAATGTTTCATTATATTGTCATGATATTTCATAATCAGCCTTAGTCCATGGATGTTCATTGACATTTTTATGGATGTAGATAATGAACATCTGATATTGGGTCATTGGGTACATTCCATGGATATACAAAAATGACATCCTATGAATGTACAGAATGGACATCCTATAGATGTACATGAGGAACATCCAGTGGATGTCCAAATGGGTGGAAAGTTAATGTTGTATGGGTCGTTCATCCAGTGAACACAATCTGGTTGTCCAATTGATATCCTTTAGATGTATAAAAGGAACATCCTATGGATGTACAGAATGAACATCCTATGGATGTATAAAATGAACATCCTATGGATGTACAGAAAGAACATCCTATGGATGTACAGAAGAGACATCCTATGGATGTACGGAAGGGATATCCTATAGATGTACATAAGAGACATCCGGTGGATGTCCAAATTGGTGGAAAGTGAATGTCCTATGGACGTCCATGTGCCATCCAGTGGATGCAATCTGGTTGTCCAATGGATGTTCAGATTGTCCGAAGTAGTTTATTCAATGAATATCCATTGGACAAATTGGTGTTATTAGGGAAGTTTGGTATTGCACATTCCCCTTTGTATATATCGCCTAACGTTATTTGATAGGGCAAACGATTCTTCTTAATTTGTAACATATCTTTTTGCAAAGTAAAAGCGACATTCAGGATTTCATTTTCTATAGTTTTGGCTTTACTGATAGAAATATGTACTGCAGTCTGGGAATCTGTGTTTTTGTTATGAATTATATATTTTCCTTTATATTTTGTATATGCCATGTTATCACTATAAATATATCAGAGTTTTCTCAATAACTGGGCTATTGTAAAATTGGATTTACGGTTTACCGTGTTGTTTTCAAACGACTCAAACAAGTAGGTATTGCATATAAATGCGATAAATATTGCTTAAAAAGTGCGCGTATTGATTTTCTAAAATATTAATTTTAATAAACTCTTTTAATTTGCCTAAAGCAATGTTATGGAATTCCCGGATCCCGTGCCAGTTCCCTGATTATTTTTTTGATTTTCATTGAGTAGTTTACACGGCATAACCTATGGTATTTTATTTCTTTAGCAATGAAATCCACGTCTCTAATTTTTGCTAACAGCTGATGATCATTTAGGGCAAGTGCGTATTGTTTTATATTGTCTTCGAAGTTTTTTGTTTCACAACTGCTGAGCCGAATACGTTTCTTATTTTTGTATATAAATAACCTATTGCAAAATATGCAAGTTCTGCGATTTTTAAGAAAGGGCTTTGATGTTCTAGTGGACTTTGGTGTCTTTTTTGCCCGAATATCCTGCATTGCTCTTTTTTCTGCTTGCTCTTCCACTGGACTTTCAGGTGAAAAAAAAGTTTCTATTTCGCAATTAGTAATCGTTTCAACTTTCTCTTTTTTAATTGCAGTGAATTTTCTGTAACAACTTGAATGGTATGCCAATTGAGAAAAATCTTGAGAATATGGAAATTGTATTTCAGCATATTTGATTCCATACTTTCTTCTACAAAGTAATGCTAATTTTGACATTTTTTAAAAGTAATTGCCGTAAATTGTTTTGTATCCTCCGTTACATCTCCATCTGACAAATTAATACAGCAATTTCCTCTACTCCGTTTAGAAGTACTTGGTACGTTTAAATCCATTACCTGAAATAAACGCCAAACGCCAAGAATTTCTTGCAACAATATTTAATTTATATTATGTTTTTGAATTAAACATATGAAACGAATGAAATTTGCTGATTATTATGAAAACCATTAAAACACTACCTTCTTCAAGTTACGCAACGCTGCAATGTCATGGAGAAACTTTATTCTTCATAAACTGTTAATGCTTGCCGAACACCGAAGTAAAATTGTTTCAAATCTAACCTAAACTGCATTTCAAACTATTATAAAAACTGTTAGTTTGATCCATTTTTTGGTAAGACTATTTACTAACTACTTACCTTCTTATTATACAGGTACAAAACACAGTTTAAAGAGAGTAAAATAGTTCAAATGCTAGTGAAACACTAAATATTATGAAAACACTACCTACCTATTTAGACTGCGTTAACTACAGAGTAAAGCTTTTAATTACACAGTGTTGCCAGTCATATATCGATGGTTATATTAAGAATAGTTAAAAAATTGTACTATTACACAAAATATATTGGGTTTAATTAAATATTAACTGTTTACAATCATTGATTCCAAAAAATGTAAAAAGTTATTTTATAAAACATAATAATGTAATATAAGTACTTTTACGTGTGATGGTGATTGACGGATTTTGAATTTTTTGAAATCTTTAAAGCCGTCTGCTATGAAACTGCGACCACTTTTACGCAACAGACGAATTAATTGTTGAAGTTGCGACTATAATAATTAATATCACCGAAACAATTTCTTGGTAACTATAGGGCAGTGGCGTACTGCCAAACACAAAATACTTTTTAAAAAAAACTTTCAGCTCGTCTGTTCTTTTAAGGGGACCGTCTGCCAATGTTTTTTATGTGGTTTGATTAGTCACATACTAATATTCTGAGGAAAAATTGTGTTGGTAACTTATGAGGAGGTTGGCAGCGTTTTCTGAACTCTTTTAACGCCATCTGTTTCGAAAATGCGACCACTTATAGCGGCAGACGCTTATATTATCGATTTAGATAACATTTTCCATTCCATTGATCAAGATTTCAAACTGGTAATAATTGGCGATTTTTTTCACTTTTTGAAAATTTATAAAAAACTTGAGCGACCGCCTACGACAGGCCGACGGGTGGTTTTTGATTCATATGAATCAATATTAGCGACCTGTCACATCAAATCTTTGGCAACTTATGGGGCAGTTGTTTTTACCCCCCGCTCTTGGTCTAATAACTTTTGTAATATTTTGTGGAACTACACTATTAATATAATGAATCATGCAGGTCCAAATTTCATGTGAGGCTCGGGAAGCGATTGTTTTTTCCCAAACGTACATGTTGGACTTTCCTGTTACGAGGTAATGTACACAAAAGTTGTATGTCCAGAGCTGTCATAGGTAAAAAAATTGACATAGTTATAAGCGAAGTTGTTAAACCTTGTTGGAGGTCGAAACAAATAACATAAGTATTTATTGATTCTTTATATATATATATATATATATATATATATATATATATATATATATATATATATATATATTTGAATCATGTTGCTCTGAAGCTAGTGCCTCTTCAGCGTTTTCTGATGAACTGGATGCATTACATTTGCATCATTAACTTTACATGTAAAAAACAATAAAAATTGAGCAATTTTAATAATTTACTCGATACTTTCACTGTGTACAACTAAATGAATAATAGCTAAATTCTGAATTTAATTTGGAATAAAATGGGTACAAGCGACACTTATATACCTTTGTTGCACTGACAAAATTGCAGGAACATTTCACATGGTATACAACTCTGCAAAAGATGGCAGTTTAAGTAAATTTTTCATCTGCATCTGTTTTATACCAAATAAATATCAACTTTAATTTTTCATATATGCAGTTATCTCATATTAAAAAAAATCACTTATACTCTTTTTATTACAAGGCCTTCAATTGCAAAATTTGATAATATAATGGCGGAGCACATTGGCAGAATTCAAAAAGGTGGTACTCACATGCTTCATTATTGAGATCATAATATCCAAAACGAAATAATTTGTCTGATAAGTGAAAAAGTAAAAAAAAATATAATTGCAACATTAAAATTATGTAAGTACTATTCAGTCATATTAGATTATACACCGGATGTAAGCCACAAAGAACTGTGGTTGTTAGGTTTGTTTTAATTAATGACATATCAAAGAATGTAGAAATTAGGGAGCGTTTTCTAGGGTTTTGCCCAACTAAAGATACAATTAACAGCTTTTTTTATTAAATTATTTGGAAGAATTAAATATTGATATTGAAGATATAAGAGGGCAGGGATAAGATAATGGCAAACATCCTAGACCTTTCCTTGTCCAATGTGCAGATCATAGTCTTAATTTAGTTATGAATGATGCTGCGAAAATTTCTTTTGGAGTAACAAATTTATTTGCCATTGTTCACGAAATATATGTTTTCTTATCAGCTTCCATCTACCGTTGGCATATTCTTATGAAAGAAGTTCCTACGACTACTGTCAAACCATTATCTGATACACGTTGGGAAAGTAGAATCGATGCCATTCAAATTCTTACATTCAATTTAGAAAAAAATTATGATGCTCACTTTCTCCTTTACAATGATACATCAAGAGACAATGAAACAGAAAACCTTGCAGTCATTAATTATTAAAATTAAATCATATAAATTTGTGTGTTCCCTATTGATTTGGTATATTTTATCAAAAATAAAAAATATTGTAAATAAAATCATGCAGAAATCTAATATTATTTTACCTGAAGTTGAAAAAATGTTGACAGAAATTCAAATTTTTTTCCATTAATTACGATCCGACAATAGTTTTACAGCTATACTTAACGAGGCAAAAAGAATTGCTGAAGATATAGACTGCGTAACTGTTTTTCCCGGTATAAGTTTGGTCAGACCGATGATTTTTTTTTCATTATGAATACAGAGATGAACCAGTCGAACCTCCAGAGCTGAAGTTTAAAGTTAATTTTTATTATTATATTGTTGATGTAGTAGTATCAAAACTGAAAGACAGATCTGAACAGTTAAACGATTGTAATAGTAGTTTTTTTTTAATAACTTAGGTTTTATATATTGTGATAAAGAGAAAATAATGAAATATTGTATGGATTTACAAATTAAATTAATCGATTTTTCTACCAAAGAAACGCATGTTGATGCAGTTGATTTGTGCAATGAAATTGAAATATCGACCACTTATTTTTATTATATTCTAATTTATCGTGAAGTAAAAGCGTAAGATTCGCCCATCCAGCGTCACCTATATGAAGCAAGCGATCGGGACGTTGATTCGCAGAGGGCATGTAGATGTAGACGTGTATTGTATTCTATAACAGTTCATGAAAGTTTTCGAACAAAAAAATTTGCCTATAAAACCAACTTTGGAAGTTGGTGAACTTTTATATAATTTGTGACGCGCTTTCCTCGCCGCTTCGTCCTCCTTCACCTCTCACACAGGTTCTTAGCGACTGACGCGTCACTTTGGACACCCTCGATGCAAAGTTCGTTTGCAAACAAATGCTCGGGCGCCAGATTATTTTACATGGTTTACTCCACGGCCCCTTGACCCTCGGCGTCAAGAGTTCCAGGTAGCCTCAGATGGAGGTTACGGAAAATTCCAGGGGTCTCGTTGAATTTAACACACCTACAAGACCTATAAACCTTAGACGGTGATGCTACGGGATATTAAGAAAACACTGATCGTATTTATTGGTATATTACAAGACCTATTTAAAATATATACATATAAAATAACATTCAACAATTTCTGATTATTTTCAAGCGGTACCGAATCATTTAAATATATACAGTGAGCAAATGTGTTCAAGCCTTATGTTATTATGCACCATGCGAAATTTGCCGGTATTAAAGAATGTGAGCAATGACATAATAAAACAGATGTAAGCAAGCAAATGCAATGTTTAATAACAGCGGAAGCGGTATAAGCAGTTTTGTAATTATGCGGTAAGCAGCAGTAAAACAATAATTACCTATCACGGTAGTCAATGGGATAAAACTATCTTCGCGGTAGGGATGGTCAATCGGGATAGGTGGAAAAATGTGACCAGACCAGTTTATAACAAAAAACTAAAGAATTTAAACTAGATTATCAATCAATCAGTGGCAACAGCCTCATACTTGATTGAAAATTAATTTTTATAGGAGAATTTACACTTTAAATTTACAAATAATCGGTTAAAATTATTCTAAAATATTGGTCGGAGGATAGGACAGCGGTTACCCAAATACAAGCAAAATAAAACTGTGTCTTAGAATAGATAAATATAAAACGAAATCATTACCGGCTGAGAGTGGAACAGCTGGTGGCAACAGCCTCTGTTCCGTCCCACACTCAGTTTTAACTTTTCCAAATTGCCGGTCAGACAAAACTATATACAATTTAGAACTAAAATGAATCAAGGTAATCTAGAGAAAATTATGCGCGTTCCGAAAGGGAAACGGCTGGTGGCAACAGCCTCTGATCCGTTTCACAGACGGTTTTCAATTTTACAAACTTCCGGTCAATTAAAATTATATATAATTCTGAACTAAAATAAATCTAAGTAATCTGGAGAAAATTATTCGCGTTCCGAAAGGGAAACGGCTGGTGGCAACAGCCTCTGATCCGTTTCACAGACGGTTTTCAATTTTACAAACTTCCGGTCAGTTAAAAACCATATATAATTTGGAACTAAAATAAATCTAAGTAATCTGGAGAAAATTATTCGCGTTCCGAAAGGGAAACGGCTGGTGGCAACAGACTCTGATCCGTTTCACAGTCGGTTTTCAATTTTACAAACTTCCGGTCAGTTAAAAACCATATATAATTTGGAACTAAAATAAATCTAAGTAATCTGGAGAAAATTATTCGCCTTCCGAAAGGGAAACGGCTGGTGGCAACAGCCTCTGATCCGTTTCACAGACGGTTTTCAATTTTACAAACTTCCGGTCAGTTAAAAACCATATATAATTTGGAACTAAAATAAATCTAAGTAATCTGGAGAAAATTATTCGCGTTCCGAAAGGGAAACGGCTGGTGGCAACAGACTCTGATCCGTTTCACAGTCGGTTCTCAATTTTACAAACTTCCGGTCAGTTAAAAACCATATATAATTTGGAACTAAAATAAATCTAAGTAATCTGGAGAAAATTATTCGCGTTCCGAAAGGGAAACGGCTGGTGGCAACAGCCTCTGATCCGTTTCACAGACGGTTTTCAATTTTACAAACTTCAGGTCAATTAAAACTATATATATTATTATAGTTTATTTTATATGGGAATTTAATTTGCCCTACGTTGGGCCGACATATTATTATGAATAGAATTGGGTGAGAAAATAGTTTAATTTGCCCGGTATGTTATGGATTCAATATGTATGATAAACAGTTTATTTAACCAACATGAAAACTTCTCATCTCAGGGTAGAGTTCAAGTATTTTAAATAAAATGATTTTATAATTTTATATATGTTAGCGCCAAAGTTAATGAATGCTTTATATTTTTAAAAATGAATTTGTTAATCAGAATATGTTACTTTTTTAATGATTTCAAATTAAATACGGTCCTGTCCTACTTAAAGAATATCTGCATAGTTCAATCGATTTCATTCAGAGCTTCTTCCTGTGGTAAGTAGATGGTGCACTAGTCACCAGATGAAATGATTAACTCAAGTAATTTAAAAAAAACGTTCTTCAAAAGGAAAAACAATATTTAATTTAATGAAAATAAATACACTACACTTTTACAAGTGTTTTTTTTTTTAAGAAAATCAACTATCTAAAAGGATGACTCTTTCATACAAATCACACGCACTCTGGTGAGATATTATTATAATATTAAAATACAGTTATATAATTTCATAAACATTTGACTTTCAGAAAACGGCGAAATACACTCTTAACAGCGTCTATGCATCACAAAATTTTAGTTTTTTTTTTACAAATTAGTAAGTACGCTTGACCTCTTAATACATTAATAAACTAACTTGTACTACCTTATTTACTTCACGATTTCTGTTTGTTCACCTTTATTTGTTCCAGATACTCCTCATGGAAAACCTCCCTGTTGGCATTCTGCTTCTACCAAAACAGGAATCGATGCTGTATTTCTTTCAAAGTCCAAACAGCTCACACAAATTCCACTATTCAATATTCTTCGAAAACTATTTTGGCTATTTTACTTCCACCAGACACAAGACACCATTTTATAAAATAAAATTCATGATTAGTGTTTTACAACATTCAACAATTCCTTTTTTAATTATTTATATAAACTAAACTACTTACACTGGTATATCTCTTGTAAGTATAATGTATTTGTTTTAAATTCTATAGTCAAATTTTGTCTTCCAAATGATTTCAATTGATTTACTTTACCAAAAAAATTTTGCTGCTCCAAAAATCTCTTCCCAAAAAGAAAACCTACTAGTCAATAGCCCCCATAATCAACAACTTTTTCACATTCTCATTTTTTTTTCGTTAGCAACACAGTTGTCGCCGATGTGATCTTTTTTAAATGTTTATTAACCAATCAAATTTGACTATTTATTTTATAACTCAAATTCTTCATTTCAACCAGTGAAATGTTCATCCATTATATCATGATATTATATTCTAAGGTTTTTAATTGCTTAGACTTCCTATATTATTTTCATTCAATAATATTTCTTAGTATTGTTAAAATGACATTTCCTAACCTCTAAGTATGTATGTCAAATGAATATTCATAATGTTTTAATAGATGACAGCTGTTACCTTTAAATATGTATGCAAAATGAAAATTCGTTTTCTTTATAAGTCATGTTCTCTGAAATTCACATTATTTTATATTTTCCTGCTCTGTTATGTCTAAACATCTACACTATCTCATTTTAATGTCTTAATCAACAAATATTACGAGATTAGCTTGACTTTACAGAATAAAGCATTTAGTTTCTTATTATGAACAAATTTTGATACTTGATCTCTTTGATAAAAGTTTCGTTAGGTAATTTATTTCATATAAATTGTTTATCACACCTATTCGCAATTATCCCTACATTATACAGTCTGTCCTTTCTGTATGTCTTCTCTATCGAATAGTGGATCGTACAGATTGTCTCCATTCAAATGTTTAAAAAAATTTTTGACTTAAAAAAATTCTTTTAGATTACAATACATAATCTTAATTCTTCATTATTTGATATACAGGGTGTAGCATTATTTTTTCACAATAACATCCCCTAAATTTTGCGTTTATCAAATTTTTTATTCTAAGAAAAATTTTATGAACGCAAATTTTACTTCAAGTACTATATTCTAGGATTGTCTTTCAATTTTACTAATAATACATTTCTTTTTATTTCCGGTTGCTGTTACAAAGATGATTTTGGAATCCTGTGTTGCAGTATCCTCTTCAGTTAGTTTTAATTTATTTATAATAATATAATTAAATATATACAAATTTTTAATTTATTTTTAGGTACATGTTTCATTTACAAGTTTCATCCAAAGGAATTAGTTTAAAAAATCATGTTATAAATCCATTTTTGAAAATTCTTTAATGTTCGTTATGCGACTTATTACTTCTACATTTCTCAGAGTCTCTTATATCGGTACAATTTATTAATTTATTTTTCTTGTGTTACATCTCTCTATAATACCATCCTTTAGCATATTTTGTATCTCTGAATCAACTTCTTTCCTATATTTATAAGGTATGGGATATGTTCTTATTCTGAAATTTTCTATTCCCTTAACTTCTATCTTATGTACATAGTTATTTGCCATTCTCATCTCTTTTTTAACTAATCCTTTATACTTAATTATTAAATTCTTCACTTTCTCAGCATATTCCTTATTTCCACATACTAATTCCAATTCTTCCATTATTTCATCCCTCTCCGTATTCCATAACTTCCTATTATCCTCTTCAAATTCCAATTCTTCCATATTTCCACTCCTCTTTATATTCCATAACTTCCTATTATCCTCTCTAATTGCCAATACTTCCATATTTCCAATCCTTTCTATATTCCCATAACTTCTTATTATCCTCTTCAACTTCCAATTCTTCTATATTTTCTTCTTCAAATTCAATTCTATTACCATTTAATTCAATCTCCATCTTTTCAAAATCAATTCTTGCTTTATATTTCGTTAATTCATCTATTCCTATAACTATGTCTGATTCCAAATTATTCACTAACAGTAATTGCATTTCAACTTCTTTCCCATCCTTCAATTCAATCTTTTGTATTATATACTTATTTACTTCACATAGCTTCTTTCCATTTGCTCCTATCAATGTAGTTTTTGGTATTTTAATTAATTTGTTTTCATAATTTTCAATGTTTTCTTCTATTAGTTTTGTTTCAATTATGGACGCTTCCGAACCTGTATCTATTAATAATTTTATTTCTTTTCCATTTAATTTCCCTTTAATATTTATCAATCCCATTATTTCTTTTAATTCTAATTCTTCCCCAAATTTTATATATTTCCTTGGATGTTTATATGTTATCACTCTCTCTTCTCTCCTTTGAATACTGTTCTCTGTAATTGTTATTTTTGTTGTTATTTTATTTGAAGTTTCTGTTATAGTTGTTTTTGTTTGCTATCGTTCTTATTATAGTTATTGTTATTTCCTAAATTGTTGTTATAATTGTTGTTTTTTTGTTATAATATCCATTTGTATTATATCTGTTAATGTAATTATTTCTGTTTTTCATCATTATCTTTATATATCCTAATTTCTATCTATGTACAACATTATATTTACATATGTTTTTTTTAACATTATTTGTTAATTATAAACTTCTTATTTACATGTTGTTTTTTATATTCCTTATCGACCTTTTACAATTCCTTATTCGTCTTCTAGATTCCGATCCTATAATACAGCCTTATTATTCAATTTAATTTTCTTTTCCTAAATTTCGTTTTATCCTCTTCTCTTATTGTTTGATTCTCTTCTATCTGCTTCCTAAGTTTCTTAAAATTTTCCACTGTGTCTTTTTCAATTTTGTTGTCCCCTATCTCATCAATTTCTCCCAATGGATTCATGAAAATTTGTGTTTCCAATTTCTTCATATTATTGTTTCTTCTTTTTATTATTTCATTTCCCATAATACTCTTACTTCCTATCATTTCATTTTTAACTATCCTATTAAAATTTCTTGGATCAATTATCTTTATATTTCTGCCAAGTTTTACCCTCATCTCGAAATTTTCTGCATAAATTATTGTTTCTATATTCTGTCTTATGGTTTCTTCTATTTCTTCCTTGGTCTCTTGTAATATCTTATTCATTTCCTCTAATTTCCAATTAAGTTGTATCCCCCTATTATTATCATTATTTGTCTTACCATATGTCACTATTCGTTTCAATATATTAACATCTGGGTCTGTTATTTCCCAATAAATCTCTTTTTCATAAATTTTCATAGCTTCCTCACTTCCTAGATTCTGTAAATTGCTATCTATCATCTCCTCATTTAGTTGTCTTTGTATTTTTATTTCATCAATTTCCATTTTATTACTTAATTTTGGTTCTATAGTATCATCATTTATATTTTTATTTTGTAACTTTACATCCATTTGAATCTCTCCTTTGAAATCCTTTTCCTTCTCTTCTATTTCCTTGATTCTGTTGATCTGTGAATTGTCTATTTCTGTGGTTTTTTCAATCCCCTCTCCTCTTATTTCTTGTTTAGTGGATTCTGTTTTATTTTCTATGTATGTGTTTGATTTTTTCAATATCTTCTCAAAATGTCCCAATTTTTCTTCCATCAATTTTATTATCAGTTCCTTAGTTTGTTTAATTTCTTCTTTGTTCTGGTCCATCTTAATATTCATTTCTTTTTTTAATTCTTCCTTATTTTGGTCCATTTTAATATTCATTTCTTCCTTATTCTGGTCCATCTTAATATTCATTTCTTTTTTTAATTCTTCCTTATTTTGGTCCATTTTAATATTCATTTCTTTTTTTATTTCTTCCTTATTTATATTCATATCCTGTTTCATTTCTTCCCTATTTTGGTCCATTTTTTTCATCATCATTTGAAGCATACTCATCACGTCCATATCCTCTTTCTCTTTTGATTTTTGTTTGACCTCTTGTCCTGTTTCTTCTGACAACGGTACATCTTCTTCTTCCTGTCTTTGTTCTGCAATATCTTCTTCCGAATGTTCTCTCCCCTGTTCCAAATATTGTATCTGAAAATCTCCTCTACCATTACTCCTTTCTTCTCTTTCTTCATCAGACCTACTTTCGACTCCTACCTGCTTTCCGTCCCTTAATGTCATTTTCCTTTCCATTTTATGTATTTAAAATCTTTTAATACAGTAAAAAAAAAACTTATTTCAATGCTTTTTATTATTATTTACTAAATTTCTATATTAGCCCCACGTTGCGGTGACATTTTATTATAGTTTATTTTATATGGGAATTTAATTTGCCCTACGTTGGGCCGACATATTATTATGAATAGAATTGGGTGAGAAAATAGTTTAATTTGCCCGGTATGTTATGGATTCAATATGTATGATAAACAGTTTATTTAACCAACATGAAAACTTCTCATCTCAGGGTAGAGTTCAAGTATTTTAAATAAAATGATTTTATAATTTTATATATGTTAGCGCCAAAGTTAATGAATGCTTTATATTTTTAAAAATGAATTTGTTAATCAGAATATGTTACTTTTTTAATGATTTCAAATTAAATACGGTCCTGTCCTACTTAAAGAATATCTGCATAGTTCAATCGATTTCATTCAGAGCTTCTTCCTGTGGTAAGTAGATGGTGCACAAGTCACCAGATGAAATGATTAACTCAAGTAATTTAAAAAAAACGTTCTTCAAAAGGAAAAACAATATTTAATTTAATGAAAATAAATACACTACACTTTTACAAGTGTTTTTTTTTTTAAGAAAATCAACTATCTAAAAGGATGACTCTTTCATACAAATCACACGCACTCTGGTGAGATATTATTATAATATTAAAATACAGTTATATAATTTCATAAACATTTGACTTTCAGAAAACGGCGAAATACACTCTTAACAGCGTCTATGCATCACAAAATTTTAGTTTTTTTTTTACAAATTAGTAAGTACGCTTGACCTCTTAATACATTAATAAACTAACTTGTACTACCTTATTTACTTCACGATTTCTGTTTGTTCACCTTTATTTGTTCCAGATACTCCTCATGGAAAACCTCCCTGTTGGCATTCTGCTTCTACCAAAACAGGAATCGATGCTGTATTTCTTTCAAAGTCCAAACAGCTCACACAAATTCCACTATTCAATATTCTTCGAAAACTATTTTGGCTATTTTACTTCCACCAGACACAAGACACCATTTTATAAAATAAAATTCATGATTAGTGTTTTACAACATTCAACAATTCCTTTTTTAATTATTTATATAAACTAAACTACTTACACTGGTATATCTCTTGTAAGTATAATGTATTTGTTTTAAATTCTATAGTCAAATTTTGTCTTCCAAATGATTTCAATTGATTTACTTTACCAAAAAAAATTTTGCTGCTCCAAAAATCTCTTCCCAAAAAGAAAACCTACTAGTCAATAGCCCCCATAATCAACAACTTTTTCACATTCTCATTTTTTTTTCGTTAGCAACACAGTTGTCGCCGATGTGATCTTTTTTAAATGTTTATTAACCAATCAAATTTGACTATTTATTTTATAACTCAAATTCTTCATTTCAACCAGTGAAATGTTCATCCATTATATCATGATATTATATTCTAAGGTTTTTAATTGCTTAGACTTCCTATATTATTTTCATTCAATAATATTTCTTAGTATTGTTAAAATGACATTTCCTAACCTCTAAGTATGTATGTCAAATGAATATTCATAATGTTTTAATAGATGACAGCTGTTACCTTTAAATATGTATGCAAAATGAAAATTCGTTTTCTTTATAAGTCATGTTCTCTGAAATTCACATTATTTTATATTTTCCTGCTCTGTTATGTCTAAACATCTACACTATCTCATTTTAATGTCTTAATCAACAAATATTACGAGATTAGCTTGACTTTACAGAATAAAGCATTTAGTTTCTTATTATGAACAAATTTTGATACTTGATCTCTTTGATAAAAGTTTCGTTAGGTAATTTATTTCATATAAATTGTTTATCACACCTATTCGCAATTATCCCTACATTATACAGTCTGTCCTTTCTGTATGTCTTCTCTATCGAATAGTAGATCGTACAGATTGTCTCCATTCAAATGTTTAAAAAAATTTTTGACTTAAAAAAATTCTTTTAGATTACAATACATAATCTTAATTCTTCATTATTTGATATACAGGGTGTAGCATTATTTTTTCACAATAATATATATATATATATATATATATATATATATATATATAATTCTGAACTAAAATAAATCTAAGTAATTTAGAGAAAATTATGCTTTCAAATTTCCGGTCAGTTAAAATTGTATAACAGAGGTAATTCCTGAATAAAAAAAAATAAAAGATCACAGGTATCGAGGAGAAGAGCAAATAAAAATCTAATATGTATTTGGGTAATTTGAAACAGGACACTAGGTATAACAATCTGTATCGCAAAATTGAAATCAAAATGCTACTTCAATGTATTGAAGGCTCAGACCTGAATTCCAAAGAAACAATATACAGAACGCGGTGATAAAAAAACTGTAAATAACTTTGGTTTTTATCGTTTCAAAAAAAATATACCGGCTTACCAGCCTTATCAAAATACGGAATTATATTCTTAAATAACGGAACTATTAAAACTATTCGCAAAATTAAAATCAAAATATTTCAATCAGACCCTAATGCCAGAGAAACAATATACAGAACGCGATAATAAAAACTGTAAATAAGGTTGTTTTTTTATCGCCTCAGAAAAACTACCGGCTGCCGGCTTTATCAAAATACGGAATATTCTTAATAAGCAAACTACTAAATTGTTTGTTGAAATTAAATATAAAGCTTTGAAACTCCGGTGAACTATTTTATCCGGTTTACAAAATAAATTTCCACTTATTCGGAAAATACTGGACGGTCGGACACTTCACACTATCTGTTTACGGCCAAATTCTAACTCACTCTAACAATCAATTCAATAACTTAATGCCTTTTTAACGCTCGGTTTTCGAATTTATAATTTACTTCCTACCTAAATTTTGGCGATAACGGTGGTGAGGGAATTAACTTGAAACGATTTAATTACAACTAGAAATATTTCTACTTGTACTGAGCGGCTTCGGTTTTAATTAAAATAGTTTATATACTGGGCGTCCTCGATAATTTAAATTTTGAAAAACGGAATTTAATACATTTTACATATTTCTTTAAATGGTAAATCACGGCTTTTGAGTTACTAATGAAATACTTAAATTAATATTACGGGACTGAAACGGTACCAGAAATCAAAGTTGGAAAGTAGGTAACGAGTTATATTCACTTATTAAACTTAAAATACCATCGGAAAAATCAATCAAAATTGCTTCAAAAAAAATAACTCGTTACAAATTTTATTTCTTATTTTCTGTATAAATGCTACAGGAATTTTCCATAAGATCAACTTATCTTTTTGATTTGTTTTTTATTTGCGGTATAAACCCAAGTTTAGTGCAAAAAGCGCGATTATTATTTTCGCCAGGCATAAAAAAACACATACATTTAAAAAACGTTTTAATAACTATTTATATCTTAAAAAAATATAGCAATGATAATCAACTTTTTTAGAAATACCCATAATTCCTTTTTGTTTGAAATATAGGATCCTAAAGCATATCTAGGCATAAAAAAATATCACATAATATAGGTTAAAAATATAAAATTAATCGTCTTCAAAAAACTCCCCATCACATTTAAGGCACTTGATAGGTTTTCGTTTAGGCGAATGTACGATTCTCTCACGAGTTTCCTCCTCGTCCATTTGATTTGTATAATAATTACTGAAAAGCCAAGATTCTACATATTCTATAATATCCATCATGTCGTATTTCGATATATTACCACCGTTGCAGACAACTCTGACGATCTTTGAAAAAATCCAAACGTACCTTTCGGTTTTGTTGCAGGGTATATTCACATACTCCTCGTAGTAATGAGGATTGCCAGTTTGACACCATAAATTGTACTTTTTGATATAGTCGGCAGCTTTACCTCCAAAATATTCCATAACTACTTCTACTAGTTGATTTGCGACACCGCAATTAGGAAATAATTCGTCCGAGAGATCCTTAAAGAACCTAATCACTTCGTCTATGACATATTTGATTACATGTACTAGCATACCCTGTATATCTGTTCCAAAAGCAGCAATGAGTTTCAAAGAGTATTTTGCGAATTCTTCAACGTTAGGCAAATGTAAATTGTTCAAAGAGAATTCGCTTATGAAATTTCCAGTTTGAATATTTGATACGGAATTTTCAGTTGGTAAGTTCGATAAAAAGGCATCGGCTTTTTGCTTATTTAAGGCACTAAAATTGTTCATATTAACTGATCGTCCATTGAAACTTATTTCTCCATTAGATGCGGAGAATTTTATACCTCTTTTGTTCATCAACTTATTGTTTCTTGTCAAAGCGGCATATATTTCATCTTTGTTGGGAATATTACGAATAGTTTTTATGACGTCTGCTCTACTTCGCACTTGGTTTCCTTCATTTTGTCTAATAGTTTCTTTCATCATTTTATTAAAAGTTTTTCTGAAAAATTAAATATTATAATTATTACCAAAACATTCACAAGAAATGTCAAATAAATCAGGTAATAATTTAATTTCAACAATGCACATTAATGAAAGTTTAAATGACATATTATTATGGTGAATTAAGCTGGGGTCATAACCCATTCTGCAACAAATAGTTATATTAAAAATATAGACTTATGCAGTGTAATATTTTCCTTGCTTTACCACAAATGCCCTACAGACGTACATTTTCAAAAAAATAAAATCTCGAGACAAGAGGGTATTATTTTTACGCCAATGTGTCAGTCTTAGGGACTCTATTAACACAAACAAAACAGGCAGTGGTTCGAAAGGAAGAATGAATAAGAATACAAAAGCTAATCCCTGTTAATCAATTTCAATCATCAACACAAGACATAAAAAACTGAATTTTAAATTTAAAAAAATGCCCAAATGATTTTTCGAATGATGGTATTTTGACAGAACAGAAATAAATCAGATTAGACATTGAAGGAGAGGAATGTTATTTTCAACCAAAGCTTATATTAGATAATTCGTTGTGGTTAATACAAGGATGGAGAGGTGATAAATCAGCAGTGCAGTGTAAGATAACAATATTTGTCCACGACCAGTTAATAAATAATAAATCAATATTTTACCTCATAACAAAAAGTATATGGTATCCATATATCACTAGAGTGGCATATGATAATTCAAGCTTTTGCATTTACATAGCATATGTTGCTATGACAACACAACACTCACAACATTCCGGCACATCCCGATAAGTGACTAGAGATGGGGGAGAATATACGATATTTTCAATAAGTAAGCCTTTCAGTCTGCGTATTTTGTTTCAGAAATATATCGTATCGACAAAATATCGAAATTTTTAGTAAACCCATAAACGCCTAGCGTGACCATATGGTTACGACGTAATGGCAACTGAATTTTATTGCCTATTGACATGTTTCTTCCTCTCTTGAATAGATGGTACGTTCATTCGACAGTAAAAGGTTCCCTGTAACACCTGATGTACAGTTAGCGCGAAGAAGTGATGTTTACATATTTTGATAATTAAAAGTTTATAGTGTTTATTTTAAATCACAGGATAATGGTCGAGCCACGCTTTGCGTAAGTATAACGTTTTAAGTTTTTATTTGACAGTAACATTATTCAATAGATCTCTTTGTTAGAAGACAAATAGCATGTAACACTAGATAATAATGCATTTGAGGTTATATAGCGTTCGTGGTAGAGGTGATTTAAGACCGTTACAATATGGTCACGCTAGGCGTTACCAGTGTCAAATAGTAATCAGTCTTATTGATTTCAGGCGAGGATTTTCGTTACAAGAAGCCCTTGAAATGGCTTATACCGATGATGTTACGGCAATATATATTGAACGACCTGATACAGATATGTTAAGTGAAGAAGACGGGGGTGGATTTATCGACAACTTATCTGGTCGACAGTTACGTGCTGGAGCAGAAGTTGTTTTAGGGAATAATGAACGGATAGGGGACTGCAATGTTGATGATAATGTTGATTCATATTCCTAATTCTATTCCAGGGCCGTCTTCAGCACCTGAAAACGCAATTTAAAAAAACAGAGGTAAAAGGGAAGAAAAATAAAGTAGAAAGAAAAATTGAATGGATTCAAGGTGACTTACAGGAAGGGCCACTCTTTAAAACTCTTCCCACGAATCCATATATTAAATACAAAGAGTCTTCTTCAGTTGATCTATTTGAGTTGTTTATGGATGCAGATATTATCGAACTAATTAAAGAGGATACTAACAATTATGCTTTATTGCAAAATTGTCCTGAACCTAATGTATCCACTGAAGAAGTGGAAGTATACTTAGCAATTCTAATTCTTACTGGCTATAATGAGCTGCCAGGTAACAGATTCTATTGGGACGTGAATTCAGACATGAGGAATGACATGGTTTACAACTCTTTGCGCCAGGATAGATTTCTGTAAATATCTAGGTTTATTCACTTTCCCGACAACAATAACCCAGATTTAACAGACAAAATATGGAAAATGCGTCCCTTGATGGACAAAGTGAAAAATATTTTTTTTAAATTCTTTGAGCCCGAAGAGCACCTTTGCTACGACGAGTCTATGGGAAACACTCTTGCAAGCAGTTCATACATAACAAACCCGTACGTTTCGGCTATAAGATATGGTCGCTAAACAGCCATTCAGGATATTCAATAAATTTTGAAATGTACCAAGGTAATAATCCAAGACCTTCAGCCACGTATGAAAAACAATTTGGAAAATCAGTTGATTAGTTACGATGCTAGATGAGTTTTTTCAAAATAAAGGTCACCTACCATACAAATTATATTTTGATAATCTGTTTACAAGTCTAAATTTATTAAAACATCTCAAGGAAATTGGTTGTCAAGGCACTGGTACACTAAATGAAGTACGAGCTCCTAAATGTCTGCCACTCATGAATAAAAAATCGATGGGGAAAGAAGCAAGAGGTACCTACCAATTGGTTCTTGACAAAGACGATGGGATAATAGTTGTTCGTTGGGTCGATAATGGAGTAGTAACTGTGGCTTCTACGTGTTTTGGGGTTAAACCGATCGGATATGTTCGCCGTTATAGCCAGCCCCAGAAAAAAAATATCCAAGTAGAACGTCCACACCTCATATCCAAATATAATTCTAATATAAACTATAGATTTGCATGGATAAGTCGTGGGAAAATTTATATGCGCAAAGATGAACATAGCCCAGTTCAGCCAATTGAAGAAACCAGTAATCTAAGAAACTAGAAAAATCCAATGAAATTAGCAAACCAACAGCAGAAGCACAACTAAGAATTTTATATATAAATGCACAAAGTCTCAGAAACAAGTTGGAGGAACTACAGTGCATCATGAAAATGAAATATTATGATATATTAGTAATTGTGGAAACCTGGTTATATAAAAATGAAGTACACCCATTCGTAATTAATGGATATACAGCTGTGCATGCATGTAGAGATACTAGAGCCGGGAGTCGCAATATATATTAAAGAACACATCAAGTTTATTGAGATGAACAATGTTGGTGGGGACAGCCAATTCAACATGATTGGGATGAATCTACAGGTAAATGGTGTAAAAATTATAGCCTTATACAGACCGCCATCATTCAATGTGAAGGAATTCCTGGAAATATTGGAAGAAATACTACAGCCTGAGAAAAAAACACTAATAATTGGTGATTTTAACATAAATTTATTAGGTAATAATGAGACCATCAGTGACTATAGGAATTGTGTTATATTGAATGGTTTTGAAATCCGAAACAATATAGGCATAGAATATGCAACCAGAATTACACAACACTCTCATACTATTATCGATCATGTTTTAGCAACAAGTAACATAGACTGTAAGGTAAACATTTCGGATCACAATATATTAGAAATAGAATTATATACGAAAAATAAAAATCATAATTGTAAAGTTCATAAAACATTTGAGAAACTAGACAACTCAAAATATGAAGACAATTTGAAAGATCTACTGCAAACCTCTATACCAGTTGATACATTCGAAACCTTGATCAAACTAATACAAGAAGCTAAAAATAAGTCTACAAAAACAATTAAAATGAAAATTAGGGAAAATAATGATTGGATAACCCTCCAGTTTTTAGAATTATTGAAAAGAAGAGAAGAATTATACAAACTAATAAAAACATTCCCTCGAGATCAACAAATCTTAGGGGACTTCAGAAATGAAAAGAAGAAAGTTGAAAACGAAAAAAAAATCTAAAAACTAACTTTTTCAGAAAAAACTAGTGTAGATACAATAAAGGTAGATAAAACATTAATAACTTATAAATTAGAAATTTGAAACAAATTTAACGAATATTTCTGTGATATAGGTCAATCAATCGTCAATAAAATCAATGCAAAACTTTTAAGTAACCCACTTTCACACTGTTTCGAGGAAATCAATATAAAAAACTCCTTGTACCTATATGATACTAATATCAAAGAAGTAAGAGGAATTTTGAATGAAATGAATGAAAACTCTGCTCCAGGTAATGATAAAATTTCTGTAAAAGATTTATTAAGAGTACAGGAGGTAATAATACCAATTTTAGTCAACTTGGTTAATAAAATGTTTGAAATAGGGGAATTTCCGAAGGAGCTGAAAGTGGGTAAGGTTACCCCTATCCATAAAACAGGGCCAAAAAACAATTTAGAAAACTATCGCCCAATTACTGTAGTTTGTGTATTGTCAAAATTTGTGGAAATTCTTTTCAAAAAACGTATCATGAACTTTCTTACTAGGTATGTTGAATTGGACAAGTATCAATATGGTTTTCAGAAACACTCGAACTCCCAAAGCGATACAACAGACTTCCTGAACCATGTTGTATCCAACTTGGATGACAAAAAATTTGTCCTAACAATATTTATTAACTTACAAAAAGCATTCGATGTAGTGGATCATGAAATACTACTCGAGAAATTGTACCTATTAGGTATAAGAGGAAAAAGTGCAAGTATATTAAAATCATATCTGAAGGATCGGCAACAGTATGTGTCTCTGCATAAAGTAAATAGTGAAATCGCAAATATAAACTGCGGAGTCCCACAAGGCTCAGTCCTTGGGCCACTATTATATTCACTACACACCCTAAATCTGAAAAAGGCAAATCTTAAAGCTCGCTATTACATATTCGCAGATGATACCATCCTAGTGTATGAGGGATCTAGCTTGGGAGAACTGGAAGCCTTGGTAAATAGTGATCTACAACTATATGGTAAATGGCTCCTAGCTAACAAGCTGCAAGTAAATGTGAGTAAAACAGTGTATATGCCCTTCAAAAATAAAAATAAAGAAAGCTGGGACCCAGATATGAAAATTGGGGATCAGGCCATTCAAAAGCACATGACAAAAAAAATTGTACCAATGATTGGAACACTTTATAGATGTCAGAGCTACCTGAATCTACAGGATAAAATTATGATATATAATGCTTATTTTCTTTCTATATTCCGATATCTGATAACAAACTGGGGGGTATCTTCTCAGACATTATTTTAAAAAATCAAAAGTCTGCAAAATAAAGTGGTAAAAACTTTATTTGGCTATGGTTACAGGGCTAATACAGAAATGATCTACGATCAAACTAAAATATTACCGCTGGAAAAAATTCTACAGATAGAACAATGTAAATTTATCTACAAAATAACAAAAAAACAACAGAAATGTAACACAAAAATGAATATAATTAATGAAATACATTCCTATGAAACTAGAAGTCAAAACCAAATTTATCTACCCCAGGTGAGAACGAAAATTGCTCTAAATAATCCCTTTTCTAAATGTCTTCAGTCATTGAATCTTTTGCCAAACTATATAAAAAATAAAGATAGTTATTCCTCGTTCAAAGCAGAAATGATGCAATTTGTAAATGGCCACGAATCTTAAAATATATACGTTCCGATACCAGCATTTATTGCTGATTAGGAACAATGCTTCACAAAAATTATGATTATATACATATATTCTTTTGTTTTGTTGTTGTATATATATGTGTGTGCGTGTATATGTGTATGTATGTATATGTATGCGTATGTATGTATTAACTTTTTTCGAGACTATTAATTGAGCTTGTCCTCAACATTGTAATGAGGTGTAATTAGTTTTAAGAATCGTTTATAGTCTGAACATGTGATGGGCTGAGAGATTATTTTTTCATACATTGTACTGTGACTTTGTACACTTGTTGAAATAAAAGCATATTTAATAAAAAAAAATATGGGAGGAACGGACCTCATGGATGAGAATGTTTCGAGGTATCACATATCAGTGAGGGGTAAAAAATGGTGGTGGTATCTTTTTACATGGACAGTTGATGTTAGTATACAAAACTCCTGGCGGATACATAAGATAAGTGGTGGAAATATGACGCAACTCGAGATTAGAAGAGAAATTGTCGAACAATAATTAACAAATGCTGGGGTTAAGCCCAAAGGAACAGGAAGACCCTCAACGTCTTTGACTTACGTTACGCTTAACAGAGTTTCAGACAACGTTAGGTATGAAGATAGAGGCCATTTATGTTTGCGCATTCCAGATAATAAGAGACGACGTTGTGGGGTTATGCATTGACTGTTTCTATATTTTCCACAAAAAATAATAAATTTAGAGTAAAATCATGAATTTTAATATTGTTTTATATTTCTGCTTCTCTAAGCGCCTAGTGTTACCATATGGTCACATCATTTTTTTTAATAAATCAAACTTGAAAAAAATATTTTAAAATTTTTTTACATTTAATTAATTGCAAATGACATAATTTACACAACAAAAATTATAATACTGAAAAAAAATTAATTCAGGCGTTAATGGGTTAACACTTTTCATAACGATATTTTCTAATATTGATATTTTTAAAACAATACATTTATAACGGTACGGTGTATCGATACTTTACACAGTATCGCCCATATCTATAGGTCACACGAATTTTTTAACGTACTCCAGAAAATTATTAATTTTGAAGTTTGAATTGTCAATAATACCGAATACCAAATTATTACGAGCTTGCCGATCTGCCGATATACATATTGTAACGATGAATTCGGGTAGTGATGAACTTTCTTGTACACGAATAGAAATAACAGAAACTATACATATAAATATAAGTAATAATTATGTTCTATAAAAATGTTCCCTTCTACACTCGCATTATTTACTAACTTTTATTTAATAAAGAAATCAAAGGTCGTGGACAAAGTATAGTATTCAACTCGCAATTTACGCCCATTATTCACTCGGGTGACCTGCGTGAATAATGGATATCATAAATTGCTCCTTTAATAATATACAGTAGACCCACTATAAACCGGCACTCCAGTAATCCGGCGCATTTTTACGGGCGTGGTGGGGAGTTCAAGGTGAGACACGCATACATTTTACTAGTTTTATTCGTGGTGTCTAGTGTGTATCGAGTACAGTGACAGTTTAACGTGTAAACGGAAGCACAAAACTTTAAACACCGATTGAGAAAAACGAGATTCTAAAAATACTAGATATGGAGTCGGCCGTGGTACAATACATGAGATAAGCAAGAACCAAGACAAAATTAAGTCTCTTTGTGAAAGCAGAGACAATATTAAAAATGTCCGGAAAACGTTGAAAAAGGGCGAGATCCCTCAGGTTGAGGATAGCCTGTATGCTTGGTTCATTCTAGAAAGGAATAGGCACACACCAATATCAGGGTAAATTCTTAAAGAAAAAACAAAGAAATTTTATGAAAAAATAATGGGGAAGGACGAATCAAAAAACGGTTTGGAATTCGTTTGCTAAAAAACTTTCTTGTGATGTTGCTGCAGTCGGCCCATACCAAGAAAAGTTCAAATAAATCATTAATGAACTAGCCCTAACTCCTGACCAAGTCTACAATGTCGATGAAAGTGGTTTGTTTTACCGGCTTATACGAAAAAAAAAAAGATTCGTTCACCGTGCTGAAGCAAGTGCTCCGGGACACAAACTAGCCGAGGACAGAATAACATTCATGCTGTGTTCAAATGCAAGCGGCGAACATAAATTAGATTTATTGGTGATCGGTACAGCAAAGAATCCCAGGGAATTTGGAATGGTTCCACGGAATATTTGTGCCGTCGGTAAAAAAGTATCTGAAAAGAAACAATCTGCCCCAAAACGCCTTGTTTATTTTTGCTTATTTTGGACAACTGCCCTGGTCATCCAGGTGAAGATGAGCTGAAAAGTAAGGGCTTCCATGTCATGTTTTTGCACCTCTTCTACAACCCATGGACCAGAATGTAATTCAGACTGTTAAAATGCACTATAAAAAAGCTTTGTTTCACAAAGTTTTGTCAAAATAAGGAAGTGTAATCCAGTCATTGAAAGAAACGAACTTGAAAGACGTGGTTTTTGGCCTTGCTAATGCTTGGGATAAGCTCACTGAAAAAACAAGCAATACATTAAAAACAACGAAATGGATAATGACCAAAACGATGAAATTGAAATGCCACTCGCTGCTGTTCAGAATGTGGAGGATGACGAAAGTGTTGATCGAGAGGTAATTGAGCTGCAAGATACAATTTCTGAAAAACGTGTAGATGCCAACAAAAGCCTGATAATGGAGGACGTAAACATGTGGCTGATCGGTGAAGATGAGAAAAACGGCCAAATTATGATGGATGACGAAATAGTCGAAGACGTGACTAGCAGAGATGAAGAAGAAGGCGACGAGAGAGAGAGAGGAAGGGGCCTGCCTTCACACTGTGAACAACGATGCTGCCATGGATGCATTTTTAACTTCGGTGAAGTGGCCGGAAGAAAATAATGTGTCTGCTAGTGACATTCTTGTTTTAAAAAGACTTCAAGAGATGGTGTTGAAAGTGTCTTTTCAAGTTAAGAAAAAAAGAAAATTTACAGTTTTTTACTCCAATAGAATAAGGCTACAGATATTGTGCTGTACCGTAAGTTGAAGGTTAAGTTTCCTTTAGTTTTCTAGTGCGGTATTATTAACATTTGATTTCTTAAAAATCACTTTTGATTAGTTGATCATTCTTTTATATATTAAACAATAGTTTGGAATTGTAAAAGTGGAATAAAACACGTATTTTGTGCATTTGAATTATTGAGGACCTTCCAGTAATAATCCAGACGTTTTCACTAGTCCAGCAGTACCCTAGTCCGATATCTGCCGGATTAGTGAGAGTCTACTGTACTATTAAACAGTATCTTATTCAAATATATTGTGTAAAACCAAAAAAAACGTACAGTAAACGTAGAAAAAAAGAGGAATATATTGCTCAATATATAAATAATAAATGCTCATTTAGTAGTCACCGAAAGGAAGGAAGGAAGGAAGGCCATGGGACAGTCGGTCCCTAGACCACTAACATCGGGACACCTGGCGCACCCCGTTGTATTCAGCCTTGTACCTACATAAGAAGCTCTGCAGGTATCGACCACTTTTCTCCTATACTCGTGGGAACACATATGAACCAAGAGAAAAACAAAACATCTAAGGAGTCTACAGAGACTTTTAGTAAAAGGAGTTTGGAGGATACGGAGACAATGGATGTTGTGCTTTAGTTTTTATTTAATAGACGCTTTTTACTTTAACAGTCATTTATTCCATATCAAATACCAATCATCACTTAACTTAAAAACAACAACGTGATCATACTATATTTTTTACTTAAAGAAAACCAATATCAAACGCTTCTTCTTCTTCTTTTTTAAACTCTTACAAACTAGCCAACTTAAGTACAATATGCTAAAGGCAGTTTTTCATGAACCTAAACAGGTCGCTGAACTTTATTTCAACACTCCCTTCTAATCTGTGACCCATTTAGATATTAACATTTCGATACACTATAGTTTTGACATTATTTGATTTATAAATTTTTCAAAATTATTTTTAGAGACCTTTTGTGAATATGTCGGCAATTTGATTTTGAGTTGAACAATATTCAAGGCAAATATCATTACTGTTTACCTTTTCACAAGTAAATTTATATATAACATCAATATGTTTACTGCACTTATTAAAGGCACCATTTTTATTATTTTAATCGCACTCTGGTTATCTATTTTTAAATTTGGACTAATTTTAATATCTAAGATTTCACACAATAATGATTTATAATAAAGCACTTCTTTCACGCACTCAGCTGCAGGTATCAATTCTGCCTCGGCGGTTGATAGAGCAATTATGGGTTGCCTTCTGGAACACCATGCAATAGGTCCCCCACAGTACATAAGTATATACCCTGTTGTACTTCGTCTAGTCTCATCATCTCCTGCAAAGTCCGAGTCACTATAAGCTTCGATAATATCTAGTATTCCATTTTTCGAATATTTTATTCCCCGGTTACTTGTTACATTTAAGTAGCGTAGAGTCTTTTTCACATTTACTATATCTTTGTTTTTAGTTTTGTCTGCAAAACGACTTTTATAACTTACAGCATAAGCTATGCCTGGTCTAGTTTTGTTGGACGCATGAAGTAGATTTCCAACTGTCTCTTTATAAGGATATTCATGATTTAGTTCTTTACCTTGTGTTATCATTTGTTTTGTTTCAATAGGAGTGCTCATTGTTTTGCTGGTTATATTTTTCCAGGACATTTTCTATGTATTTTTCTTGTTTCAGTTCAATTCCCTCTTCTCTCCTATTTATTTCTATTCAAATAATGTTTTTTAGTCATCTTGAATTGTTACTTCAAATTCTTCTTGTAGTTTTCTTAAAAATGTTTTAATTACCATTTCACTTTTGCCCATTATTATCCCATCATCTACATAGATTGCAATTATCATTGTATTATTTTTGTTTCTAAATATACATCTCTCTGTTTTTATTTCTTCAAAACCATTATTGTTCATAAAATTTGTAACTTTTTATTCCAGTTCATTGGTGATTGTTTTAAACCAAACAGTGATTTCTTTAGTTTGCAAATTTTATCAGTTTCTTCAAATCCCATTGGCAGGCTCATAAATATATTTTCCCATAGATCACCATATAAGAAGGCAGTTTTCACATCAAAACCATAGATGTAATAATTCTTAGACGCTGCTATAGCTAACAATGCTCTTAGTTTACTACTGGGCTATATGTTTCTTCATAGTCTATGCCATTTTCTTGCTGGTTTCCACAAACTACTAGTCGTGCTTTGTAGATACCATTATTCTTCTGTTTAAAAATCCATTTGATAGTTAATATTTTTGAATTTTTAGCATCTTTTATATCTACTATGTCCCACGTTTGGTTCTTTACTAGTGAGTATTTTTCATTTTCAATTGCTTTTATCCATTCTTCTTTATTTGGTCCTTCGACTGCTTTTTCATACGTCAATAAGACTGTTTCATCATATTCACATTCATAGTCATCTAGGTATCTTGGTCTATTTTTGTTTCTTTGGGTCCTTTCTGAGGTAGTCTGCTAATTTATTTCATTTTCTTTGTCACTTTCTTCATATATATATTCAATCTCATTTTCCTGGTGGTCATTGTTATTGTTATATTTTGTTGAAGTTCTTCAGTTATTATGTTATTTTCCAGATTGTTTTCATGTTCCATATCACTTTCTACTTCTTTTTCAAGTTGTATAACTTGTTGTGAATTTTCAGTTTTTATAAGTATGTCTGTTCTAATTTTATTCTTGGGTTTTTTAAATACATCTCTCCTTATTATTACTTTTTGTTTCTTCTCATCCCATAGATGGTAGCCTGTAGATGCATATCCTACAAATATGTATTTTTCTCTGATGTACTATCTAGTTTCTTTAAATATCCTAAATTTTTAGAATAGACTTCTACTCCAAAAATTTGTAATCGTTTTAAATCTGGCTTTTTCCCTGTCCATAATTCAGAAGTCAGAAGGTGTCATTTCAAAAGATAAAGACTCTGTTGGGCTTCTGTTCAATATATACGTTGCAACTCTTGCAGCTTCACCTCAAAACTTTTTGTTCATATTTGTCTCAAATAACAGTGCCCTCACTTTTTCTATTAATGTTCTGTTGAGCCTCTCTGCCTTCCCATTTAGTTGTGGCGAGTATGGTATCGT